>ML058432.1:6466074-7108459 GCA_003013855.2 Liriodendron chinense | reverse complement strand
TCTCTGAGAGAGAGAGAGAGAGAGAGGAGGAGAGAGAGAGAGAGAGAGAGAGTCGATCCGGCCCGTTGAGTCAACTCAGACTTGAACCAGGACTATTTTTCAAAGCGTGAAACACGTCGTCATATGGGTGAGTGATTCATCTCAGAATTTCTAGTTGATTTTCATTTTCCTAGGTTTGCTTTCCTTTGCATTCAATTTCCAGTTTTCTTTAGTGTTTCACGTAAAGTATCTCAGGTAAAGGTCTACCACTCATCTCTTCCTTAACTAGAGTTTTTGGGTTGTGTTTTGTTATTACGCATAATATGAATTCTAGGTAAGGGATTCATCTCTTGTCTCTATTCTTAAATTCCGTCTTTCAACTGTTATTCTTCTTAGTTGGTTTCTCTTTCTCTTTAGTCACATACATCCAAAATTTTAGATGAACCTAACTTGAGTTTAAATCATAGATAAGACACCGTCCTTGAGTCAACCTTAGACATTCATCAAAGCACTGAAACTTTACATCACGACTTTCTCACACTTCCTTATTGACAATAACTTAGGGAAAGAAATACTTTAACAAAGTAAACACATGCATGGTGTGATTGTGCTTGAATTTTAGATATGCATTGTATGCTTGAAGAGTGCTTCCATAACTCATGTCATACATACATTTATACACTACGACAGAACAAGAGCATGGTTGATTTGACTCCTGGCGTGCATGGTTGATTTGCCGCCTCGCTGTACCGGTTAGGTGAGCATGGTTGATTTGTGACAGGTTCCTAATGTTCAGTGGCAGCGAGTTCTGGTCGTTTCACTTATTGAGCATGGTTGATTTGCTCGGTTGGATCAGTGGTGCATGGTTGGTTTGCCCACTGGCGTGCATGGTTGATTTGCCGCCTCGCTGTACCGGTTAGGTGAGCATGGTTAATTTGCGACAGGTTCCTAATGTTTAGTGGTAGCGAGTTCTTAGATGTTTATTGCTCTCACACGTATCATGACATATATAACATCATGATAATCATGTTTCAATCATAATAAATCATAAAGTGTATCAATTATAACCTCATCTTTGTATATTTCATACAATTCTATGCGTTGATGATTCACATCCTGTTTCTTATTAAATGGAATATTACATGTGATGGAAATGACCTCACTGGGCTTTTAGCTCACTAAAATCACCACAGTTCTTGCAGGTTTTCAGGAAGGAAAATACGTAGACAGGGCAGAGTATTCAGATGGTCACGTGTTACTCAAACGCCAACTGTAGTTGATTTATTTTATCTTGTAAAATTCAATGTAATAAGATATTAGTGGAAAAGAAACTTTATATTTGGGTTTTTTTAGTTATGCGATGTGTGGAATGGAATCTCATGGGATTTACGCTCAAATTTTCAATTCACACCTCGGAACTCGGGCTTTGGGTTGTTGTACTCGAGTCGTGAATTTTGGGGCGTGACAGTTAAAGCCGTTCATTGGCCGTTTTGTTGTCATTTACTTTGACGACATCCTAATATACAGTCAGGATGAAACGGAGCACATGACCCACATCAGAAAAGTGCTACAAGTGCTGGTTGACAACAAAATATACTTAAATCTGAAAAAGTGTAGCTTCTTAACTGATCGATTATTGTTTCTGGGGTTCATTGTGTCGTCTACGAGCATCCGAGTGGACGAAGAGAAAGTTCGAGTTATTCGGGATTGGCCGACTCCGACGAACATTCATGAGGTACGAAGTTTCCATGGGTTGGCGACCTTCTATCGTCGGTTTGTGTGGAATTTCAGCAGTATCGTCGCGCCGATTACCGACTGTATGAAAAAGGGTCCGTTTCAATGGACTGAAGGGGCAGAGAAGAGTTTTGCAGAAATCAAACATCGGTTGTCCACTACCCCGGTCCTGGTATTTCCTAATTTTGATAAGTTGTTTAAGGTAGAATGTGACGCATCTATTGTCGGCATTGGGGGAGTCATTTCTCAGGAGGGCAGGCCAGTTTCCTTTTACAGTGAGAAACTAAGCGACGCACGACAGAAGTGGTCGACTGAGCTTGAATTATATGCAGTGGTTCAGGCACTGCGCCATTGGCGCCATTATCTTATTCAAAGGGAATTTATATTGTACACTGATCATCAGGTCTTAAAATTTGTCAATACTCAGACTAATGTGAATCGTATGCATGCTAGATGGATTTCGTTTTTACAGGAATTCACGTTCATTCTGAAACACAAGTCAGGGCAGCAGAACAAGGTAGCAGATGCACTAAGCCGTCGTGCATCCCCTCTTATTACCGAGAGCAGTGAGGTGGTCGGATTCGACTGTCTCAAGGAACTTTATGCCGACAACGAGGATTTTGCAGATGTATGGAAAAAGTGCCAAGAGGGTTACACGAGTGACATTCTAATTCAAGATGGTTTCCTCTTCAAAGGAAATCGACTTTGCATTCTGTAGAGTTCATTGCGGGATAAAATTATTATTGAGCTATATGGCGGTGGCCTCGGCGGTCATCTAGGACGAGATAAGACTCAAGCGATGGTGGAAGAGCGGTATTACTGGCCGCAACTTGCTCGTGATGTTAGCAGGGTGGTACAACGATGTCATATTTGTCAGACCGCTAAGGGACAATCTCAAAATATAGGTCTTTACACGCCATTACCCATGCCAGATGCCCCTTGGGATGATTTATCTATGGATTTGGTATTAGGGCTCCCACGAACACAACGCAGCATGGACTTAGTGTTCGTGGTGGTAGACCGATTCTCCAAGATGACACACTTCATTCCGTGCAAGAAGACCTTTAATGCGGTACACATTACGAACCTCTTATTCAGAGAGGTTGTGCGACTACATGAGATTCCTAAGATAATCACTTCAGAGCGGGACACAAAGTTCGTTAGCCATTTTTGGTGAGCCTTGTGGAATCGGTTCGGTACGCGACTTTAATTCAGCAGTGCTTATCATCCGCAAACAGATGGACAAACTGAGGTCGTAAACCGCACATTGGGGAATCTCATCCATTGCTTTTCAGGTGACAAACCGAAGCAGTGGGACATGACCCTGACTCAAGCAGAGTTTGCGTTCAACAACATGGTAAACCGATTGACAGAAAAGTCCCCGTTCTAGATTATTTATGGGTGCGTGCCTCATCACACACTCGATTTGGTTCCCCTGCCCAAGCTTCCGGGCATGAGTGTTACAGCTGAACATATGGCAGACCGAATCATGGACATACATACAAACGTGCGTAACAAATTACAGGCTTCGAACAAGAAATACAAAGAAGCGGCTAACAAGCATCGGCGTGCCAAAGTGTTCGAAATAGGTGATCAAGTGATGGTCCATCTACGTAAAGAGCGATTTCCTACCGGGACTTACAACAAGTTGAAACATAAGAAGATTGGACCGGTACCGATTATTCGCAAGATCAATGACAATGCCTACGTTGTTGATCTTCCGAATGACATGGAGATTTCAAGGACTTTCAACGTGGCAGATCTGTACGAATATCATGAACCAAAGCTGGACGAGAACTCGAGGTTGAATTCTTTCGAAGTGGAGGAGACTGATGTAGAACGGGTCGCTAATTATTTCATGGCCCAGATGGATCAAAAGAAGACTGGTCGGAGTCAAAAGTGATCCGGACAGTCAAGACCTTAAACCGGTCGTATCTCGCAATCCGGAATGAGTTTCGGGACATATAATATATTAATTTGGGGTAGCTCGAGCTACTTTAGCCAACCAACCCCGCTACGCCGGGTTGCCCATGCCGGAATCGCGAGATTCGACAGTATCGACGGTCATTAGGCTAGTTTATTTTCAGTTTTACTATTTATAATAAGTTTTAATTCGATCATAACTTTGGATCTGTAGGGCTTTAGAGTTAGTGCCCAACATGAAAAGGGCTTAGAATATTTAGTAGAACAACATGGTTGAGGCTGTTTGATAACTTTCTATTTTTGGCCGAAAACCAAGAGTTCTAGTAGGATTGAATGACTTCTATAAATAGTAAGTTTACTATTTATAGTAAGTTGCGTTTTCTAGGAATTTGAGTTCGAGTTGGAGTTTAATACTTTACCTAGGGTTTAGTTTCCTATTTATATGCATTGTAATTCCGTTTTTATTCATTCAATTATCAATAAATCAATTGTTCAGAATTAATTAATTTCCTCTTTTATCTTTTATTTCTTCTCGTGGATTCGACGGTGATCGACCTACCACGTCCTCCCTGCGTCACTTATCCGGGAGACCAGAATTGATGGCTTGCTGCAAAATGCATTGACAAGGATAGAGAAGTAAGGGAGTTGAATGTACTTGTCAGCAACACAGCGCAGAATAGAAGATACTTCATCTATAGAGGGCTATGGAGGACCACCTTTCTTGGGAACTCCTTCCCTCTTCTTTGAGGTATCTTTATTCTTTCTCATTCTAATCTACATTTTTTTTTGAAACTATGATGATATTTCATTGAAAAGGCCGAAGCCCAAATATACAAAAATACGGATATGAACAAAACCAAAAGAAACCTGCCCACTCAAACAGCGAAAATAAAAGGCATAGAGATCTAATTTATATTTTTTCCATACAGTAAAAGGAAAAACAAGCATTTATAGCACATGAAAATGTTATAACATGCGCATAATCAAGAAATCAACCAAACAAATACATACCAAGAGACCTCGGGGTTTTCCCAACTTTATCTATGTCAAAATATCACCTCTTAAACTGAAATACTGTACTAGATGAGTTACAATGGATAAGGGAGAAAGAACAAACCTTATATATTTCCCTCATATTTGGGACATCAAAAATTTCAGTTGCACGAGCTACGTAAATTTCACGCATGTTCATTTTTTCGTTTTCCGGGATAGCCTTCATAGCTTGAACATAGATTTTCATTGCATGCTCTGCAAGCCCATAATCCTCTTCCAGCTTCGCATATTGTAGGTACAGTGGTTTAACATCTTCAGCAGGTGTCTGACAATAGAAGGGTAAAGGAAAACCACGCGCCAGTTAGCAACATGATGATTTCTAATGAAAGGGAAAAAAATAAAAAACCAAGGCAGGCAATGTGAAATACCCAAGACACTACAGAGTATTCATCTTATAATAATAGTAGCAGTAGTAGCCTTGCACAGCTAAGTGGAGTTGGCTCTTTCAATTCACGTTTTGTCAATTAAGATTCACGTCAGGAACTTTGCTTGGTAAAGGTTTGTTCATCAACTGCCTTCCTGACATCAACCATCCACCTTTACTGAGACTAGGGACCAACTTTCAGGCATAAAATCTCAGAGATGAAGAAACTGCCACCTTGTCAGGATTCAAGATGAAAGTCTTGAAAGTTACGGCAAAAGTTTGGCACAGGCTGCCAACCTAATGCAGCCCTCCTCTATCCAGGCTTGAGACTAGCAAAGAGAACACAAAAGTACTCCTACAGGTGCTATCCAATAGAGTATTGCATAGATTGATTACAATCAATCCCTATCTAATTGTATATTATATAGATTGATTACAATCAACAAATGTTCTCATTAGAAAATCTTTGTGTTCTTAAGCATGCATTCAGCATTGTACAATTCCAACAGATCAATTATTAAGGTCATAGCACCAACTAAAGCCAAGAGGTTAAAAAAAAAAAAAACAGAAAGAAGGTTCCAAAATATGCTTCAAAGAGTATAAGAGTTTTTTTTTTTTTTTTTCCATACCATTTCGATTGCATGCACGAACAACTCTATTGTCCGCTCTAGCTTTGTTTTGCCATACCTTTTAACAAATTTGGAGAGGTATGTGACCCAAATATCCTTGACATGGGGATATTTAAGTATCTTTATACCTCTTTCATATACCTTGAATGCATCTTCAAAGTATGTATTCTCCTGAACAAAAATAACACATTTATAGAATATCCAAATAGATTATAAGGAGAAAGGATCACAAAAGCTGAACATTATTACATAGGTTTATACCTCTGGAAGCAATGCATAGTTAATTATAATTTGTGGAATGCCTATTTTCAAATCGAGTATCCGCTCATAGACTGCACGAGTAGATTCCAGAATTCCAAGGCTCTCCTCCAAATCCACATAAAAGGTCCACACCCTCAACGATCTGTGCAGATTCATCTGCACCGGTTCATGCCCATCAGCAGCAACTGCATGATCATGAATTAGAAAATATGAATAAGAAATGTGTAGTTGTGGACAAATGTAAAGTTTTGGAAAGATTCTACAACTTTTTATCTAGTGTCTAACAGAATTCCCATTGTTCTACACATAAGTTCCCATTAGACACATGGCAGATATGCAAGATCCAAACAGCTCATGGACCCACCATGGATGGGCCCAACAATCATGGCCAATCGCTAAAAAAAAAATTACCACTGTCCATTTTCAGTCTGTTCCATTCCAGCAGTTACAACCATCCAATTCTGATTTTTGGAGCATGGTAGTCTATGCTGGGACATCTGAATGAGTGATCCAGATCTTGTACATTCTGCATGTGCCTCACTGAGACTCATATGAAGAAAGGGTGTGCAATAATGAGGCAATCCAGAGATATAGGACTTCCAAAAAAGGGCCTGCTCCAGTCATCCATCGTGCTTTTTTTCTCAATGGTAAGTATGACCCTGGTGCTTTTAGGCATGTGGACAGAACAATAATCAATCAGGTCTATCCGTTTGGTTTGCCCCACTTTGTCATGGGCCAAGTAATTTCTCTACATTGTCACTGATGCAAGCTGATATGGGCCCACAACCCAGGGCCAAGCCCATTAAGCCCAAATCCAACAGTCAGCCCATCAATAAGGAGGCTTGAGCCTCATATTTAGGCAGTTAGTTAGCTAGCAAAATCAATAAGCTAACTATGAATAATCCATTGGCCAAATCCCTTTTATTTATTTTTCATATTTGTAACGAGTCATTGGTTGTCAATGACATTATAAGTTTTCCTTATATATATATATATATATATATATATATATATATATATATATATATATATATATATATATATATATATATATATATATATATATATATGTTTCAAAGCTTATATAAGGACTTGGGATGAGTAGCATAAAGGCACCTTTGAATTGAAGAAAACTTTCTAGATTGTTTTGTTTTTTTTTACTTCGTGTGGTTCTCCTGCTTAGCTTGGAAGTGCCTACACTTGGGTGGATTATTACCCTACCTGATCAATTGGATTTTTGGGCTTTGTAAAAGAAAAGGAAAAAGGTGAATGGGGGTAGAAGAAATAGATGCAATAAAGAAAATAAAGGAAAAGAGTCAGAATTTTATGATTAAAGAACTGGACACAATAATATTAAGATTGTTGTTAGTTCATGACTTCAACCTAGCCGTTGTTGCCCGCTCTAATATCAAAACTGGAACAACCGTTTAATGGGAGGATCCGCCCAAGCGTTGGCACCTCCAAGCTAAGCACGAGAACCACATAAAGTAGAAAAAAACAATCTAGAAATTTTTATTCAATTCAAATTTGCCTTCATACTACTCATCCCAGGCCCTTATATAAGTTTTGAAATATACATATAAGGAAAACTCATAATGTCATTAATAACCAATGATTTATTATAGATGTGGAAAATAAATAAAAGGGATTTGACTAATGAATTATTCATAGCTAGCTAATCACCTAAATAGGATAGCTACCTAAACAGGAGGCTTAAGCCACCTTATTGATGTGCCAACTGTTGGGTTTGGGCTTAATGGGCCTGGTCCTGGCCCATGGATTGTGAGCCCAGATCAGCCTGCATCATCAACGCCATAGAGAAATGGAGGCTTAGATCAAAGAAGGTCCAACAATCAACATGAATAGTCCATCCAACAGGAATCCACTTTGGATAACATGTCTCCAAAGAACCAGTTTGATCAGATGCCCATGGACCATGACCATAAGCATCACATTCGTGGCTTGGAAAAACCAAGGGTCATAATAAAAAAAAAAAAAAAAAAAGACACCCATGTTTGAAATGTTAGCATTCTCCAACCAATGAGCTTGTCATGGTAGCCCATGAATAGAGGGGTGAACCCAATGGGCAGTTCAGATCAATGATTGGACTACTGACATGTCTAAAAGCACCGGAGTGCACCAACAGCATCGTTGTACCCCAAAGACCAAATGAGACAAAATACATAACTAAATAAAACTCCAAGCACTAGCATGGAAATATTGGACATCCTGGATGTCAAAAATCAAGAGGCAACTGAAGACGCAGCAAGTGGATAGATGGAAAGAGATCCCAGATCTCACAGAGGCTCGAAGTCGATGCTCAAGACAATCACCTTCCAGGAGGTATGGCTTTGCCCACACATCCATTTGGACTGATTTGTGGATCCTTTCGGAAATTCTTTCCAATATCTACAACCATTTCTATACTCTGTGCATATTTCATCTTCAAGCCTCAAAATATAGCCTGGAAACTAATGACAAAAAAGAGGCAATCGGGTAGTACAAGGCAGATATGGATGGGGCGCAAATGATGTATTCACATCATCCAACCCGTCTATCAGATGCATCACCTTAGAAACCTCTAGCACTCAAAACACAACCCAATCCGAAACTAAGGTAGGTAACAGCTAAGGGAACGATCTAGTACGGAACACCCACCCTTCAAATTCACAGGGGGCTCCTGAATTGCAAAACAGCCTTAACATTGGCCTCACCCTTCATCTGATACTGGATGAAGAGTTAAACGGCCTTGATTATATATACACAGCACAGTGGGACCCCCACGCCAATCAACAAGTGAGCATTCTCTCCCTGCTCATTCCCTTTTCTTTGGGCCACCTTAGTTTTGGATAGGAATGAGTTTTGTGTGTAAGACTCCATTAAGTGGGCCACACATGATCATCGGTTTAGATCATGACTGTTGGATTATTCAGATTGAGCGATTCAGTGGGCCCCACTATAGTTGTGATCATTGCAAATAGGTTTGGGGCGGGACGCTTGAACCGTGTTCCCTATACGCGGTTATTAAGCCTGATATGGAAACCTACGGTGTGGAGACCCTAGAGGAGAGAAGTGTGATGGGTAAGCTTCTCTGGCCCTCTTTCCTATAAATATACGTCTTGGTCCCCTCACCAACACAAGAAAACCCTAGTCCCATTAAGTGTTTCTCCTAAAGGTGTAAGGTGCGGAAGACCAAGAGTTCTTCTCGACAACACGGCGGCATCAGGAATGTCTTCCCAATCAGGTATGGCTTTAAGATTAAAGTATGGAATCTCCATTATTCGATGCATAGAGATCCGTTTATTCCGCATTAAGTTTTCAGATTAACAGTTGGTATCAGAGCAAACTATGCATCAATCATGGTGGATTCGTGAATCCCTTGTCAATCAGATGGGATTTCCAATGCCCGTTCAGTCCGGTGATTTGGGTTTTCTTAATAGAGGATTTCCGCTTTGGGATCCATCATCGGACCGATATGGCATTGTGACTGTAGCACACTTGCCATTGGAGATGGTGTTTGGTGAACGGCTGCAAGACAGCTGCCCTGTTTCAAGATCCAATCAAGCCAGGGTTTAAAACGGAATTGTTGAAGCCAATTGAAAATCTCAGCCGTCCATGGACCTTGAACGACTGTGGATATAGATAGCGATGTCGGGAGCATTGCCATCACAGATCATATCAGACCATTGCCATTACAGATCAGATCCTCACCCGATCTTCCCAATCAGATCTTGGAGAAGAAGGTATCAGATCTTGGATATCCACGTCCATTGATGGCGGCAGCGGCTTCATGCCAATACAGAACACAGAAAAAAAAAACCCCAAACCAGCGCTCGTTTTCCATTCAGATTTTCGTCTTCCAAACCAGCGCTCGTCTTCCAAACCGGCGGCTGCTGCTGCGCAAAGGGGGGTTCATCTCCATTCAGATTCATTGCATCAGCCCCACTCGTCTTCCAGCGCTCGGCAACTGCCATTGAAAGAGAACTCCATCTCTGTCTCTCTTGTGACAGCCGGTTTCTAGCCGTGCTGATGGCGATATTGTCGGCGATGGCTGATGGCGGTGGCTAAGGTGTCGTCCGGCGATGGGAGATGAGTGGCGGCTAGGGTTATGGGTGTCGTCCGCCTCTGCTAACCTTCCTCAATCAGCCATGAAAACCGGCCGCTGCAGCCAAAACCTATGAAAACCGCTGCCATTGTTGCGCCACGGAAGCAGGCCGGCGGCTGGTGGAGGATTCCTGCTGTGGAGCCTTGAGACTGCGGCTGTTGCTGCTGCTGCACAAAGGCTGTGGAAGAGGAAGATGGGCAGCGTTTAGGGTTTCGTCAACCCATTTAGGAAGGAGCGGCTGCAAGGATGGTTTCCAATTTGGGGTTTTGGCTGTGCGTGAGAGGATCTTCCTGTTTTGGGTGGATTTGGCCGGGAGTGGAGTTTCCTTTGCGGGAGATGAGTTGCGTGTTTTGGGTCCAGCAGGCATGCCTAAAATGACTGGGCCTGATTTAGTGGGCCCAATTCTAACAGGTACTGGCCCACGCACAGTCCATTCAATCAGGCCCGCCAGGCCCAGTCCAGTGGCCAGGCCTGGCAGGCCCAATCCAGTAAACCAGGCCCACCAGCCGGGCCCAAACCCATTTTAAGTGGCCACTTTCTTGGCCAAATTTGGGCCCAACCTTGGGCCTTTTTTTTTGACATTATAGGGCCCATTTTGGATACTTGGGCCTATTGTCCAAAATAATATAAAATCGTTGAATTAATTTTGATTAGGCCATCTATTGGAATCGTCTTGGGCTTATTGTTGTTGAACCATTAATTGAGAATACATGGGCCAAATATATAAATTAATTTTGGTGGGTCTTATTGATAAATGGCCTAAGTAGTTCAGTGGATATGGTTATTAATTATTGAGTTCAAATTTGGCCTAAAATAAGGCCATAATCCATTATTCATAGTTGATATTCAGGGTTGACCATTAAATATAATCCAACCATCATTCAGTTAAAGTTGTTTAAGCTTATGGGCGACCAATATCAGCCGTGTTTTGGGCCGAATCAGAACTTCTGCAGTATGGTTCGTTGTGGGCAGAACCATTAAGCAATCCTTGAGTCTAGGAGTGGGATTGGAGCTGGTTGTGTTAGCCACCAAAGTGACCTCAACTGGCAAAGATTTCTACTTCTAGACTTCAGTATATGGAATTCAGTGACCTTCCATTATAGGATTGCATTCAGTTGCGTTCATATTCAGGCGAGCGGTGGTCAGAACAAAGAAGTATCATCGTTTGGCTGGATGTGAGCAGGATGAAGTGGTTGGTGATGGTGATATAGGTCTGAGAAATTCATTTCACCCAAAGGTGATGGGCGTCTTAGATTTATTTCACCAACATTGGTCAGCTTCATGTTCAGAAGAGCCTCCTGTATGTTACAATTTCGCCCAAAGGAGGAATCGTGATGATACGCTGGGCTCTTGCCAGATTTTGATGACTATGGCCCATCGTCATTCTGGGTCATTTGATTGAAGGCCCAAATCAATCGAATGTTCATACATGCATGATATTTGTGGTTTATGTTTATGCATTGTTATATGGGACTTGTTTGTTAATGTGAGTTTTATGCTTTGAATGTCCAGCTATGACTGTTTCCAATATTCCAACACAATTCAATTCCATACCTTTGCTTACTGGGTCCAACTATTCCAAATGGAAGTCGTCCGTTGAAATAGTCCTAGGTTGCATGGACTTGGACTTGGCCCTGGAGGAAGTAGAGCCTCCTACTCCAACTGATTCTAGTACGGATTCAGCAAAGGCTCACTACAAGGCCTGGACCAAGTCAAATAAGATGTGTCTCAGAATCATAAAGAACTCGATTTCTGAGACCATGCAGGGTGTCATGCCCGACACTGAGAAAGCTAAAGATTTCCTGACTGAAATAGGAAAACGATTTCAGAAATCGGATAAAGCTGAGCTGAGTTCACTTTTACATAAATTGACTCAAGCTACCTATAACGGTCAAGGAAATATCAGGGAGTACATTGGTGGATTGTCTGATGTGGTGGCTAAAATCCGCGCATTAGACCTTAAGATTGAGGATGAACTCCTGATTTTCTTGGTTCTGAACTCCCTCCCTCCACAATTCAGTCAATTCCAAATCAGCTATAATACTCAAAAGGAAAAGTGGACATTGAACGAACTGATATCTCAGTGCGTTTAGGAGGAAGAGAGACTCAGAAGGTCGAGCAAGACACAAAATGCACACCTAGTGACATCTGGTCAAGGACGAAAAGGAAATAAGAAAAGAAAGCACATTTCAGGAAAAGGTTCTACGGGTACTGCGGGTGGCAATCAGCCTAAGTCTGGAAAGACATTTAAGAAGAAAAGGAAGGGTCCTAATGATGGCTGTTTCTTCTGCAAGAAGCCTGGTCATCAGAAGAAGGATTGTGAAGATTTTAAAGCATGGCTCGTTTCTAAGGGTAAAGACCATATTTTAGTCTGTTTTGAATCAAATTTAGCTAATATGTCCACAGACTCCTGGTGGATAAATTCTGGTGCAACTATTCACATTTGTAATTCCATGCAAGATATGCTCCAAAACCGGACGCCAACTGATGCAGAGAGATCAGTCTATATGGGGAACGGCATTAGAGAAAACGTGGAAGCTATTGGAGTCTGTAGGCTTAGGTTATCGTCAGGACACTTTCTTGATCATGTAGATACTGTTTGTGTGCCTTCTATAAGGCGCAATTTGGTTTCCATTTCTCGTTTGGACAAATTTGGTTATGAGTTTAAATTTGCAAATGGAAAATTAAGCATTTACTATGATTCAGTTGTGATTGGTTCTGGCACTTTAGTTAATAACCTTTATCAGCTAGATTTGGATGTTTCACATGTATACATCGTTAACTTATCACATGGAAACACTAAAGGCATCAAACGAAGTTTAGATTGTGAGAATTCCTCCATGCTATGGCACAGGCAATCAAGCCATATCTCTCGTGAGAGATTGGAAAGGCTTGTACGTGAAGGAATTCTTCACTCCTTAGACTTCTCAGGCTTTGGGGTTTGTATTGATTGCATTAAAGGTAAACAGACTAGAATAAGGAAAAAGGGTGCCACTAGGAGCGTAGAACTCTTAGAAGTGATTCATACAGACATCTGCGGACCGTTCCCTACAACATCTTGGAATGGGCAGAAGTATTTTATCACTTTTATAGATGATTATTCTCGTTATGGGTACTTATACCTTATTAACGAAGAATCAGACGCCCTGGATACATTTAAGATCTATAAGGCTGAAGTCGAGAATCAACTCGATAGGAAGATCAAAGTCGTTAGATCCGACCGTGGTGGTGAGTACTACGGAAGGTATGACGAATCTGGGCGTAATCCAGGTCCATTCGCTAGATACCTACAAGATTGTGGCATCGTCGCCCAGTACACCATGCCTGGTACTCCAGAGCAGAATGGTGTAGCGGAAAGGCGTAATCGCACCCTAAAGGACAGGGTGCGATCTATGATTAGTAATTCTACGTTGCCAGAATCTTTGTGGGGTGATGCGTTGAAAACGGCTGTGCATATCCTTAATAGGGTCCCAAGTAAGGCTGTAATGAAAACTCCATATGAATTGTGGACAGGACGAAAGCCTAGTCTACGATATTTTCATGTATGGGGTTGTCCTGCAGAAGCCAAATCGTATAACCCGCATGAAAGAAAACTTGACCCTAGAACTGTTAGTTGCTTCTTTATTGGATACCTAGAAAGATCAAAAGGATTCAGATTTTATTGTCCATCATATTCCATGAGAGTCATTGAGACTGAGAATGCTAGGTTTATTGAGAACACTGGAGATAGTGGGAGCACAAATTTAAGAGATATTGTATTTGAGGAAGAGCGGATTGTGGTTCCCACCACAATCATTCAGAGTAGCATGGTTGTCCGTCCAGCAGTGGACCCTGAGATCCCTATGGACGACCATGTACAACCTCAAATACAACCCACTGATGAGGAAATGGAAAACCCAATTCAGAATAATGAGCCATTAAGACGATCACACAGAGAGAGAAGATCTGCAATACCAGACGATTACGTCGTCTATTTACAGGAGCATGAGTTTGACATTGGGGTTGAAAAGGATCCTATATCCCTTTCACAGGTCGAACAAAGTGCGGATTCTTCTCATTGGTTCGATACCATGAAGGATGAATTGAAATCCATGAAAGACAACAAAGTTTGGGACCTTGTTGAATTGCCCGAAGGGATTAGGCCGATTGGTTGCAAATGGGTATTTAAAACCAAACGGGACTCTAAGGGCAATATCGAAAGGTATAAAGCCAGGCTAGTTGCAAAGGGTTTCACTCAGCGTGAGGGCATTGACTTTAAGGAGACTTTCTCACCTGTATCTAAGAAAGACTCCTTTAGGATCATTATGGCTCCTGTGGCTCATATGGATTTGGAGCTACATCAAATGGACGTGAAAACTACGTTTCTCAATGGAGATCTAATGGAGAACGTATATATGTTGCAGCCAGAAGGTTTTAAAGCCAAAGGCTCAGAACATCTGGTCTGCAAACTTAAGAAGTCCATTTATGGGTTGAAACAGGCATCACGACAGTGGTACCTAAAGTTTCATGAAGTTGTTTCCTCATATGGTTTCATTGAAAACACTGCGGATGAGTGCATATATGTGAAAATCAGTGGGAGTAAGTTTATCATTTTAGTCTTGTATGTTGACGACATTTTATTGGCCAGTAGTGATATTGGATTGTTGCGTGAGACTAAGAAATTTCTATATCAAAATTTTGAGATGAAAGATCTTGGTGATGCTTCTTTTGTCATCGGCATTCAGATTAGCCGGGACAGATCACGTGGATTACTTGGCTTGTCGCAGAGGGCCTATATTGATAGGGTTCTCGAAAGGTTTGGCATGCAAGGTTGTGCTCCTGGCCAAGCACCTATTGTAAAAGGTGACAAATTTGGTCAATTTCAGTGTCCTAAGAATGACCTAGAGAAGGATAAGATGAAAGCTATTCCGTATGCGTCAGCAGTAGGGAGCATCATGTATGCTCAGGTCTGTACGCGTCCAGATATTGCTTTTGTGGTTGTGATGTTGGGCAAGTACCTTAGCAATCCAGGAATGAATCATTGGATAGCTGTAAAGAAAGTGTTGCGCTACCTGCAAAGGACAAAGGACTTCGAACTCACATACAGGAGATCCGACCATTTGGAGTTGGTAGGATATACAGATGCAGATTTTGCTGGTTGTCTCAACAGCAAGAAGTCCACCTCGAGCTATGTATTCATGATGGTTGGTGGAGCCGTATCATGGAAGAGCGTGAAACAGTCGATTACGGCATCATCTACCATGGAAGCAGAGTATGTAGCTTGTCATGAAGCCACGAATCAGGCGGTCTGGCTTCAGAGCTTTTTCTCTGGTTTACGGGTTGTGCAGATGATCCCGAAACCATTGAAAATCTATTGTGATAGTTCAGCTGCAGTTAACTTCTCCAACAACAACAAGCATTCATCGAGGTCAAAGCACATTGACATCAAATATCTTGTTGTGAAGGAGAGAGTTCAGAATCGTCAAGTGTCTATGGAACTCATCGGCACAAGGCAGATGATAGCGGATCCTCTCACTAAAGACCTTCCTATCACGCTCTTTAAGGAGCATGTGACATCTATGGGAGTTGTTGATCCCAAGGATGTATTTTAGTAGTGGGAGTTTTCATATATGATCCGATTATGTCCAGACATTTTGTAGAGATATCTATTATGCATTGATGATTCTGTTTTTCAGTTTATATCTTGCTTCTCCTTCAGTGTGCACATCTAGTTTTGAGTAAGCAAGACTTTGGTTTGTGTCTTGGAGACACGTTCAGTAGGACCACTTGAAGATAAACACGTATGATCACATAAGACGTGTAATCTTCATACCACACCCCATATCATTGATCCATGTCGTTAAGGCTATTGGTATTTGTGATTGTGACTCGTCACACTTCGAACAAATATGAAATGTTGTGTTGACTACCATGATTCAATATCAGTGGTCTTGATGGACCAGATCTGACAAGCGTTGCTCATAATTATCCAACGGTATTGTTTTGAAATCAGTAGGGCGCCCATTAGGAACTTTTGAAACAAACATGTTTTATGAAATGCTTTTCACAAAATAAAATAAATTGTTTTATTTTCTTTCAGAGATCAGTGTAGCCTAAGTGGGAGAATGTAAGACTCCATTAAGTGGGCCACACATGATCATCGGTTTAGATCATGACTGTTGGATTATTCAGATTGAGCGATTCAGTGGGCCCCACTATAGTTGTGATCATTGCAAATAGGTTTGGGGCGGGACGCTTGAACCGTGTTCCCTATACGCGGTTATTAAGCCTGATATGGAAACCTACGGTGTGGAGACCCTAGAGGAGAGAAGTGTGATGGGTAAGCTTCTCTGGCCCTCTTTCCTATAAATATACGTCTTGGTCCCCTCACCAACACACGAGAGAAAACCCTAGTCCCATTAAGTGTTTCTCCTAAAGGTGTAAGGTGCGGAAGACCAAGAGTTCTTCTCGGCAACACGGCGGCATCGGGAATGTCTTCCCAATCAGGTATGGCTTTAAGATTAAAGTATGGAATCTCCATTATTCGATGCATAGAGATCCGTTTATTCCGCATTAAGTTTTCAGATTAACATTGTGTGCTAAGGGTTTTCTGAGGTGACACATCTGATGGATCGACTGTATGATGTGGATACATCATGTGGGCCCCACATCTGCCTGTTCTTCTATTTTGTTGATTTTCCTTTCTGTTTTTGTTCTTTTGGTTCTGCTGTTGAAGCTTTTGTTGTTTTCCTTTTCTTTGGCTTTTGCCTTCTAATAATATCCTTCGTCTTTCAAAAAAAAAAAAAAAAACACTCGAGTACGCCCCTAAAAAAATAGTGATGAACTTCAGAATCAAAATCACTTTGGGGTTTTAAATCTTTTTTTTTTTTTTTTAAATTGGCGGTTTCCAGTTCCTGCCTGGGATGCTTAGTTGGGGCCCACCTTAATGTTTGTAAGAAATCCACTCCGTCCATCCATTTTTGAAGTTCATTTTAAGTCATTTCATCAGAAATGAGGATGATCCAAAATTCGAGTGTACCACACGAAAGAAAACAGTGGGGATTCAATGACCACCGTTTATGCAGCCACAAAAGTTCGCATCAGGCTAAGTATTTTCTGGTTTCACTTCGTTCTAGTGGGAATCATCTTATAAATGGTTTGGATGGCATACAAACATCAAGGTGGAGCCCAAGAAGGTTTTAATGGTAGGAAACTCTTTTCCCAATTTCGCCTCTCTTATGTCGACTTGAGTTTTGTATCCGCCTCTTTTTTTTTTTTTTTTTTTTTTTTTTTTCTTTTCTTTTTCTATGTATACTTTAAAATAATCTATCAAACCGGATGGACGGAGTGGATTTCTCACAAACATCACGGTGGACCCTTAAAGGATACCGAAGTAATAAGCTAAATGAGTTAACTATAAATTTTCCGGAAGGGAGGGCTTTGGTGGGTGGGACCTAACTATGGGGCTTACAGTGATGTATGTGCCTTAAATCCACCCTGTCCAACCATTTTGAAAGATCATTTTAAGGCATGATCCAAAATATGAAGCTCACCCAAATCTTAAGTTGACCACACCAAAGGAAAAAAGTAGTTATTGAAGCCTCACCATTAAAAACATCGTGACTTCCACCGAAATGTTTATTTTCCATCCAACCCGTTGATAAGGTCACAAAGACTTGAACGAATAGACCACACAAATATCATCTTGATCCAAATCTTTTGCGGCCCACAAGAAATTTTTAATGGTCAATTACCACCGTTTCCGTACTATGATCCATCAAAAATTTGGATCTGCTTATTTTTTGAAGCATGCCCTAAAATGAGCTTTTAATATAGATGGACGGCGTGGATTTAGTAACATACATTACAGTGGACCCCACGGTTAGGTGTACCGTCCACCTTGGTGGATCCAGGGATTCACCGAAGCCGCGCTTTCCGGCAGCGGATTGGGAAACGGATTGGCTAGACACCCTGTCACTAGCCAATGGCTAGTGGTCGGTGCTCTATTGGCCCCACCGTGATGTGTTTGTTTCATCCATGCCGTCAATCCATGTTTTCAGATCATTTTATTAAATGATCCCAAAAATGATGTATATAAAAATTTCAAGTTGACCACACACTGTTGATTAAACGCCCACCACTAAAAACTTCATATGGCCACAAAAGTTTTGGTTCATGCTGATATATATATATATATATATATATATATATATATATATATATATATATATATATATATATATATATATATATATTTCTCTTCATCTAGGTCTATATGACCTAATCAACAAGTTGTACCAAAGAGGTTTTTAATGGTGGACGTTCAATCACTACTGTTTTTCCGTGGTGTGGTCCACCTGAGATTTAGATATGCCTCGTTTTTTGGTTCAAGCCCTAAAATAATCTGTAAGAATGGATGGACAGCTTGGATAAGAGACATACATCATGGTGGGACCCATGGAGCATCAACCACTAGCCAGGAGGCAAGTGGCATTGTCACTAGCCAAACCGCGTCCAGCGGGTTGCGTGGTTCGCCTCCACACCACCGACCTAGGAGGTGTTTTTATTTCACCAACTCATGTGGGCTCTACCATTTTCTTTTTCGGTGGACTCTACCACGATGCATGATTTATATCTATACACCCAAAAATGAGACCAAAGCTCAAGTGGACCACATTATAGAAAGTAGTGAACAATGACCACCAGAGTTGAAACCGTTCTAAGGCTTATCATGATATTTATTTGTCATCCAATTGACTCAAAACTTCTGTTGCACCCAGAGAAGTTTTCAATGGTAGGCATCTAATCTCCACTGGAAGTCCATTTGAGATTTTGATCTGCTTCATTTTGGGCCATGCTCTAAATGATTTTGCAAAATGAATAACCCGTGTGGATATAACACATGCATCATGCTTGGTCCCACTGGTGGTGACGTCAATAAACCATCATGGTGTTCATGACTTGGGTATTACAGCTTAGTGGTTGTTACTATTAGTGCACTGATTTGTGCATTGTATTGTCAATTGCGTGAACGTATGAGTCAGTCAAGTCTTGTGAGCCCCAACGAAGATTAAAGACTCAAGACTTGAAGACCAAAGCAGCTTTCCGCACTCAAGTTCAAGCCAAATCAAGCTCGGAAGGTAAGTTGCATATAGACAGCCTATAGGATCCCAAAACACCCAAGTCTATGGCATTCGAATCACACTTTATGTTTGCCAGTTGATCCACGTACTTAAGGTCAAGATGATCAGTCTTAGACTTCCATTATGTAGGTGCCAATCAGTTGAAAAAGATAGGAAAATCATCTCTATGTACACTGTTAAAAATGATGGAGTTTACCCCACTTCAGGCCAGGAAATTAAGCCTAACGACCAGTCGGGCGACTGGTCGGCTGAAGCAGATTTTCAGACAACAAGCAGTTTAAAAAGAAAATCTCATCTGTCTACCTGAAGACCGGTCTGAGGACCGGTCGTACGATCGTTCGTATATGGACAAAAATTGTCCAGCAACATTTGGAAGAAAATGGTTTAAAGGGAGACCGGTCGTACGACCGGTCGTTGACCTCCCTAGACCGGTCGCATGACCGATCGTAAACGGACCAAAAATGTCCAGAGACCTCAGGGGGTGCATTCCATGGAGGAAGATCGGTCTCAGGACCGGTCGGAGGCACAACTAAGACCGGTCTTGAGGGGTCTTAGACAGGTTGTACATTACCTCTTTCTATCCGTTGGAGCCCGATTCTTGGAGCCTATAAAGGCATATTTCGAGGGTTTTGAGGGCATCACTTGCACACCCATTTAGAGCATTAAGAGAGGCAATTAAGACCTTCATCTAAAGCTCTTTTGCTCATCATAATCTTGAGTTCATCCTTCAAACCTAGCCATTAATGGCACTACATTGAGTATTCGAAGTTCGGTTTGAACAATGAACTCAAGCATGGCATTCATGGTTGTCCCTATCATTGAATCTTCATCTTGAAGTCATTTATAGCCATTGAATGATCAGATTGATTGTTTCTTCATTAACCATTGCATTGTAATAGAAAATGGAACATCAATACCTTCTCCCACCTACCCAGCACTAGTCTAGGAACATCATATGCATTGGTAGCTAATTGTGGGAGCTTGGAGAGGAGCTAAAGCATTCGTGGAAGCTAAAGCTACTCAACGATGCTAAATCGGGGCTCATCTCTTGTAAGTGTTTACGCTTATAGAATCCATTGTTTGATTCCCCATTCTTGTTGAGATTGGGGTCTAGAGATTGTGACTCAATTTCGGAGTTGTCCTTGAGTAGGACGTGTAAGTCCTTGCGTAGGCCTCCGACACGGGAGAATACGTGCGTGTTCTTGTGTAGGAGTTGAGAAGTCCTTGTGTAAGCATTAATCTTGTGTAGGTTGTAAAGGTTGAGAGGTGAACCTCATTTAAAACCTTCGATGGTGAATGCCAGTGTACTCAAAGGAGTTACCGGGAGTGGAGTAAACTTATCGTCGAACCACTATACATCGTGTGCAATGCGATGAATGCATTTTGTCTATTATTGTTCCTTGTTGATCAATCCTATAAGTGCTTAACTGTATGTTCATCTTGTGTTTGACAAAATGCTCATATGCCATCTTTGAATGATTAATACAAGCATGCATATGAACTGTTTGACTAAATGCTTCTCTTAGAATAGTTGTCAATCGATTAGATCTTAGGTGATAAATTGCTATCATTTACATATTCTTAATTGTTAAATTATAGTAAATGCAATTGAGCTTTTGAATTTGCAAGAAATATTAAAAGTCCTATTCACCCCCCCTCTAGGACATAAGCATACCTTCAAGCTTATCTCACTAGCAGTAAAACCGCAATTTCAGTTACCTTTACTGTAGGGCCTACCTTGATGTTGTATTGTAAATTGATGTCATCCGTCTGTTTGTACATATCATTTTGGTATGGGGTTTTAAAAATTAAGCAAATCCAAATCTAAGGTCGACCATAGCATCGTAAATAGTGTTGATTGAGTGCCTCACCATTAAAAATTCCAAAGGCCTATAGTAAGTTTTTATAAATATTTATTTTCGTAATGTGAAAAAGATTTAGATGAAGGGAAGTTAGAAATACCAGCTTAATCCAAAACTTTTTGTTGCCCAGAAAATGCTTTTAATAGTTATTTGTTAAGGTTTCCAGTGGTATGATTTACCCCAGATTTGGATCTTCTTGAGGTTTAGAATGATAGAGTAAAGCATATGGACAAAGTGGATATACAAAACATACATCAAGGTGGGCCCCACACGGTTAGGGTAACACCCACTAAGTTGTTACCCGGATAATAGCTAATTTGCTCCCCACCATGGTGTATTTGTTATAAAAACACTGCTCATTTATTTCACGAAATCATTTCAGGGCACCCGCCTAAGAATGAAGGCTTTAAGCAGACCCCACTGTAAAAAAAACAGTGAGGATTTAACAGTCGAAAATTTCTTAGGGCCATGGAAGTTTTGGTTCTAGCTGATAGCCCTGATTTCCCTTCATCCAGGTCTTTGTAGCCTTTAGGACCTGATGAATGACAAATAAACATCACGGTAAGCCCTAAGAAGGTTTCAATGGTGGGTGTCATTGTGCCTGGTGCTTTTTGTGGCGTGGTCAACCTAAGCTTTGGATCGACATGATTTTTGGGTCATCTCTCAAAATCTACGGACACGAAACTTGGTGACATCAATACACCAGGGATGTAAGTAGTGTGTGTCACACCATACAATCCGAGATACCTGCCCACCTGTCATATACCGGACGCCTATTAGCTACTGACTTGACAGTAGCGAGTATTGCTATTGAGGTAATGCACCACATTCTGTGGGCCCCACTATGATGTATGTATTGTATCCGCACCGTCCATCCTTTTGGAGAGATCATTTTAGGACATGAGTCAAAGAATGAGTCGGGTCTAAAATTCAAGTGGATCCCACCACAGAAAATAGTGGGGATTGAACGCCTACCATTAAAAACTTCTTCGATCAAGCTGATATTTGTGTTTTATCTTGTTCCATATCCGTGTTAACTTATAAACAGGTTGGATTCATGGTTGGCCCTAGTAAGGTTTCAACGTGGGCATCACTCTCCCCACGGTTTTTTGTTAAATGGGCTCCACTTTAACTTTGTATATGCCTTATTATTTGGTGCATAAAATGATCTCTCCAAATGGATAGACAGTTTGGATACAACACATACATCATGTCGTGTAACGCCCAGATTTTCCAAATTTATTTGGAAATTTTCAAAAAATTTAATTGTTTTTTTTATCTTAATGTTGAACGTTCACCTTATTTTGAAAATAATGGATCATCCATAGGATATCTGATAGGGGACCTTTTACAAAAGTTGTTTAGAATAATCACATTAATATCAAAGAAAAACTGGATTTTGAAAATCTAGCAGCTTTTAGATGATTACGAAAATACCATTAGTTAAACTTAAACTGACATTTTCAACTTTTATATTTTTTAATTATCACTTTCATGAAAAACTTAATATATAAGCTTTCGGGCATATTTTACCTGTACACGTCGAATTTCAACCCTCCGATCATCCTACAAATGCCTCGATCAGAAATCAATCAATAAATAGCCCACCTTAACTCAGATCTGCCCCACTTTTCTCGTCAATGGCTAATTTTGTGTTTCCGACCTAACGGAGCTTATGGTTCTGATCCATCATAGTGGACCCCACGCGGGATCTGTATGGCGTTAGGAAAAAAAAGATTCTCTCCTTCTCCGTGCATGCTGTAACAGCGTGCGCTGATGCCGACCTGAGCGGTCCTCACCGTCCATCAACGTGGACCCCATTGCTCAATCCAAGCCGTCCATCAGGTACGTAGCTCGGAAAATCTAATTCCCTCAAATTCCTTCGTTCAATCATGGACTATGTGGCCTGCTCCAAACTACCGTCCGAACCAAGATACATTAAGATCCAGTTTGTCACTTTGCATGGACGTCCGGGACCGTTTCTAGGAAATCGTGTGGACCCCACCTAACACCCCAACGGACCCATGCGCAAGAGATCCTTAGTGCAATTCGAATCCTCCTCCAACTCAACTGGATCCAACGCTCCTTCCACACCCACCCCTATCTGACCGACCTGAAGAGTTTATTTAAATTCCTTTGGTGTCACCTCTTCTCCAGAAAACTCAGAAAGAGAGAGACTGTGATGAGAGAGAGATTGTGAGTAGAAGGGGAGGAACTCCACCTCCCTGTTGCTGCCATTGCTGGGCCTCCGTCCCAAGCCAGGAAGAAGAAAGAAACGATGAAGAAAAGAAAGAAAGAGAAGAAGGAGAGAGGAAGAAGGGAAGAAGAAGGAAGAAAGAGAGAACGAGAAGTCCGAGTTCACCCGGCTGGGATTTCGAGTTGGCAATCGTTGATAGAGGTAATGACTATTCAATTGTGATTTTGTTCTCAAATGCTAGCTTAAACCCTAACCCTAGGTAGGATCCTAAACCTAGATGATCGTAGTGGTGAGAACTTATCAATTTACACCCTAATCATATATTTTTCGTTAAACGTCATAGGTTTAGATCTAAGATTGGTTTCACGGCCCTAAGCACGTATCGAACCATCAAACCTTAAGAGGTGATGGTTTCTTCTAAGCCTAGTTATAATAACATTGCTTTGTTTGTCGGTTCCATGTTTAGAATTTAGGTTTTGCTGTGTGATTGCTTAAAATATGTTTGTTGAAACCTCTCTATGAAATCATGAATTTTTATGATGTTCCTGAATGCGTTTAAGCTGAATTCTTGGATTGTTATGGACCATGTTTTATGTCAAATGATGGCATACATGCTTATGCGAGAATTATGTGAAATCTATGCTTAGTTTATGATTCCTACATGCTTATGATGAATATGGTGAATAATGTGTTGTATGATATGAGATTACGTGTGTGGATATTACATTAATAAGCGCCCCTTCACCTTACACTGATGTAACCGTAAATGTAAAGAGATGAAGCCTATATGGGCCATATTGAATTAAGTTGGCATTACCGTATGTATATTTTTGGACAAATATGCCTTATGATTTTGTAGTGAGAGTCGGCATTACAATATGAATGAATATGCCTTGACATTAAGAATTAAGTGTTGGCATTATCGTGTATATGATGTTGATTTAATTTATACACCATGATGTTGAATTGGGCACTACCGTGTGCATTGTTGGATATGTGCCAAGGGATCCTTGTTTGATATGTTACCTGTGATGGACCCTTTGAGGAATGAGATTGATAAATACGCGAAGTTCCCGAGTTGGTGGTTTGGGACACTAAGCCTGAGCTGTCGGCCTATGCTGGGTGACGAGCCCCCCCCCCCCCCCCCCCCCAGGGTAAGGAATGGTCATTAGCTGTGTACATCATTAAATTGGCTAGATGCTAAACTACTTAATTAGAGGTTAAACTAATCATGCATTCACTGGACCCGACTTAGTGGGTCATAGCAGTGCCCTCGACCTGGTGGGTTAGCCCTTAGGCGTTGCGGCACTAATTTGTGGTAGGGGGATCGGTGGCTATCACCTCCATTGGCTGGGTTGGTTGACATGAAGTTGTGGAATTACCTGCTTCATCGTGGACTTTGGTGACTAGTAACTGGTGAGAAGAGTTTGAATAAATCCCGTCTCATTTAGTCAAGGTGCCTTAGGCAGAGCATGCATATCATGCATTGCATTAAATAAGATTTTTTCTTGTATATTTTGTTTGGGTATGATTATTATGTGTGGATATTATTATGCTAATCTTAGGGGGTAACTCTCACTGAGTTGATTACAAGCAACTCTCTCCCTCTCGGGACGGTGTTTCAAAACACCACCAACTTCTTGCAGGTGACGATCCATTAGACGAACCCGACTTGCAGGGTGAAGAGAATGAAGTTTCATGGCGATCAATGACGGACGATGAAGTCGTACCAGCTTAAAGATGAATTATGTTTATTATTTTCATTTTACAAAATAGGTTTATTTACATGTAACTTGTAATGAGTCTCTCATAGAGAGACAAGAAAGTGGGATACTATATTTGGTATGTTTATGAGACATTACGTTGAGAACGCAGAGTAGAAAAATATGGGGAAATATATCACTAATACATTCAGGTTAACACTCGAAAACTCGGCCCATCGTGTTGTCCACGAGAGCCGAAATTCGGGCCGTTACATGTTGGGGCCCACTGAATGTGGTGACGTCACTTCAATAGACAGTCTTAAGTTCAGTAGCTAATCAGCGTCCGTTTGACACCTTAGATTAGGAGGAAAATGAGGTATTTCAGATCTACCGTTTTTGTGTCTCGCCTGCTAGCCCAACTGGAAGATGCCCAGGTGTTTCAACAGCCGGTCTCAGGTTTGAAGTTCTAAGAAGACACGTTAACCCCACTAGTGGGTGAGTGCATCGTGTGACCCACTGTGTGGGTGCGTTACGCAGCAAAATGTTGAAATTCCTCTAGAATTCAAAGGAAAAATGAGGAGCCTTTTTAGCCTTGGCATGCAGATCATACACTAAAACAATTCAATTATTGGCTGCAACATTAAAATCATATCAATAGAATGATTCAAACCATCCAAACACTGGACATCTGAATGGACGATTAAAAAAACGTTAGTGAATCACCTATTTGTGACCCTTGCATTTGTGGCCTACCAAGGCTCAAAATTTCTTATTTTTTAGCCAAAGTATATATTTTAATGGGCTTATTACAAATTTACAATCACTTTATCAAATATCATGTGTGTGTGTGTGTGTGTGTGTGTGTGTGTGTGTGTGTGTGTGTGTTATCGTTGGAAACGATAACAGATGTTGATAAGGAGACTAACTTGGATCTTTGTCGTCGGATCTAGGGATTATGATAAATGGACTGGATCAAGAATTTGCAATCACCACAAAAAGGTTAGGATGGCTGCCGGGGGTGCCGGCTAATGACCCTCCGATGCTTAAGTCAGTCGATGATGGAGAGAAAAGCCTGTAAGTATACTAGTGGTGGATGATTGCGTACCTTGGATTGAAGCATGGAAGATTCTTTATAGATGCTTAGAGAACCGTTAAGGGCTGATAATCAGGACATAATTTGGGGCCACATATGGCCATAATAATGGTCAAGCCGACAGGTAGTGTGATGGTCACGACCACGTAATGCTATGATTTCGGCCGTCCAAAATGGTGGGGCTAACAATTCGGGAAACTAACCGTTATATCTTATCTCGCACAGAAGCCAGGTGTATACTCCGCATAATCACGTCCTTAGATACCAGTTGTATGCCTAGTGCCTACTCGGCCAAATGACGAGACAAGTGCCTACTTGGCTAAATGACGAGCGGGGTACCTACTCGCTCAGCAGATGAAGTGCAAACTCATCTTATGATATAAGTGAACACGTGCATGTCAAGCGCAAGGGATGAGTGTATGTCAGAGTGAGGAGCTGTGATGTTGACCAACTGGTGGGATGAAGAGTGATAGTCAGTCATGATATATAAGCCAAGTGTACACGAGGCATGATGTCAATAAGACTTGTCAATAGCTTACGGACGCAATTTCTTCGAAAGCTTTCTTTAATGCAAAAATCGCATAAGTAGTGGGCTAAGAATCATTGGTCTCTCATCCCTCCATGTGGTACTCGGTGGGCCCGGCGTGAATCCCGGAACAATATGTATACTAATTTAGGATGTGAAAGTCAATTTGGTTAATCAAATCCAAGTCATGTGAATGTACCGAAGAATTCTAATGCCCTCCAAATACAAGCTCCCAAATAGAAGATTTAGATTCCAATGCATTTCAACTAAACACAAATGAAGATTTAGAATCACTGTGATTCCAGCATAATTGTGATTTGGATTCTAGTACATTCCAAATCCAAGCCCTCAACACATGTCCATGCAACATCCAACACTTTCAATAGATTGCTTCATCCTAACCTTAGTGGGGCTAAAAAAGTCTCACCCTATCCATGACAAGTCCAACTACATAAATGGTTTTGATGATAGAAACGTAGTCCGATTTAAGAAATACCTGAGAGCAATGCAAGAAAGCTGAACAGGCTGCCATTCATTGTTGGTCTCAGCCTGGCCTGCCATAAACGCCTACCCTAGATTTCATTCCCATCCCTTGCCCTATAGGACAGGTCACCTGGGCGAGATCGGGCCCCCACCCATTGCCAACCCTAGCTAGTCTGTTGCAGTACATTTTCAAAGTGTGGAATTTTTATATAATGGGCGGCCATACTAGGGGAGCGCAACCAGCTAACGTGAGTGATACCCTGTAAGGGCCCACCTCAATGTATGAATTGTATATCCATGTTGTTCATCTGTTTTTTTTTTTTTTTTTTTAAATTATTTTAGGCCATGGTTCCAAAATCGAAGTAGATAAAAATTTCAGGTGGGCCACATCTCAGGAAATAGTGGTTATTGACCATTAGAAACCATTTGTAGGCCACAAAAGTTTTGGATCAAGCTGATATTTGTTTTTCCCTTTCATCCATGTCTGTGTGACCTTATCAACAGGTTGGATGGTCAATAAACATTACAGTGGTGGAAGCTATGAAGTTTTTAATGGTGGGTGTTTAATGACCACTGTTTCCCATGGTGTGGTCCACCTGAAAATTTTAACTTGGTAATAATGTAGGGGAGAGGGTTAGGTTGGGACCTGGGATCCACCAAGGTAGGTGAGACCCTTGACTATGGGCCCACTGTGATGTATGTAACTGCATCCGCACCACCCATTTGTATTGAAAGCTCATTTTAAGGTATGATCCAAATCCCGGATGGACCATAGTACAGGAAACAGTGGTGATTGACAGTTGAAAACTTCTCTTGGGACACAAAAGCTTTGGATCAAGATAATATGTGTGGTCTCTTCATCTAGGTGTTTGTGACCTTGTTAACAGGTTGGATGGTAAATAAACATTCCTGTGGAATCCATGACATTTTTTGGATCATGCCTTAAAATGAGCTTTCAAGATGGTTGGAAGGTGTGGATTTAAGGCACATACATCACTGTGGGCCCCACAGTCAGGGGTCCCACCCATCTTGTGGATCCGGGTCTCACCTAATCCGCTCTCATTATTTTGAAACGGAGTCTTAGGGTGCCTGACTTTTCACTGATGTGTATGGAACGATTTCATGTGGATGAGATCTGGGCCATCCATCCGTTGACTCGAGTCCCGACTGAGCCAGGCTCGCCAGCGAGTTTCCAAGAGTTGACTCAGTCCTGTTGAGTTTCCAGTTGAGAAACGAAATGAAAATATCCAATGATCAACCCAAACCTGATTGACCCAAACCGAGTTCGGGGTCGGGTTGAATCCGACGCTGCAAAAGCCATGAGGAGGAGGTTCCTGTGCTGGGAACCTAGCTAGGGCCCGCCTTTGATGTTTTTGAGAAATCCACCCTATCCATCCTCTTTGTGAGATTATTTTAAGACATTATACCAAAAATGTCCATCCTCTTTGTGAGATCATATTAGGGCATTATACCAAAAATGAACCGAATCCAAGACTCAAGTGGGCCGCACTAGGGAAATTCTTACCGTTGAAACCTCCCTGGGATCCACAGTAATGTTTATATGCCATCAATGTCCAGAACGTCATTTCTACTGGGATGAACTGAAAACACAAATATTAGCCTGATTTAAAACTTCGGTGACCCCACGGATATTTCAACTGTGGACATTCAATCCTCACATCTTCAGCCCACTTGAGTCTTGGATCCGGCTCATTTTTGGTATAGTGTCCTAAAATGATCTCATAAATGGATTTCTCAAAAACATCAAGGTGGGCCCTACCCAGGATTCCAGCACCCGAGTTGCACCCCTATTTAGGGGGTAGAATTTCAGTCTTCTGAGTAAGGGTGAAACAGTACAAAATCCGGGTTTGGGTTTGATTTCCCCATCCCTGAGCCAGAGTAACTTTCCAAGACCATGTGGGAGAATATAGTACCGAAGCATAATCAGTTGGGATAAGGCTTTGATGATGTTGATGGTGGTGATGATGACATGAAAGAATGCACTATTGAAAAGAAAAAGAAAAAGAAAAGAAGAAGCATTTCCACGGATTCAAAGAACCAAAACCACATGTTCACAATTCAACCCTCACTGAATTCAGCTCAACTCAATTTAACAATAAAAAATAAAATAAAATTTGATTGTGCATCCAAACAAATCGCTAAGTTCGATTTACAATTATGTGAAGAATACTACCAAAAATAATTAAAAACATTTAATGGTGTGATGTCTCTCATTAACAGTGCGACATTATTCAGCTATTGTAATGAAAACAACTTTAGCAACAGTACCTCAGTATACTTGGTTATGGCAATTCGATGAACAAGCGCGAGTTGCTTGTGAGCTGCTGTAGGTAGTTGGAAAACTGAAATCCACAAGGAACTAACCACATCTATACAGATAAGGAGAGCTACCTTTGTAAATCAACCAACTGCAGGAAATTAAAAAAAAAAAAAAAAAAAAAATTTCTTTGACATGAGATGGCCACGAACAAAGGGCTCAAGGAAGGTTTGGAGAATCAGCATGCGGCGGAAAAATTGTTCCACCAGCGCTAGAAGGGTCCCCATAGCTGACTATATGTGTTAGTTCCAGCAGCCATGTGCTTGTAACAATCACTGCAGAAATCACCCCCATAGCTGACTATATGTGTTAGTTTCAGCATCCATGTGCTTGTAATAATCACTGAAGAAATCACCACCACAATGGGGCTGACTACATGTATTAGTTCCAGCAGTCGTGTGCTTGTAATAATCACTGCTGAAATCACCACTGCAATGGGTCGTTTGCACTGCCATCATTCTGTCTGTGTGCATGGAGAAATGCTCGACAAAATCCGCATCAAGTAAAGCATCAGGCCTTGAAAAATTCAACTTAGGGACCTCCTCGTTTCGCCTGTCCAGGTTCGAAACATACTCAGCTGTTTCTGTCATGGAGTCGGTGCCTGAAAGAAACAACCTATCAGAAACGTATGCCTCTATAAATAATTCAGAGAAGACGTACAATGGTCAGTTCACAGAATCCCACTACTGAGGAGCCCACCTTTCATTCCATATCCAGATGAACGATCCAGATCCCTGGGAGATTTGACCCACCAGTTGTATGGGATTCTCACCCGAATGAAAATGCAGGTAATGAAGGCCAAGCATTGTATAAAAGTATTTAATCCTTTGATTTGAAAAAGAGATACTCACCAGGCAATGCATTACCAGGTGTGAAATCATCCAATGGGCTGCCGCTGATAGGAGTGGATGAACTGAAGACTGATACGGGAGAATGGACCAGTCGAGAGATTGGGTCAACATGCTCCTCTTCCCATTCTGTCTTGCATGGATTAAAAACTGAGCTGCATGCTAAATCGGTCGTCATAACACCAGATGAATGCAAGATCGACAGCTGATTCTTTGCACTTCTGCACGACTCAGGAACTAATGATTCTAAAAGACCACTGTTCTGAGATGAAAGGCAATCAGATTGGGTTTGCATTGTTGGCAGAGATAACTGGACATAAGGATCATGACATGGCAGGGTATGATAAGTGTCTGAGATGCCAATACTGGTTTCTGGATATTGGAGTGAAGGGAGCTCCAACTTCTCAGCCCCGGTGAAAGGCTTAGAAGTAGAGAAATTGCCATTTAAAAGGGCATGGCTGCCTGTCATTACACCCTCGAAGGGTGCCGGATTCTTGCTGATGGGGTCAAGATCATATGGAAGAACAAAGGACTGATGGAGCTTCTCGTAGGCGTCACTTTGGGACATGTCGGATGGAGGAAGCTCGTTGCTGACACTATTGAAAGAACTTGGAAACCAGGTTTCTGATTCTCGAAGTCGCTTCTCACGATGTGCTATTGGCATCATGCAGCTGTAATTTTGAGACAATTGCAGCCCCTCACTCAGCATGCTACTACTCAGAGAGATATTGGAAAGAGGCTGTGAATAAGAAAGGGCCCCTTGATTGGCTTTCAAATGTTCAAAGACAACATCAGGAATGTTATAATTGTCTGACTGAAAGATTTCATGATGCTTTGCATCACTGCCATCGAATTCGCCGAGATTCTGATTCTGCTGATCCTCATTGGCTTGCAAACATAGACCATGAGGGTAAAGCGGCAAACCAGCACGCTGCCGCCTCTTGACTCGAGTATTCCAGTAATTCTTTATCTCATTATCAGTACGCCCAGGCAACTGAAACAAGAGACAAAAGATCAGGTAAATGTAATTCTTTATCTCGTTTTTTTTCCATCACTGGGACAGAGTGGAAAGACTCACAGTCTCTGACTTACAGGTAAAGGTATAAGAAGATATTTGATCCAGGTAATAAGTAGCTAAAAGTGGAACTTGTTTGATAAAGGATCCCAAAGGAAGAAAAGGAAGAGCATCAAGAGTTCAAAAAAAAAAAAAAAAAAAAGACGCCAAGAATTCATATAAAAATTTTCACTTGTCACACATTTTTGAGAGACAAACACTCTGGACAAGCATCAAGGTGACCGCAACAAAATCTCTAATACCTTCTCCAGTTCTTTGTGCGTGTGTGTGTGTGTGTGTGTGTGTGTGTGTGTGTGTGTGTGTGTACTTACACACTTTTAAATAGTTATCTGGTGGGTGTTAATATGTTTTCTTCTTTTATCCAGAAGAATGGCCTTAACATGTATTCACACATCACAACTATTTCACAGTAAGGTTCCATATATAAAATTTTAGATAGGGCCTGAGTGCACCAACAAAAGAAAAAAAAAATATTATGTCTACCAAAAAATTGACAGTTGTAACAAATTGTCCCTATTCGAAGGGTTGGGATCATTCAATCAGCGTGATTCTTCCCGATCGACGATTCAGTGTTCTACGTGCCATTCAAAAAGGTTTGGAGACATTACCAACATCCCATAAAGGTGGGGACATCACCAAAACCCAGGGTGTTTATATATATATGAGAGAGAGAGAGAGAGAGAGAGAGAGAGAGAGAGAGAGAGAGATTGACCAATTAATGAGAATAATCTTGTGCAAAAATTAGCCACACTCACTCATCTAGTGGATCGCACTTGTATTTTTCTATTTATCAATGACAATAAATTGTATTTATGTTACGTTTCAAAGAGAGAAAAAAAAAGAAAAGAAGATATTGTATTCTATGTTGTGGCCCACCCGATTATTATATGGAGCTGAATTTTGCACCAAGCGATCCTCATGATGGGGAAAACCTATAGTTGGAAGGGTTGGATGATATTTTGGAAGTAATCTGTTGCGTGGACCATAACTTGTGGTCCAACCAGTTGGACTTGAAACATTTTCTCACATACACGTGTGTGTGTGCGTGTGTGTGTGTGTAATCTAGGGCAAACATTTTCACTACAATGTGGTGCAAACTATTTGTTGTGGGCCCCATTGTGATGTCTTGATGAAATCCACTACGACCATCATGCATGCCCGTTTGGCCAGGTGCCCAAAAATCAAGCCAATCCACGACTTAGATGAACCATACCAGCAAGAACAACTGAGAGTGGAAGCCCACCCTTGATTCTCATAAGAGGTGAGACGAAGGCACACCTCAAAAATCAGGCCATTTTGAGAAATGGGTAGGGTGACCTTGTCTACACGAACCGTACATTCATTCCTACAACTATGAGCAAGCTATGGTTCAAGCATCATGCTTAATCGGTACGGGTGTCAACGGGCTGGGGTAGGACCGGGCCAAGCTTTGTCCAAGCCCAGCCTGCGTTATTGAATGAGAGTCCAAACCTAGCCCAGGCACAAGATGGGCCGAAATACTCCAGCCTGAGCCCGGCCCGGGTTGGATAAACAAGGCCCGACCCGAGCCCGAAAGGTACCTAGTAGGAAGAGGAATATTAACAGGAAAAAAACGATTTTGATCTTCTAAATGATTTTGTTGTATCAATAAGAGCTTTTACTACGATCCGCTTGCTTTAGCGGCTGAGAGGTTAAAAATGGTGTCTTGGGTATGACCTGGTAGAGAGAAATCAGTTGGGTGTCTTGGGTATAACTTGGGTAGGACCTGGTAGCCCAGGAGAATGGTGAATAAGAAGAAGAGGAAGGTGGCGGCGGCTTTTGTTCTGGCCATTACTGCATTGAAGATGAAGATTGTGGCAGATTGAAAATTAATGACATACATGGATAATAAACGTAGGGTTACTGGAGATGGAGATAGATTTTTTTATATTAAAAAATTTAGAAACCCTAACGAGTCGGGCCGGGTTTTTAGGCATCTATGTCCAAGCCTGGCCCGATTTGATTACAGGTTTCATTTTTAAGGCAGAGCCCGACCCGAGGGCCTAATACCCAGCCCAAGCCCGGTCCTAGGCGGGCCAAGAGTCCGACGGGCCAGCCTAGTCCATTGACACCCCTAGTAATTGGATGTCCTAACCCTTTGAATAGCCAACTTGTTACAACCATCCAGTGTTTATGAGCCATAAATCACGTGGTTAGAATCATCAAATCAAAGAGTTGCTTTGGAATAATTATAAATACAAAGTGGGATCTATGTACTAGATGCTTCAAGATGATGATTGGACCTATTTTGTTTCTCCATTCAATCTTGAGTGTCCATTTTCATGCCATTGACTGGATGCTTAGGATCACCTGATTGGAATGATTTTTGCACCATGGTTTGCTCCTAGTTGTATGAATCAATGAACGGTTCAGATCGCCGATAGGTCACCCCCTCTGCCATTTAGAAGGTTTGGGATGTTAGCAAAACCCACCCACCTATACTCATGGGTTTGGGTAAAAATAAAAAAAATAAAAAAAATACAGAATTTAAATAATTGAAACTGTTTTAGCTTTCAAAGCAAGATTCTACATATGAAAGGTTCTATATATTAACTTCTAGCCTCTAGGCAGGGTTTGTGTTCACCAACAAAAAGAAACTCCTAAAATTTAAATGCATTACAACTGTTTAAAAGCAACTATACATACGATATGAAACCTTCTATATGGGTTTGGGTGCACTGAAAGAAAAAAGAAAAGATATGAGATTTCGTCTTGGTTTTTCACTGGGAAAAAAATATTCACAGCCAAATTTTCAGCAGATCATTTGCAGCTAGTTTCCCAGCATTAATTCACTGCAAGCAATCTGTTTCTGGCTGCTAGAAAACAGCCATTTTGGGTTTCTTGACTGGTAAGTCCAGTTCTCCAATAAAGAAAAGATCCAGTAGGGTACTCCAGCACATAGTGACGAGAATTCTCAGCAATTTCTCAGCACAGGAATTGCTTGGGAGATTTTCAGATTTTGATGTTTTTCTGGGGATATCATCTGGAAAATCACACAGAAAGCAAAATATTTAAAATATATTATAAATTAATGAATATTTAAAAAAAAATTAAATATTTACGTAAAATGAATTATCCCAACTCTTAAATATTTTTTATGTTAAAATCACGATAATTTTTTAAATTAAATCTCAAAAAATATCCAAAATGGCCAAGATTTTGAAATTATCATGATATTATTACAATAATGTGGTCTAATGAATATTTCACTTAAATATCGCGATTTTTAAATTCCCGGCAATATTTGTCACAAGGCACTACCAGTAAATAGTCAAACACTGTGTCCAGCCACTTAAAAGCTTCCCAGATGATTTACAACAAGTCTTTGTTGAACAGCCGTGGAGATGAAATTGAGGATTTCCATTGTGGATGCAGGTGGGTGTTAAGGTTAGTCAGAAAGAGGATTAAAATTAATTCAAGCCCAACTTAAAATGAACCTGATTGCAGTAAAAGGGATATGTTATAAACCATACTAGTGCGTCAGGCATATGTGCAGTGCACACAAAGGAGAGAGACAGAAAGAGAGTCAGGGCAAGGTGCGTGCTACATGCAGAGGAACAGAAAAGGTGGAGGCAAAAAATCTCTATGAGGTCCATCTTAATGTATGTGTGACATTCTTCAGGTCAGTTGGTTCAGTTCATTTTAAGACATGATCCAAAAATCAGACAAAACTCAGGTGGGCCACACCACAGGAAAATTTGGGGATGGGAACGCCTACCATTGAGATCTTCTTGGGCCTGGCCAAACCACTGTACCGGGTTGAGAATTTTGATTTCCCTCCATCCTATTGGGATTCACCTTATGAATGGGAGGGATGACATATAAACATCACGGTGGTGCCAATAAAGTTACAACAGCGACATCCATCAAGTTTGTTCAAGTCATTTTTATTACATGATCTGAAAATCAGGCAGATTCAAAACTCAGGTGGACCACACCACAGGAAAATTTTGGGCAGGGGACAATCAAACATTGAGACCTTCTTGGGCCATGCCAAATCAGGCTGATGTTTTTTCTTCCCTTCAATCTGTTGGGATTTATCATATAAACATCCTGCTGGTCATAAGAATGGTGACCTCATCTCAACCATTTCTTTGCTGTTGCCCACTTGAGTTTTGGATATGGCTCATTTTTTAGCCAATGTCCTAACATAAACCGGCACAACTGATGTATGGAGTGAATGTCGTGCATCCATCATGGTGAACCCCACAGCTTTTTGTTGCACAGGCAGGGGGGGTTAGATACATGTAGGCTATACGGGAGACGGGAGGGTACGATCGCAGGCTACTTGAATGGAAAAAAAAAAAAAAAAACTAAAAACATAAATTGATAGAAATGCACCAAGTCAAAGATGCAAAGACAATTTTAAATTGATAGAAATGCACCAAGTTGAAGATGCAAAGACAATTTAAAATCCGAAGTTCATTAAGTTCCAATGACTAATTGTGTGGGTACAAAATGTTTGTCACTACAAGCGTTATATAAAGTAGACGCTGGATTTATAAATGCAACCAAAATTCATTGATATAGATATGCATACAGGTATGCAAGTGCATACTTTCAAACATTACAAATAATTGTATGCCAGACAAGTCAATCTCCTGGGTTTAGCTTTGCAAATCTGGTGTTCTTCAAGGTATAGTGGAATTAACAAAATTTACATTTCAAGAGGAAAAGAAAACAAATGATTAACCTGAAAAGAGACATTTCACTTTGGGGCTGATAAGAGAGTTGTTTTTAACATTACAAATAATTGTATGCCAGACAAGTCAATCTCCCGGGTTCAGCTTTGCAAATCTGTTGTTCTTCAAGATATAGTGGAATTAACAAAATTTACATTTCAAAAGGAAAAAAATAAAACAAATGATTAACCTGAAAAGAGAAATTTCATTTTGGGGCTGATAAGAGAGTTGTTTTTTAAATGGAGAGAGAGAGATTTTTTAAATGGAGAGAGAGAGAGAGAGAGAGAGAGAGAGAGAGAGAGAGAGAGAGAGAGCTACCTGAGCAGCCATCCGTGCCCACTTGTTTCCCATTTGGGCATGGAGTTTAACGATCTGATTTTCTTCTTCTGCTGTGAAAGCGCCCTTCTTCAAATTCGGCCTTAGGTGATTTGCCCATCGTAAACGGCAGCTTTTGCCACAACGATGCAGCCCTGAGTGCTTCTGGACGGCATTCCAATTCCCCTCTCCATGCTTTTTAACATATTCCACCAAGATTTCATCTTCTGCAGCAGTCCAAGGCCCTTTTTTCAAAATGACCCCTCCTCCTGAAGCTCCTTTGCAGCTATCTCCTTTAATTAATGCCGAGTCATTTTGATGGCCATTATCAATCTCATTAGTTATTGTGTGAGACATATGCTTGGACCCAATCCTTCAACAATCCAGGTCGATTATTCAAAAACCTCCAAACAGAGACAAGGCCCTGAAAAATGGAAAAGAAAAAGAAAAAAGGTGTATGATTGAATATCTTATTTCAAGAGTTCCAGATATGATCAAACAAACTCCAACGGTAACTAAAGATGAAGATCGCAGCTCTCATGGATTCTAGAGCAATAATTATGAATTAAATGCGAAATTTATAAAAAAGGAGAAGAGTTTTTTCTTCGAAAGATCAACAAAAGAAAGTATTGGAAAGATCGAAATACAAAGCATACAGAAAAGATGGAGCAAGATATTAATTAATTAAATAATAAATAAATAACAGAACATCACACAACATAACAGAACATCAATGATATATCTCAACATAACAGAACATCACACAACATGAAGCAAGATATTAAATAGATAAAATAATAAATAAATAATTCCTCCCAAACTTGGAGTGCATTTGGATGTATTTTTTAATGCTTTTGGGAGGACCATATTACCATCAAAATCAGGAGTTGGACCCTAGGCATAAACCATATGATGTTTCTAGAAAGAATATTTCATCTCTACACATTCCTCCTTTGCACGATGAGTTTGGCTCACCTACTTCATTTGGTGTTGATTGTATTATGCCACATTTAGTAGTTGAATTGCCACACAGCATTTTACTTACTACAGATAAGTCGGCGACCTGGGGACTATTCTTGCTAGTGGTGCTTCAGAATATTTCGGGGGAACGCAAACAGTGATTGTGGGAAGTAGTGTGGAAATTTAAGAGGATGTCATAGGATGGGTATCTAAATGTAAATGTGCTGCAATTTGGACCTGTAATTTCAGTTTTATTATTTGCTGCTTTGATATTTGTCATGTAGCTTTTCAATAAAATGGACCTATTAACCTTAAAAAAAAGAAGAAGCAAATGGGCTTCTTTCACTTGTTGTCTCTAGAGATTAAATGAGGAAGTTCTTTTCGATGCACCAATAGAGTGAGATTTTGTTCTCTTTTTTTTATTAGGTATATATTAGCATTGAATTATCAGCCCTCTGTATTCAACAGCTATGTAAACAAGTCAGCCATACATATACGAATTTTTCCACCGTTATGGTGATTTTAGTGAATAGAAATATGCAGAGGTTACTTCTCTCTTATTTGGTTGAGATTATTTTTTCATGAGCAATAAGGATAGATATAATATTATAAAGAGAGTAAAGAGCAAACAAAGAGCAGGGAACAACATCACTCCCAAATTGAAAAAACAAAAGAAAGAAGGAAAGAAAGAAAACAACCTACCAAGGAGGCAACCATGAGGGCAGCTCAAGATCCCATCATTCGTTAAAGAATCCACTTCCATATTCACCTACTGAGGAGTATGAACAAAAGAAAAATCACAACCCATGCAGCCAATTAGGTCCACAATTTTCCAGGGGAGGGGCAACAATTTGCCCACAAAATCACATTTTGAGATGTTTGGCCAGATGAAGCAGGAGAAGAGCAACTATCCCAAGTTAAGAAAACATTGTTCTCCTCAAAGGAGGAGCCACAGAAACTGATACATCTAGGATACATTGAGGTCCCCTAACAGCCCATATGTGTCAAATCCAATCCATTGGATAAGGTCTTACTTAGATCCAATCAACGGGCAACAACAAATAGGGATGAGCAAATTAGGATTGTCATTTATTTATTTATTTTTTTACGAAACCAATGAACATATAGTTATGACCATCCAATCAAAGTCATTTTTTAAGCAATCAAAGGTAGGCCCCACGTGATGGTCAGTCTAGATCAATGATCAGACCTCAATTATATTCAATGTGGAGCATACGCTTTCCTATCCATTGAATGGATGGTTAGGATCATCCGATCAAAGTGATTTTTTAGAGGAATTAGCAATCAATGTTGAACCACACATGATGGATAGCTCAGATCACTAATTGTTTCTACTCTATTATAACAATGCAAACAATGGTATCTAGTATCATTAATGAAAGGGAGACTTAAATGTACAGTCTTTCAAAGTTGCGACGTAAAATCCATATCAATGATTAAAGAAAAGAAATTACCTGAATGAATAAAACTAATCAAAATTGCAAAATCCAAAGCCGACTCACTGCAAGACCTGATTTCTCTTCTCTCTAGTATCGATATCAACAAACTTACATAGATGGTAAACTAAGTAATTTGAAACAATTTACCCTTGATAAGAAACCAAAAATAGCAATCAATCAAAAGAACTGAAAATGAAAAAGATAAAAATAAAGAATAAAATATATATATATATATATATAAAAAAAAAAAAAAAAAAAAATCAGATACACATCTCGATCGCCAGCCAAAAATTGATCAAAAATTCATTTCACTATCAAAATGAACAGCAATGCACAAGCTGAAAATATAATTTCCCATAATCAAACTATGAAAAATAAAAAATAAAAAACCCAAATTCTCCTGATTCTCTTTGGTGATATGCAAATTTCCAAAGAACAGAAATCCATTAAATGTAGAATAGTAAAAATAAAAAAAATTTAAAAAAATTCAATTCAACAAAAAATCAAACCCCAGAAAAAAAGATAAAATCCTTACAGTTCTCTTTCACGATCTGAGTGATCGGAGAGAATTGATCCTCAAGACCTAATCTCCCGAATAATTCCAAATCCGAAAATTTGGATTGAAACACTAGACACCTTTTGAATATCATTTCTCGACCTGAGAAATCGAAGAAACCTAACTCTAGATTCAAGCAGAGAGAGAAGGCGATCGAGATCGACAGCTCGAGCGGGAGCAGAAACGGGAGCGGGGAGCAGAAGCGGGAGCGGTAGCAACTGACTGAGAAACAGTTCAGCTATAAATAGGCGCGCGTGGAGGGGAGCGGTGTTACCGGCGTAACAGCTTAGTGAGTGTTACCCAGTGGGGCCCACTTTGATGATTTTATGTATATCCACGCCGTTCATCCTTTTCTCCAGATAATTTTAGTATGGAGTGAAAAGAGTTATAAATATCCAAATTTTAGGTGGACCACACCACATAAAATGGTGGTAATTAAGTACATGACCATTAAAAATTCTAAAGGACCCATCGTAACATTTTATTATTTTTTATTTGCAATCCAACCTGTTGATAATGTCAATATGATATTTTTGAAAGTTATTGATCCAAAACTTTTGTACCTCACAAAACGATGTTAATGGTTAATCATCAATCTTTCTATTGGTATGGTCCACCTGAGATTTTGATCTTCTTATAGTTTGAGATCAGGCCCTAAAATGATATGTAAAAACAGATGGACGGACTTGATTTACATAAAATACATCAATATAGGCCCCACACGGTTAGTGTAACACCTACTAAGCTCTTACCAGGTAACAGCTAATTCACTCCCCTCATGCAGACGGAAGAAATGTGCAACTGCTCCGCGGCGCTTGGAGCGAATTAGGTGTTAATGTGGTGACAAGCTTACTTGGTGTTACCCTATCATGGGCCCACCTTGATTATTTTATATATATCCATTCTATCCATTCGTTTATACATAACATTTTAGGATTAAATACTAAAATATACATACATAAAATTCTCAGGTGGACCACACCATAGGAAATAATGTTGATTTAGTGCCTCACCATTAAAAGTTCCAAAGGGATCATTGTAAAGTTTTATTAATATTTAATTTAAATCCAATATTTATATAATCTCAATAAGATCTGGATAAATTGAAATTAGAAATATTATATTGATTCAAAACTTTCGTGGACCACAAAATGTTTCTAATGGTTATCCATCACTTTTTCTAATAATATGATTCAAATGAGATTTGGGTCTTTCTTATTATTTAGTATAGAATCTTAAAATGATATGAAAGAAAAGATGAACGGTGTGGATCTCCAAAAAACTATATAAATGTAGGCCCCACACGGTTAGGTAACACCCACCAAGTTGTTCCCCAGGTAACAGCTAATTCGCTCCCGGGCGCGCACTTTAAAGGGAGCCGATAAGGTGTTACACACCTAACACCTTAGTGGGTGTTAACATTATAGTGGAGCCCACAATAATGATTTTTGTATATCTAAACCGTTCATTCATTTCTAAAGATCATTTTAGGACGTTTTAGAAAAAATTTAATGTATAAAAATTTTAGGTAGACCACACCATAGTAAATAATGATGATTGAGTGTGTCACCGTTAAAATTTCCAAAGGGATAATATTAAAGTTTTAGTAATTATTATTTTCAATCAAACATGTTTATAATGTCAATGAGATATGGATGAAGCGAAATTAAAAATATAAGATTTATTCAAAACTCTTGTGACCCACAAAAAGTTATTAATGATTATTCATCACTGTTTCTAATAGTATGGTCCACCTGATATTTTTATCTTCTTAATATTTGGGATCGAATCATAAAATTAGATGGTAAAACAGATGGACGGAGTGGATATGAAAAAAATACATAAAGGTGGGTCCACAAGTTTAGGGTAACACGGACAAAGCTGGTACCCCGGTAACAGCTAATCCGCTCTAAGCGGAAACGATTGGGTGGTGTTCCACACACGGAGGCGGATTGGATAGTGACCTCAACACCTGCCAGGGGTTTGTGTCAAAGCTATGTGGGCCCCATCATGATGTATGTGTTTTATCCACGCTGTCCATCCATTTTTTCACCTCATTTTATGGTATAGGCCAAAAAATGAGGCAGATCTAAATCTCAGGTGGACCACACCATAGGAAACAGTGGGAATTAAATTCTCACCGTTGGAGGGAGTTTTCAACAGTAAGAATTCAATTCCCACTGTTTACTGTGGTGTGGTCCATCTGAGATTTGTATCTGCCTCATTTTTAGGCCCATGCCCTAAAATGAGGTGGAAAAATAAATGGACAGTATAGATAAAACACACATATCATGTGGGGCCCACACAACTTTGAAACCAGCCGCTTGGGAGCTCGGATTCGGTACTACCCGAGCCTGCCCCGAGCTCAGGACAGGCCTGACTAGGGCTCTCAATGGGTCGGATCTGGATCGGATCCAGTTGGATCCGGCTTCAAGTCTATATATCCATGGACGGATTCAGATCGGTTTCGGATCCAACTCGGATCCAAAAGGTGATATTCATATCCCATCCATTTATAAATTGTGAGATCCCATTCCGATCCAAAATCCATAGTCGGATCCAGTTCGGAATCCACTCCATTACAAATCTGAAATATATATATATATATATATATATATATATATATATATATATATATATATATATATATATATATATAATTGAGTAGAAAAAGTCTACTATTTACCATGGTATGGTAAACCTAAGAGTGGCGCCTAAAATAATTTGCAAAACAGATGCCCAACATGAATATAACATATACAGTAAGGTGATAATGAGTCGGCTCTTAATCGGATTCGGATTGAACTCAGATATGTTCCTGTGAATCCATATCCAGTCCATTTAAGTAATCAGACTTATTTTAAGATCCAAATCCGGTCCATTTAAGTAATCGAACCTATTTTAAGATCCAAATCCGCACTATACGGATTCGGAGCGATTCGGATCTCGGATTTGACCCGCTCCATTGAGAGCCCTAGGCCTGACATGGTACATACGTGTCACATTTGTATTGGTGAAGGGATTGTTATCAGAAGAAATCTACCATGCCAATGAGCCACACAATCATGTCCCGGCTGGCCGCGAATCAGGTGTTGCCCTGGAACAGCTTAGTGGGTGTTACCCTAACGTGTGGGGCCCATCTCGATGCATGTTTTATACATCTTTTTTCTGTTTTTTATATCATTTTAGGATGTGATCCAAAACCCTAAAAAGATCAAAATCTCAGGTGGACCATACCACTAGAAACAATGAAGGATAACCATTAAAAACATTTTGTAGGTCACAAGAGTTTTGGATAAATCTTATCTTTATATTTTCCTTTCATGAAGACCTTATTGACATTATCGAGAGCTTGGATTGCAAATAAATATTACCAAAACCTTACTATGGGCTATTTGGAATTGTTAATGGTGGGGCACTCAATCACACTGTTTCTAGTGGTATGGTCCACTTGAGATTTGGATCTGCATAAATTTTGGAGCCTCACACTAAAATGGGTTGTAGAAATGGATGGATGGAGTGGATATACAAAATATCATCCATGTGGGTCATACAGTATGGGAAACACCCACTAAGCTATTTCCGGTGACACCTAATTCGCACCCGTCACGCCTCCTCTCCCCCAATCGGGAGTGCGCCCATCACGCCTACTCTTCCTAAGGCTGTAAATGGGTCAGTGAACCCGATGGGGTACCCGGACCCAACCCATTTAGACTCGACCCAGACCCGACCCATTTGTTAAATGGTATGGGTTTGGGTCCAAGAACAGACCTAGTTGCTAAACGGGTCTGGGTCTGGTTTTCTTTATATTAGGCCCGACCCGACCCGACCCGAACCTATTTAGTAAGTGGGCGGGTTTGGTATATGTTTCAACGGACCTGCCCAGCCCAAACCCGTCCAGACCCGATTTTAAGCCTTGTAAAATGCTTGCATACTTGATCCAGACCCGGACCCATTAGACCCGACCCATTTATAAATGGGTCTGGGTGGATCTCCCTCTACCAGACTCGGACCCGACCCAGACCCGCCCATTTAGTAAAAGGGTCTGGGTCTAAATTTTGGACCCAGACCTGTTTAGTAAATGGGCGGGTCTGATTTTGGCTAAACCCACCCTGAACCTAACCATTTACAGCCCTATCCCCCAATCCAGGGCGAATTAGCTATTACCCCGGTACCTTAGTGGGTGTTACCCCTTACTGTGTGGGGGCGTACCTTGATGTATTTTTTGTATATCTATGTCGTCCATCTGTTATTACACCTAAATTTAGGACAGGATCCAAAATTATAAGAAGATCCAAATCTCAGGTGGACCATACCAATGAAAAGAGTGATCAATAATCATTAAAAGTATTTGTAGGCCACCAAAGTTTTATATCAAGCTTATCTTTAAATTTTTCTTTCATCCAAACCTTCTTGACATTACGAAGAGCTTGGATTGTAAATAAAAATTACTAAAACCTTCCGATGGGCTCTTTGAAAATTTTAATGGTGAGCATTCAATTAGCACTGTTTCCAATGGTATGTTCCACTTGAGATTTAGAATTGCATAATGTTTGGAAGACCGTCCTAAAATGGGCTGGGGAAACGGATGGACAGCAAGGATAGAAAAAATACTATCCATGTGGGCCACATGGTAGGGATAACGCCCACTAATTCGCTACCCCCTCCCCCGGTGTCGGGCCACACACCACTGGGCACCACCGACCCTGTGGTGTGTTGACGTCACCTAGTTCTGTGGGCCTCACCATGATGTATTTATTATTTCCAAAGCATCCATGCATTTGGAGAGATTATTTTAAGCATGAGACAAAAAATTAGAGCAGATCCAAAGCTAATGTGGACTACACCACATAAAGTTGTGGAGACAAGGATGCTCGCCGTCCAAAACTTCCTAAGGCCCTGTGTGTTCTTGTGAATGGGTTGGATGGCAAATAAACATAATGTTGGGCCCTAAGAAGGTTTCAACGGTAGAAATCATTATCGCCTGGAGCTTTCTTTGGTGTGGTCCACTTGAGATTTGGGGCTCACGCCCTAAAATGGCATCATCAAATGGATGGACAGTGAAGATATAACACTTACATCAGGGTGGCCCCACAGAACTTGGTGACGTCACCACACCAATGAGGACAGTGAGTCACAACAGTCGATCCGCTTCCCACTTTAATACGGGATCTCAACCGCTCATCCGACATATAACAAGTTTTACCTGAAATGGGACCGTACAAGAAGGACGCGGATTTCCTGCCAAAGCCTTTAGCAGAAAGCTCCTGCCCGCTGGGAACCTAGGTGGGGCCTACCGTGATATTTTTGAGAAATCCACTCCGTCTATCTGCTTTGGAAGATCATTTAAGTGCATGATACCAAAAATCCGCCAGATCAAAGACTTAAGTGGGCCCAAAACGTGAGAATTGAATCAATACAATTGGAATATTTGTGGGGTCACATAAGTTTTGAATCAGTTTAATATTTATGTTTTCGGTCCATCCAAGTAGGAATGATGTTATGAACGGTATGGATGGCATATAAACATCACTGTGGACCCTAGGGAGGTATCAACGGTAGGAATTTCCCTACCCATCTTTTCTTTTAGTGAGTCCCACTTGAGTCTTGGATCCGTCTCAGTTTTCGAAATATGTCCTAAAATGATCTACCAAAACGGATGGACGGAGTGGATTTATCGTAAAATTCATGGTGGCCCCACCTAGGTTGCCAGGAACTTCCTTTCGCATCCTCAGGAAATCCGCGTCCGGACCGGAGAGGACTGAAACGGGATTTAAGGCGGTGACGCGGATTTCCAGCGAAAGCCTTGCGCAAGCAGGTTACTGAGGTGGGCCAAAGTGATGTTTTCTGATAAATCCACCCCATCCATCCGTTTTTGGAGCTCACATTAGAACATGAGAACAAAAATGAACCGGATCCAAGACTCAAGTGAGCCTCACTAAAGGAAAAGGTGGGTAGGGAAATTACTACCGTTGAATCCTCCCTGGGTCCACAGTGATGTTCATATGACATCCATACCGTTCATAACGTCACTAATACTTGTATGAACTGAAAACACAAATATTAGCATGATTATAAACTTCTGTGGCCCCACAAATATTCCAACGGTGTATGTTCAATCCTCACGTTTTCGGCACACTTGAGTCTCGGATCCGGTTCGTTTTTGTTCCCATGTTCTAAAACTAGCTCCCAAAACGGATGGACGGGGTGGATTTATCAGAAAACATCACTGTGAGCCCCACCTAAGTTCCTAGGCAGGAACTTCCTTCCCAAAGTTTTGGCAGGAAATCCGCGTCCTAAGACGGTGGAGTTGGACTCCGCTTCCATTTTGCACGTGTGAAATGCTGACTAATGTGGAACTTAAGTTTCATACGTAACTTGCTGTTTGGTTGAAAACGGTGCAATTCAGATTCTGTTAAGGCCGTTGCTTGTGGCATGGCTCACTTGGGCTTCAAATCCGCATGAGAAGCTTACCCCTGGGCTGTTGTAGCCCTGCAAGACAGATGACCAGGTTGGATGGCAAATAAGCATTATAGTGGGCCCTAGGAAGTTTTTAATGGTGTACGTTCAATCAACACTGTTTTCCTGCAGTATGGCCCACTTGAGATTTAGATCTGCCTCGTTTTTTGTGAACTGTCCTTAATTGAGATTTTAAAAATAATGGATTATGGAGATATAAACACACACAACATAGATGTACAATGCATGGAGGTGGTCTGTTTGGCCGGAACTTACCAGCAAACACACTAGTTAAAATGGAATTATGTTGGAATTCAGATTTTAACCTGGAAATGGGTTTCCCATTGCCAACCAAACGGGCCCTTAACGAACAAGTTAGGGACGGCAGCTAATTAGCTACTACCCTGGTAGGAGAGCGGATTAGGTGAGACCCCGGCCTTACGTGAGGCCCATGCGGTGGGTTTACCATGGCCCCACCTTGATGTATGTATTATGCATCCATCCCATTCATCCGATTTTTGCACATCATTTTAAGGTGTTAAATAAAAAATTAAACATATCCAATTATCAGGTGAACCATACCACTGTTTCTTATGCTATGGTCCTCCTAATAATTGAATATGCTTAAGTTTTGGTATAATGTCCTAAGATCATGTGTATAAAATGTTAGACAGAATGTATACATAATACATACATTAAGGTGGGCCCTATAGTAAACCTATGTAAGGGCCGCACCGTCTCAGTGCAACATACCCATCCAGTCAATCATGCAAAGCATCTACTGGTGCTGTGAGCAATGCGAATTTCGAGACCTGGTTGAAACTCCCCAACGAGGCAAGGCCCCACACCCCTTTCTCATGGTAACAGCTTAGTGGGTGTTACCCTAACGTGTATAGGGCCCACCTTGATGTAGTTTTTGTATATCCACAAAAAGCTTTTAATGATGATTCACCACTATTTCTAATGGTGTGGTCCACCTGAGATTTGGATCTTCTTAAGGCCGGGATCTGGTACTAAAATGAGATGAAAAAACATGTTAGGGTGTGGATATAGAACAAATACATCAAAGTGGTCCCCCCACATGGTTGGGGTTGTTAGAGTCCTTGGTATACATTGATACCTAAGTGCTCGAGCGTTTATAGCAAGTGATGATTTGATATGGTATCAGAAATGTTATCATTTTAGAAAGGAGTGGGCCTTAAACATCTACCATTGATTAATCAACAAGTTGGATGACAAACAAAAATTACAGTGGGTCCTAAAAAGTTTTTAATGGTGATCATTCAATCACTGCTATTTTCTTGTATTGTGGTTCACTCGAGATTTGGATCCATTTCAATTTTAAGCTAGTGCCCTAAAATGATATGAAAAAAATAAATGGATGGAATGGATAAAAACAAATACATCATGTGTACCCAAAAAACAATAGCCACCTCACTAATTGCATTGCAAGCCATCCTTGGGAACTCACTTTAAAGTGTTAGGCCCCATCGTGACAGGTTGAGTAGATAGCTACTGACAGGTTGAATAGATAGCTACTGAAGTGACGTCACCTGCTTATGTAAGCCCCATCGTGATTTATGTGTTATATCCCCCATTCATTTGGAGAGATCATTTTAGGATATGAGCTAAAGAATGAGACAGATTCAAAGCCCCAGTGGACCCCAACAAAGAAAATAGTGGAAACAGTGACGCAACCGTTGAAACTTTCATTGGGCCCACCATGATGTTTATTTGACATCCAACCTGTTCATAAGTCCACACATACATGCTAGAAGGGAAAAAACAAATATCAGCTTGATCGAAAACTTCTGTGGCCCCTAGAAGTTTTTAATGGTAGGAGATCAATCTCCACTGTTTTCTTTGGTTGGGTCCACTTGAGCCTTGGATCTGTCTCATTCGTTAGCTCATGCCCAAAAATAATCTCTCCAAATGGATGGACAAGTTGAGCCCACATAAGTTAGTGACTTCACTTCACTAGCTAGCTACACAATCTGTTAGTAGCTAATCTCCGTCTGAGATGTCTAGCTTAATGGTAAATAGGGAATGCACTCTACGATAATTCTTAAAAAATAAATTATTACTTCCAAATTTATCCATGAGAGATTTTCTCACTCCAATTAGATTTGTGATACAAACCTTTATAGAATTTTTTTAGGACCCACCATGATTTATGTGTTAGATCCACACCGTCCATCAACTTTTTCAAATAATTCTAGAGCATGAGCCCAAAAATGAAGAACATCAAAAGCGCAAGTGGACCAAACTACAAGAAGCAACAAAAATTGAATGGCTATCGTTGAAACCTTTCTAAGATATACTGTACGGTTTATTTGCCATCTAAACTCTTCATATGTTCACACAGATCTGGATGAAGGTAAAACACAAATATCAGCTTGTTCACAGCCTTTTCTGGCCCAAGAAGTTTTCAACGGTAAGCACTTGATTCTCACTGTTTCTTGTAATGTGGCCCACTTGACTTTTGTATCCACCTAATTTTTTTATTTCTTATTCTAAAATGAGCATGCAAAATGAATGGATGGGATGGATTTCCCACAAACATCACAGTGGGCTCCACCTAGCATCCTAATGCAGGAAGTATGTGCTGAAGGCTTTAACGGGGAAATCGGCGTGGATTGCAAGCTGTGGAACCGGATTGCATGGTGTGCAACACACCACGGGCTTGCCATCAGCAAATTATGTGGGGCCCACCATAAAGTATTTGTTATATCAAAACTGTCCATACATTTTGCGCGATCCTTTTAGTGCATAAGACAAAAAAAAGAGGCAGATCCAACTCTCAATTGTACCACACCATAAGAAAATGGTGGTGATTGAACGTCACCATTAAAAATTTCCTATGACCCATTGTAATGTTTATTTACCATCCAACGTCACACAGACCTGGATGATGGGAAAATATAAATACCAGCTTTCGTGGCAATCATGTTCCAATGGTAGGCATCCAAGGCCTACTGTTTTCTTTAGTGTGGTCTACTTTAGCCTTATATTTGTCTCATTTTTTTTTTTAATTTTTATTTTGTGTTATGCCCTAAAATAGTATGGAAAAATGGATGGATAATGTGAATAAAAGATACACCTTAGAGTAGGCCTCACAGAGCCTCTGATAGGACCTCCGTCACCAGCTATGTGTTGGCGCTGGCGCGGGCGCGGGCGCGGGCGCGGCGTCAGTGGATCTCGGATCCGGACGAAGAGCGGTAGCCTCACCCAGACGGCCTTTACCGTGGGTCACAGTGGGGGCCTATCTTGATGTATGTGTTATTTATCTACACCCTCCATCCATTTTTGTAGATCATTTTAGGGCATTATTCCAAAAATGAAGCAGCTCCAATTATCAGGTTGACTATACCATGAGAAACAGTGGTGATTGACCATCCTACCATTAAAAATTTCCTGTAGTGCACCTTAGTGTGCCTGTAGTGTTTATTTAATTTGTTGATAAAGCCCCAGAAGCATGGATGAAGGAAAAAAACAAATATCAGCTTGATCCAAAACTTTTGTAGCTTGTTAATGGTCAATCAACATTGTCTCCCATGAAATGGTCCAATTGGTAATTGGGTCTGTTTCATTTTTTAGCTAATGTCATCAAATGAAGAGACCACACAAATACCAGCTTGGTTTAAAACTTTTATGGCTCGTAAGAAGTTTTTAATGATGGATACTGTTTCCTATATTACGGTTTATTAGAGAGTTGGATCTGTTTCATTTTTTTTTATTATATCATAAAATGAGTTTTCAAAATGAAGGGACAAAGTGGATATAAGTCACATATACATCATGGTGGCCCCACATTCATAGACCCAACACACATTTCCAAATAAGAAAATGAGCAAATGTGTCAAATTAACATATTTTTTGGTATTTTTGACTTTTGTTAACAAATGGGTTATTTTAAATTCCGCACTTAAAATTCAGACTTCTAGTTCTTCTTTCGGAGAGTCACCAAAAATGTTTTCAGACTTCAGATTCAGACTTCGGATTCAGATTTTAGTTTCAACTTTAGGCCTATTTCTTAACGCTGAAAATTTATTTAATGCGGAATCTAAAAACGTTCCGCATTTATTGTTATTTGTTAACACCGAACGTGGAAAGTGCCGTGATTTTTTGCCAAATTTTTTCGCTAGCTTAATGGTAAATCCAGAATGCACTTCGCTACTCTTTTAAAAAAATCCAAACTTGCCCACGGCCGCAAGAGAGATTTTCTTCTTTGCATAATACATAACTCAATTTTAACGTGAGGCACTTCTTTGAGCCCACCGTGATTTATGCGTTAGATCCACATTGTCCATCAATTTTCTATATAGTTCTAGAGCATGATCCAAAAAAATGAGCCATGTTGAATGCTCAGGTTAACCCCACCACAAGAAGCAGTGGGAATAGAAGGACTACCATTAAAACTTTTCTAAGGTCCACTGTAAAGTTCATCTGCCATCTAACCTATTCATAAGGTCACAAAAATCAGGATAAAGGGAAAACAGAAAAATTAGCTTCACCAGAGCCTTCTGTGGCCCTAAGAAGTTTTCAATGGTAGGCACCCAATTTCTACTATTTCTTGTGGTGTGGCCTACTTGAGGCTTAGATATGCCTTATTTTTTATTTTGTTCCCTAAAATGATATGCAAAACTTGATGGATGGTATGGATAAAACATATACATCACTGTAGGCTCCACAGAGCCCTTTGACAGTGCCCTCATTAACACGGGCGCCTCTAACTAAATTCGGGGTATTGCTGAATCCCAGACGCGTATAGCTACTACAGTGTGAGCAGTGAGATTCCTATTGAAGTTACGTCATCAATTTTTGCGAGCCCAACCGTGATATATGTGTTGTATCTACACCTTCCATCTATTTTGCGAGATCATTTTAGGGCACGAGAGAAAGAATGAGGTAGATCTAAAGCTCAAGTGGATCCCACCACAGAAAATAGTGGGGACAATGACTCCTACCATTAAAACCTTCCTGGGTCCCACACCATATGTTTTTTTGAGATCCAACCTGTTCATTAGTTAACATAGAAGAAGAGAAAAACACAAATATCAGCTTGTTCAAAAACTTCTATGGCTCTTAAGAAGTTTTCAATGGTAGGGTTCAATCCCTACTATTTTCTGTGGTGGGGTCCACTTGAGCTTTGGATCTCACTCATTCTTTGGCTCATGCTCTAAAATGATCTCTTTGAATGGATGAATGCTGTGAATATAACACATAAATCAGGATGGGGCCCATAGAACTGGTGAAGTCACTTCATTAGCAAATCTCGCTACTCAGGCATCACTAGTAGGAGTTAGGTGAGAACCTGGTTCCACCGAGGTGGGTGGGACCCCTGACCATGGGGCTTATAGTGATGGGGGCGTGGATAAAACACATATATTATGATGGGGCACATAACATTGTCTAATAGCTAGGACTACTGGCATAGTCAATACTACATCGAGGTGGGTGGTGGCAAATATTTCACATTAATATATTTTAAACATTTAAGACCTTGGTTAAGAAACAGGTTACTCTAAATTCAATATTAGCCTTTCCTTCATATTCACTTCAGATTTAGATTTAGATTTCAGGCTGAATTCGGACTTCAGATTTCACAAACGGGTATACTTCAGATTTAGTCCGTCCATCAGAAGTGTTTCTAAGTGCTAGCTAGGCCTCAGAACAGACAAAAAAAGAAGAAGAAGAAGAAGACAATTAAGCAACTTAGGTGGAACATACATGAAACAATGTAGGTATGGGATCCCAACCATAGGTTTGCATGTCGGGCCACATAGTGTCTATAATTCATCAAATCCGTTCATCAGACGTGGCTCGCAAGGATGAAATGGATGTTAAAAAAATATAGATGTCTTAGGCATGAACATAGATGTCTTAGGCATAATTGCATATTTTCCCATTGGTGTGGTCCAGAGGTCAGCTAATACTTTATGTGGACGATCAATATAACGGATTGCACATGATGGGCGGAGTAGCTTTTACGTATACAGCGACAGCGTGCTGCGCCCAGAGTTTGTTTTGTTCCAGGCTACTCAGGTTCGTTTGCGAGTTTCGAGGAGGGAGACCGAAGGGTCGCACCGGACGAGACGCGGATTGCGTCCTGCCTGGATGCATCACCGTCCGGGCAGACTTGTGGAGGACCTACAGTGAAGTATCCGTTTATCCACTCCGTCCATCTATTTTATAAGATCATGCTAGGAAATATTCCAGGGATTGCGTCCCACCCTGGCCGTCTCTAGCTACGAACAGGCACTTCTGTGTGGGGCCACCGTGATGCATCTGTGTATCCACGCCGTCAGTCTCTTTTCTCCTATCGTTTTAAGGAGTCCCCCAAAAATGAGTTAGATCCAACGCTCAATTGTACCACACCAAATAATAACCTTGGGTTGCATTAAATGCAAGAGTCATCTTTGGTGTGTTCCATTTTAGCTTTGGATCTGCCTCAATTTTAGGGTCCACCTTAAAATATTCTGAGAAAATGGATTGACGGAGTGGATACACAAATACTTCATGTGCACCACACAGAAGTGCCCGTTCGTGGCTAGAGACGTGCGGGGGTTGGACGCAATCCGCGTCGTGGTAGTGACTCACTAGTGGACAGTGCTCTGTGGGACCCACCATGATCAATTTATTTAATCCACACCATTCATTCATTTTTCCACTTTAGTTTAGTGAATGATATAAAAAAACGAGGCAGATCCAAATCTCAGGTGGACAACACCACAGGAAAAAGTAGTGATTTATTGCTTACCATTAAAAACTTATTGGGCCCACAAAAATTTTGGAATCACCATGATATTTGTGGCTTCCCTTCATCCAGGTATGTGAGACCTAATCAACCGTTAGGATGGCAAACAAAAATTAAATCAAGCCTTAGGAAGTTTTCAACGGTGAGCGTTTAATCACACATGCTTTCCTGTAGTGCGGTCCACTGAGATTTAGATCTGATTACTTTTGGGCTCGTCCCTAGAATTATGATCCGAAATGGAAAGACGGCGTAGATAAAACAAATACATCATGGTGGGGCCCATCGAGCACCGTTTAGTAGGGAAGTCCATAGAACTGTAATACCGTATATGCAACTTCCTATCATGCACATCATATGATTATACATTAATCTGATCCGTTCATCTAGTTTCTTCTACTGTGGATAGTAATTGTTTTGCAAAGGTATATAGAATGGATGATCCTATCCGTCCAACTGGTAGCCTATAAAGCATCAATAGAAAATAAAAAGTTAATGGTTAGTTGAAGAATCACAACGGATAATACCATCTACTTTACGTCATTGTTGAAACCGGAGCGGATAAGATTGGTTCGGCTTCACCCAAGAAAGTGTGGTACAGTGGGGCCCACCTTGATGTATGTATTTTACATCGACACCGTCCATCTGTTTTTAGAGATCCTTTTTGGGAAGGAGCCCAAAATTGAGACAGATCCAAATATCAGGTGGACCGTACTATAGGAAACAGTGTTTATTGAACCCTCCACCGTTAAAAACTTCCTAAGGCCCATCTTAATGTTTATGTAATGTTTGTTTGCCATCCAACCTATTGATAATGTCACAAAAACCTGGATGAAGGGAAAAACAAATATTAGATTGATTCAAAACTTTTGCAACCCACAAGAAGATTTTAACGGTCAATCACCACTCTTTCCCATGATATGGTCCACCTGAGATTTAGATCTACTTCCTTTTTTGGTATCATGCCTAGAAGAATCTAAAATAATGGATGAACGGTGTAGATGTGGGATACATACATCAAGGTGGGCCCCACAGTAAGGGCCACACCGTCTCCGGTGACGCCCGATTACTGCAAATCCATGCAACGTTGGTCACTGAGAGGTGGCTGTACAGCATCAGTTCCCCTTGCTCTACCGTATCATAACCGTTCTAGATGGGAGAGAACTGAAAGACAACCCTACATTTTTTTGTGTGACTCACAATCCTGGCCGTTGGAATCATTACCCAACTACAGACAATATACTATTTGGACGATCTCACCCATCTGATTTCACCGTTCTGAATTGTCGGTAATTCGGAGGATCTATATGGCCATTTATCACAGTTTTATCACCGTTCAGAGGTGTAGATAAAACACATACAACATGATGGGCCCACAGAGTCCGATCATCAGGGATAACCTTGGTGCTGCGACACCACCCAGTCTGCCTCCGAATTGAATGGATGCGGATTGCCTACTGTCCAAGAAGAGGCTCTGGGAACACTGTGATGTATCTGTTTATCCATGCCATCCATCCCCTTATTCATATCATTTTAAGGTATGCCCTACGAATGACGCAAATCCAACGCTCAAGCAGACCACACCTAGGGCTGCACATCTCGCTGCCCTGCCTGACCTGAATCGGTAGAAACCTGATCCATCCCGACCGGGATAAAATGGTCTAGTCCTGGGTGAATGTGGCTGGAACGTTTTTAATTTAGATATGGTTTAGGATACACACCAAACCCACCCAACCTAACCCATACCTCGATCATGTATAACGTAACTTCCAAGTAGAAGGGCCCTATGTACCTCATCCTATTTCCTAGGCACGTATCGGAGTAAGTTTCTCTCACATGAAAAACCTCTTAATGTATCTAAAATCTAGACTGTCCATCAATCACACCGTGATTTTTTTTTTTGGTTGAGAAATCCACCCTATGCGCCTGTTTTGTCCGCCCGGTTCAACATATAGGGTCAGGTAGGGTTAGGGTTGACCCTTTTGCAAGTAGGGTAGTGTTAGGATTGCCCTGATCACAACCCAGGCTGAAATCCGAAACTTTAAAATATAATTAGGTTCGGTCTCGGTCTAGGGTTGGCCCAACCCGGACCTAACTCGAACCGTGTGCAGGCCTAACCACACCAAATGAGTAAGCTGGAAGCGGCTTGGGTAGTGAGTAACTCTTTATGCTTAGGGCCCACCATGATTTATGTATTTTATCCACTCCGTCTATTCATTTTACTAGATAATTTTAGGGCTTGATCCAAAAAATAAAGTATATAAAAAACTCAAGTGGACCACAGCATAGGAAACAGTGTGAATTGAACGTCTACAGTTGAAAACATCTCAGGGGCCACGGAAGTTTTGGAACAAGATGATATTTTTTTTTTCCCTTCATCCATGCCTGTGTGATCATATGAACAGATTGGATGACAAATAAACATCACCATATGCCCTGCGATGGTTTCAATGGTGGAGATAATTTTCCCACTATTTCCTGTGGTATGGTCCATTTGAGCTGGGATATTTTTAAATTTTGGGCCCAACCACTTAAATGATATGAGAAAATGGATGAACTAAACCACATACATTGATAGAAGGCTCTACAGAGTATTAAATGCAAGTTGCATTAAATACAAGAGTCATGTTTGGTGTGGTCGGCTTGGGACGTGGTTTGGCTAGTGACGCTGCCACTGGTCAGGTGGCTAGTGGTCGGTGCTCTGTGGGCCCCACCATGATGTGTGTGTTTTATCCACACCGTCCATCCATTTCTCAAGATCATTTTAGGGCTTGATCCAAAAAATGATCCAGATCTAAATTTCAGGTGGATCACACCACAGAAAAACAGTAGTGATCGAATGTCCACCATTAAAAACCTCCTAGGGCCCACTGTAATGTTTATTTGACATCCAACCTCTTGATTAGGTCATACAGACCTGGATGTAGGGAAAAAACAAATATCATCTTGATCCAAAACTTCCGTGGCACCCAGGAAGTTTTTAATGGTGAGCATTCAATTAACAACTTTTCTTGTGATGTGGTCCACTTGAGATTTTGATTTACCTCATTTTTGGGTTCATAACATAAAATGATCTGAAAAAATGTATGGACGGCGTGGATGAAACACATATATCATGGTGGGCCCCACAGAGCACCGACCACTAGCCATTGGCTAGTGGCAAGGTCACTAGCCAATCCGCGTCCGTCTGCTTGAGCGTTGGATCTTCGTCATAGCTTATGGATAAAGAGATACATCACGGAAAGGAGGAAATCCTCGTTCGATTTCAATTCGTCACGTGGAGTATTTGGGCCATTCTCCTCTTACTATCTCCCGCTTCCAGCTCGGATCGGAGCCATATGTATAATCCACGTGTACGGTGAATAAGTCGCTACATTCATACGCTCTGCCACGTGTACAATTGATGGACCGCCCATTTAAAAAGTGTCGGTGACTATCATCAGTCTCATCCGAGATTCTCTCCTCAGTTCGAGCCAACCGTTGCGGGAGCAGACTCGATCAACGGGCCCAGGCCAGGAAGAAATCTAAAACCCCCCGGATACTCTGCCAGAGTGTGATAGTTCATACTCATAAGTACAAAAAGCTACAAGTCATGTATTCCACTCAAGGTAAACCGTCCAAAAATTCGATCCAATTCCAGATGGATCGTAATCCAATATTTTAATTAACGTCCTGACTTACGGATTTATATATGGACGCGCAGTGGACCGCTGAGATGAAAGTTCATTGGTCCAGATTCAACAAACGAATTCCATTAATCAAAGGCTAGGATGGTCCATCCACTTTGCCGTCATGTATGTGTTTTGTCCATGGTGTCCATCCACTTTGCCAGCTCATTTTAGAAGATAAGCCTAAGAAGACCTAAAGCTAAGTGTACCACGCCACATGAAATAGTTTGTTTGCCATCTAATCTGTTCATAAACTCGTGTAACCCTCCATGAAGGTGAAAACACAAATATCATATTGATCCAAAGCTTTCGTGGCCTCCAAGAATTTTTCGACTAGAAGCATTCAATCCCTTGTTTCCTATGGTGTGGTTCACTTGAGCTTTGTATCTACCTTATTTTTGGGCTCATACCCTAAAATGAGCTGACAAGATGTATGGACGGTGTGGATGAAACACATACCTCATGGTGAAGCACACAGAGCTTTGATAGCAGCCAGTTGGTTGGTGTGGGGTCACCAGCCAAATCTCACATCTAAGAGCATTTTCAATATTATCTGTTTCTTCAACGTCGAATATCGATAACACTGGTAGGAATTAATATTGATAACATTGGTGGTGACACGGATGACAGAAATTATAGGTATTAGTAATATATCGCTAAGTACTACGGAAATATGAACTGTATAAATTTTAGGTGTGACATGTATAACCAATGTACTGCCAAATTGTTAACTGTGTAAATTTCATGCAATGCTTGTATTACTGGTATATATTAGCGTGGTTTTGACAATATCATCAATGAATTGATATTGCCAAAAATTTATTTATTAAAAAAATGATTGGATGAATGGATAGATGAATAAGATGGTTAGATGGATAGATGGGATGAATGGATGTTTGGATGGGATGAGATGGATGAATGGTTGGTTGGATGGTTAGATGGATGGATGTATGGAATTGATGGATGGATTGATAATTGGATAGTTATATCATAATGCATGTATATTCCATTTATATGTTTATTTATAAATGTGAGGCCTACTTTCGATTGCCCATCCTTCTCAAGTCAGTTTGATTGGATGAGCCTGGTCATCGGTTTCATGATGTGGAAAATGGAGGTTCTATGTAGAACCTCTAAGCATTGATGTAAATCGTCTATTATTTCGGCCTAACTTTGATGGCTCATTGTTAGGATCTTGAAATGCGGTGAAAAAGTAAAAAATTTTAAAAAATCACACATTAGAATTTTCAATACTATGGGTCACCATTAAAATGGCAGGTTGAGTGAAGATAACCTTATTTTTCAATACGAATGTCTTAGTATTAATTTCCAAGTGGGGTGTGACCAACAGTGGATTGTATGTACATACATGTTAACCCCCCGCCTCCCGCCCCCCCAAAAAAATAAAATATTCTCAAATTTCTAAGAATGAAAACTATAAATTTTATAGCTAGGCTTGCCTTGGTCAATCCCACCAAAAGACCTTTGATGGCATGAAGTTTAAATGCAAGCATGTGAGTGATAAGATCCTCATGCACTCAGTTAGTCAGATGTTTAATCACAATTATTAGTTAAATTTATATTGTTATAAATAATTAAGCTTTTATTTTATTAATGTGATTTCATTATTGGGCTTCTCTATTTTTATGGTAAATGTTATACCAAGCATGACATTGTGTACCCAAAAGTGCAGACTACCAACTGTTGGGCACCTAAATCTCACAAGAAAAGTATATTTTTGTTTCCTACAACAATTAAATCTCATAAGAAAACTATGTTTTTACTTCCTTCAAACATACACATTTTATGTTAATTGGCCAACAACTTGTGATATTTATGATATTTATTCAGTATATCACGCAGGCTCCCTTAGAAGGTATTCTCTATAACAATGAAATAGTGTTTTTAATTTTAATTTTAATTTCTTATGTTACTAAAAGACAAGGAAATTTATTATAGTTAAGATATTGGAGGAAATTAAAAATAAGGTATATTAAACTCTCATGTTTTAATTCCTACTGACTTATATAAGCATTGGTTTATAAACAGAGTGATTTGTGGGATATCTAATTGTATCTTTTAGATTAATTGGATAGCATGCAGAAAACATGAAAAGGATAGGTTAAGTACTACATCAATGATACTTTCAATCTAATAAAAAAATTTACACACAAATAAAAACTTGAGAACAACTTCTATGCGGATGTCATCCGAATTTACTAGTACGGATACACCATCAAAGAATTCGCAGCAACAGTACAAGTAAAGGAGGAAACAGATATAAAGGTAAATTACTTCATGAATATGATACTATAGTTTCTATTTAACCAGCCAATATGTGATATATAACCCATCCAATAGATACAACTTGGTGACCAAACAAACCAAAACATGTTGCATCCAATCATAAGGTGGGCCACATCATGAAAAGAAATGCACATCATATAATCATCCAAATACAAATTCACATGTAGCCCATTTGATGATGCAAGTAACTAGATTTTTAGTTTACAAAGCATAGATGTAGCTAGGTGGTAGACCTGGTGAAGATAGCCTTGTCTCAACGCTGAAGTCATGGCATCGATTCCGAGAGTGGCGTGGCTAACATTGTGGTATTACTAACAGGGTGTGTACTACTGCTGTGCTGTAAAGGCACATTTTCCATACTTATCATCTAAATCATGGTCATCATCAAAGATTACAGTGCTCCTAGCTGCATTGGGACACTTGACCATCCATTACATCGTATATCATGGGATATCATGGTAAAATTGACACCTGATTGTTCTAAGCATTCATTTACTAGCATATAAAATGATGGTAAATGACCAAATACGTTTAATAAAAATTTCATTTTAGGCATTGTGGATGGCTTATAGAATTGAAATTAGTTATCCTTTATTAAATTAGTTTTCATTGTGCAGGAAATCAATGGAGTCCAAAGATAATATAATTCATTCAAGAACTTTAAAGATTCAAAAGAAATAAGAATCAAGCCTGTTGGAAAATAATGAAGAAAAGTTAGCAATAAAATATTGAAAACTGAATCATATTCTATAGGGGCGAAATGGAGTTACAAAGATTTGTATGACTATTATGATTTGATGCTAAAATAGATTTCAACAATTGCATGATACTTAAAAAATCATACTCAACTGTACTTAATATTCTCTATACCTGGAAAAACCTTGAAAAGGGAATGTCAACCCTTATTTTTTGAGGGTGAAAAAATTACACATGAATTTTATATCCATCTATTTTTCGATGTAATTTTAACGCGAGACAAAAATTAAAGCAGATTAAGTCTCAACTAAATCCTATGAAACTTAAAGCTATCATACACTCATTTTGCCGTGTGTGGACAATGCTGCCTGTTGTTAAAACCTTGTCATGGCCCACCACGTTATTTATTTGCCATCCAACCTGTTCACAAGGTCACACAGACTTAGAGGAAGGAAAATCACAAATATCATCTTCATCTAAAACTTGCCTCAAAAAGTTTTCAATAGTAAGCATTTAATCGCCACTACTGATCTCTTTGATGTGGTCCGCTTGGATCTGTCTCATTTTGGGTCCATTCTTTCAAATAATAGATGGACAGTGTATATAAAGGGCGCGGATCTGCTAGTCCCACTTGGACTAGCGTAAGGGGTGGTTTCAAATCTCCGTGGGCTCCACCATGATGTATGTGTTTTATCCACGCAGTCCATCCATTTTTTAATCTTATTTTAAGGCATAACCCCAAAAATGAGACAGATCCAAATCTCAGGTGGACCACACCACAGGAAAACAGTGGGGATTGAACGTCCACCCTTAAAATCTTCCTAGGGCCCACTGTAATGTTTATTTTCCATCCAACCTCTTGATAAGGCCACATAGACCTAGATGAAGGGAAAAAACAAATATCGGCTTGATACCAAACTTCTGTGGCCCCCAAAAAAGTTTTCAATGGTAAGCGTCAATCCCCACTGTTTCCCTGTGGTGTGGTCTACCTGAGATTTGGATCTATCTCATTTTTGTGCTAGTGCGTTAAAATAAGATGGAAAAATGGATGGACAGAATGGATAAAACACATACATCATAGTGGGACCCACGGAGATTTGAAACCACCCCATCCGCGCCCGTATATCACACATTGCATCCTAGTGGGTCTCCATAGAGCTGAAGTGACGTCAATACACCACCAAGGTCACCACACAATCTGCTTAAAGTTCCTACTGGAGCGGTTTAGGTGAGACCCGGATCCACCGAAGTGGGTGGGACCCTTGATTGTAGGGCTCACAGTGATGTATGTGTCTTAAATCCAAACCATCCAAAAATTTTGAAAGATCATTTTAGGCCGTGATACCAAAAAATGAAGCTGACTCAAATCTTAGGTGGATCACACCATAGAAACAGTTGTGATTGAATCTCTACCATTACAAAACTTCATGGACTTCACTGGAATGTTTATTTTCCATCTAACCTGTTGATAAGGTCACAAACATATAGATGAAGAGACCACATAAATATCATCTTGATTCAAAGCTTTTGTGGCCCACAGGAAGTTTTTAATGGTCAATCAGCACTGTTTCTTGTACTATGGCCCATTTAGGATTTGGAACTGATTCATTTTTTACATCATGCCCTAAAATGAACTTTCAATGCGGATGAACTGGATGGATATAGTTCCATACATCACAGTGGCCCCACAGTCAGGGGTCTCACCCACCTCCGTGGATCCGGGTCTCACTCGCCTAATACGCTCCCAATTCCTACGCCACGCCATCGGACGCGGGTTCGCTAGTGACACCCAACACCAGCATGGGAGCTGGTGTCAAGTGTGTCCCCATGATGTATTTGTTTCATCTACTCCGTCCATCCATTTTTAAATGTCATTTTAAGTTTCTAGCCAAAAAAATGAGGAAGATAAAAAATCTCTAGTGGACCACACCATAGGAAACATTAGAGATTTAACAAACACTTTAGGAAAATTTTTGAGGGCCGCAGAAGTTTTGGATCAAGATGATATTTTTGTTTTCCATTAATCCAGAATTTTTTGATCTTATGAATAAGTTGGATGACAAATAAACATCACAGTGATCCCTAAAGAGGTTTCAACAGTGGATATCATTCTCTTCACTATTTCCTGTTGTATGGTCCAATTGAGATTTATATCTTTCTGATTTTTAGTATCATGTCTTAAAATGAGCTGTAAAAATGGATGGATGGTGTGGATAAAACAAATACATCATGGTGGACCCACAGCCCACAGGTCTTTGACACGCGTCACCAGCCAATCCACTAGTACTTGGCATTGGTGGAGAACACGAGAGAGAGAGCGGATTAGGTGAGACCCCGGACTCACCCAAGACGACGCGGCTCTTAGCCTCTTACCGTGGGTTTACTGCCGGGGCCACCTTGATGTATGTATTATGCATCCACCCGTCCATTCATTTTTCCAAATCATTTAATGATTGATTATCCTACCATTAAAAACTTCTTAGGGCATGCTTTAATATTTCCGTATTGTTTAATTACCATCCAATCCATTGATAAGGTCTCGTAAGCTTGGATGAAGGGAAAAAACCAAATATCATATGGATACAAAAATTTTGTGGCCCATTAATCGTCAAGAAACACTGTTTCTTATGATATGGTCAAGCTGATAATTGGTTCTGCTTAAATTTTGGGATAGTGCCCTAAAATGATATGGAAAAACGGATGTACAGCATGGATACATAATAAATACATCAAAGTGGGCCCACAATAACCTAGGGTAAGGTTCCCACTCTTTCTATAGTGGAGATATTGGCACATAATGGCATATCATAGCTATATTATTAAAAGCTTGTAGTTCATTCAAGTGTTAGCAAATAATATTCCAATGCCTTCGTATGTTCTTGGTTGCTTATATGGCTAAAGCCTATGTTATAGAGTATATAACTTCGATAATAGGAATCAATTTCTAGTCACGTAGCTTTATAATAATTTTATAAAGCTTCCCCATAATTTCCTTCGGATTGAGCCGACATCCACTATCTTGGGTGAGGTCGAGGTCTCACTTAATCCGCTATCAGACTGAACGGGCACGGCTTCGCTGGATCCACCGAAGTGGGTGGATCCCTTACGGTGCCGTCCACCGTGTGATGTGTGTATTACATCCACGCGTTTTAGAGCATGATTCAAAAAATGAAGTAGATCCAAATCTCAGGTGGACTATAATAAAGTAAACAATGGTACTAAACCATTAAAAGCTTCCGGTGGGTCACAAAAGTTTTGGGTCAAACTGATATTTGTTTAATATCTCTGTCCATGTCTTTGTTACCTTTTCAACAGGTTAGATGGAAAATAAACATTCCAGTGGCCCCATGATGTTTTTAATGGTGGGGATTCAATCATTACTATTTCATGTGATATGGTCCACCTAAGATTTAAATCTGCTTCATTTTTGTTATAATGCCCTAAAATGAGCTTTCAAAATGCATGGACAGTGTAGATGTAAGGTACATACATCACAGTGGCCCCACAGTAGGGGATCCACGACCTCAGTGGATCCGCGCAAACCGCACCCACTGTAAACGGGCTTTTGGTCGGAGAAAGGGGTCAGCCGGATGGAGTGGCCACACCCTAATGTATTTTCAAGATAGCCGGATTGTGTCCTTCCTCAGTGGAGGGGCCCACCGTGATGTATCTGTTTATCCACTCCATCCATTCCATTTCAACGATCAGGCCGACCACATGAGACCAAGAATGAGGCAGGTCCAATGGTCAGATCGACCACACCAAATACTGAGCTCGGGTCGAATTAAATGCACCAAGCATCAAATGCAAGTTGCATTAAATGCAAGAGTCATTTATGGTGCGGCTGATCTGACCGTCGGACCTGCCTCTTTCTTGGTCTCATGTGGTAGGCCTGATCTTAGAAACGGAATGACGGAGTGGATAAACAAATACATCACGGTGGGCCCCTCCACAGCTCGGTCAATCTGACTTCATTGTCAAGGGCATAAATTAGGTGTTCTTGGGTAACAGCTTAGTGGGTGTTATCCTTACTGTAGGGACCACATTGATGATATGTTGTATATGAATTCTGTCCATTCATTTTTTCAGACCATTCTAGGATGTGTTACAAAAAAAAAAAAAAAAAAAAAGCACATCCAAGTGTCAAGTGGACCACACCACAAGAACTAGTGATGATTAAACTCTCACCATTAAAAATTCACAAGGTCCACTGTAAGAATATCCGTAACGTTTATTTGTCATCCAAACCGTTAATAAGGTCAACCAGAGCTGAATGAAGGTAAAATGAAAAAATATTAGCTTGATCTACGACCGCGTGGACATAAAATAAATTCATCAAGATAGGTCTCATATGGTACGGGTAAAACCACTAAGCTCTCTATTTTCAAAATCTGCTACGACCAGGTGCATGGAAGTCGGATTGCGTGCTGAGTAACTCATTAGGCCTTATTGTATTGGGAAAACTATGTTGGGCCTACCATGAATGTACGTGGCTTATCCAAACCGTTCATCCGTTTTTAATGCTCATTTTAGGAGTTGAGCCCAAAATTGAAGCATATCAAACCTTACAGGAAACTGTGTGGATAATGATGCCCACGGTCGAAACCTTCCAAGGGCACACAGAGATGTTTATCTGTCATCCAACCTGCTCATAAGGTCACACAGACATTCAGTGGTAGGTTTTCAATTCACACTTTCTCCTGTGGTGTGGTCCCCTTGAGCTTTGGATACCCTTCAATTTTAGGGTCATACTCTAAAATAAGCCATTAAAACGGATGGACGGGTTTGATAAGAGACAAAACTTATGGTAATCCGTACGCTACAGTTAACGCGGATTGCGTCCTACCCTGCCCGTCTCCACTGGGAACGGGCTGAAGCTCCGAGTGGACATTCATAATTTATGGGTTTCATACACACCGTCCATCCATTTACTCAGGGTTTCATCCACACCGTCCATCCATTTACTCATATTATTTCAGGTGATTGGCAGAAAAAATAGGCAGATAAAAGGCACAGTTAGACTACAAAATGGGGATTAAATTATCACCGTTGAAACATTTTGAGAGCCATATAAGTTTTGGATGGAGCTGATATTTATTTTTTACCTTCATCCAGTTCTTTGTAACTTTATAAATAGGTTGGATGTAAAATAAACATCACGGTGGGCCCTAGGAAAGTTTAAACAGTGAGAATCATTACCACCACTGCTTCGTGTGGTGTGGTCCACTTGAGCCTTGGATTTACCCAAAATTTGATCATAGTCCATAAAATCGCATGGTGAAATGGATGGAAGGTGTGGATAATACCTATACATCATGGTGGCCATTCAAAGCTCCTGCCCGTTTCGAGCTAGAAACGCGGAATCCGCGTCCCTATGTGCTATCTTAACTTTCATTCTCAACCTATTTTCATCTTCTCAGCGTTATCTTATATACCATCCCTCCCACACGATAATATCATCTCTTCCCAGACGATTTTCTTGAAAATTCTGAGATATGGCTGATTACCCACCTGGCTACAGGTTTTGCCCTACTGATGAAGAGCTGATTACGTATTACTTAACGAGAAAGGCTAATTCCCAAGAACTCCCCTGCAATATCATCACTGACGTCGATTTCTACAAATTCCATCCAGCTGAGTTGGCAGGTTTGTAACGTAGTCGAATCCCTTTCTTTCTTTCTTTCTTTCATTTTTCTTTTCCATATGACGTAGCTCTTATTGGTTTTATTAAAAACCAACAAAAAAAAAAGGTGAACTGTTATATTAGGTGAACTGATAGAATTTATATTTACAAGAATTTATCTTTAAGGAGCCATATATTTGAGTGAACTGATAGAATAATTTTATCCCTTATCAAAGTTTGTTTTTCTCTATACAAATTATTTAATTTCTCGTTAGAAATGTCCCTATATAAATATGTATCTGAAAAGATTGGCTATATATACAAATTATTACATTTCTCATTAAACATTTATCTTTCCTTTTTTATGTTTTTCTTTCTCAAGTCTGTTTCTACCCATTCCTAGGAAAAGCCGGATGAAATTTCAAGAAATTAAACAAAAATCAAGAAAAAAATTGTGATAATTGATAGATTAGTTGTATCCCTTATTAAAGTTTGAAGAGGTTAGTTATTCTTTGGAAAATCTTGGATTTTTTTTTTTTTTTTTTTTTTTTTTTTTTTTTTTTTTTTTTTTTTTTTTAAGTTAGTCATGCAACACAACCACCCTGTTAGCTGTGCAATGCACCCACCCTGTTAGCTGGGCAACGCACCCACTTGGTTAGTCACATGATGCACCCACCCACTAGTGGGGTTAGTGTGTCTCCTTAGCACTTGAACCTGAGACCAGCTGTTGAAACGCCTAGGCGTCTTCCAGGCTAGCTGGGCAACGCACCCACTTGGAAAATCTTGAAACCTAAAGAGGCTGTAGATAGACTTTACAATCATGAAGGAAAAAGAGAATGATTCAAAAGGGTTGTAATGCAAAGGATTATGATCTCTCTTTTTTAAAATGCTTTTTTTATTTTCTTTCCTTCTTTTGGGTTATGGAATGATTAGTTTGGTGTCCTTTCATGATCTAGTATTGCGCATTGAATAAGTATGTCAAGTTACTTTGAATCTAATACAAAGTTGTGCAGATAAATACAAGTGTGAGAACAATACTTGGTATTTTTTCACGCCAAGAAACAAAAAATACAAGAACGGGTTAAGGCCTGATCGAGCTGCAGGCCCCGGATTTTGGAAGGCGAGTGGAGCAGAGAAGATGATCATGGATCCAAAAGATAAGACATCCATTCTTGGAGGAAAGCATGTTCTAAATTACTACGAGGGGAAGCAAGGGAACAAAAATGGAACCAAGGGAAAGCAAGTGAATGAAAATAGAAGAAAAAGTAATTGGATCATGCACGAATACAACCATCAAACAGCATCAGAGAGGCAGCAACAATAGAAGTGATCATCAAGAACGGAAACCTGATATGAAGGTAAGTCACTGCATGAACATAGTCCGCTAATTCCCCAATTTGAACATCCATCAAATAAGCCAAGAGTACAAAACAATTAGGTGGCTGAAAAAACAAAGGATTTTTACAGCCAGTTTATGATATCCAAATTTCCATCGGTGAACCAAAAACATGGTTAGTCCAATCAGAAGGTGGGGCAGATTATAAAAAGCAATACAAACCATAAAAACATTCAAATATAGCCCATCTGATTATGCTGTTTACCAGAATTTTGGTTTGTGTGCATGGATGATCAGGGAATGTATAAGGTGTGGCCCACCTGATGGAGATGTTCGTGGCTGTGCTGTAAAGGCACATTTGATCATCCTCATCATCTAAATCATGGTCATCATCATCAAATATTATAGTGCTCCTAGTTGCATAGGGACATTTCGGAATCCAGTCAATTCATCCAGACCGTCCATCAGTAGCATATAAAATGGATGTTTGAGACAATTATGACCAAATAGGTCTAATAAATTTTGATAATCAATTTTACCAGAAAATCCATGGATTGAAAGAAATGTAAAAATTGGATGGCTACATCATCCCATCGTTCCATTAGGCTGTCGAAGTGTCCTAATGTGAGAGGAGCCAGATCCACAACAAACCTCTTTTAATTTGGGCCTAACACTCTGTAAATGTCATCGACTTCACCCACCATGAGCGCCCCTTGTGTCCTCATCCTTGAAAAATAAGGCAGATACAAAAGTCATGTGGAAACTCTCCAAAATCCGTTTTGTAGCCCACCTATGCTTGGAATGGCAAGCTTTTTTGGGTGTCCATCCATCCTTGTCGGACACATTTTCTGAATGGATTGGATGACAATATGAGATGGACCCCACAAAAAGTTTTATAAATGAGCTTTTCCTACAAAGCTAGGCAGTGGATCCAGTCCCATGCATGCCTACATGCACCTACGTTACTTTTGCATGTATGATTACAATAAAAATGATGTTATCTTTCTCTTTCTGCAGCTGGATGACTGGGTGTTAAGTAAAATATATCATCGTGCTCCATCTAAGGGGAAACAAGTAGCGAATGTCCCATCAGAGTTAGATCTGGATATCGACGACGAAATAAACGCATTAATGGGGAGTGACGATGATGAATATGTTGATATGACTCAACCAGGACCATCAAATGTTTGGTGCCCACCTATGCAACTGAACGGGCTCGAAAATGGCAATGATGGATTTTTTAATCAGGACCAACCTGGGCCATCGAATCTTGGGTCCCTACCTATACAACCAAACGGGCTTGGAAATAGCAACGATGAATTTATTGATCAGACCCAACCTTGGCTGTTGTATCCTTCGTACCCGACTATGCAACCACTTCCTTATCAGGCTCAACCTGAGCCATTGAATCTCGGGTGCCGCCCTATGCAACCAAGTGGGCTCAATGAAAGCAGCACATTTCTTGCTATGTCCCAACCCGATCCTATGAATCTAACTGGGCTCAGTACATTCATGGAAAATGATGGGTCCCTATTGCAGCCAACTGGACTCCCAAGTGACAGATTTGAAGGAATTCAACCACTTATGCAATCAAGTCAGGAAATAGACCACCTTGCTAATTGTTATCCGTCCATCAGCGACCACTTCGATTGTTTACGGCCAGTACCACCACCAGTGATGAGTCCCCAACAACAATCAAGTTTCAATGAAGCTCTACTCCAGTGGGATCTGAATATTCAGAGGCAGCTTCCTATGAAACCCAATTCCAACCTGAGCCATTTGAACATTTAGGCGGGTCTTAGAGGAGTGCAGGCATTTTCGAACAGAGCCACTTTCCCATATAAGCCATGAGCATTGCTGGACCCAAGTTTCAGACAGGCCCTATTACCATCTGGGCTCTTCAGACAGGAGGCAATCTTTCAGGAACTCCACTCCACATCTGATGCATCTGACGGCAAGGTGTTAAGTCCCTGGTCCACTCACATGGCCGGCGGCCTAGGCGGTGCTGATGAATCTCGGGCCATTTAAATTTCTAGGCTTTTGCATGCACATATTATGCATGGTGCACATATGTAAGGAGTCCTGTGATGTGTTTAGGTTTGTGTTTTGAACATACTAGTAATTGTGGTTGGTTAAAAAGTCTGGTGGAACTTGGTCATGTAGCTGGTAGTGTTGACATGAGTCTTGTTTTGGGTTTCAATATGTGCAATATAATTTCAATAGGTACCTTTGATCTATAATCTCATTAGATGATCCTAACCATTCAATTCAACTGAAATGATCTTAACCATTCAATTCAATGCCTTCTACATTGTATCAGAGATGTTCTGACCCTTATTCATCATGAAGGGCCTAACTTTGATGGAAACGATGTAGTGTGCTTAGTGTATGGAAAGCTTTCATCCTCTCAAAAATCACTTCAATCGCTCCTATGAAATGACTTTGGTCGCCACTTAAAAATGATTTTATAATATGATGCCTTTACTTGTTTTAAAATCCAAAATATGCTGGTCATGGGATAAAATAACTAAATTACCCTTGTGCATTTTGTTTCTAAAGGGCCATTTGAATGCTAGAAATTATAGGTTTTGGTACCAATTCCGAGTGGGGGTGGTTAACATTGCAGTGTCACTAACAGTGGTGGTGGGTGTACTAACAATGGATGTGTGTACTAAAAAAAAAGAAAAGGTGATGGACGTCCGGAAAAGAGGAGCTTTGACCATTCAATGACTGTATTATATTTTTAATAAAGAGGTCGTATAAGAGTAAGGGAAGCTTATCCCTAATTCCATGCATTCGAGTATGTAACTTTTTGTGCATATGCATATAAGAATTACGAGCCACACACAATGGCATTATCCTTGTCCAATCTTCTGCAGGGAAAAGTGCATATGCATATAAGAATTATGAGCCACGCAACGGCATTATCCTTGTCCAATCTTCTGCAGGGAAGTTGTGAAGCTTTGCTCTTTGAGAGTTGGTGGAGTTTGTTGGTTCGGCAGGACTCGGGGATTTTGGATTTGTTGGCTGCTGGCTAATGCATCTCTTGTGGATTGTTTGCAATGGGTGTCAGGGGATGAATGTTGCTATTGTGGTTTGCCATCATTTAATTGATCTTCTGGCTTTTGCTGTGGGGTTGATCATTGTTTTCCTAACAAAAGTGGTGGTGCGTTGCACAAAACTTTAGCATCTTGCCCCCCATCAGTGAATCTTCAGCTGCATTCTCTCCTAGGGCGTGGGTGCCACCATGGCAAACACACCATGCATGGGTTACTTGCGCCTGAGACATCGTGTCCACATGAGTGAACCAGTGTGCAGGCTTTATAGGGTTTTGTTATAAAAAAAAACTCTAGGATAACAAGATGGACTGCTTAGATCAATCGACTGATGATCAAAGGTGGGTCACGATTAACCCAAAACAGACAGCGATGTTGAAGTCTATTCAGGTGGAAACGCTGAAAAGAAAGAAGGATTCTTTGCTTCTACGTGGTGGTCAAACCTAGTTCTGATTGGATGCACTGCAGGTGTGAACAAGCTGCGCACATCCACAGCCCAATGGTGGGATCTACAATGATTATCTGTGAAATCCACTCCGTCTTCCTGGCATGCATGGTCCTATTATAACACCTGACCAAGTATATATAAGACAGATCTAATCCTCAAGTGGTTCATAACGGTGTAATTTGTGCATTCAGTTAATGATAACCAATTATTTATTGGTCAGATTATGATTGAACCTAGACATCAGTAGTCAACCTGGTTCTAGGAACCACTCAGCGGAGAACTAGTCATCGTTTTGATTAATTAATTGGTCTAATTTGTATAATCATATGACATGTTGCATTGACCTGATTACTGCGGACCCAATGAGCAGTAGATTTTTAAGTGTATGCCAACAATCATATGTAATTTGCATGTGACCTTATACACATGTTTATCAAATTAATTTTCCTAAGTAACACCTGATTACTGAAAAGCATGGTGTGTTACATTTGTTGGTCCAGAAAAGAAAAAAAAATTCACATGCTATGTAAATGCTTTACATGGTAAAGTGTTTTATCGGTAAATCATTAACATATTTTACATAGGTGAATGCTTTCAATGTTAAAGTGTTTTATTTGCAATATTCTATTTACATATGCAAGCATTCTACTAATTAAGTTAGTGAATTTAGTCTAATTTCATTTTTGAGTTACTTTTCTATGCTTGATTGTGTTTTTGTATAAAAAATTATAAAGATACATTTGTGTTCAAACTATGTGCTAGAAAAGGATATAATTTGTCTGTACAGCTTTCATTTAGGCATGCATCATGTGGGCACACCTCTAACAGCCCCTCATTGTCAAATCACTTTGATTGAATGCTTTTAGCCATCTCATCCATCCTATCAATGGATATTGAAATCGGCAATTCATATTATCTAACATGTCCGATCATTAATATAGACCATCCATCACATGCAACCCCATCTTTGATTGCCCATCCATCTCAAATCACTTTGACCAGATGACCCTAACCATTTGTTTTATGGTTTTGTGAAATGGACAATTCAAATTGAGTACACTCTAGAGGTCTAATTTAATTAATTATGTGGACCATCAATCCTTTTAGGCCTACCTTCGATTGCCCATCCTTCTCAAGTCACTTTGATTGGATTAGCCTGGTCATCGGTTTTATGATCTGGAAAACGGATGTTCTATATAAAACCTCTAAGTATTGATGTAAATCATCCATCATTTTGGACTAATTTTGTTGGCTCATTGTTAGGATCTTGAAATGCGGTCAAAAGGTAAAAAATTTCAAAAAATCAGATGTTAGAATTTACAATATACTATGGGTCACCATTAAAATGGCAGATTGAGTGAAGATACCTCAATTTTCAACCCTACGGTCTTGGTATCAATTCCTAAGTGGGGTGTGGCCAACAGTGGAGTGTATGTACATACATGTTAACCCCCTAAAAAATTTAAAATATTCTCAAATTTCTAAGAATGAAAACTATAAATTTTATAGTTATGCTTGCCTTAATCTCACTAAAAAACCTTTGATGGCATGAAGTTTAAATGGAAGTATGTGAGTGATAAGATTCTCATGCACTCAATGATGTAGGGGAAGAACTCCATGATCGAGGGCGTGGATCACATATCTTCCTACGGGAGAGGGTCCGGAAGAAAAACAAGAGGCAAGATTTTGAAGTTTCAACCAAAACAAGAAATTGTTAATTCTCGTTTTTGGATTTCGGCCCAACTTGTGGGGCCTATCTTGATCATTTATGATGATCCATTTCGTCCATTTCGTAGAGCTACTCGACGTCGAGAAAACTCAACAAGTTTCACGTCAATCCGAGTTACTTGAGAACAACATCTATGAGGATGTCATCCGAATTTACTAGGATGGATACACCATCAAAGAATTCGCAGCAACAATACAAGTAGGAAACAGATACGAAGGTAAATTACTTGATGAATATGATACTATAGTCTCTATTTAACCAGCAAATATGTGATATCCAACCCATCCAATAGATTCAACTTGGTGACCAAACAAACCAAAACATCTTGCATCCAATCATAAGCTGGGCCACATCATGAAAAGAAATCCACACCACACAATCATCCAAATTCATGTGTAATCCATTTGATGATGCAATTAACGAGATTTTTGGTTTATGAGCATAGATGTAGCTAAGTGTTAGACCGGGTAAGATAGCCTCGTCTCAACACCGAAATCATGGCATTGATTCTGAGAATGGGGTGACTAACATTGTGGTATTACTAACAGGTTGTAAAGGCACATTTGGCCATCCTCATCATCTAAATCGTGGTCTTCATCGTCAAAGATTATAGTGCTCCTAGCCACATTGGGACACTTTGAAATCCAGTCAATCGATCCAGACTGTCCATTACATTCAGCATGCATATCATGGGATATCATGGTAAAATTGCCACTTGATTGTTGTTCTAAACACTCAATTACTAGCATATAAAATGATGGTCAATATAATTTATGGCCAAATACATCTAATAAAAATTCCATTTTGGGGTACATTGTGGATGGCTTATAAAATTGATTTTACCAGATAATCCATGGATTAAAAGAAATGAAAAATTAGATGGCTATGGAGAAAGAAGGTTCATAAGTTATTAATTTTGTATACTCACTATCATTATTTTTTCAGATTAATTAGCATTTATTAAATTAATTAGTTTTCATTGTGCAGTAAATTAATGGACGCCGAAGATAATCTAAATCATTCAAGAAGTTTAAAGGTTCAAACAGTGTTCGAAAATCCTGAAGAAAATTTATCGATAAAATATTGAAGAATAAATCATATTCTATGGGGAGATGGAGTTACCAATGAAGAGATTTGTATGACTATTGTGATTTAATTCTAAAATACACCTCCACAACCCATTACATAATACAATTTTAGACTTAGTTCTCAAAAATCATCCTCATCCCTGATTAATGTGTTCTATACTAAAGAAAAACCTTGGAAATGGAATGTCAACCCTTATTTTTGAGGGTACACTGTGAAATCCACTTAGAAAAAAATTGAATCAGATTTAAATCTAACTAAACCATAACATAGGAAACAGTGGTGGGTGAAAGATCTCACATGCGAACGGGCCACCTACATGCGCACTTGTTTTCTTGGTACAGAGGCAAGCATAAAAGCTGATAAATAAGATACTGGACTACTTGCATGATGAAACTTAAAATCTATCCTATACTCACTTTGTCGTGTGTTATATCCATACTCTCCATTTATTTTGTGATATCAGTTTAGGTCATTGCCTTAAAAACGAGGCAGATCCAGGTGGAATCGGGACAATGATGCCTATCGTTGAAACCTTGTCTGGGCCCACCACGCTATTTATTTGCCATCCAACCTATTCACAAGGTCACACACACTTGGATGAAAATATCAGCTTGATCCAAAACTTCTGCCGGCCTCAAGAAGTTTTGAATGGTAAGCATTTAATCACCACTGCTTTCTTTGATGTGGTCTGCTTGAGCTTTGGATCAACCTCATTTTTTTGTCCATTTCTTAAAATAATCTTGTAAAATAGATGGACAGTGTGTATATAACACATACATCCTAGTGGGTCCCGTAGAACTTAAGTGGCGTTGATACACCACCACGGTTACCACACAGAATCTGCTTCCAATTCCTACGCCACGCCATCGGACGCAGGTTCGCTGGTGACACGAACACTACCCTGGGAGATGGTGTCTGTGGGTGCCACCATGATGTATTTGATTCATCTACTCCGTCCATCCATTTTTAAATGTCATTTTAAGTTTCTAGACCAAAGATAATGCAGATACAAGTCTCTAGTGGACCACACCATAGGAAACAGTGGAGATTGAACATGCACCTTAGGAAAAATTTTGGGAGCCACAAAAGTTTTGGATCAAGATGATATTTGTGTTTTCCATTAATGCAGATTTTTTTTTGTCTTATGAATAAGTTGGATGACAAATAAACATCACTGTGGTCCCTAAGAAGGTTTCAACAGTGGACATCATTCTCCTCAGTGTTTCCTGTTGTGTGGTCCACTTGAGATTTATATCTTTCTCGTTTTTAGTATCATGCCTTCAAATGAGCTTTACAAATGGATGGATATTGTGGATAAAACAAATACATCATGCTGGACCCACATGTCTTTAACACCAGCTCTGTAGCCGTTGTCTGTGTCACCAGCCAATCCGCTTCTGACCCATAGACCGAGCACCCCAGCTTGTAGCACGGATTAGGTACTACCTGAGCCTGTCCCAAGCTCAGGACAGGCTAGTACGTGGCCTGTGGGCATTGGGGGGAGGAGGCGTGACATGATTGTGTCAGGTGAGTGCGGATTAGGTACTACCCGAGCTTATATCGAGCTCAGGACTGGCTAGTACGTGGCATGTGGGCATTGGAGGAGAGGAGGCGTGACATGATTGTGTCAGGCTTGTTGACGTGGCAGGTCTCCTCTGACAACGTGCCCTTCACCAATACAAATGTGACACGTACGTGCCACGTCGGGCCTGTCCTGAGCTCGGGACAGGCGGGTAGTACTTAATCCGAGCTCATGTCAAGCTTGCTACCATGGCAGGTCTCTTCTGACAACATGCCCTTCACCAATACAAATGTGACATGTATGTGCCATGTCAGGCCTGTCCTAAGCTCGGGACAGGCTCGGGTAGTACCTAATCCGAGTTCCCCAGCTTGTGGAATAGGCTAGTACTTGGCATGTACGTATGGTTGGAGATCAGACGTCTCAGAAATAGTCTTGTCTTTGCGAGTGAGACCATGAGAGAGCTGATTAGGTGAGACACCAACTCATACAAGACAGTGCGGCCCTTACCATGGGTATACTACAAGGCCCACCTTGATGTATGTATTATGTATCCACCCTATCCATCCATTTTTCCAAATCATTTGAGGGCATTATCGCAAAAATGAAGCAGATCCAATTATCAGGTGAATCATAAAAAATAAAAATAAAAAGTAATGATTCATCGTCTGTGGATATCGGATCACGCTCGCGCATGCCGGGCTCATTATATTTTCTTTGGCTTTGTGTTCGGTTTTATTCATGGGGTGCACCGTTGCAATGTTCTTCCTTGGCTTTGCTTGCCTTGGTTGTACAAAACTTTTCCAAGGATGATCGAACAGCGTTCTTGAACTTGGTATATTGGAGGAAGTCGCCACCAGTTGAAAAGAGGCTCAGAATCCACGGTAAGCCAAAATCTGTGAAAACGCCCAAATGCCGAGGGTATTTCGAAAAACCCCTGGTCTCAAAATGACTCCCATTTGAATAAGTTGGTCTGCGCTGTGAATTTTGGGTAAGGGTCACGGTTAGACAAGGGAGGGTGTTAGGCACCCCCTGACCACTCGTGCAACAGCTGGTCTCTACTTTGCGGGGCTTAACGATTTATGGGAGGATTCTGAAGAATACTCAAACATGCAAGGTTAGGCCATACTTCGCAGGTTTTTTAAGGCCCGAGTAGGCAAAATAACAAAAGCAGCAGTAATTTTACGGAGTTAAGCCGAACTAAGCGAGCTTTTTAGAGCCTAGGTTGGCACAAACAGGGGGAAAAAAAAGTAAAAGTATAAGTGGGTGTAAATGTGTAAGGAATGTGCGGAGTGAAATACAGTTTGATTTGAGATGTGAGAAGAAGACAGAAAAATCTGACACTCTTTACAAGGAAAGAGATGGTCGGAGGTCCCTGCCCCTAACCCTACTCGTGGATTTCTGCGTCGACAGTGGCTCTTGACTTGTAGGTTGATAGGACAGAGATAGGTTCGGAAGATCAAAATGAGAAGGAGATAGGAAACAGATGGTCAAAGTGTCATGACTTCGGCCTCTGTTGGAGCATTTGGAGTTTGGGACAGAGACGGTGCGAGCTCCTAACATCTGGATTTTTAGTTGTATTGCAGGAGGTCGGCCGCCGATTGGGCAGAGTCTCTGCCTCGAGCTCCTGAAATTCTCTCTAACCCTTTGATAACTGTCACTAATTCCCTCCTTTTGTTTTTTCCGTCCGTTCAATCTGATCGGCTTTAAATAGACCACTAGCATTTGGTTCATTGCATCTAATGGGAAATGGGCCACACCTCGGAAGCAAGCATTGAGTAATGATTGGATGACCGGATGGTGGGAGACAGGTGGCGAGCATGGATTTTTGGTGGAATTCAAATGCATTTGCTGGTAAACGCATCCAAAATATAAACATTTATTTATATTTTTGTCTCATCATGAGTACCCTTAAGGTTGTACTCCACCATATTTGTTCTTGCCAATGTGTTCCTGTTCTGATCAATCTGCACCGATGGGTGACCTCAGGACACTGTTTAAGTCGTACAGCTGCCATCATTAGGCCTCACAGCTCCATGGATGCAGATTACATAATCACTGCATCCATGGATGTGGTTTTGTGCTTCACCCAAGTGGGGTGTCTACATCGTCCTACCATTAAAATCTTCTTAGGGCGTGCTTTAATATTTCCCTAGTGTTTATTTACCATCCAATCTGATGATAAGGTCACATAAGCATAGATGAAGGGAAAAAAACAAGAGTCTGGATCCTCTGTTGAAACCAAGCAAAGAAACCCTCTTCGTCACTTCTCTGATTGGTCCAACTCAGCCTGACTGTGTCAGAGCTAAGCTGCTCTGACACAATCAGGATGAGCTGGACTAATCAGAGCAGCAGAAGCAGAGATTCCCTGCTCGGTTTCAACAGAGGATCCGGATTTAAAAAACAAATATCAGATAGATCAAAAATTTTTGTGGCCCATTAATGGTCAAGAAACACTGTTTCTCATTATATGTTCAACCTGATAATTACTTCTGTTTATTTTGGGTTAATGCCCTAAAATGGTATGGAAAAACGGATGGACAACATGGATACATAATAAATACATCAAGGTGGTCCCACGGTCACCCACTGTAAGGGTCGCACCGTCCTGGGTGAGGCCGGGTCTCACCTAATCCGCTCTCAGACTGTGAACGGGCTTTTCGTCAGAGAAAGGGGTCAGCCGGATGAAGTGGCCCATCGTGATGTATTTTGAAGGGCACGACTTAGGTGTCATCGGGTAACAGCTTAGTGGGTGTTATCCTTACCGTAGGGACCACCTTGATGATATGTTGTATATGATCTCTGTCCATTCATTTTTTTCAGACCATTTTAGGATGTGTTACCAAAAAATAAGCACATCCAAGTCTCAAAGGGACCACACCATAAGAACCAGTGATGATTGAACGCTCACCATTAAAAATTCACAAGGCCTACTGTAAGAAAATCCATAACGTTATAAGGTCAACCAGAACTGAATGAACGTACAATAAAAATATTAGCTTAATCTAGGACTTCATGGATATAAAATAATTGAGTGCGGATCATCTATGCTGAAGGCACAAGAAATTCCAGCGCCATTGCTTCCCATTGGTACACGTCATCCTGGAGGACTCTGGCTAACGAGATACGCAGGATTTCTCTCCCAGATACAACGCGTGCTACACAACATCATTTTTAACGTGTGTAACTTCTTTGGGTCCGATAATGATTTATGTTTCATATCCATGCTGTCCATCAATTTTTAAAGATGATTCTAGAACATGAGCCCAAAACCGAGGCATATCCAAAGCTCGAGTAAACCACGTCAAAGAAAGTAGCCAAGATGGAATGGAAGCCGTTGACAACTTCCTAGGGTCTACTGTTACGTTTATTTGCTATCTAGCCTTTTAATAATGTTACAAATACCTTCATGAAAGGAAAACACAAATATAAGTTTGATAAGAGCCTCCTACGGCCCCAAGAAGTTTTCAATAATAGGCGTTCAATTCAGACTGTTTCTTTAATGTGGCTGCGGTTGAGCTTGGTTCTGCCTCATTTTTTGTCAAGTTCCATAAAATGGTATGAAAAAATGGCTGGACGGTGTGGATCTGATAAATACATCATAATTGGGCCCACTGAAGTTTTACATATAAATACTGTCCGTTTTCTTCTCTCACGGGAATGCGCTGCACCACGTAGGGCTCTCAATGGGTCGCATCTGGATCGGATCTAGTTGGATCCGGCTCGAAGTCCATATATTTGTAAATGGATTCGGATTGGATTTGGATTAGACTTGGATCCAAAAGGTGATATCCATATCCTTAGATCCATTTCCCATCCAAAATCCATATAACCATCGGATTCGGGTTTGATCTAGGTCTGAATCCACCCCTAATTACAAATCTAAAAAAATATATGATATAAAATATATAGTTTAATATATTTAATTTAGTAGAAAAATGATGCAAATCCCACTATTTACCATGGTACGGTCGACATGGCCTAAAATAATTTGTAAAATGGATGGCTAGCATGAATATAACATATACAGTGGGGTGACAATGAGTCAGATCTTAATCGGATTCGGATCAATCTCGGATATGTTCCTGTGAATCCATATCCGGTCCATTTAAGTAATCGGACCTATTTCAAGATCCAAATCCAGTCCATTTAACTAATCTGACCTATGTTAAGATCCAAATCCGCATTATACGGATTCGGAGCGAATCGGATTTCGGATCTGACCCGCTCCATTGATGCCCACCTTGTCATGTATATTGTATATCCACCTCGTTCATCCGTTTTTCTTAATCATTTTAAAGAATTATCCAAAAAATGAAACAGTGGTGGCTTACCATTACCTATGCCATAGGAAACAGTGGTGACTTACCAATAACATGCCACAAAAGTTTTGTATCAAGCTGATATATGTTTTTCCTCTTGGGCTTATGTGAACTTATCAACGGATTGGATGTCAAATAAAAACCATAGAAACATTAAGGTGATCCCCAAGAACTTTTTAATAGTAGGGCGATCAATCACAACTTTTTCCTAGAGTATGGTCCACCTAATGATTGGATATTCTTAAATTTTAGTAGAATGCTCTAAAATGATCTGAAAATTCGGGTTGCACTGTCTTGGTTGATGCCCGGTCTCACCTAATCCGCTCCCCTGCATCACACAGCAAGCACCGGAGGTGTGAAATTTAAGTGGGCTCCATGATGATGTATTTGTTAGATCCACACCGTCAATTCATTTTTTCATATCACTATAGGCTATGAACCCAAAAACAATGCAGATTTAAAGTTAAAGTGGACCACATCATCATTGAGGACAGTAAGAATTAATGTTACCATTGAAAACTTCTTGGGGCCACAGAATGCTCTTATCAAGCTGATATTTTTATCTTAACTTCATCTAGGAATGTGTGATCTTATGAACAGGTCAGATGGAAAATAATCCTCGATGTTGGCCCTGGAAAAGTTTCAACGGAAGTTTGTTCAATTCCGATTGCTTTATGTGATGAGATCCACTTGAAGTTTGGATGTACCTCGTTTTTAGGATCGTGCTCTAGATTTGTCTGGAAAAATTGATGGACAGTATAGATTTAACAAAAAAATCATGGTGAGACCCAGAAAAAGTTTCACACATTAAAAGTCGGTTGTGTAGTTAGCAATGTATGTGGAAGAGAAAAATCCGGCGTATATTAGTAGATGGAGTCATCGAAAATGACGTGGACTAATGAGAAGCAACGGGGCTGGAACTTTCTGTGCCTTCAACACAGACGATCCGCACTCAAAATAATTTCATCAAGATAAGCCTCATATGGTAAGGATAACACCACTAAGCTGTTGACCAGGTAACAGCTAACCCGTTCTCTACTTTCAAAATCTATCTCTGACCCAGGTGCGTGGAAGTCAGATTGCGTTCTGGGTAATGTATGTGGTTTATCCACACCGTTCATCTGTTTTTAATGCTCATTTTAGGAGTTGAGCCCAAAATTGAAACATATCAAAACCTCAAGTGGACCCACCACAGGAGAAAGTATGAATTGAACACCTTCCATTGAAATCTTAGAAGGGGCCACAAAGGTTTTGGATCGAGCTAATGTTTGTGTTTTCCCTTCATCCATATCTGTGTGACTTTATGAGCAGGTTGGATGACAGATAAACATTACTTCGCGATGGACAGGGTTGATAAGAGACATAACTCACGGTGGTCCCAAAAGAGTTTGATCATAGTCCATAAATTCTCATGGTAAAATGGATGGAAGGTGTGGATTATACCTATACATCATGGTGGCGACTCAAAGCTCCTGCCCGTTTCCAGCTGGAAAGGAATCCGCGTCCCAGTATGCAATCCGATTTCAGGTGTGTCAGCAACTAGAGCTGTGCCAACCGTCCAAACTCTTTCGTTAAGTGTGGCCCACCTAAAATACCAATGACACTGATTTTCGGACCCAGGACTACATTTTAGTGTACCATCTAATGCTTCAAGTGGATTTAACATAATCATCACATCCGACCCATGAAAAATCAATCGTGACATCACTCACCTAACTCTTTCCTTTGGTGTGGCCACTCGATTCATAGTCTAGGCTGACAATTTTTTTCCGCTGAACCTAACATGTAATTACAAATGTGATGATCGGATTGGATTTCACATACATATCACATCGGCCCTCCCTAAAAAATCAAGGGTGGGCATTCCTCTTCCAACCGATTTTCCTTGGTATGGACTACATTAATTAGGTACGTGGATGATTTTTTTAGCACTAAACTTGAAATTGGGTCATAAAACTGATGGTCCCAGTGGATTTAGAAAACACATCACAGTAGGCCCACCTAAACCCTAAAATCCTCTTTCCTGCTTGGACGTGGATTGGCCACTGGCTAGTGACCCCAGGCTGGTGTAAAAGCTGTGTGGGCCCCACCATGATGTATGTGTTTTATCCACGCTGTCCATCCATTTTTCCACCTCATTTTAGGGCATGGGCCCAAAAATGAGGCAGATCCAAATTTCAGGTGGACCCGACCACAGGAAACAGTGGAAATTGAATTCTCACCGTTGAAAACTTCTCGGAGGCCACAGAAGTTTTGGATCAAGCTGATATTTGTGTTTTCACTTCATCTAGGTCTGTGTGACCTTATCAACAGGTTGGATGACAAATAAACATCACGGTGGGCCCTAGGAAGTTTTTAAGGGTTGACTTTCAATCAACACTGTTTTCCTGTGGTGTGGTCCACCTGAGATTTGGATCTGTCTCATTTTTCGGCATGGAACAATGGATGGACAGCCTGGATAAAACACATAAATCATGGTGGGGCCCACACTGCTTTGACACCAGCCCGCGGCAGGTGTTGGGTCACTAGCCAATCCGCGTCCTTCCCGCTTAAGGTGTGGATACAACGGAATCGGATTGCGTGCGGAGCTCCAATCGTGCGGAGTAAACTCAGTTGGGCCCACCTAGAATGTATGTGCTTTATCTATTCCGTCCATATGTTTTTCCAGCTCATTTTAGTGGTTGGGCCCAAAATTTAAGCATATCCAAATCTCAAGTGGACCATGCCACGGGAAACAGTGGGAATAATGATTTCCACCGTTGAAACCTTCCCAGGCCCTACAGTGATGTTTATTTGTCATCCAACCTGTTCATAAGATCACATGGATATGGATGAAGGGATAACACAAATATCAGCTTGATCCAAAACTTCTGTGTCCTCTGAGAATTTTTCAATGGTAGACATTCAGTTCACACTTTTCTTCTGGTGTGGTCCACTTTAGATTTTTATATGCTTAATTTTTTGGCAACGTAACTAAAATTTTCTGTTAAGATGGATGGACGGAGTGGATAAAATACGTAACTCACTGTGGGCCCCACAGAGCGCAATCCGCTTCCGGATACAACACATGCATCATGGTGAGGCCAACACAATACGGTGACGTCACCTCGGTACTTCAGTAGAGAGTCTCCCGTTACTTAAACCTGTCAGTAGCAAATCCGCGTCCTTATGTGCATATAATATCATCTCTCCCAGACGATCTCTTCTTGAAAATTCTGTGATGGCTGGTTACCCACCTGGCTACAGGTTTTGCCCTACTGATGAAGAGCTGGTTACCTATTACTTAAGGAGAAAGGCTAATTCCCAAGAACTCCCCTGCAATATCATCACTGACGTCGATTTCTACAAATTCCATCCAGCTGAGTTGGCAGGTTTGTAACGTCGCCGAATCCCTTTCTTTCTTTTTTTCTTTTTCTTTTCTTTTCTTTTCTTTTTCTTTTCCATATGACGTAGTTCTTATTGGTTTTATTAAAAACCAACAAAAAAAAAAATGTGAGGCGGCATCATTTATATTTACAAGAAAAACTTAATTATCCTTCTAAAAAAATATAATTGAGTAGGGAGTCATATATTTGAGTAAACTGATAGAATAATTTTATCCCTTATCAAAGTTTATTTTTCAGTATACAAATTATTTAATTTCTCATTAGAAATGTCCCTATATATATATATATATATATATATATATATATATATATATATATATATATATATATATATTATTACCTTTCTCATTAAACATGTATCTTTTCTCTGTATTTTTTTTCCTTTTTTTTTTTTTTTAAGTCTGTTTCTACCCATCCCTATTAAAAATTTTGTGAGGAAATTAAAGTGGGACGAAATTTCAAGAAATATAAAAATCAACAAAAAAAAAAAAGTGATAATTAATAGAATAGTTGTATCGCTTATTAAAGTTTGAAGAGGTTAGTTATTCTTTGGAAAATCTTGAAACCTTTTTTTTTTAGTCATGCAATGCATCGACCCTATTAGCGGGGCAACATACCCACTTGGTTAGTCACACTATGCAACCACCCACTAGTGGGGTTAGTGAGTCTCCTTAGTACTCACGCTCACCAACTTGACGCGATGCACCCATCTACTGATGAGGTTAGTGTGTCTCCTTAGCACTCAACTTGAAACCAGCTGTTGAAACGCCTAGGTGTCTTCCAGCTGGGCTAGCTGGGCAAGGCACCGACTTGGAAAATCTTGAAACCTAAAGAGGTTGTAGATAGACTTTACAATCATGAAGGAAAAAGATAATGATTTAAAAGGGTTAGAATGCAAATGGCTTATTAGCTCTCTTTTTAAATTGACGTTTTTTTTTCTTGCAAAAGGGTTACTTTGAATCTAATACAAAGTTGTGCAGATAAATACAAGTGTGAGAACAATACTTGGTACTTTTTCACGCCAAGAAAAAAAAAATACAAGAACGGGTCAAGGCCTGATCGAGCTGCAGGCCTCGGATTTTGGAAGGCGAGTGGGGCAGAGAAGATGATCATGGATCCAAAAGATAAAACATCCATTCTTGGAGGAAAGCATGTTCTAAATTACTACGAGGGGAAGCAAGGGAACAAAAATGGAACAAAGGGAAAGCAAGTGAATGAAAATAGAAGAAAAACTAATTGGATCATGCACGAATACACCATCAAACAGTATCAGAGAGGCAGCAACAATAAAAGTGAAGAAAGGGAACCCGATATGAAGGTTAGTTATTGGCTGAACATGATCCACTAATTTCCCATTTGCGCATCCATCGAGTGGGCCACACCTTGTGGGTGACACTGGCCCATTCATCAAATAGATGGTGATCAGGTGAACCAAAAACATGGTAAATCCAATCAGAAGTTTGGCCAGATTATAAAAAGCAATACACACCATTAAAACATTCAGATTATGCAATTTACGAGATTTTTGGTTTGTGTGCATGGATGATCAGGGCATGTACAAGGTGTGGCCCACCTGATGGAGATGTTTGTGGCTGTGCTATAAGGCACGTTTGATCATCATCATCATCTAAATCATGGTTATCATCGTCAAAGATAATAGTGCTCCTAATTGCATTGGGACACTTCAAAATCCAATCAATCGATCCGGCCGTCCATTACATCCGGCATGCATTTCATTGGTTATAATAGAATAATTTCCACCTGATTATTCTAACCATTCGATCAGTACTAGCATATAAAATGGATGTTTGAATCAATTTATGGCGAAGTGTGTCTAATAAATTTTTTATTTTGATGGACGGCCTGGATGGCTTATAGAATCAAATTTACCAGATCATTCATGGATTGAAAGAAATGATAAAAATAAATGGCTATGGAGAATGAAGGGAAACTCATGGAACCATTGGATCATCCCATCGTTCCATTAGGCTGTCCAAGTGTCCCAATACGACTAAGAGCCAGATCCACAACAAAGTATCCTCGTCCTCCAAAAATCAGGCCAATACAAAAGTCATGTGGACCACACCATGTAAAATCAAGATCATTTTTTGGAATGGCCAGATTTTTGGGTGTCCATTCATCCTTTTCAGACAGATTTGCTGAATGGATAGGATGACAATATGGGATGGTGGGCATCAAAAAGTTTTACAAAACAAGAGCTTTTCCTATAAAGCCAGGCAGTGGAACCACACCCCATGCATGCCTACATGCATCTACGTATTTTTGCATGCACGATTATAATAAAAATGATGGTTTCTTTCTCTTTCTACAGCTGGATGACTGGGTGTTATCTAAAATATATCATCGTGCTCCATGCAAGGGGAAACAAGTAGCGAATGGCCCATCAGAGTTAGATCATGATATTGACGACGAAATAAACGCATTAATGGGGAGTGATGAAGATGAATATATTGATCTGACTCAACCAGGGCCATCGAATCTTAGGTCCCTACCTATACAACCAAACGGGCTCAGAAATAGCAACGATGAATTTATTGATCAGACCCAACCTTGGCTGTTGTATCCTTCGTACCCAACTATGCAACCACTTCCTTATCAGGCTCAACCTGAGCCATTGAATCTCGGGTGCCCACCTATGCAACCAAGTGAGCTCAATGAAAGCAGCACATTTCTTGCTATGTACCAACCCGATCCTATGAATCTAACTGGGCTCAGTACATTCATGGAAAATGATGGGTCCCTATTGCAGCCAACTGGACTCCCAAGTGACAGATTCGAAGGAATGCAACCACTTATGCAATCAAGTCAGGAAATGGGCCGCCTTGCTAATTGTTATCCGTCCATCAGCAACCACTTCGATTGGTTACGCCCAGTACCACCACCAGTGATGAGTCCCCAAGAACGATCAAGTTTCAATGAAGCTCTACTCCAGTGGGATCTGAATATTCAGAGGTAGCTTCTTATGAAACCCAATTCCAACCTGAGCCATTTGAACATTTAGGTGGGTCTTAAAGGAGTGCAGGCATTTTCGAACAGAGCTACTTTCCCATATAAGCCATTAGCATTGCTAGACACAAGTTTCAACAGGCCCTATTTACCATCTGCGCTCTTCAAACAGGAGTCAAGCTTTCAGGAACTCCACTCCACATCTGATGCATCTGATGGCAAGGTATCAAGTCCATGGTCCACTCACATGGCCGGTGGCCTAGGCGGTGCTGATGAATCTCGAGCCATTTAAATTTCTAGGCTTTGGCATGCACATATTATGTATGGTGCACATATGTAAGGAGTCCTGTGATGTGTTTAGGTTTGTGTTTTGAACATATTAGTAATTGTGGTTGGTTAAAGAGTCTGGTGGAACTTGGTCATGTAGCTGGTAGTGTTGACATGAGTCTTGTTTTGGGTTTCAATATGTGGAATATAATTTCAATAGGTACCTTTGATCTATAATCTCATTAGATGATCCTAACCATTCAATTCAACTGAAATGATCTTAACCATTCAATTCAATGCCTTCTACATCAGAGATGTTCTGACCCTTATTGATCATGAAGGGCCTAACTTTGATGGAAACGAAGTAGTGTGCTAAGTGTATGGAAAGCTTTCATCCTCTCAAAAATCACTTCAATCACTCCTATGAAATGACTTTGGTTGCCACTTAAAAATGATTTTATAAAATGATGCCTTTACTTGTTTTAAAATCCAAAATATGCTGCTCATGGCATAAAATAACTAAATTACCCTTGTGTATTTTGTTTCTAAAGGGGCATTTGAATGCTAGAAAGTTTACTTTTGGTAGATAGTTTGGAAATTATTTGTCAAACCCATTTGTGATAGAGTGAAGATAACCTCATTTCAATACCAAGGTTTTGGTATCGATTTTCAAGTGGAGGTGGCTAACATTGCAGTGTCACTAACAGTGGAGGTGAGTGTACTAACAATGGGCGTTTGTACTTGAAATTTAAAAAATTAAAAAAAAAAAAAAAAAAAAAAAAAAAAAAACATTTGTCATGTGCGTCTGGAAAAGAAGAGCTTTGACCATTCAATGACAATATTATATTTTTAATAAAGAGGTCAAATAAAAGGAAAGCTTATCCCTAATTCCACGCATTCGAGTATGTAACTTTTTTGTGCATATAAGAATTATGAGCCACACAATGGCATTATCCTTGTCCAATCCTCTGCAGGGAAGCTGCCAAGCTTTGCTCTTTGAGAGTTGGTGGAGTTTGTTGGTCCGGCAGGCCTTGGGGATTTTGGATTTGTTGGCTGCTGGCTAATGCATCTCTTGTGGAATGTTTGTAGTGGGTGTCAGGGGCTGAATGGGGGCTTTGCCCTCTTGTATAGGCATATATATTGGCTGTTTTATATGATGGGAGTGGCATATATATCTTTCTATGGTTTGCCCTCCCGAATGCTTGTATACCCTTTTTTTGTTTTTAAAACAACACTACATGTGGTGCACTTCCACTTAAAAATTGAAATTGTTAATCACTATTCAACCCAATATCATTTTACGGCTTGAGAGGGGGTTGGTTTTTTTTAATAAATCGGTCATAAGATCACGATATTATCTTCTTCAAGAAGTGGGTTGGTTTTGTGCTAGTACGTGTGAGACAACCTCAAGATATTGTATTTTGTGTAATCTTTACATTGTACGTACTTAATATATTTGTGTTACATGTGTTTTTCATTGAAAACTTTAAGGGCGTTGTGCAGTTTATTTGTTCTTCTAATTTATGATGCTTGAGGTGTTTCTTCTCTGTCTATTTCGCTTTTTTATTTAATAAAGGAGAGTTTTGAGTTTACTTGCAGGCCAGCTATTAGTAGATCGGCTGTCTCCTTACAGGAAAAGGGATTGACTTGCCGTTATTAGGTTTTGGATTGCTGCGTTTGGATGCACAAACTTCAAATACTTAATAAAATCGTCTTCTCTACTGCATTTAGGTTGTGTTTGGATGCACAAGTGAACCGATCGCCCAAGGAAATTGGCAAAAGTCAGTGATTTTCTCTAGTACTTCTGGTGAGCAAGATTGCCATCAGATTGTAATTCAGTTCCATAGCACATCCAAACACGTGCTGAGAATTTTGACCATTCCTCTGCTCTAACATTTTCTACATGTTTTTAAGCTGAACTGGATTCTTTTTTCTTTTTTTAATCAAATGGCCAAACGGAACATTCCACTCAGTTCATTGAATAGCCAAATTGAGCAGATGTTGTTCCGAGAGACTCAATTTCCCGTAAACGTGATTTCAAGACATCCAAACACCTGGCCAATGCATTTTCCCTTCCTATCTCAGAAAAGATGAAATCTCAAGAAACAGATCGAATCCGAACGAGTTATCTACCTTGGACAGTGAAAATCATCCAACGGTCTGGAAAGAATGCAGAAAGAGGACTATATGAGACTCGATTTCTAAGATTCTCAAAGCTATACAAAAGCTGATAGTCACACATCTCATGATGCTTTTTTTACCAAAGAGGTGCTATCTGCAGAAGTATCAGCTAGGCCGCACAACACAACCCATGCATAACTAGTTGAAATACTGCCACATGATTTGATGGTGTCTTTGCAAGTGGCAGATCAGCATTCATGACATGCCCGCTGAGGTGGTCAGGGAAGTCATATGACTCGTACGAACTGTCTGTCAATTCGCTTGCATTAGTTAGCAGTCCACAAAGATTGACATTAGTGCTTTGCATGCTCCCAACACCTCCATAAAGATTGAAAATTTCTTTAGTCCCAACATTTTTATGAGCATATGTTGCACACCACAAGTATGCATGCATGATATGAGCAAACGACTGCAAATATACGCAGTCACCACATGCACAAGCAGATCCCAACCCAACCTCAAGAAAACCCAACCTGAAGTCCTCTATACTGGACCCAACCCAACCCATGTACATGTGATTATTCCCAACCGAACCCAAATACATGTGATTAGTCCCAACCTGACCCAAATTTGCCCAACCCAAGTTCAAATCAGGTTGACATTTTACAACCCGAACCCAACCTGAGGACAATGACAACCTGACTCAAGCTCAGGTTGGGTCAATCGGGTTCAGGTTGACCTGAACACAAGTTGCAGCCCTGCATGCACATATACATATTAAGGACCATAGGTGCATGCCTGGTATCAGATCCGATTCGATTTCCTCCGACAGGCTGCAGTGCACCCATAATACCACACCAGAGTGCTTCAAATGGCATCTCTGAACGGGCAAAAGTTGGGGCACTGATTTCCAACAGACTGAAAGCGTTTAGGTTTTCCGGATTTGAAAATCATCTGAAACACAAGAACTATGTGGTATTCTTCGCCCTGTTGAAGGGTATCTTCTATTTATCTTTGATCTATTGCCAGCATCGGCACATAGCCTGACATCTTCAGCTTCCTGCTTAACTCATCCAACACCAAGTAAATCTCTTCTGATCTAGGGTGTGCTTTGTCTGCCACAACAAACTCATGAACAACATCGCCAACCTCAATCATGCTACATCCAGGAGGCTTCCGGACCCCCCTCTCAGCCATCATTTCTCTAACTGCCTTAACACCATCAAACCTTTGAGCCACAGCATACATATTTGATAAAAGCACATAAGACCCACCATCCATTCGATCCAACTCAAAGACGTGGGCAGCTGCCTGCTCACCAATCTCGACATTGCCATGAATGCTACAAGCACTAAGCAATGAACCCCATACAATAATGTTCGGCTCAATCTCCATTTTTTCTATCAACTCCCTAGCTTCCCGAAGAAGCCCGGCACGTCCAAGAAGATCTATCATGCATCCATAGTGCTCAACCGTGGGCGGGATCCTGTAATAATCTTTCATCAAATCCAAATATCGACTCCCATCTTCAACTAAGCCTTTGTGAGCGCAAGCACTTAAAATGGCTAGGAATGTGATGGAATCCGGTCTAACACCCGACTTCTTCATCTCATGGAAGAGATCTAATGCGCATTGTGCATGCCCATGCAATGCATGGCCCCAAAGGATGGCATTCCATGTAGCGATGTTTTTAGAAGGCATTTGATCAAAAATTTCTCTTGCCAATGTGATCGACCCACATTTACAGTACATGTCTACCAAAGCAGTCCCCACAAAGACATCAGAAATCCCGTTCTTCTCAATGTACCTTCGTACCCAATCACCTAGATTTAAAGCACCTGTTTGGGCACAAGCAGAAAGAATGCTTGAGATTGTGAATTCGTCTGGTCTAACATTAGAAGCATGCATTTCCATGAAAAGTTCAATTGCCTGGGTTGGAGATCCACACCTTGAATAACCACAAATCAAAGAATTCCACACAATCGTATTTCTTTCAGGCATTTCATCAAACAATTTCTGTGCATAACCTAAATTCCCGGATTTAATATACAAATCAATCAAGGAAGCCCCTACTCTCACCCCAATCATAGGCCCAATATTCTTCTTCACATACGCATGAATCTGCCTCCCTAATTCTCCGTCTTTTGTCATTGAACATGCCGAGATTAAACCCAAAATGGTTCCCTCATTGGGCCTCATCTTCTCCAATTCCATCTCTTTAAAAAGCTGAAAAGCTTCCAAAGCCTTCCCCATTCGTGCATAACGCATGATCATCGCATTCCAAAAGACAACATCCCTCTCCGCAGATTCATCAAACACTTGCCTTGCATCATCAATTCCTACACAGGCAGCATAAAAAACAAGCAAAGAATTCTGTATAAACCGATCCGAGTCATACCCAATTCTTATAATCACCCCATGAACCTCTCTCCCTTTCTCGCTCGCAGAACAATTCGCGCAAGCCCTTAAAACAAAAGGAAATGTGTGATTATCAGGCCCTTCGTCATCACCGACCCACATCTGATTGTAGATAGATATAGCAAAGGACGGAGTTTCAGATGAGGAGTACGCCCGGATCATGGCATTCCGGATGAAAATCCCGGGCTCACGGATCCCGACAAACACCCGGGTCGCACATTCAAGATTCCTACTGTTTAAGAAGGATTCAACAATCTTGGTCAGGATGAGATGTTCGTAAGCGAGGCCGGAAGCGATGGATCTGGCGTGGATTTGTTTCAGCTGTTTGATGGTTTCGCAGAAATCAATCAGATGGAGGAGAGATTTGGGAATTTGGGGTTTCAGGCTTTGATTAGAAAAGAGAGATTTTGAAGGTTTGAGGTAGTGATTGGGATTGAGGAGAAGGAAATGAGAGAGGCGTTTGGTTTTGAAGGTCTGATGGCGAAGGTGATGAGAAGCTAGCATTTCATTTCAGTTGGATTATCCTTTTTGGATGGAAATCGAGGGTTTTGAGACTTCCAAAAAGTAGTTTCCTGTTATGACCGTTGGAGGGTGGTTTTTGTCACTTGAAAGTTCGTGAATTATTTGATTCTCAGGCACTCGGAAGTTGGACACTGTCATATATTATCTAAAATAAACCGTCCATAGTTTGTGGACCAATGTAGATAGATCATCAGCCAAGATCCAGATTGATTGAACTATTCCAACCTTTGATTGATAGGCATTTGTTTATTTGTTTAAAACCGTTGAATACTTCTCATCTCAACCATCCCAGTAAATTCCTAATAATCATCCTTTTAGGAAATCAAATCTAGATCGTTTTCGTCTTATGAGCCCAGCCTGCTTGCCCGGCCTGAATGGTTCAAATTCCGGGCCAAATCTGACCCTAGGCCCTGCCTGTCAACGGCCCTGATCAGGGATAGAAATGGGTCTAGTCAGCCCATGGACCAACTGACCTGACCCCACTTCCCAACTGGGTGGGTGCATGCTAAATGGGTAAGTGGTTAAAGCACGAGTCACGCCTGCCCGGCCCAGCTAGACAAGTTAGCAATGGGTCTGGTCAAGTGGGTCAGTTTGGGTCTTCAGACAGTAGGTTTGGGCTCAGTTGGGCTGACTTGAAGCCATCCCTTACTCAACCCATTGCCACTAGAGCCTTCAACGGGCCGAACTGGACTGAGTCAAGGTCTGTTCAATTCCAACCCACATAGTAAATCCTAAGCCCCTTACTCCACATAGGCCCAAAAGATTTGGGATGTTCGTTAGCCTTGAAATGGGATTGCGTACTGAGTGACTCAGTAAGCTTTAATCGAACTGAGTAAACTCTGTTGGACCCACTGTGAATGTATTTGGTTTATCCATGCCGTCCATAACTTTTTCCAGTTCATTTTTGGGGTTGAACCCAAAATTGAAGCATATCCAAACCTCAAGTGGACCACACCACAAGAAACAGTGGGATCAATGATTTCCACTGTTGAAACATTCCTAGGGGTCACAGTGATGTTTATTTGTCATCCAACCTATTCAAAAGATCACACAGACATAGATGAAGGGAAAACACAAATATGAGCTTGATCCAATTCACACCGTCTCCTCTGGTGTAGTCCACTTTAGATTTGGAAATGCTTTATTTTTGGCTCAAGCCCTAAAATTATCCGGTAAAATGAATGTATGGACTGGATAAAATACATATATGACAGTGGTCCCCACATCCGCTTCGTTGGCCTTGGGATTAACTTGAAAGAAGAGGCAGGAAAATGAATAAATATGATGATAGTTTGATTCTTCATTACCGTAAGTAGGAATATTGAAAATCTAATAAGTTTCTTTGTCTTTACTATGGAAAAACAAACATCCTCCAAAAATTCCTAACAAATGATGATTGAGATTAGATTCAGCATTTTTGAACCACCAAAATGCTTGGTTTTCATTTGGATCATCAGGCATGGTATAAAATAAAATAAATCCAGCATGATATATGATAGAAATACCCTCATAACCGCAAACAAGCCCACCGGACTGGTGGGCTCTTGGACACAACCTAATCGAGGCTGATTAATAAAAAGGCTTAAATTTTATGATCGAGCCCAGCCTTCAGGATTAAAAAACCGGTTATGTTGCAATTATATAGTCCGTTACATAAAAAAAATGGCCACCCCGCTTGCATGACATATAGGTGAATTGGTCTATTATGAAAAATGGACCACATGGGCCCCATATTGATGATATGGGCTAATATCTCTGCATCGACTCCGTTACAAAATACAAACTCAATTTAAAGCTAGATGTAGAACTATTTAGAGAATTAAAACATAAAATTAAATTAAATGGGATTCATGAGCCAAAATGTAATGTACCATATTAAAAAAATTAAAAAGTCTAAACTATTTTTTTTTTTTTTCGTCTTCACTTGTTGTACTTGTATGTAATACCCTCTAATCCACCAAACCACATTCAACTTGTGTTCAAAGCCTAAATATGGTATTATATGATAATTTATAATTATATCATCAACATATGATTACATGAAATAGACTTATAATCTTAATTAGAAGCCTAAACATAGGAGTTTTACTCTTTTAGAGTCATTCCCAAGCTAATGGTATCAGGCAGTCTGAGACAGTATTCTTACCGAAGAATGTCCTGTTACACCAAATATATATTCAAAACTAATAAAAAGAATAGATATTTTTACCCTTTTTAACATTTTTGAGTTTTTCAATATTTTTCACATTTTTTTAATGCTACGGTGTCATAACAGCCGTTATGAGAGCTATAACAGCCATTATGAGAATCATTAAAGTAGTTACATCATGTATCCTGGTGGTCATACAACCAACCATTATGCCGGTTGTTGTCGCTACTGAATACCTTGATTCCAACCAGGTTGGGCTTAGGTGGGCAGTCCCAGAAACCCAACAAGCAAGCAAGGACGTTGACAGCCCTATGATGCCACCTCTGGTGAAAAGACTGAGGGTCTGGTGCAAGTTGGCAAGTTGTTGGGCTCGAGCCGAAACAAGACCAGCACAACTTGACCCAGGTCTAGCCACTCGAAATTGTGGTCTAGCCACTCGAAATTGTGGGCCTAAAAGACCTGTCTGGACCTTAATATCATGCCGGCAGCCAACTGATCACAGATCTAAAAAGGCCCAGATCTGGCTCTTACAGGGACAGGAACAGAAAATGTTGTAAAATTCGAGCAGGCTGGCCCAAGAGTTTCATGGCCCATCGACTGTACTAGTCAGCAGCTCAAAAGTCAAAAGACTGAACTGGAGTGTGATGCTCCATACTCCTGCACATAAAACTGTGTGTATGGGAACATGCGCGTTTTAAATGAAACCGTAGGAAACAGTGGTGATTGACCATTAATGGTCCACAAAAGTTTTGGATCAAGCTGATATTTGTTATCTCCCTTCATCTAAGCTTATGTGAGCTTATCAACAGATTGGATAGAAAATAAAAGTTACATAAACATCAAGTTGAGCCCTAAGAATTTTTTAATGGTAGGGTGTTCAATCACCGCTGTTTTGTGGTGTATGATCCACCTGATAATTGGATTTTTTTAATTTTTTGGATCATGCTGTAAACTAATCTGGAAAAAAAAAAACGATGGACGGAGTGGATACAGAATACATGCGTCAAGGTGGGCCCCACAGTAATGGCTGCATGATCTTGGGTGAAGGTGGGGTCTCACCTAATACACTCCTCAGCACACACAGCAAGCAACGGAATTTCTTTAAGCGTAAAATTTACGTGGGGCTCACAATGATTTATATCTTAGATCCACACTGTTCATCCATTTTCTCAAACAATGCAGATCCAAAGCTAAAATGGACCACACCACTTAAAATAGTAGGAATTGGTGCAACTGTTGAAAATTTCTTGGGACCACAGAAGGAAGGCTGTGATAAAGCTGTTATTTGTATTTTAACTTCATCCAGATATTTGTGATCTCATGAACGGGACAGATGGAAAATAAGCCTAGTGGTTGGCCCTAGGAAGGTTTTAATGATGGTCTGTTCAATCCTCACTGCTTTATATGTTGTGATATACTTGAGTTTTTTATGTACCTCATTTTTGGTCTCATGCTCTATAATTATCTAAAAAATTGATGGGCGGTGTAGATATAACTCAATAATTATGGTGGTGTGAATGCTGGAAATCGACACCCACACTCTAATGCATTTGCTTTTGTGAGGGTTGAAGGGTTGGAGGTTTGACTTGGATTAATATAGTAGACTTGGAGCCGCCACTAGCCACTTTACCTTAAAATCCCGCAGTCGGTTAGAACTTACAAAATCTATAAAAGACAGAGATTCCGAAGACTCTCTTACTTTAAGTTGACTCTTTATCTGCGACCTAGGATTCTAAGTAAGGGACTTCAGTTACAAAGAGGGAAGGTGTTAGGCACCCTTTCTGCCCGTACAAATATATTGTCTCTACTTTGTGTTGTAAGCTAATTTTAAGGGGATACTATGATTGGATGCAAAGTATGAAAGTAAGATTAGACAGACTCGAATTTCTGATGTGACAGGGTCCGAAATTCCGGCAAGCCACAGAGCATACGTCTAGAGAATGTATAGAAAAAAAAAAGGAGGGTTAAGAGGAGGTGTGATGACATTAAAAATTCTATGTAAGAGGACTATGCTACCTTGAGTTTCTGATGCGACGGGATCCAGAGTTCCGACAAGTCACAGAGCATATATTCAATGGTGACCTAGAGAAGCAGGGGGGTTGAAAATTGAAATGATGATGCGATTGATGAAATATGGATACTAATGATGATTGCACGATCTTTAGCTTGCACTTGAAGTGGCTTTGAAGTTTAAGCACTATGGTTTAAAAGGGTTGACCCAAATGGGTTAGGTGGTTGGGAGGAGGCTTGAAGGAGGCTAAAATGGATGAAGGCTTGGAAAGCTCAAGCTCGCCATCTTTCTCTTACTCACTTTCTCACTTTCTCTCATTCTCTCTCTCACTCTCCCTCTTGGTTTTCTTGGTGTGTTGAAATGATGAGAAGATGGGGGTATTTATAATCCCTTGGATGGCATTCTAATAATTGTAGGGACTTTGAGGGGTAAATTGTAATGTGAAAGATGGTGATTGGTGAAGAGGAAGGGAGGTGCCACATGTTGGAGAGCCTTCAAACATGTGCATAGTTTGGGTGCTCAGACTGGTCGGGCAACTGGTCTAGCTGTGTGGCCTAGATGCACAAAAGGCGCTAGACCTGTCGTCTACAAGGGGCTTAGACCGGTCGCCAGACAGGTCTAAGGTGGGCTTAGACCGGTCAGGCGACAAGTCTAAGGTGAGGCAGCGTGGATGTATTTCCTCTGGACTGTTTTTGTGCAAGGTGCGACCGGTTGACTGCGTAAGTGTTTTTTGCGCAACCACGTAGTAGTGCATAAGAAGTTGTTATTTTTTATTTGTTACCTATATAAACGGGTTGTAATCCAGTTTAACTAATATTCTAAGGTGTTCAAGGTTTTCTAATCGTGTTAGGAAGAGAGGAGAGAGTTGTGTGGGAGAGAACTTGGGGTTTTCTCTGTTTTTCCTTGCTTGTGGGCTGTCAATCTCTGTAATATTCTGTTTATCATAGTAGATCGCTTTGTGCAGTGGTTTTTTACCCGTTGAGGGATTTTTCCACGTAAATTTAAATTCTCTTGTGGTGAATGCTTGTGTGTGGCTTTGATTGCATATTGTTTCTCTTTTGATCTCGCATTACTCTACACGTTCGGCTTCCACTTCCACTATCGGTTTTCCCAACACCACATGGCATTTTCCACATGGCATTTTCTTATTGGTTAGAGGGGGTGGTAAAACAGTAAATAATGAGAAGTTTGGGGGTATGGGTGGTTTTAATGCAGCTGTCTCACCTAGAGGAGCAACAACTAGTTGGGGTGAGCTCATTATAGCCTGGATTGGCACTTCGAGTGTCACAACATTTGCCTTGCATTTTATTTAAATTTAGCTGAATTTGGAGATTTTAGGTAAGGCTTGGTTTAACTTGAAAAGTGGTTATAGCTTTGGTAGGGTTAGGGCTTGGATAATGGCTTAATGAATGGGTAAGGCTTGGCTAATGGCTTAGGGAATGGGTAAGGCTTAGGAGTGGTTTGGGTTTAAGGAATAGGTGCTTACAGGTCATCCATGCCGTATCAAATTGCTAGCCTAGGTGGGGTGTCTACAGGTGGGACCCAAAAAAGTTTCACACCTTTAAAGTTATGATGTGTAGCTAGCAATCTACCATGGTGGGACCCAAAAAGTTTCACACCTCGAAATTTATGTTGTGTAGCTAGCAATCTATTTGGGAGAGAGAAATCAGGCGTATCTTGTTACATGGAGTCATCGGAAATAACGTGTACCAATGAGAAGCGATGGCACTGAAATTTTTTGTGCCTTCAACACAGACTATCTGCACTCATTACAAAATTGCCTTTGCAAATCCTAACGAGCTAGATAAGCTGGACTCAAGCTGACTTACGAGCTGTTGTATGTAGCCCAAACCTTGCCCAATCGAGAAATGTGCCAAAATCATAAGTTTGAGACCAATCCTCGAGCTTGATAATCTAACCCAAGCATGGCCAAGGCGGCCCAGGCCAAAGCCCAATAGGACAGCCCGACTCATTGATAAGCTTATGTCTATGTCTACTTTCTCCATCTTATTTGTGGATGTCGTTTGGCATGTAGGTGAGTACGTGCACACCAAAAAATGTGCCCATGTCTTTTGCTCTTTACTGTCTTGTTTTTTGATGGATGTGGAGTAGGCTCGTAATACTATGTTTGAAAGACTTGAGTTGCCACCAACTAAATAAAGGCCTAGAACCTACAGTCGGTTGAACCTATAGAATCGTCTTGAATTGAAAAATTAGAGGCTCTCCCCAGCTGATAAGGTCTACAACCAAGGATTTTAGGTAAAGATTTTAGTGATGATGAGGGAAGGGGTTATGCGCCCTCCACTACCTACGCTTGTTCAAGGTCTTTATTTTATAAGATTTAGAACTTTTTGAGAAATGTAGTAAGAATGGGTTTCGTTCAAGTGCCCGCAAATAATATTCCAAAGCCTTTGTATGTTTTCGGTTGCTTGTGTGGATAAGGCCTATGTTATAGAGTATATAACTTCGATCAGAGTGATAAATTTCTGGTCGCATAGCTTCATAATAATTTTGTAAAGTTTCCGCATAATTTCCTTCGGATTGAGCCGACATCCACTGTCCTAGGTGAGGCCAGGGTCTCACTTAATCCGTTGTCAGACTATGAATGAGCGCGGCTTCGCTGTATCCAGCGAAGTGGGTGGATCCCTTACAGTGCCATCCACCGTGTGATGTGTGTATTACATCCACGCCGTCCATTCATTTTGAAAACTCATTTTAGAGCATGATTCAAAAAATAAAATAGATCCAATCTGAGGTGGACAATAATAGAGTAAACAATGGTACTCAACTATTAAAAACTTCTCATGGGACACAAAAGTTTTGGGTCAAACTGATATTTGTTTGATATCTCCATCCATGTCTTTGTTACATTTTCAATAGGTTAGATGGAAAATAAACATTCCAGTGGCCCCATGAAATTTTTAATGGTGGGGATTCAATCACTATTATTTCATGTGATATGGTCCACCTAAGATTTAGATTTGCTTCATTTTTGTGATAATACCCTAAAATGAGCTTTCAAAATGCATGGACGGTGTAGATGTAAGGTACATACATCACAGTGGCCCCACAGTTGAGGATCCACCGACCTCATTGGATCCGCGCAAACCACGCCCATTGTGAAAGGGTTTTTCGTCAGAGAAAGGGGTGAGCCGAATGGAGTGGCCCCACCATGATGTATTTTCAAGGGAGTCGGATTGCGTCCTTCCTCAGTGGAGGGGCCCACTGTGATGTATCTGTTTATCCACTCTGTCCATTCCGTTTCAACGGTCGGGCCGACCACATGAGACCAAGAATGAGGCAGGTCCAACAGTCAGATCGACCACACCAAATACTGTGCTCGGGTTGCATTAAATGCACCAAGCATTAAATGCAACGGTCATTTCTGGTGCGGTCGATCTGACCGTTGGACCGGCCTCTTCCTTGGTCTCATATGGTAGGCCTGATATTAGAAATGGAACGATGGAATACATCACGGGGGGCCCCTCCACAGCTCGGTCAATCCGACTCCATTTTCAAGGGCACAATTTAGGTGTGATTGGGTAACAGCTTAGTGGGTGTTTTCCCTACCGTAGGGACCACATTGATGATATGTTGTATATGAATTCTGTCTATTCATTTTTTCAGGCCATTCTAGGATGTGTTACCAAAAAATAATCACATCCAAATCTCAAGTGGACCACACCACAAGAACCAGTGATGAATGAACTCTCACCATTAAAAATTCACAAGGTCCACTGTTAGAATATCCATAACGTTTATTTGTCATCCAAACCGTTGGTAAGGTCAACCAGAACTGAATGAAGGTAAAATGAAACAAATATTAGCTTGATCTACGACCACGTGGATACAAAATAAATTCATCAAGATAGGCCTCATATGCTAAGGGTAAGACCACTAACCTCTCTACTCTCAAAATCTGCTATGACCAAGGTGCGTGGAAGTCGGATTGCGTGCTGGGTAACTCAGTAGGCTTATTGTATGTGTAAACTATGTTGGGCCTACCATGAATGTATGTGGCTTATCCAAACCGTTCATCCGTTTTTAATGCTCATTTTACGAGTTGAGCCCAAAATTGAAGCATATCAAACCACAAGAGGAACCACCACAGGAAACTATGGGGATAATGATGCCCACGGTCGAAACCTTCCAAGGGCACACAGTGATGTTTATCTTTCATCCAACCTGCTCATAAGGTCACACAGACATTTAATGGTAGGTGTTCAATTCACACTTTCTCCTGTGGTGTGGTCCACTAAAGCTTTGGATATGCCTCAATTTTAGGGTATTCCCTAAAATAAGCCTTGAAAACGGATGGACGGGTTTGATAAGAGACAAAACTCATGGCGGGCCCGAAAGAGTTTAACCCGTAGGCTACAATGTACTCAGTTAACGCGAATTGCGTCCTGCCCCGCCCGTATCCACTGGGAACGGGCAGAAGCTCTGAGTGGATAACATCGTGATGTATGGGTTTTATTTACACCGTTCAGGTAATTGTCAGAAAAAATAGGCAGATACAATGCACAGTAAGACTACACAATGGAATTAAATTATCACCGTTGAAAACATTTTAAATGTAATAACGGATCACAGCCATATTATTAAAAGCTTGTAGTAAGAGTGGGTTTCGTTCAAGTGCCCGCAAATAATATTCCAATGCCTTTGTATGTTTTCGGTTGCTTGTGTGGATAAGGCCTACGTTATAGAGTATATAACTTCATTTTCAAGGGAACAATTTAGGTGTTATTTGGTAACAGCTTAGTGGGTGTTTTCCCTACCGTAGGGACCACATTGATGATATGTTGTATATGAATTCTGTCTATTCATTTTCTCAGGCCATACAAGGATGTGTTACCAAAAAATAATCACATCCAAGTCTCAAGTGGACCACACCACAAGAATCAATGATTAATGAACTCTCACCATTAAAAATTCATAAGGTCCACTGTAAGAATATCCATAACGTTTATTTGTCATCCAAACCGTTAGTAAGGTCAACCAGAACTGAATGAAGGTAAAATGAAACAAATATTATCTTGATCTACGACCACGTGGATACAAAATAAATTCATCAAGATAGGCCCATATGCTAAGGGTAAGACCACTAACCTCTCTACTCTCAAAATCTGCTATGACCAAGGTGCGTGGAAGTCGGATTGCATGCTGGGTAATTCAGTAGGCTTATTGTATGTGTAAACTATGTTGGGCCTACCATGAATGTATATGGCTTATCCAAACCGTTCATCCGTTTTTAATGCTCATTTTACGAGTTGAGCCCAAAATTGAAGCATATCAAACCACAAGAGGACCCACCACAGGAAACTGTGGGGATAATGATGCCCACGGTCGAAACCTTCCAAGGGCACACAGTGATGTTTATCTTTCAGCCAACCTGCTCATAAGGTCACACAGACATTTAATGGTAGGTGTTCAATTCACACTTTCTCCTGTGGGTGGTCCACTTGAGCTTTGGATATGCTTCAATTTTAGGGTATTCCCTAAAATAGGCCTTGAAAACGGATGGACGGGTTTGATAAGGTACAAAACTCATGGTGGGCCCGAAAGATTTTAACCCGTAGGCTACAACGTACTGGGTTAACGCGGATTGCGTCCTGCCCCGCCCGTACCCACTGGGAACGGGCAGAAGCTCTTAGTGGATAACATCGTGATGTATGGGTTTTATTTACACCGTCCAGGTAATTAGCAGAAAAAATAGGTAGATACAATGCACAGTAAGACTACACAATGGGATTAAATTATCACCGTTGAAAACATTTTAATTGTAATAACGGATCACAGCCATATTATTAAAAGCTTGTAGTAAGAATGAGTTTCGTTCAAGTGCCCGCAAATAATATTCCAATGCCTTCGTATGTTTTCGGCTGCTTGTGTGGATAAGGCCTATGTTATAGAGTATATAACTTCATTTTCAAGGGAACAATTTAGGTGTTATTGGGTAACAGCTTAGTAGGCCTATGTTATTGGGTAACAGCTTAGTGGGTGTTTTCCCTACCGCAGGGACCACATTGATGATATGTTGTATGTGAATTCTGTCTATTCATTTTTTCAGGCCATTCTAGGATGTGTTACAAAAAAATAATCACATCCAAGTCTCAAGTGGACCACACCACAAGAACCAGTGATGAATGAACTCTCACCATTAAAAATTCACAAGGTCCACTGTAAGAATATCCGTAACGTTTATTTGTCATCGTGATGTATGGGTTTTATTTACACCGTCCAGGTAATTGGTAGAAAAAATAGGCAGATACAATGCACAGTAAGACTACACAATGGGATTAAATTATCACCGTCGAAAACATTTTAATTGTAATAACGGATAACAGCCATATTATTAAAAGCTTGTAGTAAGAATGGGTTTCGTTCAAGTACCCGCAAATAATATTCCAATGCCTTTGTATGTTTTCGGTTGCTTGTGTGGATATGTCCTATGTTAATGAGTATATAACTTTATTTTCAAGGGAACAATTTAGGTGTTATTGGGTAACAGCTTAGTAGGTGTTTTCCCTACCGTAGGGACCACAATGATGATATGTTGTATATGAATTCTGTCTATTCACTTTTTCAGGCCATTCAAGGATGTGTTACTAAAAAATAATCACATCCAAGTCTCAAGTGGACCACACCACAAGAACCAGTGATGAATGAACTCTCACCATTAAAAATTCACAAGGTCCACTGTAAGAATATCCGTAACGTTAATTTGTCATCCAAACCGTTGGTAAGGTCAACCAGAACTGAATGAAGGTAAAATGAAACAAATATTAGCTTGATCTACGACCACGTGGATACAAAATAAATTCATCAAGATAGGCCTCATATGCTAAGGGTAAGACCACTAACCTCTCTACTCTCAAAATCTGATATGACTAAGGTGCGTGGAACTTGGATTGCGTGCTGGGTAACTTAGTAAGCTTATTGTATGTGTAAACTATGTTGGGCCTACCATGATTGTATGTGGCTTATCCAAACTGTTCATTCGTTTTTAATGCTCATTTTAGGAGTTGAGCCCAAAATTGAAGCAAATCAAACCACAAGAGGACCCACCACAGGAAACTGTGGGGATAATGATGCCCACGGTCGAAACCTTCCAAGGGCACACAGTGATGTTTATCTCTCATCCAACCTGCTCATAAGGTCACACAGACATTTAATGGTAGGTGTTCAATTCACACTTTCTCCTGTGGGTGGTCCACTTGAGCTTTGGATATGCTTCAATTTTAGGGTATTCCCTAAAATAGGCCTTGAAAACGGATGGACGGGTTTGATAAGGTACAAAACTCATGGTGGGCCCGAAAGATTTTAACCCGTAGGCTACAACGTACTGGGTTAACGCGGATTGCGTCCTGCCCCGCCCGTACCCACTGGGAACGGGCAGAAGCTCTTAGTGGATAACATCGTGATGTATGGGTTTTATTTACACCGTCCAGGTAATTAGCAGAAAAAATAGGTAGATACAATGCACAGTAAGACTACACAATGGGATTAAATTATCACCGTTGAAAACATTTTAATTGTAATAACGGATCACAGCCATATTATTAAAAGCTTGTAGTAAGAATGAGTTTCGTTCAAGTGCCCGCAAATAATATTCCAATGCCTTCGTATGTTTTCGGCTGCTTGTGTGGATAAGGGCTATGTTATAGAGTATATAACTTCATTTTCAAGGGAACAATTTAGGTGTTATTGGGTAACAGCTTAGTAGGCCTATGTTATTGGGTAACAGCTTAGTGGGTGTTTTCCCTACCGCAGGGACCACATTGATGATATGTTGTATATGAATTCTGTCTATTCATTTTTTCAGGCCATTCTAGGATGTGTTACAAAAAAATAATCACATCCAAGTCTCAAGTGGACCACACCACAAGAACCAGTGATGAATGAACTCTCACCATTAAAAATTCACAAGGTCCACTGTAAGAATATCCGTAACGTTTATTTGTCATCGTGATGTATGGGTTTTATTTACACCGTCCAGGTAATTGGTAGAAAAAATAGGCAGATACAATGCACAGTAAGACTACACAATGGGATTAAATTATCACCGTCGAAAACATTTTAATTGTAATAACGGATAACAGCCATATTATTAAAAGCTTGTAGTAAGAATGGGATTCGTTCAAGTGCCCGCAAATAATATTCCAATGCCTTTGTATGTTTTCGGTTGCTTGTGTGGATATGTCCTATGTTAATGAGTATATAACTTCATTTTAAAGGGAACAATTTAGGTGTTATTGGGTAACAGCTTAGTAGGTGTTTTCCCTACCGTAGGGACCACAATGATGATATGTTGTATATGAATTCTGTCTATTCACTTTTTCAGGCCATTCAAGGATGTGTTACTAAAAAATAATCACATCCAAGTCTCAAGTGGACCACACCACAAGAACCAGTGATAAATGAACTCTCACCATTAAAAATTCACAAGGTCCACTGCAAGAATATCCGTAACGTTTATTTGTCATCCAAACCGTTGGTAAGGTCAACCAGAACTGAATGAAGGTAAAATAAAACAAATATTAGCTTGATCTACAACCACGTGGATACAAAATAAATTCAATAAGATAGGCCTCATATGCTAAGGGTAAGACCACTAACCTCTCTACTCTCAAAATCTGCTATGACCAAGGTGCGTGGAAGTCGGATTGCGTGCTGGGTAACTCAGTTGGCTTATTGTATGTGTAAACTATGTTGGGCCTACCATGATTGTATGTGGCTTATCCAAACCGTTCATTCGTTTTTAATGCTCATTTTAGGAGTTGAGCCCAAAATTGAAGCAAATCAAACCACAAGAGGACCCACCACAGGAAACTGTGGGGATAATGATGCCCACGGTCGAAACCTTCCAAGGGCACACAGTGATGTTTATCTCTCATCCAACCTGCTCATAAGGTCACACAGACATTTAATGGTAGGTGTTCAATTCACACTTTCTCCTGTGGTGTGGTCCACTTGAGCTTTGGATATGCTTTAATTTTAGAGTATTCCCTAAAATAAGCCTTGAAAACGGATGGACGGGTTTGATAAGAGACAAAACTCATGGTGGGCCCGAAAGAGTTTAACCCGTAGGCTACAACGTACTGGGTTAACGCGGTATGCGTCCTGCCCCGCCCGTATCCACTGGGAACGGGCAGAAGCTCTGAGTGGATAACATCGTGATGTATGGGTTTTATTTACACCGTCCAGGTAATTCGCAGAAAAAATAGGCAGATACAATGCACCGTAAGACTACACAATGGGATTAAATTATCACCTTTGAAAACATTTTAATTGTAATAATGGATCACAGCCATATTATTAAAAGCTTTTAGTAAGAATGGGTTTCGTTCAAGTGCATGCAAATAATATTCCAATGCCTTTGTATGTTTTCAGTTGCTTGTGTGAATATGGCCTATGTTATAGAGTATAGAACTTCATTTTCAAGGGCATAATTTAGGTGTTATTGGGTAACAGCTTAGTGGGTGTTTTCCCTACCGTAGGGACCACATTGATGATATGTTGTATATGAATTCTGTCTATTCATTTTTCATGCCATTCTGGGATGTGTTAGCAAAAAATAATCACATCCAAGTGTCAAGTGGACCACACCACAAGAACCAGTGATGAATGAACTCTCACCTTTAAAAATTCACAAGGTCCACTGTAAGAATATCCGTAACGTTTATTTGTCATCCAAACCGTTGGTAAGGCCAACCAGAACTGATTGAAGGTAAAATAAAACAAATATCAGCTTGATCTATGACCACGTGGATACAAAATAAATTCGTCAAGATAGGCCTCATATGCTAAGGGTAAGACCACTAACCTCTCTACTCTCAAAATCTGCTATAACCAATGGGCGTGGAAGTCGGATTGCATGCTGGGTAACTCAGTAGGCTTATTGTATGTGTAAACTATGTTGGGCCTACCATGAATCTATGTGGCTTATCCAAACCGTTCATCCGTTTTTAATGCTCCTTTTAGGAGTTGAGCCCAAAATTGAAGCATATCAAACCACAAGAGGACCCACCACAGGAAACTGTGGGGATAATGATGCCCACGGTCGAAACCTTCCAAGGGCACACAGTGATGTTTATCTTTCAGCCAACCTGCTCATAAGGTCACACAGACATTTAATGGTAGGTGTTCAATTCACACTTTCTCCTGTGGGTGGTCCACTTGAGCTTTCGATATGCTTCAATTTTAGGGTATTCCCTAAAATAAGCCTTGAAAACGAATGGACGGGTTTGATAAGAGACAAAACTCATGGTGGGCAAAGAATTTGACCCGTAGGCTACAACGTACTGGGTTAACGCGGTATGCGTCCTGCCCCGCCAGTATCCACTGGGAACGGGCAGAAGCTCTGAGTGGATAACATTGTGATGTATGGGTTTTATTTACACCGTCCAGGTAATTGGCAGAAAAAGTAGGCAGATACAATGCACTGTAAGACTACACAATGGGATTAAATTATCACCGTTGAAAATATTTTAATTGTAATAACGGATCACAGCCATATTATTAAAAGCTTGTAGTAAGAATAGGTTTCGTTCAACTGCTCGCAAATAATATACTAATGCCTTTGTATGTTTTTGGTTGTTTGTGTGGATATGGCCTATGTTATAGAGTACATAACTTCATTTTCAAGGGCACAATTTAGGTGTTATTGGGTAACAGCTTAGTGGGTGTTTTCCCTACCGTAGGGACCACATTGATGATATGTTGTATATGAATTCTGTCTATTCATTTTTTCAAGCCATTCTAAGATGTGTTACTAAAAAATAATCACATCCAAGTCTCAAGTGGACCACACCACAAGAACCAGTGATGAATGAACTCTCACCATTAAAAATTCACAAGGTCCACTGTAAGAATATCCGTAACGTTTATTTGTCGTCCAAACCGTTGGTAAGGTCAACCAGAACTGAATGAAGGTAAAATAAAATAAATATTAGTTTGATCTATGACCATGTGGATACAAAATAAATTCGTCAAGATAGGCCTCATATGCTAAAGGTAAGACCACTAGCCTCTCTACTCTCCAAATCTGCTATGACCAATGTGCGTGAAAGTCAGATTGCATGCTGGGTAACTCAGTAGGCTTATTGTATGTGTAAACTATGTTGGGCCTACCATGAATGTATGTGGCTTATCCAAACCGTTCATCCGTTTTTAATGCTCATTTTAGGATTCGAACCCAAAATTGAAGCATATCAAACCACAAGAGGACCCACCACAGGAAACTGTGGGGATAATGATGCCCACGGTCGAAACCATCCACGGGCACATAGTGATGTTTATCTTTCATCCAACCTGCTCATACGGTCACACAGACATTTAATGGTAGGTGTTCAATTCACACTTTCTCCTGTGGTGTGGTCCACTTGAGCTTTGGATATGCTTCAATTTTAGGGTATTCCCTAAAATAAGCCTTGTAAACGGATGGACGGGTTTGAAAAGAGAAAAAACTCATGGTGGGCCCGAAAGAGTTTAACCCGTAGGCTACAACGTACTCGGTTAACGCGAATTGCGTCCTGCCCCGCCTGTATCCACTGGGAACGGGCAGAAGCTCTAAGTGGATAACATCGTGATGTATCGGTTTTATTTACATCGTCCAGTTAATTGGCAGAAAAAATAGGCAGATACAATGCACCGTAAGACTACACAATGGGATGAAATTATCACCATTGAAAACATTTTAATTGTAATAACGGATCACAGCCATATTATTAAAAGCTTTTAGTAAGAATGGGTTTCGTTCAAGTGTACGCAAATAATATTCCAATGCCTTTGTATGTTTTCAGTTGCTTGTGTGAATATGGCCTATGTTATAGAGTATATAACTTCATTTTCAAGGGCACAATTTAGGTGTTATTGGGTAACAGCTTAGTGGGTGTTTTCCCTACCGTAGGGACCACATTGATGATATGTTGTATATGAATTCTATCTATTCATTTTTTCATGCCATTCTAGGATGTGTTAGCAAAAAATAATCACATCCAAGTGTCAAGTGGACCACACCACAAGAACCAGTGATGAATGAACTCTCACCTTTAAAAATTCACAAGGTCCACTATAAGAATATCCGTAACGTTTATTTGTCATCCAAACCGTTGGTAAGGCCAACCAGAACTGATTGAAGGTAAAATAAAACAAATAATAACTTGATCTACGACCACATGGATACAAAATAAATTCGTCAAGATAGGCCTCATATGCTAAGGGTAAGACCATTAACCTCTCTACTCTCAAAATCTGCTATGACCAAGGTGCGTGGAAGTCGGATTGCGTGTTGGGTAACTCAGTAGGCTTATTGTATGTGTAAACTATGTTGGGCCTACCATGAATGTATGTGGCTTATCCAAACCGTTCATCCGTTTTTAATGCTCATTTTAGGAGTTGAGCCCAAAATTGAAGCATATCAAACCACAAGAGGACCCACCACAGGAAACTGTGGGGATAGTGATGCCCACGGTCGAAACCTTCCAAGGGCACACAGTGATGTTTATCTTTCAGCCAACCTGCTCATAAGGTCACACAGACATTTAATGGTAGGTGTTCAATTCACACTTTCTCCTGTGGTGTGGTCCACTTAAGCTTTGGATATGCCTCAATTTTAGGGTATTCCCTAAAATAAGCCTTGAAAACGGATGGACGGGTTTGAAAAGAGAAAAAACTCATGGTGGGCCCGAAAGAGTTTAACCCGTAGGCTACAACGTACTGGGTTAACGCGGTATGCGTCCTGCCCCGCCAGTATCCACTGGGAACGGGCAGAAGCTCTGAGTGGATAACATTGTGATGTATGGGTTTTATTTACACAGTCCAGGTAATTGGCAGAAAAAGTAGGCAGATACAATGCACAGTAAGACTACACAATGGGATTAAATTATCACCGTTGAAAATATTTTAATTGTAATAACGGATCACAGCCATATTATTAAAAGCTTGTAGTAAGAATAGGTTTCGTTCAACTGCTCGCAAATAATTTTCTAATGCCTTTGTATGTTTTCGGTTGCTTATGTGGATATGGCCTATGTTATAGAGTATATAACTTCATTTTCAAGGGCACAATTTAGGTGTTAATGGGTAACAGCTTAGTGGGTGTTTTCCCTACCGTAGGGACCACATTGATGATATGTTGTATATGAATTCTGTCTATTCATTTTTTCAGGCCATTCTAGGATGTGTTACTAAAAAATAATCACATCCAAGTCTCAAGTGGACCACACCACAAGAACCAGTGATGAATGAACTCTCACCATTAAAAATTCACAAGGTCCACTGTAAGAATATCCGTAACGTTTATTTGTCGTCCAAACCATTGGTAAGGTCAATCAGAACTGAATGAAGGTAAAATAAAACAAATATTAGCTTGATCTATGACCATGTGGATACAAAATAAATTCGTCATGATAGGCCTCATATGCTAAGGGTAAGACCACTAACCTCTCTACTCTCCAAATCTGCTATGACCAATGTGCGTGGAAGTCGGATTGCATGCTGGGTAACTCAGTAGGCTTATTGTATGTGTAAACTATGTTGGGCCTACCATGAATGTATGTGGCTTATCCAAACCGTTCATCCGTTTTTAATGCTCATTTTAGGATTCGAACCCAAAATTGAAGCATATCAAACCACAAGAGGACCCACCACAGGAAACCGTGGGGATAATGATGCCCACGATCGAAACCTTCCACGGGCACACAGTGATGTTTATCTTTCATCCAACCTGCTCATACGGTCACACAGACATTTAATGGTAGGTGTTCAATTCACACTTTCTCCTGTGGTGTGGTCCACTTGAGCTTTGGATATGCTTCAATTTTAGGGTATTCCCTAAAATAAGCCTTGAAAACGGATGGACGGGTTTGAAAAGAGAAAAAACTCATGGTGGGCCCGAAAGAGTTTAACCCGTAGGCTGCAACGTACTGGGTTAACGCGGATTGCGTCCTGCCCCGCCCGTATCCACTGGGAACGGGCAGAAGCCCGTAGTGGATAACATCGTGATGTATGGGTTTTATTTATACCGTCCAAGTAATTGGCAGAAAAAATAGGCAGATACAATGCACAGTAAGACTACACAATGGGATTAAATTATCACCGTTGAAAACATTTTAATTGTAATAACAGATCACAGCCATATTATTAAAAGCTTGTAGTAAGAATGGGTTTTGTTCAAGTGCCCGCAAATAATATTCCAATGCCTTTGTATGTTTTCGGTTGCTTGTGTGGATAAGGCCTATGTCATAGAGTATATAACTTCATTTTCAAGGGCATAATTTAGGTGTTATTGGGTAACAGCTTAGTGGGTGTTTTCCCTACCGTAGGGACAACATTGATGATATGTTGTATATGAATTCTGTCTATTCATTTTTTCGGGCCATTCTAGGATGTGTTACCAAAAAATAATCACATCCAAGTCTCAAGTGGACCACACCACAAGAACCAGTGATGAATGAACTCTCACCATTAAAAATTCACAAGGTCCACTGTTAGAATATCCATAACGTTTATTTGTCATCCAAACCGTTGGTAAGGTCAACCAGAACTGAATGAAGGTAAAATGAAACAAATATTAGCTTGATCTGCGACCACGTGGATACAAAATAAATTCCTCAAAATAGGCCTCATATGCTAAGGGTAAGACCACTAACCTCTCTACTCTCAAAATCTGCTATGACCAAGGTGCGTGGAAGTCGGATTGCGTGCTGGGTAACTCAGTAGGCTTATTGTATAGGTAAACTATGTTGGGCCTACCATGAATGTATGTGGCTTATCCAAACCGTTCATCCGTTTTTAATGCTCATTTTAGGAGTTGAGCCCAAAATTGAAGCATATCAAACCACAAGAGGACCCACCACAGGAAACTGTGGGGATAATGATGCCCACGGTCGAAACCTTCCAACGGCACACAGTGATGTTTATCTTTCATCCAACCTGCTCATAAGGTCACACAGACATTTAATGGTAGGTGTTCAATTCACACTTTCTCCTGTGGTGTGGTCCACTTGAGCTTTGGATATGCTTCAATTTTAGGGTATTCCCTAAAATAAGCCTTGAAAACGGATGGACGGGTTTAATAAGAGACAAAACTCATGGTGGGCCCGAAAGAGTTTTACCCATAGGCTACAACGTACTGGGTTAACGCGGATTGCGTGCTGCCCCGCCCGTACCCACTGGGAACGGGCAGAAGCTCTTAGTGGATAACATCGTGATGTATGGGTTTTATTTACACCGTCCAGGTAACTGGCAGAAAAAATAGGCAGATACAATGCATAGTAAGTCTACACAATTGGATTAAATTATCCCCGTTGAAAACATTTTAATTGTAATAACGGATCACAGCCAATTATTAAAAGCTTGTAGTAAGAGTGGGTTTCATTCAAGTGCCCACAAATAATATTCCAATGCCTTTTTATGTTTTCGGTTGCTTGTGTGGATAAGGCCTATGTTATAGAGTATATAACTTCATTTTCAAGGGTACAATTTAGGTTTTATTGGGTAACAGCTTAGTGGGTGTTTTCCCTACCGTAGGGACCACATTGATGATATGTTGTATATGAATTCTGTCTATCATTTTTTCAGGCCATTCTAGGATGTGTTACCAAAAAATAATCACATCCAAGTCTCAAGTGAACCACACCCCAAGAACCAGTGATGAATGAACTCTCACCATTTAAAATTCACAAGGTCCACTGTAAGAATATCCGTAACGTTTATTTGTCATCCAAACCGTTGGTAAGGTCAACCAGAACTGAATGAAGGTAAAATGAAACAAATATTAGCTTGATCTACGACCACGTGGATACAAAATAAATTCATCAAGATAGGCCTCATATGCTAAGGGTAAGACCACTAACCTCTCTACTCTCAAAATCTGATATGACTAAGGTGCGTGGAACTTGGATTGCGTGCTGGGTAACTTAGTAAGCTTATTGTATGTGTAAACTATGTTGGGCCTACCATGAATGTATGTGGCTTATCCAAACCGTTCATCCGTTTTTAATGCTCATTTTAGGAGTTGAGCCCAAAAGTGAAGCAAATCAAACCACAAGAGGACCCACCACAGGAAACTATGGGGATAATGATGCCCACGGTCGAAACCTTCCAAGGGCACACAGTGATGTTTATCTTTCATCCAACCTGCTCATAAGGTCACACAGACATTTAATGGTAGGTGTTCAATTCACACTTTCTCCTGTGGTGTGGTCCACGTGAGCTTTGGATATGCTTCAATTTTAGGGTATTCCCTAAAATAAGCCTTGAAAACGGATGGACGGGTTTGATAAGATACCAAACTCATGGTGGGCCCAAAAGAGTTTAACCCGTAGGCGACAACGTACTGGGTTAACGCGGATTGCGTTCTGCCCTACCCGTATCCTCTGGGAATGGGCAGAAGCTCTTAGTGGATAACATCGTGATGTATGGGTTTTATTTACACCGTCCAGGTAATTGGCTGAAAAAATAGGCAGATACAAAGCACAGTAAGACTACACAATGGGATTAAATTATCACCGTTGAAAGCATTTTAATTGTAATAACAGATCACAGCCATATTATAAAAAGCTTGTAGTAAGAGTGGGTTTCGTTCAAGTGCCCGCAAATAATATTCCAATGCCTTTATATGTTTTCGGTTGCTTGTGTGGATAAGCCCTATGTTATAGAGTATATAACTTTATTTTCAGTAGCACAATTTAGGTATTATTGCGTAACAGCTTAGTGGGTGTTTTCCCTACCGTAGGGACCACATTGATGATATGTTGTATATGAATTCTATCTATTCATTTTTTCAAGCCATTCAAGGATGTGTTACCAAAAAATAATCACATCCAAGTCTTAAGTGGACCACACCACAAGAACCAGTGATGAATGAACTATCACCACTAAAAATTCACAAGGTCCACTGTAAGATTATCCATAACGTTTATTTGTCATCCAAACCGTTGGTATGGTCAACCAGAACTGAATGAAGGTAAAATGAAACAAATATTAGCTTGATCTACGACCACATAAATACAATATAAATTCGTCAAGATAGGCCTCATATGCTAAGGGTAAGACCACTAACCTCTCTACTCTCAAAATCTGCTATGACCAAGGTGCGTGGAAGTCGGATTGCGTGCTGGGTAACTCAGTAGGCTTGTTGTATGGGTAAACTATGTTGGGCCTACCATGAATGTATGTGGCTTATCTAAACTGTTCATCCGTTTTTAATGCTCATTTTAGGAGTTGAGCCCAAAATTGAAGCATATCAAACCACAAGAGGACCCACCACAGGAAACTGTTGGGATAATAATGCCCACGATCGAAACCTTCCAAGGGCACACAGTGATGTTTATCTTTCATCCAACCTGCTCATAAGGTCACACAGACATTTAATGGTAGGTGTTCAATTCACGCTTTCTCCTGTGGTGTGGTCCACTTGAGCTTTGGATATGCTTCAATTTTAGGGTATTCCCTAAAATAAGCCTTGAAAACGGATGGACGGGTTTGATAAGAGACAAAACTCATGGTAGGCCCGAAAGAGTTTAACCCGTAGGCTACAACGTACTGGGTTAACGCGGATTGCGTCCTGCCCCGCCCGTATCCACTGGGAACGGGCAAAAGCTCTTAGTGGATAACATCGTGATGTATGGGTTTTATTTACACCGTCCAGGTAATTGGCAGAAAAAATTGGCAGATACAATGCACAGTAAGACTACACAATGGGATTAAATTATCACCGTTGAAAACATTTTAATTGTAATAACGGATCACAGCCATATTATTAAAAGCTTGTAGTAAGAATGGGTTTCGTTCAAGTACCCGAAAGTAATATTCCAATGCCTTTGTATGTTTTCGGTTGCTTATGTGGAGACGGCCTATGTTATAGAGTATATAACTTCATTTTCAAGGGCACAATTTAGGTGTTATTGGGTAACAGCTTAGTGGGTGTTTTCCCTACCGTAGGGACCACATTGATGATATGTTGTATATGAATTCTGTCTATTCATTTTTTCAGGCCATTCTAGGATGTGTTACCAAAAAATAATCACATCCAAGTCTCATGTGGACCACACCACAAGAACCAGTGATGAATGAACTATCACCATTAAAAATTCACAAGGTCCGCTGTAAGAATATCCGTAACGTTTATTTGTCATCCAAACCGTTGGTAAGGTCAACCAGAACTGAATGAAGGTAAATTGAAACAAATATTAGATTGATCTACGACCACGTGGATACAAAATAAATTCATCAAGATAGGCCTCATATGCTAAGGGTAGGACCAGTAACATCTCTACTCTCAAAATCTGCTATGATCAAGGTGCGTGGAAGTCGGATTGCGTGCTGGGTAACTCAGTAGGCTTATTGTATGGGTAAACTATGTTGGGCCTACCATGAATGTATGTGGCTTATCCAAACCGTTCATCCGTTTTTAATGCTCATTTTAGGAGTTGAGCCCAAAATTGAAGCATATCAAACCACAAGAGGACCCACCACAGGAAACTGTGGGGATAATGATGCCCACGGTCGAAACCTTCCAAGGGCACACAGTGATGTTTATCTTTCATCCAACCTGCTCATAAGGTCACACAGACATTTAATGGTAGGTGTTCAATTCACACTTTCTCATGTGGTGTGGTCCACTTGAGCTTTGGATATGCTTCAATTTTAGGGTATTCCCTAAAATATGCCTTGAAAACGGATGGACAGGTTTGACAAGAGACAAAACTCATGGTGGGCCCGAAAGAGTTTAACCCGTAGGCTACAACGTACTAGGTTAACGCGGATTGCGTCCTGCCCGGCCCGTATTCACTGGGAACGGGCAGAAGCTCTAAGTGGATAACATCGTGATGTATGGGTTTTATTTACACGGTCCAGGTAATTGGCAGAAAAAATAAGCAGATACAATGCACAGTAAGACTACAGAATGGGATTAAATTATCACCGTTAAAAACATTTTAAATGTAATAACGGATCACAGCCATATTATTAAAAGCTTGTAGTAAGAATGGGTTTCGTTCAAGTGCCCGCAAATAATATTCCAATACCTTTGTATGTTTTCGGTTGCTTGTGTGGATAATGCCTATGTTATAGAGTATATAACTTCGATCAGAGTGAGAAATTTCTGGTTGCATAGCCTCATAATAATTTTGTAAAGCTTCCGCATAATTTCCTTCGGATTGAGCCGACATCCACTGTTTCTACTGTTCCTCTCGCCTTTGCTGTGGGGCTGATCATTGTTTTACTAACAAAAGTGGTGGTGCATTGTACAAAACTTCAGCATCTCGCCCCCCATCAGTGAATCTTCAGCTGCATTCTCTCCTAGGGTGTGGGTGCCACCATGGCAAACACACCATGCATGGGTTACTTGCGCCTGTTGTGTCCACATGAGTGAACTAGTGTGCAGGATTTATAGGGTTTTGCTAAATAATAAATAAATAAATAAAACTCTAGGATAACAAGATGGACTGCTTGGATCAATCGACTGATGATCAAAGGTGGGTCACGATTAACCCAAAACAGACAGCGATGTTGAAGTCTATTCAGGTGGAAACGCTTAAAAGAAAGAAGCATTCTTTGTTTCTTCGTGGTGGTCATACCTGGTTCTGATTTCGATGCACTGCAGGTGTGCACAAGCTGCGCACATCCACAGCCCAATGGTGGGGTCTACAATGATTACTTGTGAAATCCACTCCATCCTGGCATGCATGGTTCTAATATAACACCTGACCAAGGATATATAACACCTGACCAAGGATATATAATCCTCAAGTGGTTCATAACGGTGTAATTTGTGCATTCAGTTCATGATAACCAATTATTTATTGGTCAGATTATGCTTGAACCTAGATATCAGTAGTCAACCTGGTTCTAGGAACCACTTAGTGGAGAACTAGTCATCATTTTGATTAATTAATTGGTCTAATTTGTATAATCGGATGACATGCCATTGACCTGATTACTGCGGACCCAATGAAGGGTAGATTTTTAAGTGTATACCAACAGTCATAAGTAAGTTGCAATGTGACCTTATACACATGTTTATCAAATTAATTTTCCTAAGTAATACCTGATTATTGAAAAGTATGGCGTGTTACATTTGTTGGCCCATAAAAGAAAAAAAATCCTCACATACTATGTAAATGCCTTACATGGTAAAGTGTTTTTATCAGTAAATCATTTACATATTTTACATATGTGAATGCTTTCATCGTTAAAGTGTTTTATTAGCAATATTCCATTTACATATGCAAGCATTCTACTAATTAAGTTAGCGAATTTAGTCTAATTTCATTTTTGAGTTACTTTTCAATGTTTGATTGTGTTTTTGTATAAAAAAAAAAAAATTATAAAGATATATTTGTGTTCAAACTATGTGCTAGAAAAGGATATGAGTTTAACGCGAGACAAAAATTAAAGCAGAGTAAGTCTCAACTAAATCCTACATGCGGAGGAAAAAAAACTGGTAGATAAAATATTGGACTATGATGAAAAAAAATGGTAGATAAAATATTGGACTATAATGAAACTTAAATGTATCGTACGCTCATTTTGCAGTATGTGGACAATGATGCCTGACGCTGAAACCTTGCCAGGGCCCACCACATTATTTATTTGCCATCCAACCTGTTCACAAGGTCACACAGACTTATATGAAGGAAAATCACAAATATCATTTTCATCCAAAACTTGGATCTGTCTCATTTTGGGGTCCATTCCGGCTGGGACTAGCATAAGGGGTGGTTTCAAATCTCCGTAGGCTCCACCATGATATATGTGTTTTATCCATGCAGTCCATCTATTTTTTCATCTTATTTTAAGACACAATCCCAAAAATGAGACAGATCCAAATCTCAGGTGGACCACACCACAGGAAAACAGTGGGGATTGAACGTCCACCCTTAAAATCTTCCTAAGGCCCACTGTAATGTTTATTTGCCATCCAACCTCTTGATAAGGCCACATAGACCTAGATGAAGGGAAAAAATAAATATCGGCTTGATACCAAACTTATGTGGCCTCCAAAAAGTTTTCAATGGTAAGCGTCAATCCACACTGTTTCCCTGTGGTGTGATCCACCTGAGATTTGAATCTATCTCATTTTTGGGCTAGTGCCTTAAAATAAGATGGAAAAATGGATGGACAGAATGGATAAAACACATACATCATAGTGGGACCCACAGAGATTTGAAACCACCCCTTATGCTAGTCCTCGGACTAGCTGATCCGCGCCCGTATATAACACATTACATCCTAGTGGGTTTCCATAGAGCTTAAGTGACGTCAATACACCACCAAGGTCACCACACAATCTGCTTCCAGTTCCTACGGGAACGGATTAGGTGAGACCCGGATCCACCGGTGGGGCCCCTGAGTGTAGGGCTCACAGTGATGTATGTGTCTTAAATCCAAACCATCCAACCATTTTGAAAGATCATTTTAGGGCGTGATATGAAAAATGAACCTGACTCAAATCTTATGTGGACCACACCATAGAAACAGTTGTGATTGAATCTCTACCATTAAAAACTTCTTGGATTTCACAGGAATGTTTATTTTCCATCTAACCTGTTGATATGGTCACAAACATATAGATGAAGAGACCACATAAATATCGTCTTGATTCAAAGCTTTTATGGCCCAAAAGAAGTTTTTAATGGTCAATTAGCACTGTTTCTTGTACTATGGCCCATTTAGGATTTGTATCTGATTCATTTTTTACATCATGCCCTAAAATGAACTTTCAATACGGATGGACTGCATGGATATAGTTCCATACATAACATTGGCCCCACAGTCAGGTGTCTCACCCACCTCCTTGGATCCGGGTCTCACTCACCTAATCCGCTCCCAATTCCTGCGCCACGCCATCGGACGCGGGTTCGCTGGTGACACGAACACCATCATGGGAGCTGGTGTCAAGTGGGTCCCACCATGATGTATTTGTTTCATCTACTCCGACCCTTCATTTTTAAATGTCGTTTTAAGTTTCTAGGCAAAAAATGAGGAAGATAAAAATCTCTAGTGGACCACATAATAGAAAACAGTAGAGATTGAACATGCACCTTAGGAAAATTTTTGGGGGCCACAGAAGTTTTGGATCAAGATGATATTTTTGTTTTCCATTAATCCAGATTTTTTTGATCTTATGAATAAGTTGGATGACGAATAAACATCACTGCGGTCCCTAAGGAAGTTTCAACAGTGGACATCATTCTCCTCACTGTTTCCTGTTGTACGGTCCAATTGAAATTATATCTTTCTAATTTTTAGTATCTTGTCTTAAAATGAGCTGTAAAAATGGATGAATGGTGTGGATAAAACAAATAAATAATGGTGGACCCACAGGTCTTTGACACGCGTTACCAGCCAATCCACTAGTACTTGGCATTGGTGGAGAACATGAGAGAGCGGATTAGGTGAGACCCCGGACTCACACAAGACGAGCGGATTACCGTGGGTTTACTGCCGGGGCCACCTTGATGTATGTATTATGTATCCGCCCCGTCCATTCATTTTCCAAATCATTTGACGGCATTATACCAAAAATAAGCAGATGGATCATAACAAAAAAAAATTAAAAAAAAGGTAATGATCAGTCGTCCTACCATTAAAAACTTCTTAAGGTGTGCTTTAATATTTCCGTACTGTTTATTTACCATCCAATCGGTTGATAAGGTCACATAAGCTTGGATGAAGGGTAAAAAACAAATATCAGATGGATTCAAAACTTTTGTGGCCCGTTAATGGTCAAGAAGCACTGTTTCTTATGATCATATGGTCAACCTGATAATTGGTTCTACTTAAATTTTGGGATAGTATCCTAAAATGATCTGGAAAAATGGATGGACAGCATTGATACATAATAAATACATCAAGGTGGGCCCACGGTAACCCAGGGTAAGGTCCCCACTGTCTTTGGGGGGGGGGGGGGGGGGGGGGGGTCTCACTTAATCCGCTGTCAGACTGTCAATGGGCGCGGCTTCGTTGGATCCACACGAAGTGGGTGGATCCCTTATGGTGCAGTCCACTGTGTGATGTGTATATTACATCCACACCGTGTATTCATTTTGATAACTCATTAGAGCATGATTCAAAAATGAAGTAGATCCAAATCTCAGGTAGACTATAATACAGTAAACAAGGGTACTCAATCATTAAAAGCTCCTTGTGGGTCACAAAAGCTTTGGGTCAAACTAATATTTGTTTGATATCTCCATCATGTCTTTCTTACCTTTTTATCAGGTTAGATGGAAAATAAACATACCAGTGGCCCCATTAAGTTTTTAATGGTGGGGATTTAATCACTACTATTTCATGTGATATGGTCCACCTAAGATTTAGATCTGCTTCATTTTTATGATAATGCCCTAAAATGAGCTTTCAAAATGCATAGACCGGGTAGATGTAAGGTACATACATTACAGTGGCCCCACAGTTGGGGATCCACTAATTCAGTGGATCCGCGCAAACCGCACCCACTGTGAATGGGCTTTTCGTCAGAGAAAGGGGTCAGCTGTATGGAGTGGCCCCACCATGATGTATTTTCAAGGGAGTCGGATTGCGTCCTTCCTCAGTGGAGGGGCCCACCGTGATGTATCTGTTTATCCACTCCGTCCATTCCGTTTCAACTATTAGGCCGACCACATGAGACCAAGAATGATGCAGGTCCAACTGTCGGATCTACCACACCAAATAATGAGCCCGGGTTGCATTAAATGCACAAAGCATCATATGCAAGTTGCATTAAATGCAAGAGTCATATCTGATGCGGTTGATCTTACCGTTGGACCTGCCTCTTTCTTGATCTCATGTGGTAGGCCTGATCTTAGAAACCGAACGAACGAGTAGATAAACAAATACATCACGGTGGCCCCTCCACAGCTCGGTCAATCTCACTCCATTTTCAAGGGCACAAATTAGGTGTTATTGGGTAATGGGTGTTATCCTTACCGTAGGGACCACATTGATGATATGTTGTATGTGAATTCTGTCCATTCAATTTTTCATACCATTCTAGGATGTGTTACCAAAAAATAAGCACATCTAAGTCTCAAGTGGACCACAACATAAGAACCAGTGATAATTGAACTCTCACCATTAAAAATTCACAAGGTCCACTGCAAGAATATACTTAACGTTTATTTGTCATCCAAACCGTTGATAAGGTCAACCAGAACTAAATGAAGGAAAAATAAAAAAATATTAGCTTGATCTAGGACCGCATGGATATAAAATAAATTCATCAAGATAGGCCTCATATGCTAAGGGTAACACCACTAAGCTCTCTATTTTAAAAATCTGCTATGACCCAGGTGCGTGGAAGTCGGATTGCGTGATGGGTAACTCAGTAGGCTTTATTGTATGGGTAAACTATGTTGGGCCTACCATGAATGTATGTGGCTTATCCAAACTGTTCATACATTTTTAATGCTCATTTTAGGAGTTGAGCTCAAGATTGAAGCATATCAAACCTCAAGTGGACCCACCATCGAAACCTTCCAAGGGCACACAGTGATGTTTATCTGTCATCCAACCTGCTCATAAGGTCACACAGACATTCAATAGTAGGTGTTCAATTCACACTTTCTCTTATGGTGTGGTCCAATTGAGCTTTGGATATGCTTCAATTTTAGGGTCGTACCCTAAAATAAGCGTTTAAAACGGATGGACGGGTTTGATAAGAGAAAAAACTCATGGTGGGTCCAAAAGTGTTTAACCCGTACGCTACAGCGTACTGGGTTAACGCGGATTGCGTTCGGATTGCGTCCCGCCCCGCCCGTCTCCACTGGGAACGGGCAGAAGCTCTGAGTAGCAGAAAAAATAGGCAGATACAATGCACAGTTAGACTACAAGGATTAAATTATTACCGTTGAAAACATTTTGAGAGCTATGTAAGTTTTGGATGGGGCTGATATTTATTTTTTACCTTCATCCAGTTCTTTGTAACTTTATGAATAGGATGGATGGAAAATAAACATCACGGTGGGCCCTAGGAAAGTTTAAACGGTGAGAATCATTACCACCACTGCTTCGTGTGGTGTGGTCCACTTGAGCCTTGGATTTACCCAAAATTTGATCATAGTCCATGAAATCACATGGTGAAATGGATGGAAGGTGTGGATAATACCTATACATCATGGTGGCCATTCAAAGCTCCTGCCCGTTTCGAGCTGGAAACGCGGAATCCGCGTCCCTATGTGCATACAAATACGAAGTCACTATCTTAACCTTCTTTCTCAACCTATTTTCATCATTTCCGCGTTATCTTACCATCCCTCCCACACGATAATATCATCTCTTCCCAGACGATCTTCTTGAAAATTCTGAGATGGCTGATTACCCACCTGGCTACAGGTTTTGCCCCACTGATGAAGAGCTGATTACGTATTACTTAAGGAGAAAGGCTAATTCCCAAGAACTCCCCTGCAATATCATCACTGACGTCGATTTCTACAAATTCCATCCAGCTGAGTTGGCAGGTTTGTAACGTAGTTGAATCCCTTTCTTTTTTCTTTTTCTTTTTTCTTTTTTCTTTTTTTTCTTTTCCATATTACGTAGCTTTTATAGGTTTTATTGAAAACCAACAAAAAAAGGTGAGGCATAAATTATATTTACAAGAATTTATCTTTAAGGAGCCATATATTTGACTAAACTGATAGAATAATTGTATCCCTTATAAATATGTATCTGAAAAGGTTGGCTATTTATACAAATTATTACATTTCTCATTAAACATTTAACTTTCCTTTTTTATGTTTTTTTTTAAAGTCTGTTTCTACCCATTCCTAATGCAAGTTTTGTGAGGAAAAGTCGGATGAAATTTCAAGAAATTATATAAAAATCAAGATAATTGATAGAATAGTTGTATCCCTTATTAAAGTTTGAAGAGGTTAGTTATTCTTTGGAAAATCTCGAAACCTTTTTTTTTTTTTTTTAAGTTAGTCATGCAACGCACCCACACACACCCTGTTAGCTGGGCAACGCACCCACTTGGTTAGTCACATGATGCACCCACCCACTAGTGGTGTTAGTGTGTCTCCTTAGCACTTGAACATGAGACCAGCTGTTGAAACGCCTAGGCGTCTTCCAGCTGGGCTAGCTGGGCAACGCACCCACTTGGAAAATCTTGAAATCTAAAGAGGCTGTAGATAGACTTTACAATCATGAAGGAAAAAGAGAATGATTCAAAAGAGTTGTAATGCAAAGGATTATGATCTCTCTTTTTTAAAATGCTTTTTTATTTTCTTTCTTTCGTTTGGGTTATGGAATGATTAGTTTGGCGTCCCTTCGTCATCTAGTATTGCGCATTGAATAAGTATGTCAAGTTACTTTGAATCTAATACAAAGTTCTGCAGATAAATACAAGTGTGAGAACAATACTTGGTATTTTTTCACGCCAAGAAACAAAAAATACAAGAACGGGTTAAGGCCTGATCGAGCTGCAGGCCCCGGATTTTGGAAGGCGAGTGGAGCAGAGAAGATCCGAAAGATAAGACATCCATTCTTAGAGGAAAGCATGTTCTAAATTACTATGAGGGGAAGCAAGGGAACAAAAATGGAACCAAGGGAAAGGAAGTGAATGAAAATAGAAGAAAAACTAATTGGATCATGCACGAATACACCATCAAACAGCATCAGAGAGGCAGCAACAATAGAAGTGATCATCAAGAACGGAAACCTGATATGAAGGTAAGTCACTGCATGAACATGGTCCGCTCATTCCCCAATTTGAACATCCATCAAATAAGCCAAGAGTACAAACCAATTAGGTGGCTGAAAAAACAAAGGATTTTTACAGCCAGTTTATGATATCCAAATATCCATCAGTGAACCAAAAACATGGTAAGTCCAATCAGAAGGTGGGGCAGATTATAAAAAGCAATACACACCATAAAAACATTCAAACGTAGCCCATCTGATTATGCAGTTTACCAGAATTTTGGTTTGTGTGCATGGATGATCAGGGAATGTATAAGGTGTGGCCCACCTGATGGAGATGTTCGTGGCTGTGCTGTAAAGGCACATTTGATCATCCTCATCATCTAAATCATGGTCATCATCATCAAATATTATAGTGCTCCTAGTTGCATAGGGACATTTCAGAATCCAGTCAATTCATCCAGACCGTCCATTACATCTGGATCATGGGATGTCATGGTAAAATTGATACCTGATTATTCTAACCATTCCATCAGTAGCATATAAAATGAATGTTTGAGACAATATCATCACATCGTTCCATTAGGCTGTCCAAGTTTCCTAATGTGAATGGAGCCATATCCACAACAAAGCTCTTTTTGGGCCTAACACTGTGTAAATGTCATCGACTCCACCCACCGTGAGCGCCCCTTGTGTCCTCGTCCTTCAAAAATAAGGCAGATACAAAAGTCATGTGGAACACACCATGTAAAATCATGAATAAAACCTCTAAAATCCGTTTTGTAGCCCACCTATGCTTTGGAATGGCAAGCTTTTTTGGGTGTCCATTCATCCTTGTCGGACACATTTTCTGTGGGCATCTGCCCACTGCAGTCCTGCATCCGTCAGAGTTGTGGAGAGAACATGAGTGGGCGCACATGACAGATGGATTCGGTGTCATTTAGGCATCATGGTGGACCCCACAATTTTTTTTTTTTTATAAATGAGCTTTTTTTCTACAAAGCTAGGCAGTGGATGAGGAAAATTTTGCTACACCCACGAGTTAGCTACGCTCGCTACACCGGGTGTAGCGATGACCACACCATGATGCATGTCTTGGATCCACGCCGTCCACCCATTTGACGACATCATTTTAGGGCATGGAACCAAAAATGAGGCAGATCTGAACCTCAAGTGGCCCTCAATAAGTTTTTAATGGTTGGCGTTCAATCCCCACTATTTTCTTTGCTGGGCCCACTTGAGCTTTTGATCTGCCTCATTTTTTGTGTCATGCCCTAAAATGATCTCAAAAAATGAATGGACGGCATGGATACAACACATACATCATGGTGGATCATTGCTACACCCGGTGTAGCTAGCGTAGCTATCTCGTGGGTGTAGCAAATTTTTTCTAGCAGTGGATCCAGCCCCATGCATGCCTACATGCATCTACGTATTTTTGCATGTATGATTACAATAAAAATGATGTTATCTTTATCTTTCTGCAGCTGGATAACTGGGTGTTATCTAAAATATATCATCGTGCTCCATCTAAGGGGAAACAAGTAGCGAATGGCCCATCAGAGTTAGATCTTGATATCGACGAGGAAGTAAACGCATTAATGGAGAGTGATGATGATGAATATGTTGATCTGACTCAACCAGGGCCATCAAATGTCTGGTGCCCATCTATACAACTGAACGGGCTTGAAAATGGCAACGACGGATTTTTTAATCAGGACCAACCTGGGCCATCGAATCTTGGGTCCCTACCTATACAACCAAACGGGCTCGGAAATAGCAACGATGAATTTATTGATCAGACCCAACCTTGGCTGTTGTATCCTTCGTACACAACTATGCAACCACTTCCTTATCAGGCTCAACCTGAGCCATTGAATCTCGGGTGCCCACCTATGCAACCAAGTGGGCTCAATGAAAGCAGCACATTTCTTGCTATGTCCCAACCCGATCCTATGAATCTAACTGGGCTCAGTACATTCATGGAAAATGATGGGTCCCTATTGCAGCCAACTGGACTCCCAAGTGACAGATTTGAAGGAATGCAACTACTTATGCAATCAAGTCAGGAAATGGGCCACCTTCCTAATTGTTATCCGTCCATCAGCGACCACTTCGATTGTTTACGCCCGGTACCACCACCAGTGATGAGTCCCCAACAACAATCAAGTTTCAATGAAGCTCTACTCCAGTGGGATCTGAATATTCAGAGGCAGCTTCCTATGAAACCCAATTCCAACCTGAGCCATTTGAACATTTAGGTGGGTCTTAAAGGTGTGCAGGCATTTTCGAACAGAGCCACTTTCCCATATAAGCCATTAGCATTGCTAGACACAAGTTTCAACCGGCCCTATTTACCATCTGAGCTCTTCAAACAGGAGGCAAGCTTTCAGGAACTCCACTCCACATCTGATGCATCTGTTAGCAAGGTGTCAAGTCCATGGTCCACTCACATGGCCGGCGGCCTAGGCGGTGCTGATGAATCTCGGGCCATTTAAATTTCTAGGCTTTGGCATGCACATATTATGTATGGTGCACATATGTAAGGAGTCCCGTGATGTGTTTAGGTTTGTGTTTTGAACATATTAGTAATTGTGGTTGGTTAAAGAGTCTGGTGGAACTTGGTCATGTAGCTGGTAGTGTTGACATGAGTCTTGTTTTGGGTTTCAATATGTGGAATATAATTTCAATAGGTACCTTTGATCTATAATCTCATTAGATGATCCTAACCATTCAATTCAACTGAAATGATCTTAACCATTCAATCCAATGCCTTCTACATTGTATCAGAGATGTTCTGACGCTTATTCATCATGAAGGGCCTAACTTTGTTGGAAACGATGTAGTGTGCTAAGTGTATGGAAAGCTTTCATCCTCTCCAAAATCACTTCAATCGCTCATATGAAATGACTTTGGTTGCCACTTAAAAATGATTTTATAGAATGATGCCTTTACTTGTTTTAAAATCCAAAATATGCTGCTCAGGGCATAAAATAACTAAATTACCCTTGTGTATTTTGTTTCTAAAGGGCCATTTCAATGCTAGAAATTTTACATTTGGTAGACGGTTTGTAAATTATTTGTCAAACCCATTTGTGATAGAGTGAATATAACCTCATTTCAACACTGAGGTTTTGGTATCGATTCCCAAGTGGGGGTGGCTAACATTGCAATGTCACTAACAGTAGGGGTGGGTGTACTTGAAATTAAAAATAAAAAAAAAAACATTTGTGATGGACGTCCGTAAAAGAGGAGCTTTGACCATTCAATGACTGTATTATATTTTTAATAAATAGGTCGAATAAAAGTAAGGAAAGCTTATCCCTAATTCAACGCATTTAAGTAGATAACTTTTTGTGCATTTGCATATAAGAATTATGAGCCACACAATGGCATTATCCTTGTCCAATCTTCTGCAGGGAAGTTGCCAAGCTTTGCTCTTTGAGAGTTGTTGCAGTTTGTTGGTTCGGCAGGCCTTGGGGATTTTGGATTTGTTGGCTGCTGGCTAATGCATCTCTTGTGGATTGTTTGTAGTGGGTGTCAGGGGCTGAATGGGGGCTTTGCCCCTCTTGTATAGGCATATATGTTGGCTGTTTTATATGATGGGAGTGGCATATCTTTCTATGGTTTGCCCTCCGGAATGCTGGTATACCCTTTTTTGGTTTTTAAAACAACACTACGTGTGTAATTCCACTTAAAAAAAAAAAAAAAAACAATGGCATTACCTTCATAGGCAACAAAATGAACGATTTTAATCAATTAAATGAACTTCTATAGAGCACTCATTTTGTAGTTCCAAAATTGAAATTGTTAATCACTATTCAACCCAATATCATTTTACAAGGGGGTTGGTTTTTGTAATAAATCAGTCATAAGATCACGATATTATCTTTTTCAGGAAGTGGGTTGGTTTTGTGCTAGTACCTGTGAGACAACCTCAAGATATTGTATGGTGTGTAATCTCTACATTGTACGTACTTAATATATTTGTGTTACATGTGTTTTTCATTGAAAATTTTAAGGGCGTTGTGCAGTTTATTTGTTCTTGTAATTTGTGATGCTCAAGGTGGTTTCCTTCTCTTTCTATTTCGATTTTTTATTTAATAAGGGAGAGTTTTGAGTTTACTTTCAGGCCAGCTATTGGTAGATCGGCCGTCTCTTTACGGGAAAAGGGATTGACTTGGTGTTATTAGGTTTTGGATTGCTGCGTTTGGATGTACAAACTTCAAATACTTAATAAAATCGTCTTCTCTACGGCATTTAGGTTGTGTTTGGATGCACAAGTGAATCGATCGCCCAAGGAAATTGGCAAAAGTCAGCGATTTTCTCTAGTACTTCTGGTGAGCAAGATTGCCATCAGAATGTAATTCAGTTCCATAGCACATCCAAACGCGTGCTGAGAATTTCAACCATTCCTCTGCTCTAACATTTTCTACATGTTTTTAAGTTGAACTGGATTCTTTTCTTTCTTTTTTAATCAAATGGCCAAACGGAACACACCACTCAGTTCATTGAATAGCCAAATTGAGCAGATGTTGTTCCGAGAGAAACTCAATTTCCCCTAAATGTGATTTCAAGACAGCCAAACGCACCTGGCCAATGCATTTTCCCTTCCTATATCAGAAAAGAAGAAATCTCAACAAACAGATCGAATCCGAATGAGTAATCTACCTTGGACAGTGAAAATCATCTGACGGTCTCGAAAGAATGCAGAAAGAGGACTATATGAGACTCGATTTCTAAGATTTTCAAAGCTATACAAAAGCTGATAGTCACACATCTCATGATGCTTTCTACCAAAGAGGTGCTATCTGCAGACGTATCAGCTAGGCCGCACAACGCAACCCATGCATAACTAGTTGAAATACTGCCACATGATTTGATGGTGTGTTTGCAAGTCGCAGATCAGCATTCATGACATGCCTGCTGAAGTTGTCAGGGAAGTCATATGACTCATACGAACTGTCTGTCAATTCGCTTGCATTGGTTAGCAGTCCACAAAGATTGACATTAGTGCTTCGCATGCTCCCAACACCTCCATAAAGATTGAAAATTTCTTTAGTCCCAGCATTTTTATTAGCATATGTTGCACACCACAAGTATACGTGCATGATATGAGCAAACACCTGCAAATATACGCAGTCACCACATGCACAAGCAGATCCCAACCCAACCTCAAGAGAACCCAACCTGAAGTCCTCTATACTGGACCCAACCCAACCCATGTACATGTGATTATTCCCAACCCAACCCAACCCAAACCCAAATACATGTGATTAGTCCCAACCTGACCCAAATTTGCCCAACCCAAGTTCAAATCAGGTTGACATTTTACAACCCGAACCGAACCTGAGGACAATGACAACCTGACTTGAGCTCAGGTTGGGTCAATCGGGTTCAGGTTGACCTGAACACAAGTTGCAGCCCTGCATACACATATGCATATTAAGGACCATAGGTGCATGCTTGGTACCAGATCCAATTGGATTTCCTCTGACAGGCTGCAGTGCACCCATAATACCACACCAAAGTGCTTCAAATGGCATCTCTGAATGGGCAAGAGTTGGGGCACTGATTTCCAACAGGCTGAAAGCGTTTAGGTTTTCCGGATTTGAAAATCATCTGAAATACAAGAACTATGTGGTATTCTTCGCCCTGTTGAAGGGTATCTTCTATTTATCTTTGATCTATTGCCGGCATCGGCACATAGCCTGACATCTTCAGCTTCCTGCTTAACTCATCCAACACCAAGTAAATCTCTTCTGATCTAGGGTGTGCTTTGTCTGCCACAACAAACTCATGAACAACATTGCCAACCTCAATCATGCTACATCCAGGAGGCTTCCGGACCCCCCTCTCAGCCATCATTTCTCTAACTGCCTTAACACCATCAAACCTTTGAGCCACAGCATACATATTTGATAAAAGCACATAAGACCCACCATCCATTCGATCCAACTCAAAGAGGTGGGCAGCTGCCTGCTCACCAATCTCGACATTGCCATGAATGCTACAAGCACTAAGCAATGAACCCCATACAATAATGTTCGGCTCAATCTCCATTTTTTCTATCAACTCCCTAGCTTCCCTAAGAAGCCCGGCACGTCCAAGAAGATCTATCATGCATCCATAGTGCTCAACCGTGGGCGGGATCCTGTAATAATCTTTCATCAAATCCAAATATCGACTCCCATCTTCAACTAAGCCTTTGTGAGCGCAAGCACTTAAGTGGCTAGGAACGTGATGGAATCCGGTCTAACACCCGACTTCTTCATCTCATGGAAGAGATCTAATGCGCATTGTGCATGCCCATGCAATGCATGGCCCCAAAGGATGGCATTCCATGTAGCGATGTTTTTAGAAGGCATTTGATCAAAAATTTCTCTTGCCAATGTGATAGACCCACATTTACAGTACATGTCTACCAAAGCAGTCCCCACAAAGACATCAGAAATCCCGTTCTTCTCAATGTACCTTCGTACCCAATCACCTATATTTAAAGCACCTGTTTGGGCACAAGCAGAGAGAATGCTTGAGATTGTGAATTCGTCTGGTCTAACATTAGAAGCATGCATTTCCATGAAAAGTTCAATTGCCCGGGTTGGAGATCCACACCTTGAATAACCACAGATCAAAGAATTCCACACAATGGTATTTCTTTCAGGCATTTCATCAAACAATTTCTGTGCATAACCTAAATTCCCGGATTTAGCATACAAATCAATCAAGGAAGACCCTATTCTCACCCCAATCATAGGTCCAATATTCTTCTTCACATACCCATGAATCTGCCTCCCTAATTCTTTGTCTTTTGTCATTGCACATGCCGAGATTAAGCCCAAAACGGTTCCCTCATTGGGCCTCATCTTCTCCAATGCCATCTCTTTAAAAAGCTGAGAAGCTTCCAAAGCCTTCCCCATTCGTGCATAACCCATGATCATGGCATTCCAAAAGACAACATCCCTCTCCACAGATTCATCAAACACTTGCCTTGCGTCATCAATTCCTACACAGGCAGCATAAAAAAAAAGCAAAGAATTCTGTATAAACCGATCCGAGTCATACCCAATTCTTATAATCACCCCATGAACCTCTCTCCCTTTCTCGCTCGCAGAACAATTCGTACAAGCCCTGAAAACAAAAGGAAATGTGTGATTATCAGGCCCTTCGTCATCACCGACCCACATCTCATTGTAGATAGATATAGCAAAGGACGGAGTTTCAGATGAGGAGTACGCCCGGATCATGGCATTCCGGATGAAAATCCCAGGCTCACGGATCCCAACAAACACCCGGGTCGCATATTCAAGATTCCTACTGTTTAAGAAGGATTCAACAATCTTGGTCAGGATGAGCTGGTCGTAAGCGAGGCCGGAAGCGATGGATCTGGCGTGGATTTGTTTCAGCTGTTCGATGGTTTCACAGGAATCGATCAGATGAAGGAGAGATTTGGGAATTTGGGGTTTCAGGCTTTGATTAGAAAAGAGAGATTTTGAAGGTTTGAGGTAGTGATTGGGATTGAGGAGAAGGAAATGAGAGAGGCGTTTGGTTTTGAAGGTCTGATGGCGAAGGTGATGAGAAGCTAGCATTTCATTTCAGTTGGATTATCCTTTTTGGAGGGAAATGGAGGGTTTTGAGACTTCAAAAAGTAGTTTCCTGTTATGACCGTTGGAGTGTGTGTTTTGTCACTTTGAAAGTACGTGAATTCTTTGATGCGCAGGCACTCGGAAGTTGTACACGTGTCATATATTATCTAAAATAAACCGTCCATATTTTGTGAATCACTGTAGATAGATCATCAGCCAAGATTCAGATTGATTGAACTATTCCAGCCTTTGATTGATAGGCATTTGTTTATTTGTTTAAAACCGTTGAATGCTTCTCATCTCAACCATCCCAGTAAATTTCTAACAATCATCCTTTTAGGATATGAAATCTAGATCGTTTTCGTCTTATGAGCCGTCTAAAATGGGACCCACGATATGGACAGTTATATTTTAAGTCACTTTGATACTATGGACACATTTTTTTAGTGAGTGTGTATCAACCACGGTAGTCGTCCAGAGTATCAAAATTCTTTTCTAAATTCTTAAGTAGAGCTGTCAATGGGATGGGCCTGGACCAAGGAAAATAAAACTTTGAACCCAGCCTGCTTGCCGATCCTGAATGGTTCAAAATCCGGGCCAAATCTGACCCTAGGCCCAGCCTGTCAACGGCCCTGATCAGGGATAGAAATGGGTCTATTCAGCCCATGGACCAACTGACCTGACCCCACTTCCCGACTGGGTGGGTGCATGCTAAATGGGTAAGTGGTTAAAGCACGAGTCACGCCTGCCCGGCCCAGCTAGACAAGTTAGCAATGGGTCTGGTCAAGTGGGTCAGTTTGTGCCTTCAGACAGTAGGTTTGGGCTCAGTCGGTCTGACTTGAAGCCATCCCTGACTCAACCCATTGCCACTATGGCCATCAACGGGCCGAACTGGACTGAGTCAAGGTCTGTTCAATTCCAACCCACATAGTATATCCTAAGCCCCTGACTCCACATAGGCCCCAAAGATTTGGTATGTTCGTTAGCCTTGAAATGGGATTGCGTACTGAGTGACTCAGTAAGCTTTAATCGTACTGAGTAAACTCTGTTGGCCCCACTGTGAATGTATTTGGTTTATCCACGCAGTCCATATGGAAAACGCAGTCCATACGTTTTTCCAACTCATTTTAGGGGTTGAACCCAAAATTGAAGCATATCCAAAGCTCAAGTGGACCACACCACAGGAAACAGTGGGATCAATGATTTCCACCGTCGAAACATTCCTAGGGGTCACAGTGATGTTTATTTGTCATCCAACCTGTTCAAAAGATCACACAGACATGGATGAAGGGAAAACAGAAATATGAGCTTGATCCAATTCACACTGTTTCCTCTGGTGTAGTCCACTTGAGATTTGGAAATGCTTTATTTTTTGGCTCAAGCCCTAAAATTATCCGGTAAAATGAATGCACGGACTGGATAAAATACATACATGACAGTGGTCCACACATCCGCTTCGTTGGCCTTGGGATTAACTTGAAAGAAGAGGCAGGAAAATGAATAAATATGATGATAGTTTGATTCTTCATTACCGTGAGTAGGAATATTGAAAATCTAATAAGTTTCTTTGTCTTAACTATAGAAAAACAAACATCCTCCAAAAATTCCTAACAAACGATGATTGAGATTAGATTCAGCATTTTTGAACCACCAAAATGCTTGGTTTTCATTTGGATCATCAGGCATGGTATAAAATAAAATAAATCCAGCATGATATATGATAGAAATACCCTCATAACCGCAAACAAGCCCACCGGACTGGTGGGCTCTTGGACACAACCTAATCGAGGCTGATTAATAAAAAGGCTTAAATTTTATGATCGAGCCCAGCCTTCGGGATTAAAAAACCGGTTATGTTGCAATTATATAGTCCGTTACATAAAAAAAATGGCCACCCCGCTTGCATGACATATAGGTGAATTGGTCTATTATGAAAAATGGACCACATGGGCCCCATATTGATGATATGGGCTAATCTCTCTGCATCGACTCCGTTACAAAATACAAACTCAATTTAAAGCTAGATGTAGAACTATGTAGAGAATTAAAACATAAAATTAAATGGGATTCATGAGCCAAAAATGTAATGTACCATATTAAAAAAATTAAAAAGTCTAAACTATTTTTTTTTAACATCTTCACTTGTTGTACTTGTATGTAAAACCCTCTAATCCACCAAACCACATTCAACTTGTGTTCAAAGCCTAAATATGGTATTATATGATAATTTATAATTATATCATCAACATATGATTACATGAAATAGACTTATAATCTTAATTAGAAGCCTAAACATAGGAGTTTTACTCTTTTAGAGTCATTCCCAAGCTAATGGTATCAGGCAGTCTGAGACAGTATTCTTACTGAAGAATGTCATGTTACACCAAATATATATTCAAAACGAATAAAAAGAATAGATATTTTTACCCTTTTTTACATTTTTGAGTTTTTCAATATTTTTCACATTTTTTTAATGCTACGGTGTCATAACAGCCGTTATGATAGCTATAACAGCCATTATGAGAGTCATTAAAGTGGTTACATCATGTATCCTAGTGGTCATACAACCAACCATTATGCCGGTTGTTGTCGCTACTGAATACCTTGATTCCAACCAGGTTGGGCTTAGGTGGGCCAGTCCCAGAAACCCAACAAGCAAGCAAGGACGTTGACAGCCCTATGATGCCACCTCTGGTGAAAAGACTGAGGGTCTGGTGCAAGTTGGCAAGTTGTTGGGCTCGAGCCGAAACAAGACCAGCACAACTTGACCCAGGTCTAGCCACTCGAAATTGTGGGCCTAAAAGACCTGTCTGGACCTTAATATCATGCCGGCAGCCAACTGATCACAGATCTAAAAAGGCCCAGATCTGGCTCTTACAGGGACAGGAACAGAAAATGTTGTAAAATTCGAGCAGGCTGGCCCAAGAGTTTCATGGCCCATCGACTGTACTAGTCAGCAGCTCAAAAGTCAAAAGACTGAACTGGAGTGTGATGCTTCATACTCCTGCACATAAAACTGTGTGTATGGGAACATGCGCGTTTTAAATGAAACCGTAGGAAACAGTGGCGATTGACCATTAATGGTCCACAAAAGTTTTGGATCAAGCTGATATTTGTTATCTCCCTTCATCTAAGCTTATGTGAGCTTATCAACAGATTGGATAGAAAATAAAAGTTACATAAACATCAAGTTGAGCCCTAAGAATTTTTTAATGGTAGGGTGTTCAATCACCGCTGTTTTGTGGTGTATGATCCACCTGATAATTGGATTTTTTTAATTTTTTGGATCATACTGTAAACTAATCTGGAAAAAAAAAAAAACGATGGACGGAGTGGATACAGAATACATGCGTCAAGGTGGGCCCCACAGTAAGGGCTGCAAGATCTTGGGTGAAGCTGGGGTCTCACCTAATACACTCCTCAGCACACACAGCAAGCAACGGAATTTCTTTAAGCGTAAAATTTACGTGGGGCTCACAATGATTTATATCTTAGATCCACACTGTTCATCCATTTTCTCAAACAATGCAGATCCAAAGCTAAAATGGACCACACCACTTAAAACAGTAGAAATTGGTGCAACTGTTGAAAATTTCTTGGGACCACAGAAGGAAGGCTGTGATAAAGCTGTTATTTGTATTTTAACTTCATCCAGATATTTGTGATCTCATGAACGGTCAGATGGAAAATAAGCCTAGTGGTTGGCCCTTGGAAGGTTTTAGTGGTGGTCTGTTCAATCCACCCTGCTTTATATGTTGTGATCTACTTGAGTTTTTTTTATGTACCTCAATTTTGGGCTCATGCCCTATAATTATCTAAAAAATTGATGAACGGTGTAGCTATAACACAATAATCATGGTGGTGTGAAAGCTGGAAATCGGCACCCATGCTCTAATGCATTTGCTTTTGTAAGGGTTCGAGGGTTGGAGCTTTGACTTGGATTAATGTAGTAGATTTGGAGTCACCACTGGCCACTTTATCTTGAAATCTCGCAGCCGGCTAGAACCTGCAAAATCTATAGAAGCCAGAGAATTTGAAGACTCTCTTGCTTTAACTTGACTCATGATCTACGACTTGGGATTTTAAGGGACCTCGGTTACAAAGAGGGAAGGTGTTAGGCACCCTCTCTGCCCGTACAAATGTACAGTCTCTACTTTGTGTTGTAAGCTAATTTTAAGGGGATACTATAATTAGATGCAAAGTATGAAAGTAAGACTAAGCAAACTCGAATTTCTGATGTGACAGGGTCCGAAATTCCAGCAAGTCACAGAGCATACATCTAGAGAATGTCTATAAAAGAAAAGGAGTTAAGAGTGTTGGGATAAGTCTTCAAACTTGGCACGTATTGGGTGCTCTAACCGGCCGGACAGCGTGACCCAAGTGCAGTCGAAGAGCCCCCCCCCCCCCCCCCCCCCCCCATTGTCAGCTTTTTGTGCCCAGACTGGTCGGCCGACCGGTCGTCAGTGGGCTCCGACCGGTCGGATGTGAGGCAGTGTCGGCTAGAACTCCCTGGACTATTTTTTGTGAAGGTCAACCGGCTGGCTGTGCACTCGGATTCCTTGTGCAGTCCGCAGTACTGCGCAAGGTATTTCTATTTTCAGATTTCTTCCTATTTAAGGTGTTGTAATCCGACTTAGAGAGGGATCCTAAGGTGTCCAAGGTTTCCTATTCGTACTAGGAAGAGGGGAGAGGTGTGTGTGAGAGAAAACTTGGAGTTTTTTCTGTGTTTCCTTGCTTGTGGGCTGTCAAATCTCTGTAATCTTCTGATATTCATAGTGAATCACTTTGTGCCGTGGTTTTTTACCCGTTTTGGGGTTTTTCCACGTAAAATTCGGAGTCTCTTGTGGTGAATGCTTTTGTGTGATTGATTGCATCTTGTTACTTGTTTGATTTCGCATTGCTTCATGTGTTCGGCGTTCCGCTTCCGCTACCGGCTTTCCCAACAAAGAGGAGGTGTGATGACGTTAAAAATGATATGTAAGAGGACTATGCTACCATGAGTTTCTGATGCAACAGGATCTGGAGTTCCGACAAGTCATAGAGCATATATTCAATGGTGACCTAGAGAAGCAGGGGGGTTGAAAAGGGAAGTGATGATGCGATTAATGAAATATAGATACTAATGATGATGGCACGATCTTTAGCTTGCACTTGAAATGGCTTTGAAGCTTAGGCACTATGGCTTAAAAGGGTTTACCCAAATGGGTTAGGTGGCTAGGAGGAGGCTTGGAGGAGGCTAGGAGGGGGCTAAAATGGATGAAGGCTTGGAAAGCTCAAGCTCACCATCTTTCTCTTACTCACTTTCTCAGTTTCTCTCATTTTCCCTCTCACTCTCCCTCCCTTGGTTTTCTTGGTGCGTTGAAATGATGAAAAGATGAGGGTATTTATAGTCCCTTGGATGGCATTCTAATAATTGTAGGGACTTTGAGGGGTAAATTGTAATGTGGAAGGTGGTGATTGGTGAAGAGGAAGGGAGGTGTCACGTGTTGGAGAGTCTTCAAACATGTGCACGGTTTGGGTGCTCAGACTGGTCGGGTGACCGGTTTGGACATGTGGCCCAGATACACAAAAGGCACTAGACTGTTTTTTCTCACCCTGGACCTGTCTGGCAACAGGTCTACAAGGGGCTTAGACCGGTCATCAGACAAGTCTAAGGTAGGCTTAGACCGGTCAGGCAACAGGTCTAAGGTGAGGCAGCGTTGATGTATTTCCTCTGGACTGCTTTTGTGCAAGGTGCGACCGGTCGACTGCATACGCTTTTTTTTGCGCAACCACGCAGTAGTGCATAAGAAGTTGCTATTTTCGGTTTGTTGCCTATATAAAAGGGTTGTAATCGAGGTTAGCTAGTATCCTAAGGTGTACAAGGTTTTCTAATTGTGTTAAGAAGAGATGAGAGAGTTGTGTGAGAGAGAACTTGGTGTTTTCTCTGTTTTTCCTTGCTTGTGGGCTGTCAATCTCTGTAATATTCTGTTAATCATAGTAGATCGCTTTGTGCCGTGGTTTTTTACCCGTTGAGGGATTTTTCCACGTAAATTTAGATTCTCTTGTGGTGAATGCTTCTGTGTGGCTTTGATTGCATAGTGTTTCTCTTTTAATCTCGTATTACTCTGCGCGTTCGACTTCCACTTCCGTTGCCAGTTTTCCCAACACCACATGGCACTTTCTAATTGGTTAGAAGGGGTGGTAAAATTGTAAATAATGAGAAGTTTGGGGGTATGGGTGGTTTTAATGCAACTGTCTCATCTAGAGGAGCAACAGCTGGTTGGGGTGAGCTCATTATAGCCTGGATTGGCACTTCGAGTGTCACAACATTTGCCTTGTATTTTGTTTGAATTTAGCTGAATTTGGAGATTTTAGGTAAGGCTTGGTTTAACTTGAAAAGTGGCTATAGCTTGGGTAGGGTTAAGGCTTGGCTAATGGCTTAGGGAATAGGTAAGGCTTGGGAGTGGTTTGGGTTTAAGGAATAGGTGCTTACAGGTCATCCATGCCTTATCAAATTGCTAGCCTAGGTGGGGTGGCTACAAGTGGGACCCAAAAAAGTTTCACTCCTTGAAAGTTATGTTGTGTAGCTAACAATCTATCACGGTGGGATTGAAAAAAGTTTGACACCTCAAAAGTTATGTTGTGTAGCTAGCAATCTATTTGGGAGAGAGAAATCAGGTGTATCTTGTTACATGGAGTCATCGGAAATAACGTGTACCAATGAGAAGCGATGGCACTAAAAATTTTTGTGCCTTCAACACAGACTATCCTCACTCATTACGAAATTGTTTTTACAAATCCTAACAAGTTAGATAAGCTGGACTCAAGCTGACTTATGAGCTGTTGTATGTAGCCCAAACCTTGCCCGATTGAGAAATGTGCCAAAATCATACATCTGAGACCAACCCTCGAGCTTGATAATCTAACCCAAGCATGGACAAGGCGGCCCAAGCCAAAAAGCCCGATAGGACAGCCCGACTCATTGATAAGCTTATGATGTCTACTTTCTCCATCTTATTTGTGGATGTCGTTTGGCATGTAGGTGAGTATGTGCACACCAAAAAATGTGCCTATGTCTTTTGCTCTTTACTGTCCTGTTTTTGGATGGATGTGGAGTAGGCTCGTAATACTATGTTTGAAAGACTTGAGTTGCCACCAATTGAATAAAGGCCTAGAACCTACAGTAGGTTCGTTGAACCTATAGAATCATCTTGAATTGAAAAATTAGAGGCTCTCCCCGACTGATAAGGTCTACAACAAGGGATTTTAGGTAAAGATTTTAGTGATGGCGAGGGAAAGGGTTATACACCCTCCACTACCTACGCTTGTTCAAGGTCTTTATTTTATAAGATTTAGGACTTTTTGAGAAATTTTGGAGTTCTGGAAGGTCTTATACTAATTAACTATTTAGCTCCAACAATGTCAGAAACCGATTAATATGCCACTACTCACCCAAATTACCACTAAGGAGATTGCAATGTCTTAACTTAGGATGGGTTTTAAGGATGAAGTAGCTGCAAGAAAATGCAGAAAAGAATGATAAATGCGATATGTTAATGCTCTAATACTATATGAAATATTAATAATTAATAAGTCACTACTTACTCAAATTACCACTAAGGAGATCACAATGTCTAGATCTAGTATGAGTTTCAATCTAGGATGGGTGACTTCTGATACATTAGGATTCAAATTTTTGGCCAGGTGTAGATCATACAATTAAGATTCACTCAAACTATAAGCAAATGAGGTATGAGAAGGATATGCAGAGTATAAACAAAAAAGATAAATTGACGGTTGAATTGCCGCCTATGGATGTGGAGACGTGAGAAAAGAAAATGAGAGCTAGGACACTTCTCTTAAAAGAAAATGATCATAGATCTTAAATCCCGACCCTACACTGTCGAACTTGAACTATTGAGATGACTTGAATGCTAGTGTAGACTAGGTTGGAGGATCTGGATGGGGGCACACTCTCACTCTTTTCTCTATCCTCTGTTGTACTCTCTTTCTCTCATGTCTCTATTTTTATGTTTACTCTTATCTTTTTTTTCTAAGTAAATGAGAGGGGTGACCTCTATTTATAGAGGTTGGCCTGATTTTCTAGTAATAAATAGCAACTTGAAGGGCAAACATATCACGTGGAATGATTTGAGCTATTGAAGGACACGTGTCATCACAGATTTGCTTTAATAAGTGGTAAATGAGGAATTTTGCCTCTCAGGATAAGTAAAATGATCATTCCACCCTGGGGCGGTAATATTGTTGCCACCCAACCTTAGTGTTCCTTTACTGATATTCGAAAAAATCTTACGAGAGATCTTAAGATTTACCCAAATTTGTAATGATTTATGCGACAATGATATTGCCGTCTATACATAGTTTTTGCACTTTTGAGCTTAGCAACCCTGCGATCCAATGCATGCTTGAGCCTATTGAATGGGCATGACCAGCAACATTGTTGTTGTCTATGCACTTGTTGGCATTCCATGATGTCTTGTTGCCTTCTTAACATAAATGACATGGGGCTCAATTGGGATTTTACCCATGAAACTTAGCAGCCTAGTAAGGACTTATGGCCTTATTGTGGATTTGAGTTTTGGGTTGGTTGGATAAATTTTTTAAGAGTTCCAAGCTCACAAATAATCCATTCTGGTTCAAAATAGATGTACAATTAGTTGAAGTGGGGTGTCTACATTATTATCTATTATCTATTAGTATTATTATATTACTACCAATGCTTTCATTTTAATTCCATCTTTTAGTGTCTTTCCACTCATTTATCTCCTAACGAAACTTCTCTCAGATCCATTAAGTGATCATAGTAGAAATAATTAGCTATAAGAAAAGGATAGCTTCCTCAAACTCTGCAAATTGAATGGCTCAATGGTTGGACCATAAAACCCTCAGAGCTGTTTGGATTGAAGTCAAGTTGTGTCGCAACAAGCTCTGCAAGTACATTTGCCGGGATTAGTTGTTTGAGGTCATGTTGTTGTGATTTTCCTTGTTTGTCAAATTCTATACTTTCTTGGGAATCACAAAAATTAAAAACAACCATTTCAAAATAAAATTCAGTAGATTTTCCTCAAATATAAAGCTTTCATTTCCATCTCTACTTTTTCGATTCCACCAACCACCCATTTTGCAAGGGATTCTTCCCATCTTAAGGGAGGGGATTAGCTGTTACCCAGGGAACACCTCAATGGGTGTTACCCTAACCGTGTGGGGCCACCTTGATGTATTTTTTTTTGCATATTCTGTCCATCTGTTTTTCCATCTCTTTTTAGGATGCGATGTCAAAATCTTAAGAAGATCCAAATCTCAAGTGGACCATACCACTAGAAACAATGATGAATGACAATAAAAAAAACCTTTTGTAGGCTACCAAAGTTTTGGATCAACAGGTTGGATGGCAAATAAACATTACGAAAACCTTGCGATGGGCCCTTTGGAATTTTTAATAGTGAGGCACTCAATCAACACTGTTTCCTGAGGTGTGGTACAACTGAGATTTGGATCTGTTTAATTGTTGGGACCATGTCCGAAAATAGGCCAGAGAAACGGATGGACGGCGTTGATATACAACACATCATCAAGGTGGGACCCACGTAATATCAGCCCAGCTGAAAGTGGGCTGTTGACATGCGTAGTCTTTGATTCTTTGTTGATCATATGTGGGCCCACTGAGCCTCACAGATAAATTCACAACATGATAAGGTGTATCTAAAATGTGGGAAAAAATCTGATATTCTGGCCAGTGTGATCGTTAGTACGCGGGCATTTAGAAATCATATAGAAATTGCGTTGATCTCTTTTAAATGATCCTGTGCAGTCGAGCTGTGTGGGTGCCACTATGCTGTATATGTAAGATCTAGGCCGTCCATCAGAGACTCCTCTTTCTTTAGTATAACAGACAAAAAATCCAGGCCGATCCATTACTTGGGTGGCCCACACCAGGAGGAAACAGTTGAGAGGGTAACCCCCACCAATGGCTGTGCATGGACCTCAATATTGTGTATATGAAATCCAATATATTCATCTGCCCTCAATGAGGTGGCATGCCACAAACTAGGTGGGCCCCAGTGCAATCAAGGGTGGGCATCCCTGTTACTCATTTCCCATTGGTGGGCCCACTAAAGTCATGGGCCAGCCTGATTTTTGGGACAATGGGGTAAAATAAAGAAAGAAAAAAAGAAAAAAAGAAAAAAAAAGTCATCTCCTGGTGCGCTCACTGGGCCCCACTGACAATCCATTGTGGACCGATGATCATGGCTTTTTAAAGGGAACCGGAAGGAGAAAACTCTGATACTCTGGTGGACTGTGATTGATGATACGCAGGCACATAGAAATTATATAGAAATTGCGAAAGTGGCATTCAAATAATTCAAAATTAAACGGTCCAGAATATGGGTCCCAGATTAGATGTGTCATCAACCAATAATTACGGTTATTTGATTATCTGGCTATAGGATTGGTAGACATCTATTGGACGGTTAAAAAATGAAAAATCATCCAATGGTCCTCTTGCAACAAACAAGTGACACTGAATCAATGGCTGGGATTGTTCAACCAGTCTGACGCAACGACATGCATTCGCTCCACGAATTAGTTGGCTTAATTTGAGTTAAGATATGTCAAAATTTGAGTTAAGATATGCCTAGGGGTGTACAATTTTTTAGTACCTGCGTATCAAGCGTCATAGGCTGCCAGAGTATCAAATGACTCCCACAAGACATTTTCATGGTAATGGGGATGACTCTTGCGTGACATCTAAGCCGTGCATAAGGATGGATCCACCTTGAAAATGATGGGTCCCCGAAAGTCATGCCGGCCAACTAATCATGTTGGGACGCTCCCGACCGTTGAAAAATCCTTGCCAAGGGTCAGTATCAACGTGTGTCCCATTTAAAGCCAAACGGCCTATTTTTGCGCATGATCACCTACGTGCTGGAGACCACTTGCAAGTATGAGATGTCCTACGGTCCATGGCAAGGGAAGCGGATTGAACGCGGCTTTGGTGAATCGCTGACTGTGGGGCACTCCTTGATGTATATGTCTTATATCCACGCCGTCCATCCAATTAGAAAGAACATTTTAGCGTATGAACCGAAAAATGCAGCAGATCTAAATCTCAAGTCGACCTCATAACAGGAAACAGTAGTGAGTGAACACCCACTGTTATAAACTTCTTGTGGGCCAACGGAATGTTTATTTGCCATCCAACCTGTTGATAAGGTCACAAAGTCCTGGATGAAAGGAACACACGAATATCAGCTTGATTTAAAATTTTTGTGGCCCTCTGGAAGTTTCTAAGTGTCACTCACCACTTTTTCTTGTGCTATAGACTATGATCTACCTGAGACTTGGATCTGCTGCATTTTTGGGCAGTTATTGTAAAATGATATGTAGAAACGGATGTATGGCGTAGATATAAGAAACATACATCATGGTGGGACCCACAGTGAGGATCCACCGAAGCCGCGTCGAAGCGGATTGGTCCTGCCTGGCGAGGATGGACTCGGTCAGGCAGAGATTCTGTGGGGCCCATCGTAATGTATGGGTTTTATCCACGCCCTCCAGCTATTTTTTTCATATCATTTTCGGCTATGAGCCCCAAAATGAGGTAGATCCAAGATTCAAGTGAACCACACAGTGAAGATTGAACTCCCACCATTAAAAACTTCTTAGGGGCTGCAGAAGTTTTGAAAGCTGAGCTGATATATCTGTTTTCTCTTCATGACCTTAGGAACAGGTTAGATAATAAAACATCAGGGTGGGCTCTAGGAAGGTTTCAACGGTGGGCATCATTGTCACCGCTGCTTGGTGTGGTCCACTTGAGCCTTAGATCTACCTCATTTTTTGGGCTCCTACACTGATTTGGAAAAATGGGTGGACGGCGTGGATTAAACCAATACATCACGGTGGATCCCACACAGAGCCCCAGCCTGGATCGCGTCCGTCCAGGCGGGGCAGATCGCAATCCGCTTGGCGCGGGTTGGGTACTACCCCCACCAGGACGCAGATAGAGACGGACAGTCGTGTTATGGGATCTGTGGGGCCCACCGTGAGTTATATGTTTCATCCACGCTGTTCATATATTTTGAAAGATCATTTTAGGATGAGTATTCAAAAAGAAGTAAATCAAAGGCTTAAGTGGACCATACAACATGAAGCAGAGGAGACTTAAAGCCTACTGTTGAAAAATTCTCAGGGACCACAGAGGTTTTGGATCAAGCCATACACATCTATGGGACCTTATGAACAGGTTGGATGGACAATAAACATCACAGTGGGCCCTCGGATGTTTTCAATGGTAATATTTCAATCCCCAGTGCTTCCTGTGGTGTGGTCCACTTGAGACTTTTATCTTCTTACCTTTTGGTCTCATGACTTAAAATGATCTTTCATTATATATAGACGGTGTGGATAAAACATATTGCTCAAGGTGGGACTTACAGAATCCCTGACACGACCGTTCGTCTCTATCTGCATCCTGGTGGGGTAGTACCCAATCCGCGATCAAATGGCATGTGTCACGTGGACACGGCATGAGTCTCGGTGTTTTCATGGTTTCTCGTGCTTTGTCCAGTGCATCGCGAGGCATGGGAGTTACAGTGCCTCCCGCCCACACTGCATGGTTGGACAAGATCCGGACCATTGAAAGGTTCGATAGTGAATGGGACATTGGTATAAATTACTAATAGAGCATTCATCTGCGTTCAATTTGTGGTGCATGGATGGCTAGTACACAAAATGTATCAATTGCTCTTGTCGAGTGAGAAATTTCATGGCTAGGATTATCCCATCAAGATCATTTTTTATTTGTATAACATCCTACGTTTTTTTAGCTAAAATTTTAACACGAGTCGCACAAAGTAGATGTTGCACGCTCATTGCGGTGGGCCATACGCACACAGAAAAGATTTTTAACGGGTTAAATGTAAAAACTCATTCATTATTTTTGAGATGGTTTCGCACTTTTTGATTTATTCCTCTACACGCTACTTTTATGATGTAACTCCCGACGTATTAACCTAACACCTAACACGAATTAAATAGCCCTTTGTATGCCCACACAAAAAGAGGAGAGAAAAAACCAAGAGATTTTTTTGTCCTTGAGTTATTATTTTTTGAAAGGTGATACTTTTATTTTTGTTAGTCATGCAATGCGCACACACAGTCAGTCACACTATGCACCCACTTAGTGCAGTTAGTATGTCTCCTTTATCTTCTTTATGTACTTAAGAGGAAGGACCGTTTTCAAAAAAATATGCAGAGATGTTCATGAGACTCAGACCACGACCTCCTTGGGGTTCGGAGCCTTTAACTGGTTGGACGTCTCTGAGGAGTTTCAACAAGAGGTCTAGGTAACAAAACCAATAGGGTGAAACTCCCACTGCTAACCGCACTAGTGGGTGCAACGTATGACTGACCGGGTGGGTATGTACTGCGATTAACTGGGTGGGTGTGTTGCATGACTAACCAAAAAAAAAAAAAAAAAGACCACGACCTCCTTTATAGACAAAGGGGAAGGACTCTTTTAAAAAAGATCTGTAAAATTGGTCATCTTTTTTTACTTGATGGGTCATGCATTAATGTGAGACACGTTTCTCACAATGAAAATGGTCTAGATTAATGGGTCGCATCAACACATAAGAAGAAATCGTAGAAAATGTTAGCACATTGAATTCAAACTAAATCTCTCAAGACTACTATAAAAGGGTCTATAAGAGGCCACCTTAGGGTTGAATCCCCCTATACATGAGTATACGTAGGTGTGCACAGGCACACGCATCAAAACAAATGGTTTCCAAGTCAATTTTCAGGTAGGTTATGCTTGCACCCATATGGGCTTAGGTATAGCTTAGCACATTCACAAAAGACAAAAGAGAGGATTCTAATATATGCACATATTTTTTTTCCATTCCCAAGCTATATGGGACTATCTTTTTTAACAAAGAGTTAAAAGAAGAAAACTACTAAAGGACAATCTACTCAAAAAACAAAAGCTACGTTTTCTCTCTTTTTCATATTTTATATTTTATTTAAGATATATTCAACAATTGCCCTAGTTGAACAGCTATATACGTGGAAAATGTTTATTTGTAAAAGTAATTATAATAGTAAAATTGGCCAAGTGCACAATGTAATGTAAAGTGCAAGGAGAGAGACGAACTAGAGAGAGAGAGAGGTAAAGTGCGAGGAGAGAGACGAACTAGAGAGAGAGAGAGAGACGAAAAGGGTGCGGTTGCACCCAAGTGTGAGCTAACACACGTATAGAGAGAGAGAGAGAGAGAGAGAGAGAGAGAGAGTTGACAGTGGGCAATTTATTCACACTTTTTCCTGGTGTTGTGGACCACTTGAATTTTAGATTTACTCATTTTTAAGTTTACTTACTTGTAACGACCCTAAAATTTCGGTAGGAAAAATTTTCTTTTAGGAGCAAAAATGGGTTTAGCTAAATAAATTTAAGATGATAAAGAAAAGAAAAGCATGGACTGATTGGTTAAAGCCCTCTTAAGCGAGAGGGAAGACCAGGTATCGAGTCCTATCACTAACAAGAATTTAATTTTCTTTTTTTTGCTTTAAATACGAATTTTGAAATTCAAAATTAATCTTATCTTATCTCAACCAACCCATCTTATCCGCAACAAATCTCCAACGAACGTCTCTTTAAAAAGAGAAAGAACGAGATGGTTTTCATCCATCGTAAAAGAAAGGAAAGGAAAGGAGAGAAGGAAGGAGGAATAGAGGGATCTTGCGGCTAGATCAAGTAGGTGTTCTTTTTATTTTATTTAAGTAGGCCAGATCCAGCCAATGAACGGGTCGGATCGTCCGTCCGTTCATTGTACTGATCTAGGGACCTTATCTTTATCTTAACCCTTGAATATATGATCACGATTGATGGGGACCATTTGGGTGGGCCAGGAATCGATCTGGATGGGTCATAATGACCATATGGCCAAAATGTACATGGGCCTCAAAATTCAGATCGAATGGACCTTCAGATGGGCCACATCAATTGAATGAATGATAGCCTTTAAAATTTGTTTTGTTATTGTTTTATTTAATTAGTAAATTAATTCTGATAAATTATATTATTCCAAAACATTATTGGGCCACAATGAGGTGGCCGACCCAATGGTCGGACCAGATCTCTTGTAAACTATATATATAGCCTAAATAAATAATAATAATAATTATACTAAAAATAAAATAATATAAAAAAAAAAGAGAAAAGAAAAAGGAATTGCTGGAACGTCCAGCGTCTCTGACGCTGGAACGTCCAGCGTTATTCAAAGTTGAACGTGACGTGGGGGCCCCACTCATGGGACCCACCTTGATGTATTTTGTACATCCGCTCCGTCCATTTATTTCTCCATCTTATTTTAGGACTAGTGTCCGAGTTTGGACTCAAACTAAGGTCCGAGTGGGCCACACCACCTGAAACAAATCAATGGTGAAAAAAATTATAAAATAAAAATGAAATTAAAAAGATAGAAATTCTGGGCGTGGACAGCGGTCCACTCGTGGACCCCATTGTGATGAAATCGGTAGATCCAAGCCGACCATATGTTTTAGTATAATGTTTTACAGCTTGGGTCCAAAAATCAGATAAATCCGAATCACAGGTGGCCCACACCACTTAAAATATTAATGATAACAACACACATGGTTGAGGCAGTCCGATTTTGGATTGCTGTCCACTTTTGGGACCCATTTGATGACATTTTAAGAAATCTAATCCGTCCAATATCTTAATAAATAAGTTTTCTAGTTAAGGACCAAAAATGGCCCGTACAGGATATTCCAGTGGGCCATACCAAGATAAACAGTGGGGACAACACCTGTCCACTGGTTAGGAGCTTGTGGGCCCCACTGTGTAGTTTTTGAAAAATCCGATCCACCCAATCTCTGGAGTAATGAATTATTAGTCTTGTGAAAAAAAAATTAGCCCAATCAGAGTTCCAGGTGGGCCATGCCAAGTGAAATAGTGGGGAGGCACGGTATGGATTATCATAAATGGACCATTTTAGGATATCCTACGACAAAATCCTTGCAAAATATAATCAATCATATTTGGTAGTGTACCATTGGGGAACTTGTGACCAAGTATAGGATGACCACCAGTCAAGTGGGCCGTACCATCAGAAAATTGTAAAAGGGGCCATTCCTTTTGGAAACGTGGGTCACAATAATCAAATCTGGACCGTCCATTAAGGAACCAAAATTCAATAAAGTATAATCTAAATTGAAAATAAGTATATTAAGGTTAGATTGGTGGTTTATAAATATAAATTACATTTATTGTAGATTCAGGACCGATTCTGCTCAGGACGTGACACAATTAACAAAGTAATCGCCACTATCAACAGGTGAGTACATCCCAACACGTTTCCTAGTCATTTTAATTAAGTAAGTTGTGTGATGGATGCAATATGTGATATTGATTAATTTGTGCTTGTTTAAATATTATTTAAATAATTTCTATTTATAAATGTCATGAAAGATTGCCTCTCAAAATGAGAGATGAAATGTACGGACGTAAATTATTGCATGCACTATGAATTATTGTGCCTGGAGTTCGACTCTGGAAGACCGGTAGGTACTTAAGTACCCGGTTACCCAGGGACCATCCTGGAAGCCCACTAATATGTGGAAGTCCGCCCTACAAGGAAGGGGGAGCCGATTGATGGGATCCAATCGAAGCAAGTGGAAGACTGAATATATGCCCACTTGATGCATCATTTCATTCATTATTGCATTAATTATATGTTACCTATATTTGATGGCATGTGTTTATTCTGTTTAATTGAAATGCATGTGAACCGTATTGAGTTACTCACTGGGCTTTCCAGCTGACGTTGTGGATTAAAAATATACAGATGATGTAGACGTTGAACCTTCAGAGAATGCCCCTGATAATGAGATGGGACCACTAGAGGAACCGCAGGACTATTGGCCTAATTTAACCGAGGAAGAAGTGGCGGCCCTGAACCAAGACGTTTAGACTAGTTTCTTTTATTTTATTATTTTCAATAATTAGTAGACATTTAATAAAGTCCCAAATGGGTGGACTTAGTTTATAGTTGAATACTTCATGAATAAATGAGAACTTAGTATTTCATCATTTTATGCCTCTTAAAGTTGTTTAACGTTATAAATGCACTTAGTGCACCAGTTATACCCCTTAAACTGGGCCGGAGGGTGCACACTCTGAGTCCGGATTTCGGGGCGTGACATTACTAATTGAAGGTGGTGCAGAAGATGTATAAAAAAGATGTGAGACATTCATCATAGCAGGCCTCAGATAGCTTTTGTTAACTAACTTCTTTGATAATACTGCCCAAGTTACTCACAAAGACAGGTAAATGTGGGTGCTAGCTACTAAATGTGGAATAGTTAAAAAGACAAAAGTGCTATTAGTTAAAGGTGATGTAGAACGAGGACCCTCTGATGAAGGACGTGGATCAAGAACATTCCTATATCACATGGACTGGAAATGACTCAAGAAAAAAGTGACAGAATTAAGCATATTTCGGTCGACCGACCGACTGATGTCAGTCGCTCGAAATTCTTCTAGATCGCAAGTCGGACTCTGAACAATTTTGAACAATTTTGGTTGATCAACCGAGCACCCAAACCCTCGAGTCGGTCGCTCGACGACAATCGATGAATGATGGAAATTTTGCACGATTTCTTTCCTATTTTGATTAGGACTCTGTTAATATGATTTATGATTTTTGTTTTAGGCTATTTAAGTTCTCTTAAACTCGTTGTTATCCATTCAACTTTTCATATTATTAATCACTTTCGATTTTATTCGAGATTTCTCTCGTGGATTCAAGAAAGCCGGTGAATTCTAAAGGGCTTTGTGGATTCAAGCCACTTATCCCCTTGAGTAAGACGGTGATTGACCTCATCACCTCTCTCCATGCGTCAATTGGTATTAGAGCGAGTTCTTTCCCTTAGATCGATGTCTCTTAACGAATGATTGGACAACAATCCCATGGACGGTGCTCCAGGGATCTATCATCTTATAGCCGCTGTTTTCGAGGCAACGCTTGAGACTTTCAAGCAGGAGAATCGTCAAGCTATGCAAGAGTTGCGGCCTTCCTTCAACCGCATAATGGAGGCCATCATGCCACCCCGCATTCATGGTGATGATCTACATCCGATAAACGTGAGGGTTCACAGTCATGTTGTTCACAATGCGATGCCAGCGATGAATTATAAAATCACATTTGTTTATAACCAAAATTGGGTGAATCAGATGGGTCGAGATTTCGGGATGAAGGTTGATCTTTGGAGCTTCAACGATCAACTCCCTATCGAGGATTGGTTTCTTGAAGTAGAGCATTTCTTCTTCTACATGGAGATCCCCGAGGAGAAGAAAGTACCACTAGTGGTGTACAAGTTGAAGGGCGTTGCTGTGACTTGGTGAGAGTTACTTCAATGCAATCGGACACAACAAATAAAGGCCCCAATTCGCACATGGCAGCGGATGAAGCGACGACTGTAAACATGATTTCTATACAACAATGATGATCAGGATGTTGGATTAATTAGTGGTGAACATCTGGTCCCTGTAGAAATGGAGGACCAACCTCATCCTTTTCAAGTGGAGGGGTAGTCTTCCATACCTGTCTAAGATCTCGTCACAGAATTTTATGGGACATGTGAGATTAATGACTTAGAAAAGGGACAAGATGTATAACTCACCATCACCTCAAAGATCATTTAAAATTATAAGGGGGTGGAGGAGATCGACACCTTAGTTGTACAAGACCATGAGGAAGGGTTCATAGACATTCCAGAAGTCCTAAAGACGAATTTGTCAGAATCCGTGAATATCTTAGAAAGATGTCAAACCGACGATGCAGGAAATCAAAGCGATTATACTCGTTGAAATTCCTGACAATATATCCCTTCAGCAGCAGATTGGTCTTTCTCATATTGGGCTTATCTTCAACAAGACGAAGACTCCATCCACCGACCAGCCCCAATTCGAGGAGAAATCAAAGAGTTTTATCATCGTGAACCAGTAAGTGACCAAGGACACTTATTGTGGACCTAGCCCATGAAAAAAGTCTTATACGTATTACAAACCAAGTTCGTTGAAGAGGTTGAACACGGTCCATGATCCAAGTCCAAAAGTAAACTCGATGACAAGTTTATTTCAAGTAGAAGGGGTCTGATGTAGAATGACAACCCCCTGATAAAGGACGTAGATCAAGTACATTTCTATCTCACATGGACCAGAAATGACCTAAGGAAAAAATGGCAGAATACAGCATATTTCGATCGATCGACCGACTAATGTTGATTGCTCGAAATTCATCTGAATCGCAAGTTGGTCTCTGAATACTTCTGGACAATTTCGGTCGACCGACCAACCGAGTGCCTGAATCCTCGGGTCAGTTGCCCGACAACGATCGACGGATGATGAAAATTTTGTGCGATTTCTTTCCTATTTTGATTAGGACTTTGTTAACATGATTTACGATTTTTATTTTAGGCTATGTAAGTTCTCTTAAACTCATTGTTATTCATTCAACTTTTTATATTATTAATCAATTTTGATTTTATTCGAGATTTCTCTCGTGGATTCGAGAAAGCTTTGGTAAATTCTAGAGGACTTTTTGGATTCAAGGTAGTTATCCCCCTGAGGAAGACAATGATCGACCTCATCACATCCCTCCCTACGTCAGAAGGACCAACAACATTGTTCTATTTAGCCAAATTCCACCGAATCTTGTAATTACATTTAGAAATGTCCTAAATATGAAGTGGGTAAAAAAATTAACATGATTAAATAATTTTTGTTCTTGTCCCAAAACACTCTCCCGACCCTTAAATAATCCCTAAAATAAATCCTAAGCATTTTCGTTGTTCGTGAGAACTTCAAATATTTTGCTCTTTTAGTATCAGGCAAGCATTTAAAAAACCAAGGTTATTGACCTTTCTTAAAACGTCTTTTATTACGTTTTAAAATCTAAGTCCTAAGTAGGGCTACTCAAGACTTAAATTTTGAGAACGCGAGCAATTTAATTTTCTTTTATCGCATCATATACGTTCATTCAAGTCAAATAAACGTCCATGCATAAACTAAATAAAAGTTTACCATTAAATTAAATCAAACTTAATAGATATTCAAATCACACCATCTAATACTTAAGTCATCACTTTTTAAATAATTGTTCAATTACATCGTTAACTTCAAACTTTTTACCTAAAATCTAATGAATCAAAAGAAAACTTTAATATAGATATCCGACTATTTGTAATATTTCAATTTTGCACCCATGACATTGTTCAAAGTGGGGTAAGCATGCATAAGCTTAGTAAGATCACATCCTTCCCCAAATCTTGAAACTTCAAATTTATATCAAACTAATCATTTACAATGAAATATATTTTAGGTGAAGTACCAAGAATAAAGGAAAATAAATTAAAATATCGGAATGGTAAAGATAATATGAATCCAATGCTTTCATGAATTCTCATAAATAATAAATTAAACAAATATCACTCTTTCCTATTAGCTTTTAAGAATAACCTAAGACAGCGCACCCATGATCTTTTAGAAACAATCCAAGCTAAGAACACATACCCGTGACCTTTATAAACAATCAAAGGCAGTGCACCTGTGAATCTTTTAGGAATAATCTTAGACAGACCACCTATGAATCTTTTAAGAATAACCCAAGGCAGAGAGCACTTATAATCTTTTAGGAATAATCCAAGGCAGAGTGAATCTTTTAGGGATAACTCAATGCAGAGCACTTATGCTATTGTCACGATTGCATAAACAATTTAAGATGCATGTATGTCATGGAGATTCAATAATAAGTAAGTAAACAATGAAATTATTCATGTATATGAATAAAATGAATTTAAGATTTTAGAAATTTCACATAAATAACCTAAAAATTAAATTTCTACTATACTATGGTGTAGAATTTGTAGAATAGTGTAAAAAATCGTTATTGTCAAGAGTTAATCCCTGTAATTTCTGTAAGGCTGAGCTATGAAATTCCTTGGCACCTATTAAAGAAAATTCTTTGGGCCATTTAGATTTCTCTAGTACTGAGATAAATCAAGGAGAGACCTTCTAGGTTGGAAGACTATCATTGATATTGGATCAACATGCACAATTGGATTTTAGGTATGATTTAATATTCTCAAGTTAGTTTTTTTATTCTAAAAATTATGTATGATTATACTTTGAAGATCTTAGAATTAGGATTTTATTTTTGGATTCGGAGAAAAACAAATTTTATTGTGCATCTCTGATGAAATCTCATAAGTGACACCAATCAAAATGTTATGATTATTTTATCAAGAAAAATATAATTCATGGTCCATCAATGGTGTGACCCATCTCATCAATTGCTTTAATTATAGAACTAAAGGCAGCAAACATCGTAGAAACTGAAAACCTAAACATATAGTGCATATTCTTAAGACAAGTGTACCTACTTGCCTCCTTATATAATTAATTCAAGTTACCGCACGTCACAAACATAAAAGATTCAAATCATTCAATCACTTAGCTCTACTTGGTGAAAAAATTATTACAATTTTATTGGATAATGTATACTTTTGTAAAATGACAATAACAACTTTCGTCTTATACTATAAAAAGATAGAAACTGAGATAACAAGGGTAAATAGAGAAAATTGCTAATTTTCAAACATATTTTGTCTGTGTTTACAAAACAAGTTTTTATGAAAAATACTTATTGTCTAATATTAATATTTTTTCAGAAAAATTATCAAAGAATTTTTCAATACTTATAAATACTAAAATTTAGCACTTCAAATTTTCATTACCTAAATTAATTTTCACATCTTATTTTTCAGTTTCTCAAACAGGATCTTAGTGAAGAAGAAAAAATTTGATTGTTGTCCTATAGGCGCAAGTATATTACTAAACTACAAAAATCTCTTGACTTCTTTTCTCTTTTTTCTTTTTCTTTTCCCTTCTTATGACATTGGATTTTTCATTTCTCTTTTCTTTTATGATTTTGCTTTCCTTACATGCATGCAAGTATTGTTTTGAAATACGAGACGATCGATTCTAAAAGCAACCATGTTCGGAATTCTAAATTATTAGATGCCCATATAAAAAGTCCTAGTCAAAATCATCTAATCAATAAAGGAAAGATGAGAGATGGCTCGAAAATCAACATTTTACACCATAATTGGACATTTCATGACCATGACTGCCTGTGAGACATTAATGAGTCATATAGGATTTTAGAGAAATAGCCGGTCAAGTGAACGAGATAACAATTCAAGAAATAACCAGAAGTAGTATAATAGTTTTCACAATAAAGAACATGATGGCTTTCAACATATGATGCAGGGAGAACATGGTAGGTCGATCACCGTCTTCCTAACCGATTGTTTCTCAAATCCACGAGAAGAAATAAAAGGATAAATGAGGAAATTAATTCTGAGTAATTGTTTTTCGATAGATTGAATGAATAGAAACGGAATTACAATGCATATAAATAGAAAACTAAACCCTAGGTAAAGTACCAGACTCCAACTCAAACTCAAACTCCTAGAAAACGCAACTTACTATAAATAGTAAACTTACTATTTATAAAAGTCATTCAATCATATTAGAACTCTTGGTTTTCGGCCAAAAATAGAAAGTTATCAAACGGGCCCAACCATGTTGTTCTACTAAATATTCTAAGCCCTTTTCATGTTGGGCACTAACTCTAAAACCGTACAGATCCAAAGTTATGATCGAATTAAAACTGATTATAAATAGTAAAACTGAAAAATAAACTAACCTAATGACCGTTGATATGGTCGAATCTCGCAATTCCGATATGGGCAACCCGGCGTAGCAGGGTTGGGTGGCTAAAATAGCTCGAGATACCCCAAAATGATATATTATATGTCCAGAAAGTCATTCTGAATTGCGAGATACGTTCAGTTTACAGTCCTAGCCATCCAGATCACTTTCGACCCCGACCGGTCTTCTTTTGGTTCATTTGGGCCATGAAATATAATCAACAACCTGTTCTACATCAACATAGCTGACTGACAATTCTTACCCGCTATATTGGGGATCCGGCCCATTTATCAAGTGGGTCCCACTGTGAACATCAATATCATGTCGTGTGTATTATAAGGCTTTTCCAGATGTGTCCCAGAAAGGTATGGCTCTTGAAAAATGACTGATGTCTGTATTCACGGTTAACACATGGCCCATCTAATGAGTGGACGACAAGCTCAGTTTTTTTTTTTTTGGGTAAGGACAGATTTTGGGCTTATCTGATGAATGGCTCTGATCCTGCATGTATGTCACGGCAATGGCCGCTTCCGTGTAGCGACCGTGGACTGCTTTTCTCATTTGCCCGCAAGCATAGAAACCACAAGAGTCCAAGGAAAAGCCAAACGTAGCTTGCGTCTCAGTTTCTTGGACTTGGTTCTCCACGTGTACTTCTACAAATACCAACTGCGGTCAACCTGCCATGTATTTATGAAATATTTAGCCCTGATTATTTGGGACCCATGTCGCTGATCTTGTCAGAAGTTGCGGCCAGTAAACTGCCAGGGACGCAGATTAGCTTGACAGTAGCCAGATCCGGGGTCGCGGATTGCCTGCGAAAGCCTTTCGCAGGCATCTCCTGCCAAGGAATCTGTGTGGGGCCACCGTGAGGTTTGTGATAAATCTACGCCGTCCAACCGTTTTGTGAGATCATTTTAGGTGTTGCGACCAAAATTGAACGGGATCCAAGACTTAAGTGGGCCGAAAACATGATGATTAAACTACCACAATTGAAATATTCGTGGGGCCACAGAAGTTTCGAATCAGGAAAATATTTGTGTTTTCAGTTCATCTCAGTAGGAATGACATTATGAACGGTATGGATGGCATATAAACATCATTGTGGACCCCATAGAGGTTTCAACGGTAAGAATTTCCCTACACGCCTTTTGCTTTAGTGCGGCCCACTTGAGTTTTGGATCCCATTCATTTTTAGTTGCAACGCCTAAAATGATCTCACAAAACGGTTGGACGGTGTAGATTTCTCACAAACCTCACGGTGGGCCCCACCCAGATTCCTTGTGCAGGAGATGCCTGCGAAAGGCTTTCGCAGTCAATCCGCGCCCCTACTACTGAACCGACGTCACCACTGTGGGCCCACCATGATGTATGTGTTGTATCCACACCTTCGATCCATTTGGAGAGATCATTTAGGGCATGAGCTAAAGAATGAGTCAGATACAAATTTCAAGTGGACCCACCATAAAAAAACAGTGGGGAGAGTGAGTCCACCGTGGAAACCTCCCTAGGGCCCACCATGATGTTTATTTGAGATCCAACCTGTTTATAAGTTAACACTGACATGGAACAATGGAACAAGGGAAAACACAAATATAAGCTTGATCGAAAACTTCTGTGGCCCAAACAATTTTTTAATGGTAGTCGTTCAATCCCTACTAATTTCTGTGGTGGGTAAACTTGAACTTTGGATCTGCGTCATTCTTTGGCTCATACCCTAAAATGATCTCTCCAAATGGATGGACAGTGTGGATGCAATAAATATATCAGTTGGACCCATAACGGTGTTACGTCAGTTCAATAGCGAGTCTTGCTACTGTAACCACATTATGTGGGCCCCATATCCATCCATTTGGAGAGATCATTTTAGGGCATGCTTCAAAGGACGAGGTAGATCCAAAGTTCAAGTGGACCCCACCATAGAAAATAGCGGTGATTGAACGCCTACAATTAAAAACTTCTTTGCGCCGCTACGTTTCCGATCAAGCTAATATTTGTATTTTTTCTTGCTTCATGTTTTTGTTAACTTACAGACAGGTGGGATCTCAAATAAACATCATGGTGGGCCTTAGGAAGATTTCAATTGTGGGTGTCACTGCCCGCACTGTTTTCTGTGATGGGTCCACTTGGAACTTTGTATCTGCCCCATTCTTTGGCTCCTACCCTAAAATGTTCTCTCCAAATGGATGGATGGTGTGGACACAACACATACATCATGGTGGGCCCAGAGAACTTCTTCAGTAGCGAGACTGGCCGTCCGTTGTTTCCAGGTATGTCCGGCACTATAGGACGTGCCTTAGGTACTACCACTGCATGCCCCAGTTCAGAACAGGCTGGGCCTCTGTGGTATCCACCGTGCTTTATAGGTTTATCCATACTGTACATCCATTTTTGGATATCATTTTAGGATATAATCTTAAAAATGAGGCATATCAAAAGCTCAAGTGGACCACACGTTGGAGATTAAACGTCCACCATTAAAAGCTTGTTAAGAGCTGTGGAAGTTTTGGATCAAGCTGATATTTGTTTTTTACCTTTATCCTAGATTATGTGACCTTATGAACAGGTTGGATGGCAAATAAATATCACGGTGGGCCCTAAAAAAGTTCCAACAATGGACATCATTATCACCATTGCTTCCTGTGGTGTAGTCCTCATGAGCCTTTGATATGTCTCATTTTGGGTATTATACCCTAAAATGATATGTAAAAATGGATGGACCATGTGGATAAACACATACGTCACTGCGGGCCCTCACTGCCCTAGCCTGTTCCGAACTCGGGACTGACGGGGTAATACCTAATCCGCCTCCGGCAAGCCGCAACATGATGGTTCACGTTTATTTGTTCGGATATTCTACACGGGGTAGTACCTCATGTGACTCTTGCATTTAATGCAAGCCAAGCTTACTATTTGGTGTGTCCACCTAGCATTGGATGTGCCTTTTTTTTTGTTCGGACTTTAAAATGATATGATAAAAGGAACGGACGGGCGGATAAGCAGATACATAAACATGGGTCCCCACACATATCTGCCTGCTCGTGGCTAGAGCTAAAGCTGGGCATGGGGTCGGGTCAACTTAATTGACTGGACTTGGCCGAACTGTTCAAACTTGATTCGGAACTGTTCGATGGTCTAAGTTGGCCGAGTTGAGTATTAAATCCTAGATCCGAATTTTACTTGAGTCAGTCCCAAATTATACTTAAACACAACCTGACCCGACCCGAATTCGAACCAAAAGAGAACCGACTCGACCCAACCCGAAACCCGATCCGATTCAGTATCGGGTATATAACTTAAAAAAAAAAAAGGCTAACATTTACCTTACCCGCCTGCATTTACCCATTTAGTATTTACCATACTCGCGCGCTATGCTGTTGCCCCACCCAACTGGCCGTCATCCTCCTCCTCATTTCTTCTCCTTCTCCTTCCACTTCTCCTCCTCCTCTAGTTGAGCGTCATCATTGGCACTCAAAAACTATAAGGTAAGGATTTTATTATTATTATTATTATTATTATTATTATTATTATTATTATTGTTCTTTCTCATTTGTTTGTTGATTATTGTTCTAAAAAATTGAGAATTTTGTAGAGTATTGGTTAAATGTTGAAATTTGGAATTTTTTTATTTTATAGATGAACTTGACTTAAATTGGCTCTTACTCGATCCGGCTCAGTCCTGTGATTGGGTTGGACAGATTGGATTGGATCAGGCTATGAATGGTTCAAATCAATTCAGGCCTAGCTGACTCGGTACCAAGTCTGATCTGACTTAGTTCAAGCCTTTTTCTTGGAAAGATAGGATCGGGTCAGCCCAAACTCAATTCAACTCGACTCAATGCCCACCTCCATATGCAACCGTATTATAAGAAATGGGTCGCTACATCCACCGTTGAAACCTTTATAATGCCTATAGTGATGTTTATTTATCATCCAAGTTATTCATAAGGTCACACAGACATGCATGCATGAAAGGAAAACACAAATATCAGGTTGATCTAAAACTTCCACGGCACTTAAGGAGTTTGCAATAGTAAATGTTTTGCCCCCACTGTTTCCTGTGGTGTAGTCCCCTCGAGCTTTGGATATTCTTCATTTTTGGCCTCAAGTCCTAAATTTTGCTACAAAAATGAGTGAACGGATAATACATATACATCACTGTGGGCCCACAAAGTTTACTCAGTACGCTATACAGATAACTCAGTTCGCATTCCGGTTGGCCTGCATTAGCGTCGTTTGCCCTACGATGGTTTCGACATGGATGTTCAATCCGGCGCTGCCAGTAGCGTGTTATGTGGGACCCAAAATGATGTATATGTTTTATCCATTCCGTCCATCCATTTTGGATCATTATTTTAGGGCATTAGCCTAAAAATGAGGCAGATCAGAAAATCAGGCGGACAACACCACAGTAAAACAGTGGTGATTGAACGCTTACCATTAAAAACTTCCTAGGGCCCACTGTAATATTTATTTGCCATCCAATCTGTTGACTAGGTCCCACAAACATGAATGAAGGGAAAAAATAAATATCATCTTGATCTAAAACTTTTGTGGCACCAAAGTTTTTAAAGGTCGGTGTCCACCTGAGATTTTTTTTTTATCAGTTTGATTTCATTTTCAGGCTGATGCCCTAAAATGATCCGTTAAAAAGGATGGACAGTGTGGATAAAACACATACATCATGGTGGGGCCTGCAGCACTCGGCGTCCGGGCCACGCACAGCATTTTTTAAAAGTGGGTCGGTGGTTACATGCGGGCTGCACCAATGAGAGACCTCCGGCTTTCAGCGGCCTCACCGAATGCAAACAGCATGGTGGGTCGCACAGGCAGAAATATGTCAAAGATCAGGCGGGCCGCACACGTATCAGGGATCCGGCCGTTCATTAGGTAGGGTACAAGGTAAACATGCCGTGCACAAAAATAATGGTGGTCCACAAAACAAGCGGTTATAAGAAAACCTACCATTTAGGGCCGTTTGGATACCACCAATAAGTTGCTTTTCTTGCTGATGGCAGCAGTTAATTAACTTATTTGAGATAAGTTAGTTTGCTTAATAAATAATGATCAATATTACTTATTTGCTAAAATTCACCACCTAGGTGCTTGTCCGTAGCCGTGAAAGTGTTGATTTGTGTGGCAACCGCCCAGCCACATTGACCATCTAGCTTGCTCGGCCCACTGCGATATATTTGATCTGTGCCATGCATCTGGTTTGGATGTGAGTGGGGCTAGCATGTGAGGCAGATCTAAACCTCAGGTGGACCCTACATCAGGAAGCAACATTGATAATGATGACACCGTTAAAACCTCCCCAGCCACAGCGTGATGTGTTTTACTCATGCCATTTATCTGCTTTTCCAACTAGTTTTGAGTGGCCCAATGGGTAGTGGGGTCACATGCTGTGCACATGAAATCCACACCGTTTGCCCTTGTTGGTTCATACCAGAAATGAAACAAATCCAACATCAAATGGACCACAGCTCAAGAAACAATGGTCATTGACGCCCACCATTGGTCAATCCTAATGATGAGTGGCTCATATCCAAGGCGGGCCTTGCATGATGGATAGCCCACATTCGAGGTGGGCCCCACATTTGGGACGATCCACATTAAAGGTAGCTCCAGATGATGGGCAATGGATATTGATGGTGGGCCCACTTGATGGATGTCCAACATTAAAGGTGGACCCTACATAAAGAACGGTGCAGATGGCCCATATCCAAGGTGGGCCTCACATGATGTACTACCCACATCAAAGGCAGGCCCACACAATGAACAATCTACACCAAAGCTTGGCCCCAAATGATGGATGGTCGATGTGCACGGACCAAATAGAGTTGAGGAATAATGTTTGAAATAAACATGCTTTTCTACTTTTTTGGCTAATAAGCTTGGTAACCAAAAATACTTATTTACTAAGTGAGCAGAAACCAAGATGAATTACTTGCCTAATAAGTAGCTTATCTTAACAATCCAAATGGGCCCTTAATGTGTCAGTGTGGCTAACTTTGATGAGCGTAAAATGCGGATTTTTCGCAGGTGGACTGTTCACAATAAGAATGGGATTTTTACTGCAATAGCCCAGAGTTGTGGCTATTTTTACTAAAAAATCAATTTCTCATGTAGTTCTTCATTTTGGCCGGTTGATGAAAAATAAAAAATTTATGGTTGAAAATGCCCCTCCGACTGATTCCCCATGAGCACTATGGATTCCCCTGGGGCACGGTGGATTCACCCTGCGCACATGGTGGTTAGAAGAACATTCGACTGTAAAATTTTTAATTTCTCGTCAAAAGGCCAAAAACGATGAGCTGGAAGAGAAATTAGACTTCTAGCAAAAATAACCACAACTTAGTACTATTGCAGTAAAAATCCCTTAAGAATGCCGGGCCGTTTCTCTGACACATTGTTCCGTTCCTCGTACATGGAAGCCGATTGTGTACTGAGTAAATTATGTAGGACCCACCATGATTTTCTTATTATCCACTCCGTCCATCCATTTTATCATATAATTTTATATCTGGAGACTGCAAAAATGAAGGATATCCAAAGCTCAAGTGAATCACACCACAGGAAATAGTGTGAACGCATATTGTTGAAAAATTCTTTGCGACTACAGAAGTTTTTTATCAGGATGATATTTATGCATTACCTTAATTCATTTCTGTGTGATCTTATGAACAGGTTGGATGACAAATAAACATCACTGTGGGCCCTAAGGAAGGTTTCAATGGTGGAAATCATTTTTCCCACTGTTTCCTGTGGTATGGTCCACTTGATCTTTGGATATACTTCAATTTTGGGTCCAACCCCTAAAATGAGCTGAAAAAACGGATGGACCACATGGATAAACCACATAAATTCACGGCGGGTCCAACAGAGTTTACAGCGTACTGAGTAATTCAGTATACAATCCCATTTCCTCGTTCATTTGAACGGCCCTCCTTGAACCGCGGCCCACTAGAAATTAGAATTGTTCAAAAATGAACAATTCAATACCATGTATGCCCTTCGACCAGGTAGAAAATAATGAGAAATGCCTTCACATTCTGGCAATGTGTGATGGATGATTACACATGCATTTAGAAGTTCACGTGAAATTGCATACGTGGCATACAAGTAATTCAAACTAAACCGTCTAAAATAAAAGTAATTTTTAAATGTAACCTTAACCAAAAATTACTTTTGCTTGGTGATCCAATTACTAGATTGATAAATATTTATTGGACGATTAAAAAAAAACTCCATCCAGTAGTCTTATTTCAGAAAACAAGCGTCTACCACTCAAAGTCTTGCCTCCTAGCCCAGCTGGAAGATGCCTAGGCCTTTTGGCCTTTCAATAGCAGGTCTCAGGTTCATAGTGCCAACGAGACACACTAACCCCAGTGTGGTTGTGCAACTAACAGTGTGGGTGCATTGCATGACTAACAACAAAAAAAAGAAAAAAAAGTAGTATCAACTAATCTGATTTTTGCCTTTCAATAGCAGGTCTCAGGTTCATAGTGCCAACGAGACACACTAACCCCAGTGTGGTTGTGCAACTAACAGTGTGGGTGCATTGCATGACTAACAACAAAAAAAAGAAAAAAAGTAGTATCAACTAATCTGATTTTTGCCGCTACAGTGGATTCTACAATTTGGTTGGTTTAATTCAATTTAATCTGTCAATCAACTTCAGTTTCTCTTACTTCTTATACATTGTTTGTGTGGAGAGTAGGCTTCCCAAAGGTAACGGAAGAGTGCAAAGTTTTCCTCGATCAGACAGAGACAAGCAATCGAGTGCAGAGGCAGAAGGGAATTCGACCGTAAGACCCACATGTCAAGCAAGAGCAAACTATAAGACCCACATGTCGAGCAGGAACAAAAACCGGCCTTAGTGATCTGATGATGTTGAGTAGAAGGGCCATCATCTTTGGAACCTTGGACGGGAAATCATCATATGCATGAAATAAACAGATGGATATCACGTTTGCTCAATTGCCTTTTTGGTCAACTTGCTTTGGATGGCTGGGAATCACTTATGCTTGTGCGAATTTGGGTAAACAAATTGAGTTGCATTGTCGTATAGTGGTTTGATTTCTTTAAATGAGGGGACTTTGGGTCAAAATGTCGAATGTAGTCTTGATGTGATTAAATACCGAAGCGTATGTGTTTGGATATGACTAAAATAGCATTTTGTTAATGGGTTTATTTGGAACCCATTGTAGCATTGTGTACGTAATAGAGTCACTTGGATGAGTTAGGATTATTTTATGATGATTGTGAATAATCTGCGGTGCGCTACATATTGGTATAACCCTATCTGAATAGTGCTATCGAGTGTTTGGATGATATAAATTAGCATGTCATCTCTTAATAATAAGAAAATATATAAATTATTTTAATTTATTAATAAATAATGAAATAAGGTACTCCATTTATTAATTCTTAAAAACAAATCACACAGATAGAATCATACGTGGGTGTGTTGTAGATATTGGGGATGGAGAGAGAGAGAGAGAGAGAGAGAGAGAGAGGTGTTCTAGGGGGGATTCCTACTTTGTTTTCCACTTGTCCCTAATCTGCCTTTTTGTTGGGATGATGTCCGAGCAAACTCAGTAGACATGCTCATTGTGGTGGGCCCATATAGTATTTGTTGCGAGAACTCACTAATAATACACCTTCATATGGTCAACATGCGAAGGGGAGAGGTGTATGCTTGTAACTCTTAGGAAGTAATTGAAGTCTCAAAAATGCCTTGGAAGAAGTCAAGGTTGCTTGCTCTTCATAATTATAATTTTGAAGGGTAAATTTACACACACACACTTCTAGGTAAAATATAAGTTATTTAAAAGCTCTTTACAAGTAGAATGTGAATATAATATTAGACAATGACCACAGTTTTTAATTCCTAAAATACCCAATTTTATATAAATAGATATATATGGATGATCATGTGATTTTCAAGCTGTGCCATGCATACATAATGGTGGTCACAATTTGGATGCTAAGGTTAACCTAAAGTATCTCTTGTATGTTGTGGATGAGCTTTCATAATTTAGCCAAAAGTGGTAGCAAACGCATCATTCTTACTGTAAGAGACCAATTCCACTAAAAGTCATTGTGGAAGGTTTTATTCTACTAGTTATTTATCTGTGTAAAAATCCATTCACCTGCCAATGAAAGTTATTGATCACTTGTATACTCATTTGGTTTTCACCTTTTTATACATTATTGCCTATATGGGGTCCACCATGTTGGGCATGTGAATCCATATCCAACTCATGTATTAATTAACTCCACCATGACAATGGGATGTCCAAGAATTAGGTTTATCTAATCATTATGTGGCCGGCACAATAGAAAATAATAAACTACCCCCAAAATCCTATGAATCCGTGTGATGGCCACAAAATGGTTGGATTGGCCTGTTTTTTTTACCATCTGCCTTCCGTGATGGGAGACCTTATTAGATATGTTGGGTGCCATAAAAACTTCACAATAGGAACTACAAATAACCCTTGTAATAAAAGCCTGTTTGGTTAATGATAATAAGTATATTACCAAAGTAGACACGAGGTCTACTTTAATTAGGTAATTAAGCAGTCTTTTAAAATCATATTTAAGACTTTTGACTGCATTTGGAAAAGTTACGGGCGAAAATATCTCTACTTCTTCTTGTTCTTCTTCTTTATTTTTCCCTCTTTTCTAAAATTCCCCTTGAATATCATATTTTTCTTTAGAAAATAAAAAGAGAATAAAAATATCAAATAAATAAAATAATTTATTTTTTTCTTCCTACTTTTTTTAAAGAAATTAACAAATAAATTAATTAATTAACTAATAAATAGATATAACATTCTTAATCCTCTTAAATAAAAAATAATAAATAAAAAGAAAATGTAAATAGAAATATCAAATAAATAAAACAACTTACTCATTTGTTTCGCTCTTCTTTTTCCTCTTCTTCCTTTTTCTAAAAGAAACAAATGAATAATAAAATTAACTAATAGACATGCAAAAAAAGCATTCTTAATATTCTTAAATAAAAAATAAGAAAAAAATTTAAGAAAAAATTTACCAATAATGATCCATGTAATGCACTAACGACAACTTTTATAATGTACCAACAGTGAACAAGAACCCCCATAATGTGCCAGCAGTGAACCATGACCCTCGTAGTGTACAAACAACAACCTCCATAATGTACGAAAAGTGAACCGTGTCCCTCGTAGTGTATCGACAGTGTTGATTTGTCCCACATCAGTTGGGAGGGGGGTGGGATTTGTCTTCATATATCCTGGAGTTACTCCACCTAATAGGTTAACCTTTTGGGTGTGACACTACAATGGTATTAGAGCCTACATTATCCACCCAGTCCATGCCTCAGGCCCACGTGAGCAGGCAGAGGGAGAGGCCCACCATGCATGCGTGTTGCATGCCTCAGGTTCCGTTGTGGGGAGGGAGGTTGTTGGTTTGTCCCACATCCATTAAGAGGGGGGCGGGATTTGTCCTTATATATCTTGGGGTTACTTCACCTAATAGGTAAGCCTTTTGGGTGTGACACTATAGAGAGTGACCTTAACAATACGCTATAAGCGAACACCAACACCTGTAGTATACTAAGAGCGAACCGCAACTCTCGAAATGTATTAACAATGAGTTACGACTCCTATAGTACACTAATAGTGAATTGTGGTCCTCGCTATGTACCAACAATAACCCTCACAGTGTACCAACAGTAAATCGCGACCCCACAAGATACCAACAATGACCCCAATAGTGCACCAATAGTAAATCGCAACCCAACAGTATACCAACAACAAATCATGACCCCATAGTGTACCAATAGCAACCCCTACAGTATATCAATAGTGAACCACGACTCCAGTAGTGTATCAATAGCAAATAATGACCACCATAATATACCAACATCGACCATCATAGTATGCAATAGAGAATATCGACTATACATTGCAGAGTCACTATTGGTACATTTTTTTAGATTTCATTTTTTTTATTTAAGAAGATTAATAATACTTTTTTTCTTCCGTTCGTTGGTTAATTTTTCTAGAAAAAAGAAAAATGAAAAAAAGAATGAAAAGAAAAGGATAAGTTGTTTTATTTATTTAATATTTTTATTTTCATTCTTTTTTATTTTCTCTTATTTTTATTTAAGAAGATCAAGAATATTTTTCTATTTATTAGTTAATTTTTTTTTTATTTATTTGCCCTTTTTCAGAAAAAATGAGGAAGAAGAAGAATGAAAAGAAGATAAATTATTTTATTTATTTAATATTTTTATTTTCATTATCTTTCTATATTTTTTAGAGGAGAAGAAGATATTAAAGGTATATATTTTTATAATTTACTTATCTCTTGTTTTTTTTTTTTTAGAAAAGAAGAAAACAAGAAAACAATAAAAAGAAGTAGGCATTTTGCTAGTAAGAGATCTATTTTTTTTTTTTTTTTTTTTAAGAAGATGCTGAATTACCTAATTAAGTATACCTTAGGTGTACTCTGGTAATAAACCTAAGAGTAATTATAAGGAATTAGGAGTAAATAAGTAATGATTACTTGGTAATTTCCTTCTCTAAGATGTTAACAGTATTAACGTGTCATGTGTTTATGTGGCAAAACTTTGTGGGTCCGACCATCACAAATGTATCCATCCATGCCATTCATTCATTTTGCTATATCAGTTTAGGGCATGAGCCCAAAAAATGAGGTAGATCCGAAGCTCAATTGGATCACACCACAGGAAGCAGTGACAATAATGATGCCCAACATTGAATCCACTGCTTTCGTGATGTGGTCTACTTTAGCTTTGGGTCAGCCTCAATTTTGGGCTCATGACCTAAAATGATCTGAAAAATTGAAATGGATGACATGTATATAACACGTACATCATGGTGGGCCCCAAAAAGTTTTGGGTTGAGTTTTGCCCGATCTGACACCTCTCCCCCAACAGAGAGTAGTTCTTATCATTGTTCTGTTACTACCGTGTACCAGCATTTACTAACAAACAGGCCCTAACTTGGAAGAGGGAAACGACCTCCCACAACTAAAAGGCAGGCAGGAAAGGGGGAGATGAGAATAGGGCTCTCAATGGAGCGGGTTAGATTCGAGATCCCATTGGCTCTGAATGTATATAATGTGGATTTGGATCTTAAAATAGGTCTAATTATTTAAATGAACCGGATTTGGATCTTAAAATAGGTCCATTTGCTTAAATGGACCAGATTTGGATTAACAAAAACATATCCGAGTCCGATCCAAATCAGACTCATTGTCACCTTATTGTATATGTTATATTCGTGCTGGCCATCCATTTTCCATATTATTTTAGGCCATGTCTCCGCTCTTAGGTCAATCTCATCACAGTCAATAGTAGGATTTGCATCATTTTGTTACTAAATTAAATATATTATATTATATATTTTTTAGATTTGTAATGAGGTGGATTCGGACCTAGATCCAACCCGAATCAGATGGTTATATGAATTTTGAATCGAAACGGATCTAACTATTTATAAACAGATCAGATATGGAAAACACCTTTTGGATCCGAGTTGGATCCGAATCCGTCTACAGATATTCAAACTTGGAGTCCGATCCGATCCAAATCCAACCCATTGAGAGCTCTAGATGAACCCTGGCTGGAGGAAAATTAATGTAACGTTGAGCTTCCATGCCAGCTAACACGAGGAGCATGCTTCCGACTGCTGGATGGCACAAGTGTCAAAGATCCGAGCCATTCATCAGATATGGTACGCAATGAACATGTCATGGGCAAAAAATTGCTGGTCTAAGGTTTATATATCACACTTGTATGAGAAATATGGGCAGTTGGAAATTTTGTCCAATTGTCCAAATCCAAACATGTGTGGCTCACTTGGTGAGTTTACCACCCTAATTTTTGGTACACGGTATGTTCACAATTCACTCTACCCAATGGACGGTCTGGATTGATGACATGTGCACTGTCTATGGTAAGGTACTAATACCAGTGAATGGCTTTTTCATATGCTTAATGGGAGAACTGGAGACCGTTAAAAGTCCTTCCCACATTTCGCTTATCCAGGAAGTTGTATTTTTAGCTTTATGGGAATCCAGCTATTTGAATAATGCCCTAATTGAAATTTGAAGCCCATAAAAGAGGCACAAAAGAGCATTGTGTTGATAATGCCCCCACCTGGACTGAAATGGGTCCAGGCAGGAGCTTTGTGGGGTCCACCGTGATGTATGGATTTTATTAATGCAGATTAACCATTTTTACTTATTGTTTTAGGATTTGAGCCCAAAAATGAAGAAGATCTAAGGCTCAAGTGGACCACACCACAGGAAGCAGCAGTGATAATGACATCCGCCGTTTAAATCTTCCTAAGGCCAACTGTAATGTTTATTTGCCATCAAACCTTTTCATAAGGTCACATAGACCTGGATGAAGGAAAAAAAAAAAATTCAGCTTGATCCAAAATTTATGTGGCACCCAAGAAGTTTTTAATGGTAGGTGTTCAATCCCCATTGTATGGTGCACTTAAGCCTTGGATCTACCTCTTTTTTTTTCCTCATATCCTAAATCAATCTTTAAAAATGGATGAACAGGGTTGATGAAACCCATGCATCACGGTGGGCCCCACAGAGCCCCTGTCTTGACACATTTTTCATCAAGGCTGCGGCACTACGCAATCCACTTCCGTGTTCATACTTCTTTTATAGCATAACCCGTTGACCCGTGGAGAGCAAACAATGCTATGATGGATGTCAAATGGTCCCCCATTTGGAAGCATAGATTCCAAGGGATTTGTTGGGATTTCAGCTTTTTGGGTAATTTGGTAACGAGGATTTTGATTCTTTCAAATTCCATAAAAGAGCCCTTTTTCATTCCTACCTTAAAGCTAATATGCAAAATCTTTTTTATTTCATAGGCATGGAAATTCATTAGATTCCACAAGATTTTAATGGATCGTTTGTCACTATGGATTTGAGGAGAAATGAAGAGAAACGGGTTGCTTTATTGTGTTTGAAACCATGGATTTGATGAGAAGTGGGTTTGAGAGGGATCTAGGAGAATTTTAAGAAAGCATTTTTAGCTCTTTTTCAAATCTTTTATATAAAAGTGGGATTTAAGGAGAAATCCTCCCCAACGTGGGACCCAACATAATGTGTCCCTAACTATGGGACCCAACATGATATAGATTTTTCATCCAACTTGTTGATAAGGTCACAAAGACTTGGATGAAGAGACCACACAAATATTAGTTTAATCCAAAACTTTTATGCATCATAAAGGTCTCACTCTCTACTTTTTCTTGTTTTATAGTCTACTTCAGATGTGGATTTGCTTTATTTGTTGGATCCTAGCATAAAATGATCTGCAAAAAGGGATGAATGGCATGGATTTAAAAATCGAGGCTAATACGGTGGGATTAAAATTTACACCGTCTATTCCCTCATGTCTGATTTCTCTCTAAATCTTGGCTGCCAAACAGAAAATCTAGAATTGATGAGAATTCATATCATGGAATCCACTTCTCCTCAAATCCGTGGTACCCTATGGGTGTGTGTGCAAATTATCATATCCATATTGAGTTTAGTGGTCATCCGCTATCTGTTTAGTACATGGCCTTGAGTAAGATTAGGTGGGATGGAATTGCATTGGGTCCTGTGCAAATTCCATAAGGGCGTGTTTGGCACATGGTAATAGACGGGATTACATGGGGTGGAATTACGATATCCCACCGTCCAAATTCTTTATCTCTGTTTGGATAGAGGGGATTTACGTAAGAAATACCACATCGAATGTCGTGCTAGAACACCGGCTGTAATGGTGGAATTTCTCAAAACCATTTCGTGCCCTGCGCAGCAATGCCGCGGGCGTTTGAATCCATTGCAGGAATACACGGGCGCGGATTTCCAACGTAAGCCTTGTGCAGAATTTCCTGCGCTGGGAACTTTGGTGGGCCAACAGTGATGTTTTTTGATAAATCCACACCGTCATTCAGTTTTCGGAGCTCATTTTAGGATATGAAAACAAAAATGAACAGGATCCAAAAATCAAGTGGGCTGAAAACGTTAGATTTGAATGTCCGTAGTTGAAATATTTGTGGAGCAACAGGAGTTTCGAATCAGGATAATACTCGTTTTTTCAATTCATCCCAGTAGTAGTGACTTTATGAACGGTATGGATGTCGTATAAACATTACTGTGGACCCCAGGGAGGTTTCAACGGTAGTAATTTACCTACCCACCTTTTCCTTTAATGAGGCCCACTTGACTCTTGGATCCGGTTCATTTTTGTTTTCATGTCCTACAAGGAGCTCCCAAAACGGATGGACGGGGTGGATTAATAAAAACAAATCAATTTGGGCCCCACCGTGGTTCCCAGCGCGGTAGCTTCCTGCGCAAGGCGTTCCCAGGAAATCTGCGACCGGATTAAACCAACCCTCCCATTCGGAAGCGGATTGACTGGTGAACCGTACACCACCGACTTGGAAGCAGTATTGACATCAGCAACTTTTGTGGGCCCCACTTGTAGGTATGTATCATATCCAAACCGTCTACTCATTTTTCATGGTCTTTGTAAGGATTTATACAAAAAATGAGATGGATTCAAATTTCAAGTGGGCCACATTATCAAAAAGCAAGTGAGATTGACCATCTACCATTGAAACATTCTTGGCGGTCACAGAAGTCTTTGATCAATCTGATATTTATTTTTACCCGTCATCCAGGTCCTTGTGACCTTATGAACAGTTTGGATGACAAATAAACATCCTCGTGGGGCTCACAGAACTTTCGCCTTCTTTGGACGGAAACGGATTGGCTGGTGCACCCTACACCAGCTACGTTGCTGGTGTAGGGACGTGGAGGACGCAGAGTGAGTACGCAGTCCTCGAGCACCGTGTTCGTACGAACAGTTGAGAGAAGATTAAGGCTCTGTGGACCCCACAATGATGTATTTAGTACATCTAGACCGTCCATCCATTTGGAGAGATCATTTTAGTGCATGATACCTAAAATGAGTCATATCTAAAACTCAAGTGGACCACACTAACAAAATAGTGTTGATTGATCGCCCACCCTTAAAAACTTAAGTGGGCCCACCGTGAAGTTTATTTGCGATCCAACCTGTTCATAAGGTCACACAGACCTGGATGAAGTGAAAACACAAATATCAGCTTGATCCAAAACTTTCGTGGCCTCCAAGAAGTTTTCAACTGTGGATGTTCCATAGCCACTGTATCCTATGGTGTGGTCCACCTGAGATTTGTATCTGCCTCATATTTGGGCCCATGCCCTAAAATGAGGTGGAAAAATGGATGTCCAGCGTGGATTAAACAAATACATCATGGTGGGGCCCACGCAGCTTTGACAGCAGCCCTTGCCTTCCAATCCACGTCCATGCACTCCACGCACTCCACGTTTCCAAACAGGTTGGGCGTGTTGCATAATAGTCATGGCATCATTCTACCTCTCTTTCCAAACACGTCGGGGAGGGATTTACGCCAAATCCCATGTTGTACTCTCCCTTCCAAACACGACTACCGCTAGATGCAGCATCCTACGGGATTAAAACCAATCCCACCCAAGTGTAATGATTACCTTAAAAAGACTTCCATCCCACCAAATACCACCGAAAACCATGCGCCAAACACGCCCTAAAAGGTTTGGAGGTGGCGGGAAGCATTGGGATTAGGTGGGATGGAATTGCATTTCGTCGTATGGGATTTCTTGTGGATTTTACATTTGTGGGCCCCACATTGATGCATGTGTTTTATCAATACCATCCATCCACATGCACCCTTTACATGTGACATTTGAGTCATATACATGTGTAAGTGACTGACATCAGTTGCGAATTTGGTTCGTTAATTACAATCCCATGGTCCATCGAACATGGGTTTTGCTTAATATAATGTTTGTTGAGAGGAAATTTTTTATCCCAAATGCGGAGATTGGGTGCAATCATTGCACAATAATGGTGTTAATCCCATCTAATGCAATTCCATTCCATTTAATCCTGCTGACCAAACATGATTGAGTTGTTTGTTTCTTCCTTTCGGACTTTCCAACAAATGTGTTTTCCTCGTCAGCTTAGACACTGGTATGAGTGGCAATGGGTTAGTTTGATAACCTGCTTCTGATGGAAGGTTTGGGTCAAGATGGAATGGTTAGGGCATGTTTGGATGGTTGGATTCCTATGAAAGGTGTAATGTTATGTAGATGGGTAATAATTATCACTACCACATTAATAGTCCCACGTAAAGTTGTACGTGATAAAGTATTATGCTTTGATTTTTTTATGTGCATGTGATGTACTCATCTGTAAATATAACTTGCCTAATATTAGTTATATCTACACCATCCATCCATTCTGCATTATTATTTTAAAGCATGACTCCAGATATTAGCTTCATCCAACACTTTTGTAGGCTACAAGAAGTTTTTAATAGCAGGCATTAATACCAATTGCCTTTTGTGGTGTGGTCAATTTTCGTTTTGGATGTGCCTTTTTTTTTTTTTGTCTCTTTCCATAAAATGATCTCGTAAGATGACTAGACGTGTGGATATAATACACACATCATGGTGGGGCCCATGAAACTACCACTTCAATGCACCTTCACTCATCCAAGTTAGTGGTAATTTGAACATATTACTATGATTTGGGGTCATGGTATATCCAATCGGTTACAAGGAATAATGATGTGAGCTTTATATAACATTATAGTGGAATCCAATCATCCAAACATGCCCTTAGTTTTTTCATGCTTAGGTATAAGATAAAATCACCATTGAATTAAGACTTATTTGTAATGATGACAAACATAATGTGGCCCATTGGTATACTAATCATATTAATATAATATTATGATCTAGTCCGATGATCATTTAGGGCCCACTAAATAGATGTCCTATAGTGTCCTGTTAAGTAAATGGGCCAGGATCCCCCACCCAGCTCATCAATGGGCTGGGGTGGATGACTTGTCCCCGCTTAGCCGAAAAATAAAAAATATACTGTATATGTATACATACACATGATGCATGCGTGTTTTTATGTATCCACTAATTGACTAATTGGCCAAGTCTAGCATACCTTTAGCCCCAATTATGTAAACTTGAATATGGCCCATCTAATTCTTATCCATCCATCCTCCCAGCCACAAAATCATCTGGATCATCCCAGCCACAAAATGCGCGAATCAGAACCCGTCAATGATAGCAATCGGATTGGATTATTGATTATTCCGCCGGGCTCTATGATCATCCATCTCATAATGCTATAATGTGCGGTCCACAGCAAAGTACCAAGCACTGCGAAATGCTAACTGGCAATTCTTGATAGAAGACATGTTACTACTTTAATAGAAAAATCTGCCTCGGCCCACCTAACTCCAGTCCACCTACCTAAGAAGGGGAAAATCATGTGGACTCCAACAGCCATGATGCAAAAAGAGAGCCCATCGTCGATCTTAGTAGTTACATCAGATCATTTGATTATGCTGTTGGAATCCATAATCATGGATCGCTGTTCGCCACAAATCACAAGGCATTGTTAGAGCCCAATCTGGCAATGCTTTGTAGAAGATATGTTATAAATTACTTCAATCACTAGATTTCACAATTGTTTTTATTCTCTTGCAACAAAATAAACGTGGCCCACCTAACTCCAATCCACCCACCTGAAAAGGGGAAAATCTAGGGTGGAAATAGACCAGTTTGGGTCGGGCCCGGCCGGACACTTGAGATCTAAGGCCCTGCTAGCCCAACATAGGCCTAGCAGAGTAGGACCAAGCCCGGGTCCTACAAAATTGGTTGGGCATAGGCCTAACCTGACCCGAGCTGGCCTGAAAATTGATAAGATCCTATTTTCCTCTTGAGCATTCCTGATCTATTCGTTTGTCAAGTGGGCCACATATGCTTGAAGAATGGACATTTTATAAGAGAGAGACCAACGGTCTATGTTCAAAATGGATGGATTACCTGAGGATTGGAATGACATATTGATAAGATATAAACCATGTACAAATAAAGTCAGTTCAAGCAAATTGAGCTAGGCTAAAGTGACTCGAGCCCAAGCCAGACCATGCATGTGAGGTTCAAGCTCTCTCCATAGGCTAGCAGTTCCAAGCACTTTCAAAGAAGGATTGGGCTCGTCGGGTCTAGCAGGCTACCTGGCCCATTGCCACCCTTAGGAAGAAGTTCGGATACCCTGATTATTCTACTGGAATCCAGGATCATGAACCACACTAAATAATCAGCATTTGCCACAAATTACTGGTCAATGCTCGGTAGAAGATATGCTAGCAAGTACTCTAAAAATTCGGACAGCGATTATCTATCATATCGTAATAAACTTGAAATGTGCGGCCCACCCAACTTGCAACTACCAACCTTTGAAGCCAAAAAGCACTCGGTCCATCCGTTGCCATAAATGTGAAATGATAGCTTGCTTACCCTAATAGCTAGATTTGTTCAATTGATTAGTTCATTGGTTTTGTGAGGTATCATTGTACTTCAATATGCATTTTCTATGAAGCCTCACTAGAGGCTAATCTTATAGCTCGATGCGCCTGTCAGATAGTGTGAGTTAGCTCAAGTTGAAGGCCCTAAAATGACAAGGAGAACGCTCAAAAAGATATGAATGGACGTATTAATTAGAGATTTGATGACCTATGCGTTTTGTGATGTAGTGGAATGGTACGTAGTTGGCACTAATTAGTTGGGATAATGCTTAGATGATGATGATAGATGGATCAACTTGATGTGACATTGTGACCCAATTATCCACTCATTCAAGATAGGTAGTCATTCGAACAATCCAAGCCATAGACGCAGGACAAGTGGCCATCATATCCTAGCTGTTGGTTTGGATCATTCAATTATTCCATTGGGTCACATAATCATCCACCATGGTACAATCTAATGTACATTTGCGAGGCATTCCATAGTGTGGCAACCAATCCGAAGCAGATTGCGGTGACCCCAAAACCATTGCTATCCGTGGTGATGGACTCCTTTGGGGCCCACCATGGTGTATGTGTTTTATTCACACCGTTTATCTTATTTGTCAGCTCATTTTAGAGCATGAGCTCAAAATGAAGGCACATCAAAGCTCAAGTAGACCACATCACAAGAAACAATGGGAATAATGGCATCCACTACAAGGCTAACTCGGATGTTTATTTGTCATCCAAACTGTTTGCGAGGTCACGCAAATCTATGTGAAGGGAAATACAGACATTAGCTTACTCCAAAAGTTGGCTCCTTAGGAAGTTCTCAACAGTAGGCATTCAATCCCCATTGTTTCCCATGGCATAATTCACTTTACTTTTGGACATGCTTCAATTTTGGAGTCATGCCCTAAATTAAGGAAAACAGATGGACACGTGGACAAAACACAAACTATGGTGGGCACATCGTCCCTTGCCCACTGTGACTTAGAGATGGATGGTCTTGTTAGAGGATGTATGCAACCTACAGTGACATATGTGTTTTATCTGCACTGTTTATCAATTTCGACATATCATTTTAGGGCATGACCTAAAAAAGTAGGTAGATTAGAGGCTCAAGTAGAGCACACCACATGAAGGAACAGTGATAATGACGCTTGCCATTAAAACCTTCCTAGAGCCTGCCATGATATTTATTTGCCATCCAACCTGTTCATCAAGGTTACATAGGCCTAGATGGAGAGAAAACATAAATATTAGCTTGACCCAAAACTTCCGTAACTTCCATGGCTCCAAAGAAGTTTTCAACCATAGGTGCTTAATTCCCACTGCTTAATGTGGTGTGGTCCAGTTGAGCCTTCGATCTACCTCTTTATAGCTTGACCCAAAACTTCCATGTTTAAATGAATGAATGGTGTGGATAAAACACATACATAATGGGCCTCATAGAGCCCTGCCAGTGGGCTCGGACTAGGTACTACCCCCACTGGCCCAGAAATCGTTCCAATTTGATGATCTCACCATCAGATTTCGCCCAATGAATCTGGACCGCATGCCAGTTTTCTTTCTAGCCATTTTTCTTTCTAGCCATTCATTATCCAATGACCTCCAGTTCGGCGGTCAGAAACGTCCAATCAACATGCTTCCGTGCATGCACTCCATCGGAGAGGCAACACATGGTTTAGACCCCGAGGATCGCTATGAGCGCATACCACTTCAACGGTCCAGATGGTTTGGCACCAGGAAACAGCCCCCATACCCACGGCGCACGTTAGGACGTCAGCCCGCGATGAGATAACGTGCGCGGATGTTGGCGCTTACACATGTAACACTCAGCCACCGGCGACGTGACCAATGATTTCCACCCGCGTGCACCCACAATGGCCAGTGTTGGCCGCAGGCAAGAGCCCAGCGCGACGGCGCATGTTTGAACATCAGCATGCTAACGTGTGCGGACGCTGGCGCTTACACATGCAACACTCACCCATCTGCGGACGACAGATTGCCTGCCATTGTTTGTGAGAAATCCACCCCGTTCATCCATTATGCCAGCTCATTTTAGGGTATGAACACGAAATCTAGACAGATCCAATACCTAGTTGGGCCACACAACAGGAAAGAGTGGAGATTGAATGACCACTTTTGAAACATTTGGGCGGCAACAGAAGCTTTGGATCAGGCTACATTTTTGTGTTTTAAGTTCATCCCAATAGGAATGACCTTGTTAAAGGTTTGGATGGCTTGCAAACATCTCGGTGGACCTTGGGAAGGCTTCAACGGCAGACATTTCCCTCCTCACATTTTCCAGTAGTGTGGCACACTTGAGTTTTGGATCTGTCTTATTTTTGGAATAATATCCTAAAATAAGCATCCAAAACGGATGGACAGAATAGATTTCTTCTAAACATCATGGTGGACCTTATCTAGCTTCAGAAAACAGGAACTACTCGCAGTCTGATCGTGGGCAATCCAGGCCCGATGTTACCATGATCTGGACCCATGGATTGTCAGATACCCACGGTGCGTCCACCTCCAACGGCCCAGATGGGTTGGCCCCTGGCAAAAACCCAATGAAGCGCACGTTATAAATCTGCAACGGATAAGCTAACGTGCGCCGGCGCGGACGCTAGCACATGTAGCACTGACCCTTCGTGAGGGGGAGAGGGAATAAAAACGAGGGGATGGACGTTTTTATCATTTCGTGCAAGCCAGAAAATGTTCCGCTTATAAAGTCGGCAAAATTCCACTCCAAAACTCTCTCTCTCTCTCTCTCTCTCTCTCTCATCGTCAGACCTGCGTCTGAAAAATCCTCAAACCCTCTCCCAATCTCTCGATTTCAGACGACGAGAGATTTCGCATGTAAGATCTTCTGTTTTTTTTTTTTTTTTTTTTTTCCCTTTTTTTCCTCCAATCCTTACCTGAAATTTCATCTGAAAACAAACGCTATATTTATCCATTTGACGATATTTTTCGTTTTTTGGGGCATTTTCTCGTTGATTTTTATGATATTTTTAAGATCGATTTTATTTTAATCTGCGAGTAGATCTGATCATAGGATGAGATGCTTCCGATTTCGTCTTTCTTGCAGGAATTTTAGATGATTTTATTTCATTTTTTAGATTTTTTTTTTTGGTTTCAAGATTGTTGGATAATGGAGAAATTTAGATAGAGCACAGCACATCGATTTCTTTATCTGGTTGGTTCCGCTCAAATTGGATGCATGTAGCTTAGTGGGTCATGATCTTGAACCGTGCATCGCGCCTGCTGGTTATGAAGGTTAACTGCGAGGAAACAAAAGGATTGGGTCTTCTGTGTTTGGATTGAGGGAAAACAGAGTGAGAAAATGAAAAGTGCCCGTGGAATCTCTGGAAAAAGGAGAACCGGATTCCAAGGTGTTCAAACTGCATTTTGTTTCCATACCTGTTGTTTCAGAATGGTTTGCTTGAAGCATGGTAAATCTGTGCCAAAAAAGAAAAAAATATACAAACAGCAAAGTGTGGCGTGGATGGCTTCCATGGAGGTTGAAGACGATGAGAAAGGAGTAATAAAATGGTCATAATTTTCCACCATTTCCCAAAATTTACATGGAAATTGATTTAATGCTCCCTTTGGGTGACATGGATTTCCATGATCTTATTGTAAAACGTTGGAAAAGGAAAATGTTTTCCATGATTTTTTTTTTTGGGCTGCTAGAAAATGCTAGGATTCCATGGAAATCAATTTACTGACCAAGACTTCCCAAATGTCATTTTAAGTGCCGCCCGTAGTGCTACTGTCTGTTTGTAGGCCACCTGCCAGCAATATAAAGATCATACCAACTAGAGAATTCTTTCTGCCCTGTTTGGTCCACGGCAAGGCACACCCAGTTCATGCTCCCAATCATCAACTGTTGTGCTCCATCTGTTGATTTTTGCATGAGCTCAAAATAAGAAGCACTTGTGGTGCACTAATGGATGAAAATCTTTTTTCTTTTTTCTAACGGTTATCAGTTGATTAGATTTCTATTTCTTTTAAAGTGTTGAGAGTTATGCATAATTGTAGAGCTCTTAATCTCTCAATGGAATTTAATTGCATAGAATTTGAGGCTCTGAATTAGCATTGTTCATGCAAGAACCAATGATTAATTGCATAATTTGATTACTTTCAATCAAGATTACTGGGCAATCATGACTTTATTACTTTCAAACACATTTTAATCAGTGCTTTAGATGATCTATTGATGTTGATTTCTTTATTGGAGTTTGATTGTGTAGATTATTGTTGTTTGAGTATTTGAATCAGTCTCAAACGGTCATTTGGAAGCACCATTCAAATGGGCTTGGTTCTATGATTTGACTGGAACTCCTTGGCTTATGAGTGTGTGTGGAAAACATCAGCTGGGTCTTGAACAAGTCTTGACGTGGTTGTGATAAAATTGAGTTCTTTTTTTTTTCTTTTTTCTTTTTCTTTTTCCCTCCAAGTAATGATGAAAAAAAAAGTGATGATGATATCTGATTGAGTTGAGTCAACTTGGTTGAGTTGAGTTGTTCCGGAGTTGCAGAGTTCCAGATCCAACCACTAAGGGCCACCTCAATGATGGGTCAATTGTATTTAAGTGGTTTGCATTTTTAACCGGTAGATATGTAGATTGTCTTTTGGACTATTTGTATAAAATTATCTTGGGTGTGGAAAAAAGGAGTATGGGTCAGATAGTTATGAACTTCCAGTGAGCATGTTTTTCTGGCTACTGTTTATCAAAGAGTTGGTCCATTGTCTGGATAGTGCAGATCTGTCCCCAAAGTGCGCCAATTAACAGTTTGTAGGGTTGGCACTGTCAAAAGTGAAAAATGCAAATGTTCTTTGTTGCACTCCTGGTTGTTGATAACTATGATTAGTTGGCAATTTCCACTCTTCATCTTAGATAGCTGAATATACAAACTAATTTATGCCCATTAATTTTCTTTTTGGCCCTCTTTATTGCAGGATTGATGCTGAGACCTTTCTGTCTGTTGGACCCGTACTCCTCTTGTGGCAGTGATATGTGAATTGCCAATGTTATGAGGCTTTCTCGAGTGCCATTTATATTTTGAGCGTCTCTTGACCTTCTGTAACATGGAACAATTTCAGTTTGAAATATACGTGCTGTAAATTTGTGTATAATGCAACATTCCAGTGGTAGTACTATTCGATCCAGCTTTTGGTTGGCAATATGATGTTTTCAATTTGAATTGAAACAATCCAGCACAATTACTCTTTTTAATTAAATATATAACAACATTTCATGGGAAATTTGTAGATGTATGTTCGTTATACGTGCGAAGGAGAAGCTATTGACTTCTTTAATGGTGGATTCCTGAACATCTGAAAAATTGGAAATTCTTCTTATTCTTACATCAATGGAGAGCTTGGCACAACTGGAAGCCTTGTGCGAAAGGCTTTACAACTCGCAGGATTCAGCTGAAAGAGCTCATGCGGAGAGCACTTTGAAATGCTTTTCTGTGAACACTGATTACATCTCACAATGTCAATACATTCTGGACAATGCGTTGACTCCTTATGCATTGATGTTGGCAAGTTCAAGCTTGTTGAAGCAAGTGACAGAGCACAGCCTTTCTTTGCAGCTCCGTCTTGATATCCGTAATAATCTTATTCAGCTCATGAATATTTATATCTTAAAAAGGAGATCTTTACTTTGTATTTTGTGGCCAGTCCTTAATTTTCATTTACCTTGTATTTCTATCCTGTGGTCTATTGCAGCTAGCATATCATGCATGAAATGCCAAATGATTTGTGCTACTTTGTCATTGTTTTCTTAAAGCATAGAGCCAAAGGTCCTCACCATTTTCTGGAAACTGGCTCTTAATTTAGAGGATTGGTTTTGTAGTTCGTGAGAGCTGTAGTTCTCACCTTCCATGCCCTCCTATTGGCTTCTGAAATAGGGGGTTACACAAAACATGGAGCATCATATCATGTTGCAGGTTGGTCCTGTGCCTTCTTGGCTAGGGGAGGACTATAATTCTTCTTGGCTATCTATCTTGTTCCGTATTTCCATTACATGTATCCTTGGCCGTGTAGTGATTAGCCTGTGGTTTGCCTCTTGTTTCTCATGGATGAATCCTATAGGTAAATTAGAAACATTAGATGTTTAAAATTGTTTGAACGTTTAAATTCTTCACCTTGTTTAATTTTTATATTGGATACTCATGTAACTGTGCTATCTGTAATTTCTATCCTTCATATTCAGGACTCCATTCTTTTGCATTGTTAGTTTTCATACTTGTTTTTTATTTCAATTTTTCTGAACTTTGATTTGTGCGATTTGTCTGAAGGAAACTACCTGATAAGCTATCTGGCCAACAGAGGACCTAAGTTGCAGCCTTTTGTAACTGGATCTCTGATTCAACTGTTTTGTCGAGTTACAAAGTTTGGGTGGTTTGATGATGACAGATTCAGAGACGTTGTTAAGGAGTCAGCGAACTTTTTGAGTCAGGTGACCTGAATTCTATCTATTTGGGTTCATGATTGTCATGTGTTTAAAAAGAGATCCTTCAAATTCTCTTTTTTGCACCATTTGTTTGACACTGTAGTTTTACTTTCAAATGAATTTATGCTTTTAGGTGGATCGAGAAAGGACTATTGGTTTCATAGGAATGTCATATGCTGTGTAGTAGCTGTCATTTACCATTTCATCTTGGCAATACGTTTAGTTGTGGATTTTACATGGTTTAACTGCTCCTTTGTCTTTTCCCTATCTTGCATGGTTGTCCACTTCAAGTTTAGTTTTGTTTCCCCTGAAAAATTAAAGCAACTACTATAACCACTGAATCTGTGTCAATCTCACTGCCCTTGTACCAATTACTTTGATGTTCTGAACCAAACAGCTAAATTCAATACCTTCTCTCTTATTTATTGAAGAACTTATGTATCATCAGACAAGAAATGGTTGCCAGTTTCCTTGCAATTCACCTCCTACAGGTGATTAACAATGCAAGGGTTTCATCACTTGGTTTGGTAGATATTTTTAGACTTGTGTCTTTCGAACCGTTAGTTGAACAATGTGTGAGTGTGAGCAGGGAGGACGTGTTTTGCAAAATATCGGGAATTGTGAATGCCGAAGGAGGTGAAGGGACAACTCGAGTAAAAGGTTCTTGCTAGTTGCAACTAAGTTTGTTATTTTGCATATTAAGCACCGTTTAGGAAGGGAGAAGCATGGAGGGATTGGAGAATCGAGAATTTGAAATTAAACTGATAAATGAATGTTATGCTGTGCCTGAAAAAAGTGCACAGCTGTTGTTTTGGGTTAGTTGGGCCTTACCTCAGTTACACTGAGTGCTCTTGAATATCTGCAGATACAATCATGTAAGAGTAAGACACTTCACAATTGCATTCAGACAATTTCTACCTGTGCTCTCAGCTAATAAAAAAAGTGCTACTTGTGCTTGACATCCAGCCATGCTGGTAGGGTTGCCTAAGATGTGTAGTGTCTAATAGTGATTGGTATTATTGATATGTGTGTTCTCTACAGAGGGCCTTATTTGATGTAACTATTCTGTGATCTTTTTTCGATCTCTTCATAGCACTCCAGTATGAGAATGCATGCCATTTCTTTTATCCTCTTCAAGTGCAATCAAATATGGTTCTGGCTTTAAATCTGGCCTGTTTGTGTATGTTGTGTGTACTTACAGTTGAATATTTTGCTGGAAATCTCCTTTGTAAACAACCTACTTCATTGATGCCAATTTCTTTTGATAGAACTATTCTCTTTGTTATAATATCTAGTTTCCTGTCTGTCGCTCTTTTGGAATGATACTCTTGTCTACATTGAAGTGTTATTTTTGCTGAGCATTTGCCAATACTGACATTTTCTGGATGGTATTGAATTTTATTGAAAAAAAGGAAACGAAACAAAGAAGCAAAGGTGAACAGAGATGATGAGGAATCGCCTCCAAACGTGCCCCCACCCAAGAAGCATAAACAAAATCAAGCGACAGAGCCATCTTTATCTACCAAGGGGTCCTAGCAAGGCCATCAAAGAGCATACTTTCTTGAACATGAGACAAACAATAGCCCATTTGACCATCATGAACTTTGGTCTTCCTTTTTTAGGCCATTGGTGGAGTCGCCATATAAAGATTGCAGGATTCCTTTCTTTCCAAATACCACAAAAACAGCACAAGGATCTCTTGATGGACTGGTAACAAGACCTTTATCCTAACCTGCTAACAATGCAGAGATTGAATCAATACGGACCCAAGATACCCCAAAAAGGGAGAAAAATGTCCCCAAATATCCCCAGCAACCTCACAGTGAATGAAAGATGGTTTAGTGATTCATCCTCCTTTCTACATCTATAACAAATGTAGGGGGCTGTGAGATTTCTCTTTCTGAGGTTGTCGATCTTAAGGATCTTAGCTGACATAGCTATCCACACGATCACTTGAACTTTGGGTTTTGAATGGAAAGAAGTTGGGGCTTTGGAGAAAAATGAAGTTTAAGGTGGCAGGGGGCCTACGCCAAATAAAAAAGGATTCGAGGATTGAAGGGTTTAGGCTATGGACTTGAAGGGAAATCAAAGATTCTTCAAATGGATGTAAAAGTAACAATCAAAATACCTGAAATTGTAGAGAAGATGAAAGAAAAGAAAGATAGAAGGAAGATAATCGGCATCACACCGTTGGCATCATACCAAAGAAGCTCCAATCATAGGAGGGCTCATGCTCATCTCAAGTAATTAAGGATTTTCTCTCAATATTTATAATAACATTAACATAATAAAAATAGGGTTTCTAACAAAGTTTATATAGTCCGCGTCTAAAAAACACACACTAAAGTGCTTAAACAAAAAAGAAAGAAAGAAAAAAAAAAAACTATTTGCGCGCTCGGTCGGACAGTCTGACAGAACCATAGGACCGTCCGTCAGAACCCAGAAAATGTGGGATCTGCTGTTAGTCTTGCTCTTCTACTGCTCTACTATGCTCTTGCTCCTCATGCATGCTACGTACTCCACTCACGTGCTCCTCAAATGTCATCGAACCACAACGAGATGTGCGCGACACATCTCCTACGCTAGTACACTCGGGAAAAGGAACGTGATGGTCTAATGTCCCCATCAACGGTCTTTTCTTATAACCTACAAGGCTACATCCACGTCCTTTTGGGCCTTCCCATTGCCCTTTTAGAGCCTTCAACTTGTACAAACTCACTCCTAACTTGGATGCTTCGTGGTCTTTGTTGCACATAACTAGACCATCTAAGTTTACTTTCCCTCATCTACCTATTAGTGCTTCTTCTAAGTAGGCCTGGCAACGGGTCGTGTTGAACTGTGTTTGTGTCGTGTAAAAAATTTGCTCACCCAAACCCGACCCGTTAATTAACAGGTTGAAATTTAGAAACCCAAACCCATTCGTTAATTTTACGGGTTACCCATAACCCGACCCGTTTAACTTGTTAAATAAACTGGCTGTGGAGAAATCTCTGTGAGAGAGTTCTGCAACTGTCGCAACGTTGTTCGTGGGTAGAGTGATGGAGATTGGATAAGGGTTTGGGGGTGGCCGTGGAGAAATCTCCCTCAATCTCCCTGAGAGAGAGAGAGAGAGAGAGAGAGAGAGAGAGAGAGAGAGAGAGAGCGCTAAGGCCTTAGGGTTTTCCCACATTAAATTTAATTACCAAAATGCCCTAAGTTCATAATGGGTTACATGAGTTTTGCGGGTGAAACATTGAAACGACCCGTTATCTGAATGGGTCTTAATGGGTCAAACTCGTTAGTGACCCGACACGATAAGGGTGGACCCGAACACTGCTTTTTTCGTGCGGGTTAACGGGTTGTGTGGAATTTTGCCAGGCCTACTTCTAAGCTTCCTTGAATGCACTCATTTCTAGTTATACGCTTCCTTATCTTGTGATGCAAGCCCACAACCCACCTAGGCTCATTGCAGGGCCCAACAATAATGTAGGCCCACAATCAACCGTAGGGCTCAACATGTGCTAGTTTTTGGACTATTTATTTATAGATTTGGGAGCTTAAATCAAGGGTTACAATTTACTATTTTTGGAAGATATGGGGGCTGATTTAAAGATGTGATTGAAGATATAAGGCTGTTTTAGAGATGTAATTAGGATTACTTGTTATGTTTCATTTACCTTTTATAAAAAGGGGGGGGAGGGGGGGGGGGGGGGGAGGGGGGGGAGGGTGGTGTGTGTGGAATTATCCAGTGTGAGTTCTTTTCTTGAGCATTGTAAGGACTCAAATATTCTTTTGAGTGTAATTCTTGTCTACTTCTTTGCGATTTGGTGTCGATATCTCATTGATTCGATAACCGAGTTGTACCATCTTGCCACGCATCCATCTCAACATCCTCGTTTCAACTATACCCATCCCATGACATGTTGTCACAAATTGTCCAACATTCTGTTCGTAAAGCATTGCTGGTCTTATAGCTATCCTATAAAATTTCCCTTCCAATTTGAGCGGTGCATGACAATCACGTAAAATTCCAAAGGCACATCTCCATTTCTCTTACCTAGCTTGAGTTCTTTTGGCAAACGCCTTTCTCAATCTCTCCACTCATGAATTATCAAGGTATCGAAAGGGGTAGTTTTGGGGAACTTCTTGGTCAACGATCTTAACTAATTCCTTGTTTCCACTCCCATTGTTACTAGAATTGCACTCCATATGCTTGATTTTAGTTCGATTAAAACAGAACAAAGGCATCTATTGGCAAACATTTTCTTCTATCTAGCACAATGAGGGATCCCCTGACCGCGACATCTTTGGTAAGAGAGTCTGCTTCGGCATTGGCTTCATTATGCACATGAGATATATTCACTGACATGTCCAAACACATGTCTAAAGCCTCCTCCGTTGAATTTGCGATTCGCCACAGCCAAGATCTTGGTACGACCCATTTTATAGCTTTACTATAGTCACCTTGAAATACTCCTTCACCTACTTAACTTCTTGAAGCGGACCTATGGCATTAGCAAAATTATTATCCTTTTTCTTAGTTGGGCTTTCCCCCTCTCTTGGGTTTCTTCACATCATCCCACTTAACAGGGTGGAATTTGTGCCCATCGCCTTTTCCTTCCCAAAGTAAATCTCCCTGGAGCTTTTCAATTTGATCTACAACACTAGCTGGCATCCTCAGAAGGGACACGAAATTTCCTTCCCTCTGTAAATCTCTTTGGAGTGCTTCAATTTGATCTACAATACTTTCGGGCATCTTGAGAAGGGACATAAAATGCACTGGAAGATGAGTGGGAGCTGATTTGATAAGGGGTATTCTTCCACCCCAGGATAGATAAGGTTTCTTCTACTTGGCAAGCCTTTTCTCGATTTTTCCAATTATAGAATCCCAAAAAGATGGATAATTCTTTTTACCCTTTTATGGAAAACTAAGGTATTTGATAGGAAGAGCAGCCTTTGTTTGTTCGAAGGCCAAGATATTTGATAGAAGGCAAACCTTTAAACAATCCATCCATCAGGAAATCCTCCTCTTGAGCCGCCACATCTGCTATAATGCTTTTCTTCAAATTTACTCTATAGAGCCATTGGATTGAGGGTATATGGGTGGCCTAGATTTTTTAGTTACCATGTATTGCAATACTAGGGTATTGTAATTGCTATGAATTATAGTTACTATGTTTGGATAGCATCTTGGGTGGCCTAGATTTTTCAATTACCAGGTATTGCAACACTTGGGTATTGTAATTGCTATAAATTATAGTTACTATGTTTGGATATCATCTTGGGTGGCCTAGATTTTTCAATTACCAGGTATTGCAACACTTGGGTATTGCAATTGCTACGAATTATAGTTACTATGTTTGGATAGCATCTTAGAGTAGGTGTTTGTGATTCCTAGAACTTGTAATACCTGTGTTTGGTTCAAGTATAAGTTGGAAATCACATGCAATATTGATCATTGTAAAAAATGGTCCTATCACTGATCTAGACCATCCATCATGTGGGTCCCACCATTGATTGCTAGGAAAATGAAAGACCTGTATTGATCATGGTAAACATTGTCTGATCATTGATTTAGACCATGCATCATGTGGGTCCCACCCTTGATTGGTCATCACTATAAACAATCTCCTTCTTTATATGATCCTAATAGTCCATTCAATTGTTAGGGAAATGGAAGCCCGTATTAATATTCTATAGATGTCTGATCATTGATCTAGACCATATATCATGTGGTCACCCTCAACTGGCCATCACTATAAAAAATCACCTTTTTTGATGATCATAATATCTATTTAATGGTTGGGGAAATGGACAGTTCATATTAGTCATACTGCAAATTGTTTGACCATTGACTTAGACCGTCCATCATTTGGGTCCCACTCTTGATTGTCCATCCTTCTCATAGAATCACTTTGGTTGGATGATTCTAACTGTCTAATCAATGTCCAGGGAAATGAAAGGTCCATATTGATCATAGTCAATCATTGATCTAGACAATCCATCATGTGGGTCCTACCTTTGATTGCTTGTCCCTATCAAATAATGACTTTGTTCATATGATCTCTAGTTGTCTAATTAATAGAAAGGGAAATGAATGGTCCATATTCACCATACTAAATATGCTACCATCATTGATTTAGATCCTCCATCATGTGGGTCCCACCCTTGATTGTCCATTCCTCTCAAAATATTACTTTGGTCAGATGATCCTGACTAACTACAGGTGTTTCCCACCTTAGATTATCCATCTAACTGCTAGTGGAAATCTGAATTTTTTTTCTTTTTTCTTTTTTTCTTTTCTTTTTTGGGCAATGTGATTCCTTAATTTTTGTGTGTTGTGATTTGAGACAACAAGAGAAGGACCGGGACATGCTCGATTGTAGCACCTTTGATTATCCGAGTATTCTAAATGTCCAATAGCCCCAGACACAAAAATTGCACCTCAAGTGGATGTTGGGATTCTAGGGGATCTGAATGCCCTCAATCCAAATGGTACCTAAGCCTAGATACTTCTTTGAAGCACCTCAGAATACCTTTAAGATTATATTCACCTGATCAATTGATGAACCACACAGAATGAGAGTATCATCTGCGAATTGGAGTTAAATATCAAGCTCGGACTTTTTTTTTTTTTTTTTTTGCAAGATGAGAATATTATTGAAGGGCAAATAGCCCAAAAGAGCAACAAAACACACAAAAAAGAAACACAAAACAACAAAAATACAACCTTGCCCTAAACACACTACAGACTCACGGTGCCCAGTCCCTGAACAGAATCAAGACTTTGGATAGGACAGGTGCTGAAGAAGAGGCCTTGCTTTTGAAAATTCTGTTATTCCTCTCAGCCCACACAATCCCAATGATCGCTAAAAGAATGCAACACCATTTTCTCTTTCCCAATACACCTCCATGTTCAGCATGCCACGGGCAGAACAGATCATCAAGGGAATGAGGCATGACCCAACACATGTCAGCCAAACGAAGGATAGTCCACCATATGTTCGAAGAGAAGGGGCAATGGATAAAGAGATGGGCGACTGATTCTTCATTCTTGAGGCAGAGGGGGCATGCGTTTGGGAGAATCATACCCCTTCTTTGGAGGTTGTCCAGTGTGAGAATGCGATTTCTCCCAGCAAGCTAGCCAAAAGCCGCAACCTTCGGTGGACCAGATAGGCCCCGTAGGACTGTTGGAGGGAGGACATCCCGCAACCGATAGGAACTTGTAGAAGGATTTGACAGTGAAGGTCCCTGACGCAGCGAGACTCTAAACCATCTTGTCTTGCGATGAGGGATCAGGAAAGAATTCTTGCAGAGAGGAAAGAAGGGAGGTAAAATCAGCAATCTTGTCCTCGTAGAGGTTTCTTCTAAGGGGAGGGATCCAAACCCTTCCATTTCCATTAAAAAAGAAGCAATCCTTAATCACCACATTCTGATTGGGACAAATCTGGAATAGAGAGGGGAAGGATTCTGCTAAAGATCTATGACCGTACCAAGGATCCAACCAAAATATAATTCAGTTGCTGTCTCCCAGACGAAATCTCACATTCGGCCGGAAGTCATTGGAAACTTTCACAATGTTTTTCTAGATAGCAGAGGATCTGTAGACCGAAGAAGGGTTAGTGCACCACCCTGAAGGAGAGGATCCATACTTTGCAGAAATAATCTGCCTCCAAAGATTATTCGTCTCTGTACCGAATCTCCACAACCACTTACATAGAAGGGCCTTGTTCATAATTTCCAGATTTTTAATCCTTGCACCTCCTTCGTCATAGGGAGTACGCACCTCTTTCCATTTAAGGAGCGGGAACTTAAAAGAATCACTACAGCCTTGCCACAAAATTTTTCTCCGCAAATCATGAAATTTTGCAATCACCGATTTGGGACAGAGGAAAAGAGATAAGTTATAAATAGGCATGCTGGACAAGGAGGCCTTGATCAAGTTGATTCTTCCTCCAAGGGATAAGGTATTGATCATCCAAGAGGAAAGCTTTCTTTCCATCCTTTCGAGAATGACATCCCAAATATGAACAAAGGGCTTACCTATGCTCAACAGGAGCCCCAAATAAAGAGCGAGGAGATATCTAACCTTCTAACCAAAGGATTCAACATAGGAGAGGGCCTCAGGGTTGAGAAGCCTCTTTGCCACTAATGAGACCTTCAATTGAGAAGCCTCTAATGAGACCAATTTTGGAAGCTCTCTCAATTAGCAGAGTTGGAATCTTTGCCACTATCAAATATAGGAGTGGAGAAAGGGGATTACCTTACCTTAGATCTCTAGAGCTAGGGATGAACCCAAGCAGAGAGCCAGAAAGGGAATCATTGACATTTGATTTTGATCTTTTGAACACACTCAAGTTTGACCTCTAGAGCTAGTGATGAACCCAGGCAGATAGCCGGAAAGGGAATCGTTGACATTTGATTATGATCTTTTGAACATACCCAAGTTTGACTGCTTGTAAATGGCACATCATGTCATCTCTTTCATGTTGAAAGGATCATCGGGCTTCTGGAAACCCGCGATATATAATTTGTAGTTTTCACAGTTAATTAGTCCGAGGAGAGGTGTCATAACAGTGATAGTGATATTTGAAATTGTTGTTTGTTTCCATATAGCACTCTGTTTCTGCTTTTAGATTTTGTTTCTTCCATATATATATATATATATCAGAGAATTTAGAGCATTGACTCAATAGTTCACATGATTAATATAAAATTTTGGTGATGGAGTCTTTACCAGTTCGAGTTGCTGGGGAATTTCTTCAGTTGATTCTTTAATTTATTGCTGAAACCACTTTGTGATAGTCATCGGGATCTATTCAATTTCAAGCTTTGTTTTACTTCTGACTTATTTCTGTTTGGATACAATCGTGATGATGCGAAGAAACGCTTGCAGTAAAAGACTGGCAAGGACTTGAAGCCCTTTGGATACTTCAGTTTTTCTTACTGCCAAACAAGATTTTCGATGAATTATATGCTTAGTGTCCATCAATCGTGACAAGGATAGACAATGATATAGGGCTTGTATGAAGCTGATTAGTGATTATCTTTGGAATCTAAATCGCTGTGATGGAAGTCCGAGTATTCTAGGAGTACATGATTAGTGATTTTATGTTTGTACTCGTATAAATTTCTTTACCTGCACATTTTTTTAGTTGATTCATGCTTCCAATTCTACATGCTTGAAAGCATAATTGCTGGCCAAACAATGAGTTAGATTATCAGTAAGAACTCTTACAGATACCTTTTATTTTCATCAGACATCGCTAGACCACTATTCCATTGGTTTGAAGATATTAAATCAGCTCGTGTCTGAGATGAATCAGGTTAGTGTATGCCATGTCTGTCACATTTCTGCAGAATAACTTGTATCCTTGATGTCCATATATAATATCATTCTTTAGAAAACTGATTACTATATGTCGCTCTCTCTTAAAATTTCAGTAGTTTTTTAGATGTTTTGAGCATCCTATACACTTAATGAATGGTCATTATCTTATATAAGAAAGAATATATCATTTACTTAGTTGCATAATATTTGTTCTTTATTTTTATTTTTTCACAAAATTTCAGTTTTGTTTAGATACTTCAACTTCCGTATATTTCCTCCAAAGACCTGTAAGTGGAGGTTGCAGCCCATGGTTTTGACAGGAAAAAGCTCTGGTTATTTATTATTATTTTTTTTTTCTGTGTCATTTTGTTAGTCTCCTTCTACTCAATATCGTGTGCTGGGTGAGCCTTTTCACAGTTGATGAGAACTGAATTATCTTTCTTTACAATGTGTGAGTGAAACCTTGTCGCTGAGATGGGACCGATAAAAAAAACATGTTGCTGTGAAAGTTGGTGGAGGCACTTTAATTAGTATACCATATTTATAATCCACCATAGAAAACTGTAGATAGCACCATAGAGGAGATGTTTTGTGGTCTACATTCAGAAAATATTATCTGTTGTCACTAAGAACAATATGTCTCCTTAAGAATGTCAATGTATCAATCCCTTCCTGCAGTCCCAAAAGTTTTTACATGGGAATCTCTCTCTCTCTCTCTCTCTCTCTCTCTCTCTCTCTCTCTCTCTCTCTCTCTCTCAAGTAATTTGAAACCAGCACTTCTGAAAACTGGATTGCTTCATATCAAGAGCATTCTAGCCTCTCTACTGCCTAGATCCTTGAGACGATTTTGGATCAGGACTTAAAAAAGTCCTGATTTGAAAGTACAGAAAAAGTAAAATGTCATGGGTGTGGAATGATTCCCTGCAACTGATGCGGACATCAAAGTGTACCAGCGTCGCCGTAGGAGAGCCCCCGGCCATGGTCCAACCCAGCCCACGCTTTATTTGGGTGATCACTACTTGGGCTTGGCCCGTGGGCCACTTTGAAGACCCCATGTGCATAGGATGTGCATCATGAAGGCCCCAAACTGGGAGGATGCACATGGGCTGCATTATTTGGAGTGCCAGGATAGTTTTTTGGAGTTTTGGTTGAGATCCGACTGTTGGATTGCATTCGATCACATGGTGGCCCACCATGTGATCAAGTCCTTTGTCAGATTTTAGTGTCCATTTATGTTTTGTTATTTTTCTACACATTTTGGTCAGTTTGAATTTCTTAGTAGGCCCCCTACTTTGCTAGATTTTAAAAGGGGCATGTTGGTCATTTTACTTTTGGTATAAAAACTCTATTTGGGGGGGGCGTCCAACCCTAGCCCAAATGAAACATTACATGTTTTTTTTCCTAGAGAGAAGACTTCCTTTTTCCTATGCGACTTGGAAGAATCCTCCATGAGACATGGAGCAAGGTGGTGAGATTTCATCTTTTTGTAGGCATGTGACTCGCTCGCGTGTTTATCTTCTACAAGGTGTGATCTTTGCATCTTCATTTATTTCCTTCTTCTCCTACTCTATCTAAAAGACCTCTTTGATTCTATCTAGCCTAGATCCTGCAATCCACGCGCCCCACCCCACCGGATCCCGACACCACCCTACACGTACGGTACGGACAGCCGTACGGCCCACTTTAGTGTGGCCCCATTGCGCTCAAAACCTCGACACCCTATGTCCCTTGTCTCCCACATAAAACCTACCCTAAACCCTCTCCCAATTTCACCCTACAACCCTCAATTCCCAAATTATAGATTTATCCCACCCCATATCCCACGTGATCTTCATCTCCTCTAAACATAGTTTATGTGGTGAATGAGTATTGTGAATTCTATGTGTGTATGAATCTGCCCATGAGTATTTTGTTGATATTCAATGCTAGGGGGTTGTTCTAACAACCTTGGCATCCTGCGATTTTAATTTTTATATGATTGTGTTGCATGTGGGGATGATTTCTAATGGAGTTACATGATTTTTGAATCGTCCTTTGAATAACCCACATGTCCTAGGATCTATATGCTTTGAATTGTCCTTTGTCTAATCTCCTACGAAACATGACATCCATACATGTATGCTACATCAACAACCCAACTAGTATTGAAACTAGTGCTCTTAAGTCCCCTTCCTCTTCAACCTAAGAAACTCAAAACCTACTTTTATTCTCTTGAACATAAGCATAATCAGGTCCACATCCCCCATTAGTGGTTTAAATAGTGGAGAGAAGAAAAAGGAAGCCATAATTCTATGGCTGAGTTTGGATGCACATGCATAAGCTACTTTTTTTTTTTTTTGCCAACAACAGCAAATCAGCTAGTTATGCCACAAAAGTTAGTTTGATAAACTTTACCTTAATATTGCTTATGGCCTGAAAAAATGCTTTTTGGCTTTTGCTAAAAGAAAATCCCTCTCTCTCTCTCCCTCCCTCCCTCCCTCCCTCCCTGAGAGAGAGCAAAATGAATTCCAATCCAAACACGTCCTAAGTGAAGGGCTAAATTACTCTTACGGAGTTATGGTGTCTTTCACCACTAGTAGCCCAAAGGGTTAGTTTTGTACCCAAAGTGACCATTTGTAACATATTGGGTTGATAATTGGTGAGAATTGAGAGATTGAGAACTAGAGAAGGATGTTGCTCGTAATATTAGAGTTGGGTTGGATGAAGTGGAGATGTGCCTCTGGGGTTTTATGTGATTGCTGAATACCAGTCAAATTGTAGGGGAGATTTTATAGGATAGCTGAAAGAGTAGGCGTGCTTTATGGGACATTGTTGGGCAATCAAGGAACATGTTCATAGGATGAGCGTAGCCGAAGTTAGGATTTTGAGATGGATGACAAGATGAGGAAGGTTAGAATTAGGAATGAATGCATTTGAGGGAGCTTAGGAGTAGCACCACTAGGCAAAAAAGATGAGGGAAAGCAGACTTAGATGGTTGGTCATGTGCAACAATGACTAAGAACCGCATTGGTTAGGAACTTAGGAGTGGGTCGGTTGGCTCTAAAACGACAAGGGGAAGGCCCAAATGGAGGTGTGGGGGTAGTAAGAAAATACTTGATGACCTTTATTTTCATTGAGGATATGGTCCATGATCGAGTGGAATGGCAGAATAGGATTTCACGCACCATTTATCCTCTTACGACCCAACACATGCCATCTCCTTGACCCTAGGCATGGGGTTGTGCAGAAGAATATGGAAGATGGTGCCTCTTGCTGTTTATATAGTGTATATGAAGGGAAGCAATAGACGTATTTTTATAACTTCTATGGGAATCAGGAAATGTAGTGCTAAGGCTACTCTAGCTGAGTGGGTTTGGCAAGGGTAGAATTTAGGAATTTTTGAAAGGTGGATGGGAAGCATGAAATATAGTGTTAAGGCTCTACTCTAGTTGAGTGTGGGCTTTTTGACGAGGGTAGAATTTTTTACTATTAAAAAGTGGAGCTTCTATCTTTCAAAAAAGAAAAGAAAAGAAAAAAAAGTGGTGACACAGGACATCTGACCAACTCACCAAAAGCTCCAGAGTTGATGGGGGAGGCACGTAATATCCTTTTATCTCATAGCCCAGGCTAGGCCAGGTCCCGGTCGAACCCTCTTACGTGAGCCCCGAGTCGCATGGGTCGCGTCTCACGAGCCACCTAAGTTGCATGGGTGGGGCCCGAGTCGCGCCGGCCACTCGTGCGGGTGGGGCCTAAGTCACACGGGCCACCCACCCCACATGAGCCGCCCACCCCGAGTGTGCCCCCGAGTCGCATGGGCCGCCCCACTCGAGCCCGGACCATGAAAAAATGCCCCTGCATTAAGTGGAGCTTCTTAGGGACTCGTTGTGTGCTATGACTGTAGGCTGGGAGATTACAGAGACCAAATATATTATCTTGTGATTTGCTTTGGTGCTGATGGCCACATCTTTTAATTTGTTATCTCTTGTAGTTTCTAGCCCCTCATCTTATGGGGGCCTATGTTTTAGGCATTGGATTGATGATAGGGTCACTCTCTTCTCTTAGTCCTTCCTTTCTACCCATTCTCATATCTTATCAAAATTTCATCACATTTTTTCAAAAGACAAAATGCGTTACATGGAGAGGTGGCAATGGTCTTGGCTGGGGTTGGACCTAGCTTGGACCCAGTCCACCAAACGCATGGGCCTAGCCCTAGCCCTAGAGGGCCAGTTTGGGCCAAGGCTAGCTCTATAAGAAAAAAAAAAGAGTTCAATACCTAAATGATTAAAGGTTTGGAATGTCAATCTAGGAATTTCTTTTTTGGGTATGATGAGTCCCATCACATCAAATGGTGTTATGCGAGACAAAAAGTGTTGTGGTGTGGTGGCAATGGGCTGGGATGGGGTTGGCGCTAGCCCACCAAATGCATGGCCTTGGCCCCATAAGGCCAGTTCGTGCCATGGCTGGCCCTGTAAGAAAAAAAGATTAAGTAATTAAATGATCAAGGGTTTGATGTGTTGATCAAAGTTTTTTTTTTTTTTTTTTTTGGTTTTGTTGGGGTTGTGTTTACAACGAGTCCCATTATATAATGGTTTGGGCCATTGAAACATGATCCCGAATTGAACAAGCGTCTTTAAACTATACATGCACATTATATGGGAACCACTAACAATTTTCTTTAAACCGTCCATTCTTTATGTTGGCCTATTTGATTATCGGACTGGGGCGACAAGCTGGTCGTGGCTGAGGGTGACAAGGGCTGCGCAACCAATGGCTGGTCATGTGTAAGGGTTGGGCTTGGCTGCGCAACCAACGGCTGGTCATGGGTAAGGGTTGGGCTTGGCTGCGCAACCAACGGCTGGTCATGGGTAAGGGTTGGGCTTGGCTGCACAACCAATGGCTGATCATCGGTAAGGGTTGGGCTGCTCAGCTCAGCCTGGGCTGCCTAGTTCTGTGGGGCCAGGGCTTGGGCCCCTAAACTTGGCCTAAGGGCTGGGCTTGGGCATGAAATCGAGGCCCAGTGGTTGGGCTGGGCTGGGTTAGGGCCAATGATAAATGTCCTGGCTTGGTCCAATGGCCTGCTCTAGTGATTTAGTGGGTCACTATCATATAAAAGGATGGATGACTTGAAGACAATTGTGAGGGTCCCATTCAACTTTCATATCTTATGCAAAAAGACTTTTGGATCGGGCATGTTTCTATCATCAAAACCATTTATATGATAGGATTTGTCCATATGGATGGGTTACTACAAAAAAATTCTTAGAAGACTATTTCAAACCTTTGATCATGTCACTATTTTCCTAACCAGGCTGGCCCTATAGGGCCAATGCCTTTTTAGCCTGAATAGGGCCAAGCTGAGTCCTTTATAGCCCGATTAGGGCAGGGGCTGGGCTAGGGCTTGGGCTTAGGGGACTAGGGTCTGGCCCTAGCCCAGTCATTGCTTCCTGTTGTCATGGCCCTCCATTAGTGGCTTCGGTCTAGATTTTCAAGCTTGAGTCCAACCATCAGATGGAGTTTAGGGGCCCAGGCCCAGCCCTGCAGGGTCGGGTTGCTCGGCCCATTGCTACCCCTAGTTATGTGATGAGTTGTTTCTTTTTTTCTTTTTTTTTTTTGGTAGAAAATGGGTTATATTTCATTAAAACAGTTTAAGGTAACTATTTAAACTAATTACAAGAGTTTAATTTTTCTAAGTTTTTGGTCCCACTTTTTTCTGGGTCTTCTATTTTTCTGTTTTCCCTCTGTTAGATAAAGACTTTTACCATTATATCCTCGCTGTCATATGGTCATACTGCCATAGCCTGATTTTCATTTCTTGTACAGGCGTGTGCCTTTCTTCTTGGTAAATCACGATTTAGTAAATGAGAAAGGAAAAAACAGCGTACAACTTCAAGCCCCTTGGAAAATGACAATTTAGTCTTGTGCTGAAGAGAGGCTATAAATATATTCCTTCTTCAGGTTGATTAGTTTGGTGGGAAGTCTCTTCAAGATTCTTGCCAATCACCTCATAGACGTAATGGGTTTTGTGTTGTCTCAATTTCTATGGGCATCGGCAATCTTCAGATTTTGAATGAAATCCTTAATGCCAATGAATGTGTTGATTCGAGGGGAAGGAGCAGGAAACCAAATTTCTTGGCAAGATGATATGGCAAAGATGCGTGGTCATGTAGATTGGTCTTTCGTTTCTTATCGGTCTAGGAGAATGAACTTTAGCAATAAATGAATGAAGTGTCCTGAGGATTGTATCCTGTCTGCACACTTCTTTACCCTGGTGTCCTTGATAGAGATATCTTGTTTTATTTTTAAATTTTTTTTGAAGATTGCTGGAATTTATAAAAAGGCCAAAAGGCCAAAAGAAAACAAGAAACTGAAAAAAACAACTATACAAAAACAGAGAGAAAAGCAGGAAAAGGAAAAGAACAAAAATCAGTACAAAAAGAAAAGCCTAAATGGCTATACAACTCAAGTGGGCCAAAGGCCCTACAGACACTAGGGGGCAGATCACTGCTGCCAAAAGAGCATAGGCCGGGAGACCAATCCGCAATATCTCTGAAGATCAAGACAATGACTCGAGTCGAAGGGGAAGAGTAGTTCTGGAAACAACCACAGTTCCTCCAAATAGCCCAGAAAACTGTCAGAATGGAGAGCTGCCAGATTTTGTGATTGTGGCTAAAAGCCTGACGAAGTTCATCATTTGGAGTGTGGTGGATAGGGGGGGCTTCTCAATTGCTTTTGAGTTGGCAAGTCGTAGATAGCAATCTTTCACCTTCAATTTCCCGATGAAACAATCATTTTCTATGATGATGATCCTTCTCAAGCTTACATCATCAACGGAACCCTTCAGGCTTTTGAAGTGGTTGTGGGTGTTCAGATCTACTTTTCCAAGAGCCTTATGGCCAACATTTACAGATCTAAATGTGGTGGATGATATGTTTAGGGTGCTTGTGTCTGAGGCTGTGAACTGACCTCTCTTTGTTTAAAATACTTGAGGCTCTTGCTTGGGTCAACTCCATGTGCATTATCTACCTGGGATGGTTTAAAGGTTCAAAAAGTGGCTTGCAATGTGGGTCTTTTGCTGGCGTGGGGGTGGGTGGTGAAGGGAGCATGTAGTTACACATTAAATTCAATCTCCCACTGCATTAGTTCTTTCTCTTTAAAATCCCAAGGAGGGTCACTAAGATGCTTTGTCATATGTGACCACATATGCCATTTTGGGTCCTTGGACGCCATAGTGGCATATGCGGTTTTTGGGCCATTGGGGCTAATGCGTTCGCATAAGCCATGTTCATGTGATTACTCCATCACATACTCCCCCCCTCCACCAAATTTCAACGCCCTAAAATCTCTCTTGCTCTCTCTAATACTTGCACTCTCTCTTAACTCTCTTACTCTCTCTAATACTTTCACTCTCTCTTAACTCTCTTACTCTCTCATCACTCTAATACTCTCACATTCTCATTCTCTCTTACTATGTTACTCTCTCTTTGCTCTATTACTCTCATGTTCTCTCTTAAATCTTAACTCTCATACTCTCTCTTACTACCATAATACTCTCACCAGTCTCATTCTCACATTTTTTAGTATTTGCAATTATGCATTCATTTGAGTAGTCATAATCAATCTAATACTTAGGAGATTCTCATTATAGATTCCCTACACAACTAACAACCACTCAAATGTGAATAGTCTAATGCATTCATTTGAGTAGTTAGTTGAATTCATTTGAGTACATATGCAATTATGCATTCATTCTTTCACATCATTTGCATTTGAATAGTCTAATAGGTGTAATAAATATAATAAAACTTTAATGACATTGGTAATAAAACTATAAAAACAAGTCCCTACACTTTTAGCATTTTTACATTTCCCCCTAGTTTTTCCATTTTTCTGTTTTTTTATTTAAAAAAAGTGGCTACGTGATTGCATATGTTCACATTTCCTTGCTGTTGCATGCGATTGCTTATGTGATTTGAAAACATTGCTCAAGATGATTCAACAAAACTTTCTTTGGGCAGGATGACTGAACCATAAACTTTTCTTATTGATAACTATATGGGTGGCCATAAATTTCATCTTATGGAATGAGAAGAAGTTTAAAAGTCAAATGGGGGTACTGGAATTGTAAGAATCAGAGATAGAAAGTGGGCTTTGTTCTCAAAGTGGTGGTGGTGGTGATTTGGCTGTGAAAGTGTTGTGATTTGGAGGAAAATCATGGCTAACTAATATGGTAAAGAGATAGGGATAGACGCCTGGTGGGGTTAGGAGCAGAAGTGGGTCTTTGTTTAGAGTGACATCTCATCCTTTACTGACCCATCAAGAGATGTGGGCATTATTTCACTGAAGGAATGAGATTTCAAGTTGGTAATGGAGCTAGAATTAGATTTTAGGAATACATGATGGGGTGTTCTTCCCTAGCATGTAGATTCCTGCTTGACTTGACCCTTTCAAGGACTGGTTTTAAATCCTGGGCAGAGAAGTGTGGAATTTGGAATTTAATGGAACCTCTTGTATTTTGAATTTGTTATGCTATATCATATTTGTTCAGTATTCTTGAAGATAGCCAATCTGTTTTATACTTGCTAACATGTTAAATAGACGTTCCCCCATCTTGCACTCGATCTGTTGCCAGTGCCACTATGCTTGATGCTTCTTGCAACTATAGTCTTCCCTTCTAGACTCTAGTAAACATGAGGGATATCGGAATAGGTGCTGCTTTGTCCCTTGCCATGGGAAATTATTTTAAGCTGCCTTGTGCTGAAGTTGGGGTACTCCTGGTTGAAGTCTTCTATTGGAAGGCTACTGTTAATATAATCATTACTTTTGACAATTTCGAGGAATGGAATCAGGTTCTCCATAGCGTTTGCTTCTTTGTTGGAAAGACAAGGGGATGATGGACCATCTTGTCTTGCATTGTGAGTTTTGCATTGAAAAGTTGGTTTTCATTCTTCCAAAATTTTGAGATTTTGTGGGTGCATCCAAAATTGATTGGTGCATTATGCTCTGGTTGGTCTTTCAACCTGTTTAGAACGAATGGGAAAGTGTTATGGAGAATGCTCTTGCATGCGACCATATGGGGTATCTGAAAGGAGCAAGATGACAGAATATTTGAGTGGCTCTTACACGGATTTGCATCAAAGATATATTTGTCTAATTTGGTGAGTTGCAGCATTCTTAGTGATGAGTTTAAAGGCGTTTTTGTAGTTGACCAATCCAAAACTTGGACTAATCCTAGGAAATTAAGCCCATGGAAAAATAAGTTACTTTCTCTTAGAGGAAGGCTAACCTCGATCAAATAATCTCTTTCAAACCTCCCTCCTTTTTTTTTTTTTTTAAATTATTATCCAACATGATATTCCTTCAAACCTTCCCTTGTATTGCTTTTCTTTATTTCAATGTCCTAAGGCAATTATTGATCTTATTGATAAAGCTCAGAAGACACTTCTTACGGGAAGGAGGTTTTCGAAAGGTCAATTGCATCTCCTTAATTGGTTTGAGGCCTGCCAGCCTTATGATGAGGGGGGTTGCAAGGATTAGAAGCCTTGAGATCGTTAATTATGCCTCATTGCCTCATTGGGTAAATGGGTTTGGCGGTTTGGGGTGGAGGAGTTTAGTTTGTGGAGGAATATCATTGTTGCTAAGTATGGTTTATACCCCATGGGTTGGTGATTAAAGATTCCTCCCTTTATTATGTCTCATTTTTGTGGAGAGCTATAGCCAGAGTGGCCCCTACTGTGTTTGAGGGTATTGGCTTTGCTATTGGTAATGCGTCTAGAGTTGGGTTTTGGGAAGATGTCTGGTGTGGGGATTTCTTGCCCATCTAATCAGTCCCCTCCAACCCCCCCCCAAACACACACACACACAAACCAATCCCTTGCTTCGCATGTTGTCTTGTTTGTGGGGTTTGTTCCTCTCTTTTAATGATGTCGATTCTCTTGTCTGGCATTATGGGAATTCTGGTAGATCTCTATACCAATGCCTCTCTCATTTTGAGTGTGTTGGGGACTGTTTCCATACCACATATGTGGTCCTATGGGCTCCTAAAGTAGCTATGTTCACCTAGCTTGCAGGGCGGAATAGGATCTTGACTGTTGACACAAACTTTGCAAAAGAAATATGGTGCTTCCTAATGCTTTTCTGCTATGTCTAGGGGTAGAGTCGTCTATGGATCACCTATTCACTCATTGCTCTTTCTTGAGGATTATTTGGTTTGGCATCCTTAGATCTGCGAACATCTCTTGGATGATGCCTAGCTCGATCGACATTTTGTATAGGGAATGGCATGGGGGAGGAGGGGGTTCCTTTGGGGTCCACAAATGGAGGCTTGCATTTTGGTCATTGTGTGGTCGATTTGGCTTGAGAAGAGTAATCAGGTCTTTTAGAATCGTAATAGTTCAACGATGGTTGTTCATAACCGGGTCCTTCAGTTTTTGTCTGATTGGTTGCCCCGAGGCCTGAGGTCTTTTTAGGTAGGACTTGTGGGTGGGGTTGTATTTTCTTTTATTTTGTTATTTTTCTCTTTTTTTTTTCTTTGTTGTTTTCTTCTTTTGCTTCTGGCCTGAATAATATTGCTTCATCTTTCAATAAAAAATCATGTTGGCGGAAGTTTGGAAGCTGCTCCCCAGTGTTCGCAGTGTTGGTATCGCATTACGTTTCGCACCCTTGGGATACAGATACATATCGTGTATTGCTAGGGAAATATTGATTGTATCAGGTAATATATCACACTTTTTGGGAAACATGGGGAAACATTGGGAAATTGATTGAATTTTTGAATGAAAATTCAGGGATTGTTAAAATGGACCTTAATACACACTTTTAAATCATAATATGTAAAAAAATAAAGTCCACGTACTGGGTTTCCTTTGTAAAGGATCCTAAGTTTTAAGCCGTTTAACCGAACTGATGCAACTATTGTTCAAATTAATTCAATAAGATATATAAATGTAAGAAGACATTAATGAAAACACAACCAATTCATTGACAAAGTAAAACAAGAAAGAAACTTGAGAAATATACCTATGGATGATTAAATTAATTTTTAATTAATTAATTAATTTTTTAATCCAAGATTAATAAATTATTCTTTCAAAATTGTTAATCAGCACCTCCACATTCTTAATTTCATGTTTCTAATCCAACATTACTCCCAATTTGGGAGGAATTGAAAATTTTGAATTTCCTCAAAATTGGCCCACATACATTCAAATAATCAAATTGGAGTGTATGTGATGTTAGATTAGTTCTATAATAATATTCATTCACAATTAGGAGTGGATTGACAGCTTTCAAAGAAAAAAATTCGAAAAAATAATAATTAAGTGTTTTTTTAATAACTATTAATTAATAAATTAATTAATTATTTTCAAATTTGGGGAAAATGTTGCAAATCGATAAATCAGCTCCCCTACATCCTTAAAATATTGTTTCTGATCCAACGTTGCAAGTAATTTAGGAGAAATTGGAAATTTCGAATTTCTCCCAAATTGGTCCGCATCTCTCAAATTTCGAAATCAAAGGTTGTAATGCTTGATTCTCCATGCAAAACATGAAGAATCAAGCATGTCCAACCGATTTGCAACATATTTTAGTCGATTTAGACAAAAAAAGACTTTTGAAGGAAAAATATTCCCCAAGTTCAAGAAGGGGCTAACTTTGGATCTACTTCAAAATCAACGATTTCCTCTTAGATCCTTGCAAAAGAAGGACCGAAATCTACCCAAAACTAAGTTGGTGAGGAGAAAATGCAAGAAAAATGGGGAGAATGCAAGTTTTTTCTAAAAAAAACCAAGCATGAAGGGACTCATGCGCGTCTGGACAAAATCGTCCAGGTATCGACGATATTTGGAATAATTAAAAGGGACCAGCGCCGATATATTGACGAGATATTGTGCAATAATATCGATATCACATGATATTATTGTCGATACGAAGGAATTTGCCCATTTTTTGTTACTCTTTATGGTTTTCGTATCGCTGACCCGTGATATAGATAGTATCGGCCGATACTATCGATACTGCAAACACCATTGCTCCCTATTAACTGGGTGGAAACTAATTGTCGATGCTTGCTCTCTAGGAAACCAAGGGGATTTGGGCATCGGTAAGTGATCTTGACAAAATCATGTCGGTTTCCTCTGGTCCTATTGGTGTTTGTGGGTGATTGTAATAGGTTTGAGCTTAAAGCTGTTTTATGTGGAGATAATAAGCTGGTTCAAGAATCCTTAGCGGTCTTGCCTCAAGCCTCTGGCAGGTCAAGTTGTGCCCTGTGGAAGTGGTCTTTCATGAATAACGAGATCAAGTTAGGACCTGCTACTTGACCCACCTACTTTAGGTCTGCCTCTAGGAAAGCTGATTCTTTGGAGGCCTCGGGCAATAGGAATTTGTAAGCCATATCTTGTAATTGAAGTGTTTATCTATTGCCTTCAATGAATTCCTGTTTCTCCTTATTGTTTGAATAACATCTTTTCTTGTCGATAATGAAAAAAGAAGACGATAAAGGACAAGAGGGATTGCCCAACAAACAAAGGTCCCTAAAGCTTCCAATTAGGTAGGGAATCCACGAGATCATCAGCTTCTTTTGGCAAATAGGTAGACTCTTGTTTCAACTTTCACCACTGGAGGAGCCTTGTTGCACCTGGATTGAACATTATGTAATACACTCTGCCATTTATCTATAAGTGTGTTTGTGGACAGACACTTGCATTACCCTAGCCATCTTAGCGGCTTAGCCTTATCCTAGTTTATGAATATTTTTGGTTGATATTCCTGTTTGAGGACTTATCTGCAGTAAGTAAACAACCCTCACATCCCATTCTCACCATCTTAATCCAAGTCTGATTCACACTTTCCTCTTGTTCTTTTAGCCCGACTTGTAAGTTTGATTCACTGATATTTGTGCAATTTTGTGCACCTTCTTTAGTCTTGGAAGTAGTTATCACTATTCTTCTTTTTCATTCATCTAGTGTGTATGTGTGTGTGTTTTGCATAGAAGTTTTGTTGAAATGACTAGTTAACCCATCCATTCCTATTTCGCCTTCTATCTTACACACTTATATAAGTATATCATGTGTTCCCCCACACCCTTTGCTCGTGCTTGTGAAGGTCACCATCATTTTCCTTACCCAAATTCCATGATAATTCACATCCTCTCCCAAACCTCAAGGGCCTGAGTCCCCACCGAGTCATATCTCCACGGACACATCTTGGCTTCACACCCTCTGCAAACAGTCTTATCACTTTTTCTTCTCCAAGACCCTTTGATTCTCGGTGTCGTTGCATCTTCTCTGGTTGATGTCCACTTTTATTCCCCCTCTTGTAAGCATCTCTCCCTCTCTAGTGCTTAACCTGTCGTACAATTAGGGTTGAGATTATAGCTCATGTCTGCCAACATTGAAATGTCTGGGTTCCAGCTGACTTCACAAAAAAAAAAAAAAAAAGAAAAAAGAAAAAGAAAAAGAAAAAAAGAATTGCAATTGTTATAGTATTTTATACTTGGCCTTACTACTATGTGCGTGTCTGTATATGTAGATATCATCAGCATTATCATGTGCGTGTGGATATGCACATGGATGGGCGTTTTGGTAAATAGATGGCTGGTGTACTTTGAAATGATCATACATAATTGGTGATTTCCAAATTATTGGAATTTTTAAGAATTCATGGAGGTTTGGTAGTCGGGACTTTTTCAGTACAGTTCATGACCTCCAAAGACTTGGGAGAACTTTCATTGACAAGGGATCTATTGAACACTTTCTTAATATGTTTAGTGTATTTATCTTCTCTATTGTGCGAGGGCCGCTGCTAGTCTTTTTATAGTTCAATGCTTGAAACTTATCTGTCACTATGTGCAAAGATCGCTTAAGGTGCTGTTTATGAAGCGATTTTCTGACATTCTATATCATCATTGACCTTATATAGTTTGACAAACATGCTATACAGTAGCTGCAGGTTCATGCATGTGAAAATCTTTGATCCTGTATGTGAGGGAATTTTTTTAGAATCCATTATTGGTTGTGGACTATATCCAGTCACACTGTTTCTTCTTATGTGAGGGAATGTTTTTAGAATCCATTATTGATTGTGGACTGTATCCAGTCACAGTGTTTCTTCTGTTACCGAAGTCTATATACGTACGTATGGATGGATGGATGCATGCATGCTGACATATAAGTAGATTATGACCAGATGCATCTTACTCTAAACTTTGTCCCTGCTAATTTGTTTCTTGACTATTGAATTTTTCAGCCTAATCCAGGATTGCCCTCAACACACCATCGGAGAGTTGCATGCCATTTCCGGGATCAGTCGCTCTTTCAAATTTTCCAAATATCTTTAACATCACTACGCCAGCTTAAAAGTGATGGTAATCTGCAATGTTGTGCTCTGAATAAAAAATATATCTGGCTTATTGATATGATAATGCCAGAGACTTGGTTACTTTTGCATTGTTTTGATGGTCTCATTTTTTGTTTGTTTGTTGGGATTCTGTTCTATTGTTCGAGTCATTTGCAGTCGTCAACAGGTTGCAGGAACTAGCACTTTCTCTTTCACTGAAGTGTTTATCTTTTGATTTTGTTGGGACATCGTTAGATGAAAGTTCAGATGAGTTTGGTACTGTGCAGGTAACCAGTCTCTTAAAACTACAAATACATTGTTTAGGATGGAAGTGTTTTAGGATGGAAGTGTTCTTTACGTAATGATAGCTTGGGTTGCAGTAGAGATTTTGCTCTAATGAATAGTTGAAATAAAATATTTGTTCCTGGTCATCTCACAGATCCCATCTTCTTGGAAACCTGTCTTGGAAGATCCTTCAACTTTGCAGATCTTTTTTGATTATTATGCAATCACTAAGCCCCCACTCTCAAAGGAGGTTAGCAAATGAGAAGCTCAAAATTTCCTTTCTTATGTGTTTGATTTTTGCCAAACTGTCAAGGAAGTTGCTCTTTTTCACATTCATTCTTTCTCATGCAATTCTGACAAGCAAATCTTCATTTTGTACTTTTGTTTTATGCATAATGGGTTTAGCTCTTTCTCAATTAGAATCTGTGACAGTCTTCTTGATTAATTACTAGATAGAGACTGGTTATATATGAATATGTTATTTTGTTTTGAGATACTTCAAGTTGATTGTCCTATCACCATTTTTTTTTTCACATGATCACCCTTTGAAGTCTGCCCTCAAAATATTGCATATCAAAATCCAGCATATCTATGCCATAACAATTTGCCAGGAAAATGTGGTGGCTGATTGATATGCACTGAACAAGGTTTTGAATAACGGTGTTGGTGGGTGCATTGGTTGGGTCACAAAATGATACGATATGGGGCATATCAGACAATACTTGTCCGTACTGGCTGAAAGTTTCTTGCATAAAAATATTGAAAAACACTGTAAAAATAGGAAAATGTTTAACATCAGAATCTATCTTTTTCTTTTCTTTTCATTTTTTTGTGCACTTTTAACATCTATTGCAATGGTGTATCAAACCATTCTTTGATAAGAATTTTGTTTGTTGGTTTGACTTGCTGAAATTCAAATAAGAATCTTGAAAAATGGAACATAGAAAAAAAGAGAGTAAAACATCAGAATCTATCGTTGTGGTGTTTTTAACCATGCATCCAATGATGTATCAAGCCATTATTTGATAAGAATGCTGTCTATCAGCTTGACTTGCTGAAAGTCAACCAAATAGATCCTAGTTGAACACAAATTAAGCATGATTTGGTGGACTAGTGTCAATTACATATGAATACAACAAAAGGGCATGGAAAAATAACAAGAATTGATGGTTTACCTATTCTTCCCATATTTCTCGTCCATTCTTTGATTTGTCAAATCACTAAAATCTTATGTTTTGACCCTCAAAATAAGCTTAGATCTAGTCTAAAATTAGTTTCTAAGCTTCCTTCGTGGTTGAAATGAAGAAAGAAGTGGAAAAATAAGAGGATTTGAAAATAAAAAAATTCAAAATGAGGCCTTAATGGCCGCATCAGCCCATGTCTGCTGCAACAACCTTGTATTGGTGCTGATATGGGTGATATGGGTTGCCTTTTTTTTTTCTTCCATGTTTTATTCATAATAGATTGGTTCTTCCCCTTTAATGCATAATGGGGGTCACTAATACCATTATGCAATGGCCGATATGGATGTAGCGTCGTTACTTAGCGGATATTCAAAAGCATGATATTGAACTAGAGCACCCACCCACCCCCACTGCCACAATCATAACCTCGTCCCAGCTATTTGGGGTCAGCCTAACATGTTTTGATTCACCAATCATGTTTAAATAGGAATTTTCATCATTTGTGGTAGATTCTTATCTCCACCCAATGTTCCTAATATTGGTGATATTATTGGTATCATCAAGTCGGCAATGCCTAAATTGTTGGAAGTTTAAAATTTTCAAATATTGCCAATATTTGGCGATATTATTGACATGTCAATCTTTTGAGAATCATCCCTTATAAAAGTTTCCTAGTATCGATAATATCCCTGATACCAGCGATAATATTCTCAATATCAGGGAAACATCTGTAAATAGGTAAAAATTGATAGAAAAATGGAAAAAAAATTCTATTTTTTGGGTTCTTTTTTGGAATTTTGTTCTTTAGTTGATTTCGATCACTCATGGTTTTTATTGAATCAAGAAATCTCAACTCGAAACGAAGGTGAGCAAGTACTCAAAGGTGACGAAAAATCCATAGAAACTTTATTTTTTCTCCCAAATGTCGGCATGGATTTGATGGAAATCCATGTTTATGCATAATTCTCATGCATTGACATGGATTTTGGCAAATAAATTAACATTTAGCTGAGAAATGGGGGAAATTGGTGAAATTCTAATTTTCCATTTTTTACATTGGAAAATGTGCTTTCTCTGTTAATTAATGTGGAAATTGTATATATCAATGAGTGTTGGCCCATCTATTGATTCGCTACAAATTCTATACATTTATTTTATATTGATTTTCTTGACAACACATGGTTAGGCTCCTATAAAGTGGAAACTTATTATGTATAATTGTTTTTTGCAATATTTTGATTCCTTGCACATTTACAAAGTGTGTAAATGTGAATCTTTTAACATCTCTTGAATATTCTCTGAAAATGTCCATCTTTTTCCTGACTTTTCCCCAATAATTCTCCTCAGACTATGATGTTTTTCTGAGTATCAATGATGATATTGGTGATACTACTACATGTTTCCGTACCCCCAGTTATTGATTCATGTAATGATACCAATACTCTGAACATTGCATCCACCTCAGTGACAAAGGAAGTTGGCAAAAAAGAAAAAGAAAAAGAAAAAAAAAGTTGATCTATGCTGTCAACCAATGCTTTTCAGATCTGAGCTAGCACCTCCATTTTTTCCACCCACCTCGGTCCTTGCATAAGCCCCCCTTTGTAGCATTAAGGAAGCTTCTTATTCATCCACTTCAATTACAAAGAAAGTTGGACCAAAAACCAGTCGATCATTGCTGTCTACTAATCCTATTCAGATCTGAGCTAGCGTCTCTGTCGCATAAGCCCCCTTTTGTAGCAATAAGAAGCTCCTCATGATGTACTAACTAATATCAACTTGTAAACCTTCTGCTATACTCTTAACTCAAAACTGTCCAAGCTACCTGTCTCAATACAAGTTCTTATTTCTTTCTTCAACCACATCTAGAGAGAGGAAGTACTTTATTTTGTTCAAACTCCTTGCTATTTTTGACCTGCTGTTTGATGATATATTTTTATTTGTTTGTTTCATATTTTCAGGCTTTGGAGTGTTTAGTGCGACTTGCTTCTGTAAGGCGGTCTTTGTTCACCAGTGATACTGAGCGATCCAAATTTCTTGCCCATCTAATGACGGGAACAAAAGAGATTCTGCAAACGGGGCAAGGTGTGAATCCATTTTGATTTGATGAATAATTTGTTGTTTCTTATTGCTTTCATTGTTTGATTTTGGTTTGCTGAGTATTTCATAATTTGTTACTAACCATGATAATTTTGCTTTACTTTTTTTAATCTCTCTTTAAACTATAGGTAGTCAGCAACTTCTTGGACTAGTTTTGTGATATCTCCTCTTGAGTATTGTGATGCCTATCATTCGGTATTGACCTGTATGCTTTTGGATGTATTAGTATATTATTGCTAATTGGCTGATCTTCCTCTCAATGACCATGGGATTTTTTTTTTTTTTTTTTTTTTTGTTGATATAGAACACTTTAGGTTTATGTTTTCTGTGGTAGTTTTGAAGGTCAATGGTAGGCAGTTTGCAATCTGGAAATCTCATTTAGAGCTTTTGACTTGTGATTTGTGATCAAGATATACTTGCTTCGTCGTTAGATAATTTGCTCACAGTATAACATTCTCTGTTTTGTAATTTTATTTTCTTTAGCAGTATACCAAGTGCTTCTCACTTTTTGGTAATATGTTCATAGGATGAGTGTAACTGAAATGAGGATGTTGAGATGGATGAGTGGCAATAGAATTAGAAATGAATGCATTTGGGTGAAGTCAGAAGTAGCACCAATGGGTAATAAGTTGAGGAAAAGTAGACTTAGACGGTTTGGTCATGTGCAACGGAGACCAAGAACTGAAACAGTTAGAAGGAGTGGGTACGAGTTAAAAGTCTCGATGAGCTTAAAAGGATGTGGATGGAGGTAGTAAGAAAAGTCTCAATGACCTATGGTCTAACTGAAGGTCTGGCCCTTGATAGGGTGGAATGGTGGAACAAGATTCATCTAGCCGAACCCAATTAATTGGTAAAGTGCTTAGATGACGATGTCGGCAATGACGATGAAAAGTGATTTCTGATCTGTCTCATAATGAACAATTTATCTGGTATAAGAGAAAGAGGAGGGTTAGTTATCATGTCGACGATCAACTTATATATGGTCTTAATGAGCTTAACTGTATGAATGTAGTTTGGAGGGGAGAAAGCTTCCCTGGCCTTCTTCACATGTCTTCTGCTTAAAAGGCCATATCTTGGTGGGGGTTTGTTACCGAAGCAGTCTTCTGAGTTTGGACTTTGAAGGGAAAAACAATTTTTGTTTGCAAAAGTCAACATCTTTTGTTGTTTCGCATTGGATAAGGAGATGATTTCTTTTCACCTTATAAATAGTAGGGGTTTCCATCATGAGCCCTTATAAGATAAATCTCTCAATGCTTGATCCTTGGGTGAGGTTCTTGGAAAATTTTTCACTTGCATGTGTTGGTGCGAAAAGTCTGGTTGGTCTATGTTGGTTTGTGTTATGATCTGGTGTGTTCTGGTCATCGCTAGATTTCATGTTCCAAATATTTTATTTTTATGAAGTTAATTTTTTTTTCTAGCTGATCTAGATTTCATGTTCCAAATATTTTTTTATTATGGAGTTAATTTCTTTTTCTAGCTGATTTTAACTGTTCGAATCTGGTTTAATTCTCAACTTTGAATGTTTTTCCATCATATGTTTTACTGTTTTAAGCCATGGTAAAGGCCTTGGTGGGCCTATAAATTGGGTTGCTATGATCACCTAAAAATAGTTGTTCTCTCCAATCAATCTTTTAGTCTTCTCTTTCTTGTTTTGAGAAAACAGCCCATATCAGTGTCAGTGGATCGAACTAGAAGTGCAAGACATGGACCATGGAATCCTGGGGCACTCCACTCTTAATCAACACACCAACATTGGGGTGGAAAATGTCAAGCAGTCAATAAAATCATGGCTTTGCTGAATAGCCCGCAACTTCAGAGCAGACCAAAGTCTTTTTTTAACAGTAGTGGAACACTTCTCTGGTCTTAATTGGTTTGGGAGGTCTGTTCCTTCTGACTTTTCTTTCATGCAGAGGCCATGTGGATCAACTTTGGTATGTCCTAGAGTTGGGAGCTCAAAGTCTCACCTCTTTTAAGTTCTACAATCAAAATGAGCTTCATGTTATGATAAAGTTTGTAATCATGTCAGTTTCAAAAAAAAGTTTGTAATCATGTGTATTTTAACATCTCCTTAAGTTTCCCTGAAAAATTCCACCATCTTCCTAATGTTTTCCCAATGTTTCTCTTAGATAGTGATGCTTTTTTCCTTTATTTGTGATATCATCGATGATATTGATACATATTTCCGTATCCCAAGGGTGTGATGCACGTCACAATAATGATACTGATTTTGTACTCCAGTAGCTGTTCCTACCATTATATTTTGCACATTGGAGCTTGATGAACTGGAATTTGTGGGATTGGCGTTTTTGTTGTTGTTGTTGTTGTTGTGGTTTTTGTGAATGGATTGCTCATATGCTTTTTCCGTGGCTCAAGGGGATCCCCTATCCCCATTTCTTTTGTTGTGGTTATTGAAGCTCTAGCAGAATGTTGGATAAGTCGAGGGAGGAGGAGCTTATAAAGGCTTCATAATGGAAAATCGTATTCTCAATTTTCCCATCTTTAGTATGCCGATGATACATTATTGTTTTGTGATGTGGATTTTATAGAAGTAAGGAAGATCCTGAGGTGCTTTGAAGCTTTTCCAGGGCTAAAGATCAATGCTTGGAAAAGCGAGATATTTGGAGCAGATTAATGGAGGAACATGTCTCTAATTTTGCTAGCTTGTTCGGCTGCAAACGTGATTAGCTTCCATTTTTTGTTAGGGTCTTCTGACAGTTATTAGAGAAATGGCTAAACACCTTTTGGATTAGAGTTGTGGAAATACTGGAAATTAACTTGTTAGGTTGGAATAGCAGATACCTACCCACTGATATATATTGTCTCTTTTTCCAATGCCTGGAAAATGTTTGAATGGGATTGAAAGAAATCAAAGGGAATTCCCATTGAGGGCAAGCAGAAGTGCGTGTGTGTGTGTGTGTTGGGGGGGGGGATTCACTAAGACTTCATCTTTTATCATGCATTGGGCTTTTGCAGGAAAAGCTCTGTCTTTGGCCTACGTAGCTTATACCGGATAACATTAGAGAAATGGGTTGTAATTCTTAATGTTATGTTCTTTCTCGGACTAAAGTGGTGTGAATGCCAAAGTTTTGGACGGACCTAAGTGAAGAGGAGATTGATGAATATATTATGCTAATGGAGCACATTCATGGATTGATGGCCTAATCTAGGTGAAAGGGACTGATGGAGTTGGCAAGTTAGAGGTCGGGAATCCTAACAGTTTAAGTCGTTTTACTTCTGCTTGATAGGAATAGCAGAGAGTGGGAGAGAGCTCCGACAAAGATGTTATGTTCGTAGAAGGCCCTGCCGAGGGTGATTGCATTTGCTTGGTTAGTGGGGAAGGACAAAGTTGTTATGGCTGACCATTGTAGAAGCAGAAAGTCAGTTATTCTGAATTTGTGCATCATGTGTCTGCGGGACGAAGGTTCGGTAAACTACCTATTTTGCATTGAAAGTTTGTGTAGGATCTAATCGAAGAGGAGATTGATGAACTAATGGGGGCAGATTCATGGATTGACACCCAATCTAGGTAAATGGACTGATGATTTGACGAGTGAGAGGTCAGGAATCTTTGCAGTTAAAGTAATGTTACTTTGGTTGGTTAGTGGGGAAGAACAAAGTTGTCATGGCTGACTCTCTTAGAATGAGAAATTCAATTATTCTGAATCTGTGCATCATGTGTCTGAGGTATGTACAGTCGTTGGTTACTGGTTCTGCATTGAAAGTTTTCAAGGCTATCTGCTGGAGATTCTTTGGCTTGTGGTTAAAATTTAATGGGTAACTCTTTTGTGTGTGGGTTTGTGCTTGGAATTAACAATTCATCACCATCTTGTGCCTCTTTGTTGTTGTTGTTCTTACTTTCCTCCTTTTAGTAAGTTGTGTTATATTTCAAGAAAGTATTTTGTATCCTTCTACTAAGCAAGCCCTAACACATTCCCTTTGGATTCTTACATGTTTGGGCTTGGGATGCAGGTCTTGCCGATCATGATAATTACCATGAGTATTGTCGTCTTCTTGGGCGTTTCAAAGTGAACTACCAGGTACCCGTCTCTGTATATCTTTATGCTAACTCATGGTGAAACTTTTCTCTGCTATGCTTGCAAAAATTTCCCTGGTTGCTTCTATGTTCTTTATTATGCAATTCCAAGATTCTCTACACCATTTTGCTTAATTTTCCTTTTTTCATGCGGTTGATATAATATTGAAAATGTTGACTCATTTTTAGAATCGCGTAACTTATGGTACAGTTGTCAGAGCTTGTGAATGTTGAAGGCTATAGTGACTGGATACGCTTGGTAGCAGAGTTCACATCAAAGTCTCTGCAGTCATGGCAGGTTAGACTGGAATATTTTGGTCTCTTTAAGTTTGTTGAAAGTATCAAGTGAATATGAACCTTGTTGATGTGTGAAACTGATTCTGTTGTTGTGTCTGTTTGCTAGTGGGCCAGCAGCAGTGTCTACTACCTTTTAGGGCTTTGGTCCAGACTGGTGACGTCTGTACCTTATTTGAAAGGTGATACACCAAGTCTGCTGGATGAATTTGTGCCGAAAATAACTGAAGGTTTTATCACGTCAAGGTTGGACTCTGTGCAGGTATGATTTCTTGTCTGTTGTTTCCTTTCTGTCCAGCTACTGGGAATCAATATGTTTTGAGACTTCATTTACTAAGAGAAATTGACACTTCCAAATTTCTCTTTCCTTGCCGAGTATTTGTTGCAGGCTGGATTTCCAGATGACCTATCAGAAAATCCATTGGATAATGTTGAACTTCTTCAGGATCAGCTGGAATGCTTTCCATACCTCTGTAAATTCCAGGTTCAAATCTTCGTGAATGGCTTGTGGACTAGTACAGCATCATCAACTGTAAAGTGGTTTAGGCAGCATTTGAGTTATCACTAAAAAGTGGTTGGCTGGTTTCCCAAGTTTACTTATTATGCTTGGTGTTTGTGGTGGTGTGTAACTTACACTGTGTGGGCTGGCATTTTCCTGCTTTTGTGCCCCAACTCCCAAGTGAGATCATAATGGGAGGTCCCCTTTTTATCTCAACCAAAATTTGGTCGTATGCATCTTATTAGCCATGGAACCAGGAATTCTATGCGTACTCTTATATTTCATTATCCACATAGAAAATTATTTCTTCACCTTGTTTATTTCATTGATTATGAATTACTATGCTCCATGCAACTGTAGAATTCTGATATAGTATCTTAATTATACTCGTTTTCTAAGTTGCATTTGCTCACAAGATTTTGCTTTCTTTCTTGGATCACAGTATGAAGGCAGTAGCTTATATGTTATAAAGATTATGGAGCCTATTTTGCAAACTTATACGGTATGGTTACATCGCATTTTGGATGATGACTTTATTTACTAGAGAATATACTTGAGAACATGAAGGCTCTACAATCTGTTTGTTGACAAACATTTATCTGGTTCATACAGGAAAGAGCAAGGATACCGACCAGTGGTGATGGCAATGAACTTTCCGTGGTTGAAGGACAACTTGCATGGATTGTTCATATTATTGCTGCCATTCTTAAGATCAAACAGAGCTCTGGTTGTAGGTAATATAACGTCTACCGCAGTCGTGCATGTAACGTGTTTAAGCACATGAGATGTTTATCAGTCTTATTTTTCCCTCTCGCAGTACCGAATCACAAGAGATAATTGATGCAGAGCTAGCAGCACGTGTTTTTCAGTTGATAAATGTCACAGACAGTGGATTACACACTCAGGTATACCAGCAGGGAAGAATCAGGATTGAATCAGTCATGAATGCTTAACTTGAAGTTCAATTAACATGAGCTACAGCAGTTGGATTTTATATTCAATTTATATACTTACATCTTGACTTATGCTCATCCCATTGATTTGTTTCCTTTTCATTTTCAGTAAGTGAAATGGAAATCTACGCAGCTTACGGTAGTCTGCAATGTGTAACATGTATGCACAAGGTGCATTGTGAGGTTAGGCACCATAAAAGGAGCCTCCATGGCAAGTTATTCCATAACAGGGACGGTGGCCATTATGGCCACTGATGTTACTGTTACAGTACGGGTCGTAACGGCTGTTATGGCCTTTTTTTTTTTCTGAAAAAATAATTGTTTCGGCCCCGTTATGGGCCATTTTTCTATAATGACCATTTCGGCCCCATGATGCATAACGATTACCACTGTTACTGTTACGTAACTGTTTTCGCATACCTTGGTCCATGACACTCAATTTGTGTCACCCTGAACTGCTTGGTCCTCTTGTCAAGCATGGCTCTTGTATCTTAAATCTAGTAGCTCATTTCTGCTGTGCACCTTGCTCAAAGCGGTGCTCTTTAACTTCTTAGTTTCTTTTATCTTTTGGTATGGCGATAAGAACTATTTATTTTTCTTCTTCTATTTATTTTTTTAAATTTATTTACCCTCTAGGGTGATGCATAAAATCATGGTTTTGAAAATATTGGAACTGAGGAAATAAAAGAAATGCATCCTATTCTAATTGCTCATCTTCCATCCTAAAGAAAGAAATAAAAATAAACAATGGGTATTCATGGGATTTCCCACGTTGTAAATAATGTGTATTGCATTAACACCGCATGAGTCCCCCTTCGTTTATGACGGAGGAGAGGTATTTGATACTCTGCTGGAGTCTGACACTTGATATGCAAGCTCTCAGAAATTGTATAAGTGGCACCGTTAGCTAAAGTTGAACTGGCTAAATTGTGGAAACCACTGTTTCTAAGTCGCAGTACCAAAATCATATTGGTTGAACAATCCTAACCTCTGATTTGTGGACACTTGTTGATGAAATAGGACCTCCCCCCCCCCCCCCCCCCCCACCATTTTTCTCGTTGTGTTGTCCACATAAGTTTTAGATCAGCCTATTTTGGATCATCCCTTCTTCATGGTAAGGCCCAGTTGATGCATGTCTTAGGTTGCATGCAAACATCATTGTGGGCAAAAAACTACTCCATTGTATCTTTACTAATACCATACCAGCAGTGTGCTGCAATATACGAGTCCTTTATTTTTAATGGATACTTTTACAAAGTATGATGCTAGATGCGAGCACTTACAAATTGTATGCATGGCACACATTTACTCAGAAACTGGCTTAGTTGTGATTTTTTTTATAGATTTTTTATCATTTTGAAAGGTAACACTACCAGGGATTGAACCTTGGACCACTCACGCACGCTACACTGTCTCTACCAGCTTATCTAGTGAGCAGGAGACAAAAATTGTGAGATCCACTGTTGCAAAGTCATGGTACCAAAATCAGATTGGTTGAACCATCCTAACCTCTGATTCGTGAACACTTGTTTGTTGAAATAGCACCATTGGATATTTTTTAATTTGTACTGTCCAACATATGCCCACCAATCTGATTGTTAGATAATCACATAAGCTCCATTTTTCTTCCATGAGGTGTCGAAATTGGGATGCGTAATTTGGACAGTTTAATTTGGAATCTTATATGCCACATGAAATTTCTAAGTAATTTTTAAGTTTTTGCGTATCATACATCACACTACTATAATATCAAATATATATATATATATATATATATATATATATATATATATATATATATATATATATATATATATATATATATTTGCTAGTGAGCATTGGCTCAAATTGGCCAATAGGGCTGATATGTACTGGTTTTGGTGGGCACCTGTATGGTTCACCAAAACCCATTTTGAATCCTTGGACTGCGAGAGGAACACTGTTATTAGGATAAAAAGAATGTAAGATAGAAATTCGAGGAATGTTTTTGAGGAACAAAGAAAGATGTGAATCCTTCATCTTGTTCCCATCTTTTCATGCTCGGAAAACTAATCCAAATGCTTTGCATGTTTTCTATGATGAAGTTGATGCATACTAAAGGTGATGCATATAACATAATTTCTAAACAATACATATGAAAAAAAAAGATTGTGGATCCTATATCTTTTTTATTTTTATTTTTATTTTTTTATCTTTTCATTCATAGAGAACTAATCCTACTGCTTTGTAGGTTTTCTATGATGAGGTCAATGCATGCTAAAGGTGATGCATCTAACATAGAATCTATACAATACATAACAGAAAACCAATCATATCTCTCTGTACTTTCCCCACTTTTTTTTTTTTTTTTTTTTCTCTCTCAATGGGCAGCATATGATGTAACATGCACCCATATTGTCTACCAGTTCACCTGCATACCAGTAACCATGTTCTTACATGCGCCTGGATCAAATGGAACCTTAATGCCACTTGTCTACCTCAGGCATTATGGTAACCAGTACCTCAAACTCTCTAATATACCATGTCCACTGAGCCAAGCCCTACATTCATACTCTTTAACTTTCTGAACAGATGAGTATGTTCAATACGTTATCCACTATAATAAATGTCCAATACGCGTTGTAGTTATTATGGGACAGGGTTTGGGGACCAGAGGCAGCGTTACGTCAAACTCTCTTGCATACATGTCTGGTCCCTACATTCATTCTCTTTAATTTTTTGAACAGACTGTTGTGGCGGTAGAGACAGAGAGTCTCCTTATATGAGGTCTCTCTCTCTCTCTCTCTCTCTCTCTCTCTCTACCTCTTGCATGCACACAACCGTATGTACGGCCACATAGTGTGAAGCCTACTTTCTTTAGGTTTTGCCACTAGCTTTCTCATGTGGTGGTCCATATAAAGGAGGGCCATAGGTAGAGAGAGGAACCCAATTCCATTAATTTATCTTCTGGGGTATTCCTTGGTGTGGAATTCTTTGTACAAGTTGGAGAGAGGTAAGCCTCGTATTTTTGTTTATCTTGTTTCTAGTGAAGAAGAAAGCTCTATGTTGCTGCCCATGGAGTAGGCATATTGCCGAACCACGTAAATCCTTGTGCCTCTTGTCACTTATTTTGGTTTGACCCTTTCGGCTTTTGTTTGGCCATTTTCTTTTGTGTTTTGGCCTCGCTTACATTACTCATGTGTGGGCGTTTTTCCGCAACACAGACGTGTAGTGCTAGATGTTATACTTTCTACAAGAATTTTTCAAAAGACGGCTACTAATCAGTGGCATATTGGTTGTGCTTATATGTCATGTTCCGATTGAGTGCTCTTTCATCTCTAGGACAAAGCAGGTCATGTCTTGATGTTCTTGCACTAGTATATATCCATGTTTGGATGAGGGTACTACATCCTTACCATTATTGTTCTCTTGACAGCGATATGGAAATCTAAGCAAGCAAAGGCTCGATCGCGCTATTCTTGCCTTCTTTCAGCATTTCCGGAAGTCCTATGTAGGCGATCAAGCTATGCATTCTTCAAAGGTAAATTCCTGTGAGGTTTGCTACAATACATCCCGCATACTGACTTTAACCTTTGAATCTGGGCATGTTCCAATCATCCAGAATGTTTTCATGACGGGTCTCACTTTTTATGGTGGATAACAATCAATGCACCTCCTAAATTGGATCATTTCAACCCTTATGGCTCTTTAGGTTTGAATATGTACGGCCAATATAACCTTTTTATAATAAAAGGATTGAGATATTCCATCTGAGAGTTTTTGGGGTGTTCCCCATCCAAGGGGTGCAATATCATGTAAACAGTTCAGGTCATTGAAAAGGTCCAAATTAATGGCTAAAGTCTAGATGCATCCATTTGTAATACATAGAGATGTATTTTAGCAATCTCAATTCCTCTTTCTTCTCCCTCTTCAATGTGTTATTATCTTGTTTCTTATGTTTGATTATTTTTTGTTTGTTGCAGCAGTTATATGCCCGATTGTCAGAACTTCTTGGACTTCATGACCATCTCGTTTTACTTAATGTCATTGTTGGAAAAATTGCTACAAATCTTAAGTGCTACACAGAGGTGATTACTAGATTTGTATTTTATGTTAGTTTTCTTGTTGGAGACTCAACTTGCCATATTTCATCTGTATATGCAGAGTGAGGAGGTCATTGAACACACTTTAAGCCTGTTCTTGGAGCTCGCATCTGGGTTAGTATTATTACCTCATGACATCTTTTAGTTAACAGGAGGAATCAAATTTCTTTGCCATCTTTGAGTCATATTGAATGATGTATTAATATGTTTTGACTACCGGGAATTTTCTGCAGATATATGACTGGAAAGCTGCTCCTTAAGTTAGACACTATCAAATTCATAATCGGGCATCACACTGTAATTTCAGTTCTGATATAATTTCTTTTTGTTACTTCTTTTCTGCTCGATTGATTTGTAAGATAGGATTAATGGCATCATGTACCAGCTCACATACAGTTTGCTGGCAGGCGGTATTCTGTGCATATGAGGCGCATGGTTTAGTGAACCAGACCATTGATCTGATGGGCCCCACTGTGGACTAGATGCCCTGGAAATCGACTAGATTGGAAGATTCCAACTCTTTGATCTTTGAACTAAGTGTTAAATGTGGATAGTTTCTGTTTGTTTTGTCCTAACCGTCTGCTTGTAGGCCATTGATTTTGAGGGTTAGGATCATTCAATGTGTGAGATTTTTGGGCATCCCCCATCTCCAGGGAGGCCCATCATAACAGGTTTTGGTCACTGACCAGCGATCACACATGTACAGAATCCCGAACCTTGTAAATTCTACATTTGGTGATGCACAGGACCCGATAACTCTTTTTTGGTGAATGTGGATGGAAGCCTTGTGCGTGATTTTAATTTGTTGTTCTTTTATGTCCAGAGGGAACACTTTCCATTTTTAGAAGAATACCGGTGCTCTCGCAGTAGAACTACGTTTTACTACACTATTGGCTGGTTGATATTTATGGAAGATAGTCCTGTGAAATTCAAATCTTCTATGGATCCACTATTGCAGGTATTTCCTTCATATTTTCTATGTAGAATGTTTTGCGCTACATATCATAAACACAGTTATATGGTGTTCATCTTGAATATGCGTCCATCCATTGAAAGGCCTTAACTTTCTTTGTGGTAGTATATGCAATTTCATGTGGCATCTTTGTAATTCTTAGTTTAGCCTATGGGCTTGGCTAATAATATTTGGTACCATATTCTTCTATCGGTTGCATAATGTTTTGCATGCGCATGAATGTACTGGTTGTTCTAATTGTATCCTTGAAATGTAAAGTGACCAACATTATGTCCTGTTGCACTTGTTTCTAATGATATGTCAGTCGCATGGGACTAGGGGGGTTTTCTCCTGTTGGTGTTTATTTTATTCATGAATGATGTTTTGCCCCTTCAGGTTTTCATCAGTTTGGAATCAACTCCTGATGCTGTGTTTCGTACTGATGCTGTAAAATATGCGTTGATTGGATTGATGCGGGATCTCAGAGGAATTACAATGGCAACAAATAGGTTTATTTTCTTCTCTAGAACTACTGTTCAATTGCAAGGCTCATTAATTTAGATGGAAGTGACATCAATTGGTTTTTGTTAATTTATTCAGTCGCAGAACATACGGTCTCCTATTTGATTGGTTATATCCCTCACACATGCCTCTTCTCTTAAAAGCCATATCTCATTGGACAGATACTCCAGAGGTGAGGTGCAATATTTGTTGATTTATTACCTTTCAAAATAAAAATAAAAATTGATTTATTACTTTGTTAAGGCAATTGACATGCGTTGCTCCTTTTTCATTTCACAATAATGACAATTTTGGTGTTCTTTTGATTGAAATGCTCGTTAAGGTTTTTGCTTGTATATTGAGGAAAATTGCATTTTGTTGGTGCCACATACTTTATTCTAGTATCTTCGAAGAAATCTCCATAACAACAGTGTATTTATTAATGGTTGTATCAATGTTTCTTTTGGTTTTCATCCTTCAAAAAAAAAAAAAAAGGTTTGCTTTGGTTTTAGGAGGTAAGTTCCATTCTGTTTTGATTTTTCTTTTTATATAACTAATTTTGATTTGCCTACAGTAGATATTATTATTATGTGAGTGGCAACATAAATTTTATAACAAACCAAACAAAAGTAGTCTTGTACAACGGAAATGGAAGAAAATACGCGAGCCGGCGCTGTGGGTTTGGCTATTCAAAACCCTATTGGTTATCTGGGACTTGAATCTATTGCAGCACTAGGTGGCTGTATTTTTTTTTATTTGATGGGCTGTATTATTTTATTTGATGGGTGCTAGGAGACTATAGTGTGGCCATGGTTTTAGTTGTTTCATCTGTATTTGCCACCAGATTACGTGTTATGGAAGCGAACTGGTCCATTTAAAAAAGAAAAGGTCCATTTGGCCTGTATCAGTCATTACAGGCCATATCATTACCAATATGGGCCCGGTACAAGATGATGCGGCCATATGACCCCATTTCAAAAAAAAAAAAAAAACGTCTGACTTTCCACTATTTTTTACTTGTTTCTTCATTTCTGCTATACAGTAACCTTAAAAACTCATTTTATAATGGATTTAGCCCTATTTTGCAGATCAAAGCACAATATTTGAGTGGCATTCAATTAATCAAAGCAGAATGGACCATTATCAGAAAATTAGAAGGGGAAAACTATCGTTTTTTTTTTTTTTTTAAATTTTTTCATCATCCTCATCACCATCTTCTTCTTTTCTTTCTTTCTTTCTTTATCTATTCTAATACTATAATGTGAGTAATGAGGGACATTTTTGCCCCCACAATTAGTTTGCAGTGGTGGATACTTTTGTGTATTTAAGGGACGCAATAAAAATTTTAAATAAAGATGGGTATTTAAGGAATTTGAAAATGTGTGTACTATACAACCTGGGGTTAAGATCTAATCTGCAAATGCCACTCACTAGTTTATATTTTGAAAAGAAACCATAAACCTTGATGGGTGCCGACTTTCTCTCTCACAGTGACAACTTTCCCCAACCGTGCTCGGTAACTCACAGCTTTATACCTGCTGGGGTTACTTTTGAAAACAGAAAGCCATGTGGGCAGAGTTTTTATGCGATCACCCTGTCCATCAGGTATGCTGCCCCATTTTGACTATTGAAACTAAAAGTCATGATCATGAAAAGTCAGGTAGGGCACACCATAGTAAACAGTTGGGAAGGAACACTCAGCATTAGTTTTGTGCAGGGACAACTGTGTTTATGCATTCTCCAATTCATTCATCTGATGTGTCTCATCACAATGAAAAAATTACCCAAAAATTACAGCATTCCAAGACTTAGTTGGGCCATACCATGTAAATTTAGAGGTCTTAGGTATAAGTTTATGAGGTAGCCCAACTTAGAGTTGAATTAGCTTGATTTTTTGAATTATGGCCAAACAAATGGCACACATTACCTAGTGTAGTCAAGTCATATGTGACAGTGTAATACAAGTCAGCATTCTCAGCTTGACAAATGGGGCACATTACCTAGCGTAGTCATGTCATAATGCCAACTAATTGGGGCGGGCTACATGAATCCTGTTCCTCCATTCCACTCTAGGACCATAACTTCAGTAAACTGTAGTTCATCAAGTCTTTTCTTATTACTTCCACCCATATCCTAGTGTAGCCAAGTGCATTCCTCTAATTGCTTTAGTTTCATTGTCTATTTTTCTGTTATTCTGCCGGATCTTTATGTCCGCATTTGGTTATTTGTTTCACTTATCACTTGTTGCGCTTTTCATGTGTTTGACACTGTGAAATGAAATCTGATGTAGTTTTGGTTGATGTTAAACACGCATTATGTTCTCTTGCATTCTAAACCACTAGTGAATGGTTTTCTTATTGCTCTTTATGTTGATAGATAAGCATCTACGTTGGTAGATAGTGTCACCTATTCCTGTGCTTAAAGTGTCACCTTTCTGATATAATCAAATTGTGCAGGTTACAACCCCGTTGTTAAAATTTATGGCAGAATTTGTGTTAAACAAAGCTCAGCGTTTGACTTTTGACTCATCATCTCCAAATGGAATTCTTCTTTTCCGGGAAGTCAGCAAATTAATTGTGGCTTATGGGTCAAGGATTTTATTGATCCCAAATAATGCTGATGTTTATACTTTCAAATACAAGGGAATATGGATTTCCTTAACTATTCTTGCCAGGGGTAAGTATATCAACCATTTATTTTGTTATTTTTGCAGTGTCATTTTGGTGAATTTGCTTTTCAAACAATTGAAACCATTTCTTTGCTAGTGGCAGTGAGTGCTATTCAGTATTACCTTTGCTGCAGCCAAAATACATTATTCATTTATATCATATGATGCGTTGGTTGCTTGCTTTTCTAATAAAATTCTTGGTTCATCAAAAAATATTTTAAGAAGATATTCCATGATTTTTTCACAAGACGTTGATTTATTTCAAATGATGTGTCGCTTGAACTGAATGGTGATCTTAAGAAACTTTTTTCACATGATGTCTCGTTTTGTTTTTTCTTTTCTTCTCTTAGGGCCTATTTGGTTGCAGAATCCAGATTCTAGAGAAAATCCAGATTCCAGTGTCGGAATCCAAAATTGTAGTAACTGGATTGGAAACTCAGATTCCATCTGGAACTAGCTGTTTGGTTGAAAACTGTGTAATCCAACCGTTGCTTGCGGCATGGCCCACTTGGGCTTCAGATTCGCCTCAGAACTTGACCCCTGGCGTATAGTAGTCCCGCAAGACAGATGGCCGGGTTGGATGGCAAATAAACATTATAGTGGGCATAGATGCATACATCAAGGTGGGCATCACCCTAGTGATGCTCACTTCCGCCTCTTTCCCTTCCGTAGAAACGGTCCCCTACACCGTTTCCACTAATCCCGATTCCAGCCCATTTAGGTTTCCAGTTGGAATCCTGTTTGGCTGGAATTTGCTGCCAAACACCAGTTAAAATTTGATTCTGCTGGAATTCAGATTTTAAGCTGGAAACAGGTTTTTCCAGATGCCAACCAAATGGGCCCTTAATAAATTTCAGTTGCCTCTGAAAAGGAAAAAAAGGTGGACTCTTCAGTGAAACTTCAATGGATCTTAAAATACACATTATAACACAGTCAGTACTCAAAAAGATTACAAGAAAAAACTACTCACAGTAGTTTTCCATGGTTTAGGGGCAAAACCATGCATGGAAGGCCATAAGTGTTGCAATTAATTTTCCACCAAAATTGTGTTTTGATGTCAAATAACTCAAGCAGAGCTGTTAAAACACCACTGGGAAGAGATTCCTGTAAAAAAATTGAAAAGATAAAAGTATTTATAGTATTTTCTTTTTTCGATTTTTAAATTTTCTTTCACAGTAATTATGCTATTGTTGCCAATACATGCGATAGTCGATGATACAGAGCATATGTACTAAAGGGGAGTAGCCGATATCGACAGCATGCATTGGGGGATACTATCAATGTTACCCGCTATATTTTGCAATATTTGTTATCCCCCCTATGTCTCTTATCTGTAGGGTGGGACATTGGCCGATATTAACTGTTGGATTGACAATACATTGGGCATTGTATTTTTGTGTGTACAAACTCATATAGAGGTGTGCTCGCATGGTCCTGGTACCTCCAGTACCATGAATTGTGGGCCCCACGTGATGTGTGCATCCAATTACCATGTCCATTAGCTCTGAGTTCTAGGAATCCCATTTTTCCAGACTATGTCTCATGTTAGCATTGCAGAAACCTCTCAAAACCAAAAAACAAATGTTAGCATTGCAGAAGTTTGATGACCTGCTTGCCTGCCTGACATCACAGTCATCATTTATCCGGGCAAGGGACTGGTAGGTGTGCAAATGCGACCAGCTGGTGCAATTGCTACCAGGCAGAATTTGGATATCCTAGATTGAATATTATCTTTTTTTTTTTGTTTTGTTTTTGTTTTTATTTTTGTTTAATAGTGTAGGCAGCATAAGAATTTCTATTTCCACTGGTTTATTTATTTAGTGAATAGTTTTCCACGGATTTATGTGCATTCTTCATAGTATGTGTTGGCTGCTTTTAACGTGATATGTGTATCTAATTGCAGCATTGGCTGGAAATTATGTAAACTTCGGGGTGTTTGAACTATATGGTGATAGAGCTCTTGCAGATGCCCTTGATATTGCTCTGAAGATGACACTGTCAATCCCTCTAGCTGATATTTTGGCATTTCGAAAGGTACGAGTCACTCATGCAGGATTTGTGCTCATAAATGTTCTTAATTTAATTGAAGTCTTTCAATGTTATTTCTTTATATAAGGGTATTTTCTTATTAAATAATATATAAATTACCCTTTTGAATCTAGTGATTCTTTCAGATTGGCAGTATTCATGTGATCATGTCTGAATCTTGCGGTAATTTCATAATATTATGAATCTGACCCTTCCGTCCCTGTCGATTGTTACTATATGCACACAGTATTCTCATTATGAAACAATTTCTAGTATAAGATTGAATTAAAAACCTGATATGATTAAATAGAGAGTATGGAGCCTGGATTGAATATAGAGTATGGGGCAGCATTTCATTGAGATGCATGTGGGTGTTAGCGTTTGATGTTTGTCAATGAGCTAGATATAGGAAATTGAAAAGATTGCCGCTCAAGGTGCATGATCATCCACTATCCTCAATACATATATTGGGCACATGAAACCCTACCAATTTCTTCATTTGAAACCAAACCTTTTGACACAGTGATAGATCTAGCATATATCAAGTAAACCATGGCTATTCAACAAGCAACACGTGTGCCATATCTACACTAAGAAAGAGCCTCCATGTTACTACCAAGGTGTTCTATAATGGTAACGGTGGCTGTAACTGGCCACTGCCGTTATTGTTATGATACAGGCTGTTGCTATTTTTTGAAAAAAAATTGTTTTTGGACCGTTACAGGGCCGTTTTGGCTGTTTTTTTTTTTTTTGGTAACGGCCATTACGACCTCGTAACGTGTAACGGTTATGACCGTTATCGTTACGTAACTGATTTTGAATACCTTAGTTACAACCAGCTAGTTGCAGAAGCAAAAGGGTTTAATTATTTGATCTGTTATTTGCACAACCCCTAGAAATCCATGAAAGAGAAAGAGAAAGAGAAAGGGGGTTGAAAATGTACCTTGGACTTCTATTTCGATGGCTCTGTATGGGCTTCCCTCGACCATTGAGCAATAAGGGCAGTCACAAGGGTGGTTGAAGATGTGAGGTTTTTACGTACTTATATGGCTTATAATGGAATAAGTGAGGCTTAATGGTTGGTCTCTTTATTGTGGAAACTGATATTTAACAATGTTAAAAAAGGAAATCAATTTCTATGATTTATGGTTATGTTTCTTTTTATCAAATATCTTTGGCCATTTTTCCTGTTTGTATCTGCTTGCCCGCGCTACGGCTCCTCTTAATGAAGTTTTTAGTTATTTGGTAAAAAATGGTGGATATTTCTTTTTCAATGGAAATTGATTTCTTTTCCAAGGTTTTATGATAATGATGACAACAATGTTGATAGTACCTCAGGCTGTGCATGTACATGAAGTAAAACTTATCAAAGTGAGGTCATAAACAATCCCCCTCCGAACCCAATGCTCAGTACCTGTAATCGCCTTCCATAAATGAGAAGCTCTATAAAGCGAAGAACTTTTCACAAACCAACCACCCTCTTGCACTCCATATTTACTAGCTAATAATCTCTCTCCAACGTCTTCCCTCTTCAATTCCACACCTCCAAATCCACTTCCCAGGAAGGCTGATATTCATATCGCCCAACCTTTTGAGACCAGCCCTGCCCTCTTGAATAGGCTTGCACATCTCATCCAACTTAAGGAGATGGAATTTCCTTATCTCGGAGGATCCTTTCCAAAAGAAATCTCTTCTCAACTTCTCAAGCCTATCCAAAACCTCATTGGGGCATTTAAAAAGAAACATGAAATGCATAGGCATATTAGAGAAAGCCACCTTAATAAGTGTTAGCTGGCCTCCCAAAGAGAGATAATGACCCTTTCAAATCTCAATTCTTTCGATAACCCCGTCCCATAAGTGTTTGGCCGACTTTCCTATGTAAAGAAGCAGCCTAAATACGTTGTAGGAAAGGACCCAGATTTACTCTTGTATAAACCTGCAAGATGACTAAGATCATCGCTACTTATTTCCACAACCAACATTTCAGACTTGGCCACATTAACCTTCAATCCGGAGGGTGAGACTGCCTCAAAATAGATGATAATTTTCCAAAGATACATCCATCGAAGTTTCTTCCGCATTGCAAAATAGAAGCATATCATCCGTATATTGAAGATGAGAAACTTGCCATCCACCATGTGATGCCTTAAAATCACTGAATAACTTGTTCTCCTTCCCCTTATGAAGTATCATACTAAGAGTGATGTCATCAAAATGGGGCAGGGACATCCCTGATGTCATAAAAAAATACACTAAAGAGTGATGTAGGACATGGCATAGATACATTTCTAGCATGGTTAAACCAAAAAAGGCCAAATGGAAGTGGAAGTAATCCGTCATATTTGGGCCTAGCCGTCAAGGTATTCCAAAACGGTTACGTATCGGCTGATACGTAAAGGAAATGGTGGTGGCCGTTACGCGTTACAGGGTCGTAACGGCCGTAACAGCTGCTACAAAAAAAATGGGCCGTAACGGCCTCGTAACGGTCCCGTAACGGCCTATAACGGACCGTTACGGCCCCGTAACGGTTCTGTAACGGTCATGCAACTGTTTTTTTTTTTTTTTTTTTTTTTTTTTCAGAAAATAAAAAAGGGCTGTGTCGGCCGATACGGGGTCCGTAACGGCTGTTACGACCCGTATCGTAACGGCAACAGTGGTGGCCGTTACGGCCACCGTTACTGTTATGGAACACCTTGCTAGTCGTTTGTAGGGCATGACGTAATTGGGCCCCAGGCACTTTCGGTTTGAAGAACTAATGTATCCCAAAACGGTTACGTATCGGCCATATACGTAATGAAAATGGTGGTGGCCGTTATGCGTTACGGGGTCGAAACAGCCGTAACGGCCGTTACAGAAAAAACAGGCCGTAACGGCCTGTAACGGACCGTTACGGCCTCGTAACGGTCCTGTAACTGTTTTTTTTTTCAGAAAATAAAAAAGGGCCGTATTGGCTAATACGGGATCCGTTACGGCCGTTGCGACTTGTATCATAACGATAACGGTGGTGGCTGTTACGGCCACCGTTACCGTTATGGAACACCATGCGAAAAACTTCATTCTAGATAAGGAGAAATTGCTGTTTGAAGTGTGAACTGTAAATTGACCATAACTTTTGATTTGGGTATCGTTACGGGATGCACGACCTATCAATCTTTATCGTAACGGGCCATCCAGGGTCAACCGACCCACATAGTGGGTTGTGTCCATCCATTTTGCGAGAAAACACGTGCTTCCAGTTCAAAAAGGGGATTTAGGGAAATTTTACTATGTTTAGTAATTTCGTTTTTTTGTTGTACTTCCTTATTTTTTGAGTTTTTGATTTGTCTTTTCTGGAGATTGATTGTAATCATGTTGGGACTCCTCTAATCATTCTTGGAAAAACTTACTATGTCGGGTAAGTTCTATTCTAGTTGAATTATGACTTATATTAGGGTTAGAATTTTGCTATTTTTGTTAATTACGAATTAGGGTTTATTTTTTCTTTATTAGCGGTGTAATCGAGAGTTGATACACATTACACGTTATTTAATAAAAAATTATACAAAATTTCTTTTTCTTGTGGAATCAAGAAATACTCAGGTGGATTCAAGGTTTTAATCATTTGAGGAAGATGGTGATCTTCCTCTTCACTTTTGCACCTCTTCCCTGCGTCAGTTGGTATCAAAGTGAGGCTTTTACTCGGCTTAGTGGCATCTAACCAAGGTTCGAGCAACAATCCCATGGACGGTGGTCCATGGGGATTATCTTTTGATAATGGCGGCATTTGACACGACGCAGTGGGAGAATCTGCAAGCCATACAAAGATTACAGGTAGCGGTTGACCATTTGACAAAAGCCTTAGGATAGTCTCGTGTTCGTAATAATGAGCAACATGAGATTGACAATGGAGCTCGTGGTCATTATGTTCGTGATTTGACACTGGTGATGAATTGCAGGCCACCACCCGATAATGATGAATCACATGCCACCACTCTGATCGTGAGGAAGTTGTACACGCTAAAAGAGGAGATAAATATACAATAGCACAACATCTTTTGAACGAGGTGTACTGCGGATCAAAGAGTGTGATTTGATCATAGATGACATGAGTAGTTAGAACCTTGTGTTGAAGACTATGGTGGAAAAGTTGTAACTAAAGACATAAATGCACCTCTCCATACACGATTGGATGGATCAAGGAGGTTAACGAAATAAAGGTAATTGAACGATGTCGTATTCCTTTCTCCCTTGGTAAATATTATAAGGACGAAGTAATGTGTGACGTGGTCGATATGGAAGCTTGTCATACGTTACTTGGTCGACCATGGCAGAACTATGTTGATGCCACACATAAAGGCCGGGATAATATTTTTACTTTTGTTAAAGATGATAGAAAGATTATCTTTGCCCTTATGAGAATGGAGAACCAATTCAAGACTTCTAATATGGGGGGGCGGTCTCTCGTAACTGTAGTAGATTCCATCAAAATAATATGAGGAGACGGGGGAAATCAATGTATTAATTGAAAAGGAGAAAGAAGTAAAACTCATGAACATTCTAAAGAAGTTGAAACCAATATTGTAGGAGTTTAAGGGGATTATGCTTGATAAACTTCCTGACGAGTTGTCCCCCATGTGGGATATTGCTCTTGTTCAGGCAAAGTTCACCTTCAACAACATGTAGAATCAATCCACTGGCTAGTCCCAATTCGAGGTTGTGTATGGTCATGTTCATAAACATACACTCGATCTGGTTCCATTGCCTAAGGTACCGAGTGTGCATGTTGCGGTAGAAAAAATGGTGGATCGGATCGTGACAGTGCATACCGATGTTTAGAAGAAGTTACAGAAGTCTAACACCCAGTACAAGAAAGAGGCTGATAAACATCGGTGCTAGAAGGTTTTTGAAGTGGGTGATAATGTGCTAGTTCACTTGTGCAAAGAGAGATTTCCGACGAGATAATGAATAAGAAGATCGGACCTGTTCTGATCCTTAGGAAAATAAATGATAACACTTATGTTGTTGATTTTCTCGAGGGCATGGAGATCTCACGGACTTTAAATATAGCATACCTTGATGAGTATCATGAGCCGAGTCCGTTAGGTAACTCGAGGGCGAGTTTTTTTCAAGTGGAGGGGTCTGATGTAGGGCGTGGCATAGATACATTCCTACCATGACTGGACTAAAAGAAGGCCAAACGGAAGCGGAATTAATCCATCAGATCTGGGCTTAGTCGTACATAGGGCATGACGTAACTGGGCCCCAACCAGGCACGTTCGATTTGAAGAAATTCATTTTGGATAAAGAGAAATTGCCGTTTGAAGTGTGAATTGTAAATCGACCATAACTTTTGATCGGGGTATCATTACAGGATGCACGACCTATCAATCTTTACCGCAATGACCCACATAATGGGTCACATCCATCCGTTTTGCGAGAAAATGCATGCTTCCATTTCAAAATGGAATTTTAGGAAAAACTTTACTATTTTTAGTAATTTCGATTTTTGTCGTATTTCCTTATTTTTAGAGTTTTAGATTTTCGTCTTATTTAGAGATTGTTTGTAATCGTGCTGGGACTCCTTCAATAAGGTTAATTTAGGACTTTCTGTTTTTTTTTTTTTTTGGAAAAATTTACTATTTTGGATAAGTTCTATTCTAGTCGAATTGGGACTTCTATTAGGTTTAGAATTTTGCTATTTTTGGTAATTACGAATTAGGGTTTATTTTTTCTTTATTAGTGGTGTAATTGAGAGTTGATACACATTACACGCTATTTAATAAAAAATTATACAAAATTTTTCTTGGTCTTATGAACTCAAGAAATTCCCTTGTGGATTCAAGGTTTTAATCACTCGAAGACAGTCTTCACTTTTTTACACTCTTCCCTGCATTAAAGAGCTTCCCCTTTCACTACAAATAAATAGGGAGATAGCGGGTCCCATTGCCTAAGACCCCACAATGCCTTAAAGTGCCCTTTAGTGATCCATTAACCAAACTGGAGAATGAACCGATTTAACACAAGCCTGAATCCATCCTCTCCACTTACTGCCACATCCCAAACGATCAAGCATGTAATCTAAAAAATTCTAGCCAACTTGATCATACGCCTTTTCAATAGCCAACTTGCAAACGACACCGTCCTTCCTCTCCCTCCGTCTGAAATCAATGCATTCATGTGCGGTAAGGGCACTATCTAAAATTTGTTTCCTTGCCACAAACATCCCCTGATTTACTGATATGACCTTTGATAAAGCCCTCTTGAACAAGCAAGAATCTTGGCCAACAGCTTATAGGGCCCACCAATAAGACTAATCGGCCTACATTGTTTAAGATGATATGTTCCTTCGACCTTAAGGATTAGAGCTATGAACGAAGCTCCAAGCTCACTAGAAAGTCAGCCATGCTTGAAGAATTGCACAATATAATCCATCACATCCTTTTTAACTAGGTGTGACCATTTTTTATAAAACATCATAAGGAAACCATCGAGGCCCGGAGCCTTGTTCTCCACACATGGAGCTTAGCGCAAGTAACACCTCTTCTTTCACAATTGATGCTTCCAACATCTCAGAGTCCTCATCACCTAGCCTTAGAAATTCTAAGTTATCAAGTTGTGATCTCGGTTGCTTGTCAACATATATAAGCTTTGTGTAAAATTGAATTATAGATTTGCAAATCTTGCTTTTGTCCAACATTTGAACCCCATCCACAATTAAAGGAGATTTTATTTTGGCGAGCCCAAGCACTTGCAATATTATGGAAGATGCACGTATTTTTTGTCCCCTTAAGCCACATTGTTATAAATCTCTACCACCACTTTTTATCTCTTCCCTCGAACGGCTAGCAAAAGATAAGGATAACTTAAGTCTCCTCTTCTATCTTCCTTTGAGAGACCACCACCTTCTTCTAATAGGTCTAATGCATGAATCTCTTCTGCCATCTCATCAAATTTAGCCTCCCTAGCACTAAGCACCTCTTCTTTTCACAGATTAATTCTACCTTTCAACTTCTTGAGCTTTATACTCAAATCTAAAGCTGACATAGCCTTCTACCAAGGCGGAAGTCCATCAATCCGGTACAAGTTGATCAAAGCCAAATTTTATCCACCTCCAGAGTAATTGGATGATGATCAGAAGCAATTCTTGTCAGTTCGCGCTGAGCAACCAAAGAAAATTTCTCAACCTTATCTAACCAACATTAAGAATCTGTCTAAACTTGCTAACACTGCATTTTCCTCCTTGTTGGACCATGTAAACTTGGCACCCCCAAAGGAAGGTCAATGATGTCATGGGTCCCCAGTTCGAGAAAAGCTTCATACTTTTAGTTATACACCCACCCCTAGATTTTTCACAGGAAAAACAAACCACATTAAAATCCACACCAACACACCAGGACACCTCTCACCTTTACCTAACAGTGTCTAGCTTTGCCCAGAACTTGAAAACTAGAAGAAACATTGTGGAACCTTACTGACAGAGAGAAAACACCAGCAAAACCATTCTCCCTTTTCCACTTCTCAGAATTCCAAGAAACTAAAATCCCCCCAGCAGCCCCATTTGTGTCGTTAGTAATTCAGTGTTTGAATTTATCCCTCCCAAAGAGAATCGAGCATACCTCTATCAATGGATTGTTGCTTGGATTCTTGAAGAGAGATAATATTCACCTTAGCTTTCCCGCATGCCTTTCTGACCCGAACCCTCTTGAGTTTGCAAGCCAGGCCTCCCACGTTCCATGATAGGATTATCATTGGGCAACTGCTCTACCCGGTCTTCCCCCTTGCCTCCACTAGCTTTAGCCGTAGTCTCGTAATTAATAGAGCACTAAGCTTAGGAGCTCCCTCATACCTTAGGAGATTTCTTCGGCCTCAATGACTAGATATCTTGCTGCCACTAAGCTCCCTGGCTTGGACAAATTGAAAGAAAGCATAGATGTGCTCATCCCACCTGCCCCCCCACTTTTTCCAGAATGCTTTGGCCCATTTGAACTGCCCCTCAGGGATAGTTATTCGCCATTCTTGCATTGGCCATGCATATCAGATCTGTGTCCCCCCCCCCCCCCCCATCTTCTCGGCTTGGAGAGGAGTGATCTCAATAGCCCCTTCTAGAGACTCAATCTCAGCTCTCGCTCAACTAGCATCTTCTCCCCTTTCTCTAATTCTTGGCAATCAAGCAATCCTCTGATGTAGTATGCGTTCTATTCATGTTTGCCATGATCCCTTGTTCTCCCGAGAAAAGAGCACCCTCCGTATCTGATACGCCCTAGGAATGCATATGCCCTCCTATAGGGTCCCCCTCTATCGTGTGACATTCATTGACTTCGCTTTTAGAAGAACACTGATCAAACCCTGTAGAGAATCTCTGCTATCTTTGCGCTGCTAGATGAACAATGAAATTAATGGTTGTTGGCGATATAAGGGGGGTATGAAATCTCACATGGGGACTTGGAGCACACAAGTAGAGCTACTTAAGTCAGCCCAACATGCCGAAGAATGAATCAAAACTGCACATGATGGGGGACTCAAAACATTCACGTGTGCTAGGGACACTATTAAAGCCATAGCATTTGGATCTCCTTTCACGTATGTCAAAATTTGACTAATCATCACCCATCATTGGTTCATCACTCTACCATGTGTCCAATGTTGACAAAATCGTTATCATATCGTAAATCGCATCGAATAGCAAATCGTAAGATTTTTTCTGATTTTAAAAATATACATATAAAAGAAAAAGAAAAAACATAAGTAAATCAGAGAAGATTAAAAGCTCATTAATCATCCATTTCCCATCAACATGTACCAAAAAAGTAATACATATCATGATATTATCAATTGAGGAAATGTATATGGTATACATATCATGATATTAAAGGATGCTTGTCTTTTTTCCTTTGTTTTCTTTTGTTGTCTTTCGAAAAAATTTGCCTTAAAAAAGATACAAGAGTCCTCTAATAATTTTGTTCTTTTGTACCTTTCTTAAGTGTAGAATCATGTTAGAAAAATGGCATTCGATTCCATTGTGAATAGTATCTTGATTTTTTTATTTTGGGTATTTGAATATCAAAATTCCTAAATCTCCTCCTGCTTCTCTCTCTCTCTCTCTCTCTCTCTCAAAAGAAAAAAAATTGAGGATATATTTAATAGGGGAGGCCTTTTCCATGTTTTATGAGCAAAATGGTACAAAGAAATAAGAAAAAAGGAATAAAAATTAAAAAAAAAATTGATTTTTAAGTTATTTTGGGCCCATTTATGTAATCTACGATTATCTTACGATTCATTGATTTTTAAGTTATTTTGGGCCCATTTATGTAATCTACGATTATCCTATGATTCGATACGATTCTTATGACTATCGTACGATTATTTGGTATTTGTGATTTGAATCATATGATTATTTGACTATTGTACACCCATACGATACGATTACGATTCATATCGTAAATCATATGATTTTGATAGCATTTCATGTGTCATCATTAGAGCTGTCCTCTAGAATTCATTTGTGTGTCCCTAACCGAGGTCCGAGCTCCAGGTCAACAACAACTTCGGGCAAATGATTGTTTGGGATGGGGACCGGCTCAGGCCCTGAGCCTACTTCAAAACCGAGGCTCAGAGGGGGCGTGCTCACCTTCTAAACTCTCGTAGAGCACAAGCCTCCGCGTGTCGACCCCTCGGCTTCACTAATCGCACCTACCTCCTCTCCTCCAATGGGCTTCTTGCACAAGACGCCTTCTGGAGCTTTACAGGAGTAACCACCCCGAACTCCTTCAGCTGCCTTCAGCCGACCGCCATGACTTCTGACCACTCCTCCAATCTCCCTGCCCTTCTAGACTTTTCACCCTAATGGGGAGAGATTCGTCAGTCACCTTCCGTTGAATCTTAAACATCAACCATCTCTCCCCAACCACCACAGATAGGAAGGTTGGATTTGTTAGAGATTTCTTTCTCTTAACCCTCACCTAGTAACACCTAGCTTCACTCCATTCGTTGTCATGGGTCGATTTCTACTACCTCCCTAAAACAGGGTGCCATTGCAACGAATAAATCCTGGAACCAAAATTCCAAAGGAATTCCCCAAGTATCATGCATCTTCCGTGCTAAAAATAGAGACCTCCCACCATCTTATGTAGTAAATCAGACCATCTTCATGGACAACAACTATCAGCAGACTGTCTGTGTTTCCTTTCGAGTGCAAGCAGATCTACACCTTGTTGGAATCAATAGGCCACTCAATGAATATTCATCGGGAGCTAGACCACAACACTCCAACAACCACCCCTCAATTTGAGATAGGGTGGCACCCTCCTTCATCAAAGCCACCATCGAATGTTGCAATTACTCCCAAGACTCTAGAATTGTGTCTTGATTGATTCAAACCACCAACGCATCTGCGTGGCCCTCTGTGAAAGCCCACCTCCCTCCTACATGTTGATATTTAACTATCCCTTTCTTCTTTGAATATTCTTTTGTCCCCTCCCCCTCCTTCCGAGCACAATTTCTCTCTAGCTACAATGTCCCTATAGGATGAAGCGCCGTCTCTCGAATTTATCCCAGCATCCCGAGCTTCATCGAGGTTCTCGGTAATGTCCCTCATTGCTGCAGCTCTACCCCTTCTTCTCCTCCACACACACACACACACATATATATATATATATATATATATATATATATATATATATATATATATATATATATATATATATATGGGCCTTTTGGAAAATGAATCTCCTCCCACCGAAGCTTTCTCCATGCAAGATTTCTACCGCACGAGCAAGCTCCTCTTTCGTGCTTATATGAACAAACGCAAAGCCCTGTTAAGCAATGGTGGTTCGATCCCTCAAAACAATGACCTCCATGACCATCCCCACCGTCGTAAACACCCTCGATATATTTACTGGTAACCAACCTTCTGGAAATCTGGCGACGTAGAGTGTTGGATACTTGGCCTTTCCTACCTGTGGCCGTTGTTTGCCCAATCCCAATCCCTTTCCCATCTGCCACTTCGCCTGCCCCATCTTCACTTCCTACTCTGCCCTTGCCTCATTGTCTCCTTCTCATCGGGAAATCGTCCCTGCAAGCACCCCTGAGATGACTTCGTACCAATGTCCTTCCCCCTAATGCCTTTCCTTCGTCACTCCATTTGCACAAGGTTTTGACTTTAAATTATGAAGATATGTCTGAAGGGAAAGAGAGATTCTTCTTCTTTTTTGGCAACTTTCCATTACAGGGGTCCCACCACAACACTAAAATCAATTAATGTTTTCAATGATATGTTACATTTTTCTGTTTTCAATAAAAATTAGTAAATCTTTTCAATGCTTTTAGTAAAAAGTAATACAAGTAACAATGTTAGCTTAGTTTTGTTGCTCTTTATTTACCTTTATACCTAATCATTGCCCATTTCCATTATTTTGGGTTGCATTTGGTTGCACCAAATATCATGAAATTTTGTTAAATTTCATTATTAATTAGTTTAATTTGTTGCGAAATATCACGAGATTGGTGTAACCAAGTGCAACCTTGATTTAAAATCTTCAAGTAGTGCGTTGCTTACGCTCCACACTATGTAGCTTATGCCTCACGCTTCAGAGGGGTGAGTGCTACGTTACACGCTATCTGCTATTTAAGACATTGGTTTAGAGTAATATATCCTTCCTAAGAATGTTTTTTCTTAGTCTTTGTGTTTCTTGTCCAGCTTACAAGGGCATACTTCGCTTTCTTGGAGGTTCTATTTAGCACCCATATCGTTTTTATTCTGAATCTGGATACAAGCACCTTTATGCACATTGTCGGATCTCTTGAATCTGGTTTGAAAGGTTTGGACTCCAGTATCTCATCCCAGGTATGATATTATTCTAAATATCTGATTCTGCCTCAGCAATCACTATATGATACTAAGTTGAAAGAAACCATGTCTTTTTGATTGGTCTGGCTGTAATTCAAGTGGGCCTGACCTTTCGTTAAGTCAGATTATTGGTCTGGTAGACCCTATCAGGCGGTTGGCGATGCCCTAGTATCTTACCTTTCAGATGATACTGCCCTCCCGATGACAGCCAATCATTACATTCAAATGGGTGGTTTGAATCATCCAATGAGGGAGATTATGTAGCATCTCCCACCCGCCATCTAATTGTTCTGGGTCACGAAAAGGTGGACCCTGCCTGTACACGGTTTCCTGGGTTGAGCAAATACTGGACTGAGCGTTATGTTCTCTCATTTGTTTATTATGCATGTGCTTTAACTAGATATTCTTTCTCAGTACTAACACGGAATCTCTACAGTGCTTTATTTCTATCGACTAATTTGTTTTTTCTTTGCCAGTGTGCTGCTGCTGTCGATTGTTTGGCTGGTTTCTACTTCAACAATATTACAGTGGGGGAGCCACCCACATCACCGGCTGCAATGAATCTCGCTCGGCATATTGTAGAGTGTCCAAGTTTGTTCCCAGAAGTGAGTTTTTGTTACAGCGGGGTTACACAAAGCTCTCCTTTGTAGAGTTTTTTTTTTTTTTTTTTTTGAGGAATTGTAGTGTCCTGATGCTCGTCTGTTCAGATGCTTCTTCACGCAAGATGTCATTTGTTTGGCTGCCAGTGTCTCCTGTTGAGTTAGTGATGAGAGGGTCACTGTTGTTCTGGCTTGCCTTCATTCTTGTACCTCCTTTTTTTTAATGAGTTTTCATTGCCATTCGGATAAAAAAAGAAAGAGAGAGAAACAAAAAAAAAAAAAAAAAACCTGACCACACCAGACTGGATGGTTCGACTGTTTGGATCAGAAATGGCCATGAAGGCTGGCCTGGTAACTGGAAACCTGGTCCGACTGTTGTTCAACAGTTATTTGAAAAAAAATGTAATGCACCATTTGGAAAACAAAATGCACCCTAGCCAATGCCAAATCCACATTATTTGTTAATTCTTTTTTATTCGAAGTAGATTCCCGGGTCAAGAATAGGTCAAGTGTCTGGCCCGGGTTTTAAGACATTGCTCTATACCCTCCATTTCATGGTTCAGTGATCCAGACTGTTGATATGATGGGCCTTGATGGGGGGTTACCTAGAAATCCAGATTTGAAGACCCCACTTTGGATTTTTTACTTCCTTTTTACATTTCTTTCAACCATCTTGCAGGTCATTGATCAAAGGGCTAATATCTTCATCTGGTGGATTTTTGGGGCACTCCCCATTTGTAGTTGGTCCCTTGGAGCACTGCCATCATGATGCATCAGGACCCAATAATTTCTTTCTTGTGTTTAGCGTAGTATTTGGAATTCATCTTCGTCTAACTCGTTTATGAGTATTTAGAGATGTACTCTTACATTGTCCTTGTTTGAGCAGATACTGAAAACCCTGTTCGAGATCGTACTGTTTGAGGACTGTGGGAATCAGTGGAGTCTGAGTAGACCTATGTTGAGCTTGATACTCATCAATGAACAGGTACTGGTTAGAACCTCCAAATTACTGTGTTTTCTGGATTTTCTAAATTAATCATCATCAGTATCATCTTCATCATCTTCATCTTCTTCTTAGCCTTATCCCAACAGATTTTCTACGCCAATGTTTTTTTTTTGTTTTTTTTGTTTTGTTTTGTTTTGTTTTGTTTTTTTTTTTTTTTATAAATTTAACTGAGTTGACTCGAGCTTGATATTTGAGTGCATGGAAAATATAAGCTAATTTGGGACTTGGGAGGGTACTTGAACTATTACCTAATCAACTTTGAGTTGAGCCTTGTTGAGTTTGATCTTTTGACTTTGTGAAATGTGAATGCCACGGGAGAATATAATTCCACATTGATCTACAAATGTGGATGTTGACATCTGTGTTATTCATTGGGTGGTCACACTGTGCTAGTGCCTGAAATTGGGCGTGCTACACCATATTAAAATAATTGGGCAGCCAAGAAAAAGGCCAACTGCTAATTCAACATTCACATGGGGCCCACATGATGCTGTGAGGCAAAATGGTGGGGCCCACATGATGAACAGCCCAGATAATGCAGGGAGGGAAAGATTTAGATTGCTATTGCATGAGTTATGGAATCTCCATCATTTAAGGAGCTTCTCTACTGACCTGACCGTAATTACTCCTGCAGATATTCAGTGATTTGAAAGCTCAAATTTTGGCTTCTCAGGTAAGCTCTAAGCTCCAGAATTATTCAATAATTCACAATACTGAAATTTTCTTATTTGAATAAGTGTGTCAGAGATGCCTTCTCACAAGTCTCGACCATTATGCCATTTGTCTTGCAGCCGGCTGATCAACGGCCACGCCTTTCCCTCTGTTTCGACAAGCTGATGGCTGATGTTACGCGGAGCTTGGATTCGAAGAACAGAGACAAATTCACCCAAAATCTGACGATATTCAGACACGAATTCCGTGTCAAGTAACTCAAAACCATCTTTCAGCAAATGCTACTTTCTTCGGTAAAATTCTGTCTGGCTGCGTCAGTCTCACTCTTTTCGCAGCAACAGGCATGGAAGGCACGTCTCACCGTACTTTGGATTCACATGGATATTTGGTTTTATTGTTACAGAGATGCAGATATATACTGAAGTTCAGCGTGGGTTGGGGCTGCTGCCCCCCAATGTGAATGTGATTATGGTTTCTTATACTGGGAATGGAAGATGATAGGTAGAGATGTTACAATGGTAGTTTTTAGGGCAGGGTTTTAGAATTGCAAAAGCTGACGACTGGGTATTTGTTGTCAAGATATATCGATTCTTTTTAGCAGAAGGAAGAAAGATGTAAATGGCTTGTTAATTATTTGTTACACAGATCTGATTCTGTTGATATTCAGATTCTCTGTACATCGCCTTTTGAGTTTTTGTTGATGAAAGGTGGAATTGCATATGTTAGTTTGCATGTGGGTCATAGAGGGTCTGGCGCACATGCCTGTAAGGCACGCATGAGCTCGTGGTCTCATGGATGTGTATGCATGTTTGTATGATTTTTGAAGTATTAACATCTCTCTCTCTCTCTCTCTCTCTCTCTCTCATTTCTATGTAAAAATGGATATCTCAGTTAAAGAAATATTATGGTGGAGCCAGTAGAACTGGAATGTGAGAAAGCTCTCAATGAGAGCTACAACTAGCATTTAGGATGACAGTTGTTGCATATTCCCATTCGACCATCTCTGTTCTAGCATCTCTTATTTCAGCTGATATTAGTAGTTGAGTTGTTCAAGTGGGGTCCATGGTTCACTTACCCAGATCATACGTTTGTGACCCTCGCATTGGATGGGCCCTGCTGAAACTATCACCTTTTGTGAAAGATCTTAGGTAAAGATTTGGAGTTGAATGTGGATCATTGTTACATCTCTACTTAATTCTATTGCAAGCCATGAATTGAAAGTTTAGTATTATACTGATGGGTAAAATGTGTTGTGTGGCCATCCATGGTATGGTTAAGGGGCTGGATTCTTTGGACTACGGACTAGTACAAACTAATGCATATTTTTGTATTGAGGAACCACTTTGTAACTATACCAATTATTTATAATTCGGGCTATATCTACTATTTATATAGGACTATGACCTCTAGATTTGTGTGTGGCCCACCCGGTGATTGGGTTGATCTGATTTTTGAAACGTCTTATCATGGTTGTGCACCTTTTAGGCATTTTAAGGGGGCGTCTGGATCGTAAGTTACTTGAGATATGCTACTTAGATTTGCACTTATTAAACTGAAGTGATAAGCAACTTTAAATAAAAAAAAAAGTTATTAAGTGATCATAAACCGAACTTACCTCAAATAAGTTCTTATCTACTGCTGTATGTAGAAAAACTAACTTATTTGGTTGTATCCAAACGGGCCCTAAACGTTAATGCATGCGCCACGTGGGCTTAGAATGCTGTACTTCCATCTTTAGGGGCTGTTTGGATGCAATCAAAATTGTGTATTGCACAGCTGTCTGGGTTGTGTTGTTTTGATTAGGCTATCCAGGTCAAGCTGTTTTGCATAACTGTTTAATCCTCTGTCAAACCCTGAAACAGGGACTAAAGAAGAAATGTAGCACATGCAAGGAGCTTGAAAGGTAGCTTAAAATGTTTGTTGGTGCACGTGGGGCTGCACATCTGACCCGTTAACCCGCCTGACCCGACCCGGTAGAAACCCGATCCGTCCTGACCCGGTTGAGAAAACGGTCCAGTCCTGAGTAGATGCGGCTGGACCGTTTTTAATTTAGGTACGGTTTAGGGTACATGCCAAACCCGCCCGACCCGACCTGTACCCCAACCTGTGTATACCGACTCATTCCACCCGACCCGAACCACCCCGTTTATACTAGTTTATTGCTTTTAGAAATTTCTATATAGCATTATCAATAGGTTGAATGGTAAAAAAACATTAGGGTGGACTTTAGAATCTTTTAATGGTGGGAGTTCAATGACCACTGATTTTTGTGGTGTGGTCTACCTAAAGCTTTTATCTGCTTCCTTTTTTGGACTATGTCCTATAATAATCTGGAAACATAGATGGACTGGCATGGATTTACAATATATACATCGAGGTGAGCCTCATTGTTAGGCTCTCACCGACATGGCTGGTTCCGGGTCTCATCGATTCTGACCAAAGTTACGCTCATCTCACACTCATAGGGAGCGGATTAGGTGACATCCGAGATCCACCAAGGTGGGTGGCCCCTGACTATGTGTCTTAAATCCACACCGTCCAACTATTTTGAAAGATCATTTTAGGATATGATACCAAAAATGAAGTTGACTCAAATCTTAGGTGGACCACGCCATACAAACATAGTCCTAACCTGACCTGACCCGACCCGGTTTAGCATATAGGGTAGGGTAGGGTTAGGGTTAACCTTTTTACAAGTAGGGTAGGGTTAGGGTTGGGTCAGCCCAACCAGGTTACGACCCGGACCGAAACTCGGACCTTTAAATATATTTAGGTTCGGTCCAGGGTTGGGCCCAACCCGACCCTAACCCGATCCGTGTGCAGGCCTAGGTGCACGTAGTTTTTATTGTGCATGTGCATATTGATACAAGTGCTTATGATCTGATAGGTGAGGGCCCATTAACGTTGTGGCACCCTCCCTAATGATTGGATAGCCTTTATTTCATATCAACAAAGTTATGTATAGCTTTTATTTCATATCAACAAAGTTAGGGGTGGTGAGCTCCCACCTTTCCTTAGAAAAAAAGAAGAAGAAAAACAAGTGCCTACGATATGATTGGTGGTGGCATGTGAGGGTAACTGAGCATTGATGGTTGTACATGTGGCACATTTCACGTGTAATGCATGTGCATGAAAAAAATTACATTCTTGCATGCATGAAATTAGGGGTAAGCTTCCGTCACTTTTCTTTGACTTCTTTAGTGAAGATATAATATCATTATTGAAGGTTCGGAAGTCTTTATTTTTTGTGCTAGTTTACAAATGGATTTTTGTTTTTGGGTTAGTACACACATCCCACTATGAGTGCACACACCCACACTGTTAGTCACCCTTAGAGGTGGCAATGGGTCGGGTCGGGTCGGGTCAAGTTCAGGTCGGGTCGTTTCCACCTTAATCCTAACCTGACCCAAATTGAATTCGGGTTGGATTTTCCCAACCCTTACCCAACCCAAATTAAATCGGGTCGGGTTGGGTTGACCCGCATTTTAATGATCAACTAACTAATTTGTAGTTTAAACGGAAATCATATCTTATTTCAAACCTTAATTTGAATCAAAATACTTAGAATTCCCAAGAAAGACTCAACTAATAGAGGAATTTTACTAAATCAATTCACGACTAGACTCAAATCTTCAGCTACCAATGCCTGCCCAATATTGCTCAGGAATCTGACATGAATAGTCATGGATTAGACTTCACCTTAAACTGGACTCAGTGAGTTTTGTTGAGTCCACTCAACACAAGTTATAACTAGTTTTAACCAGATTGAACTTTAAGAGCAAGGATGTATGACCATGATCAATCCTAAATAGTTGAACTAAATCAGACATTCCAAGAATTAGGAACAACTTCTATCAACTAATATGAACTAGGCATAGAATGAGTTTGACTCGGTTTACTACTTGGTAGCAAACCAGGCCGATCATAGATATAACAGAAAGATGAAATGGCTGATTATCTTACCTATACCTCAACAGCAAGAACTTTATGAATGCAGTCCTGGCCTCCAATGGTGAAACGTCAACCATCGGTTTTCCTTCAATCTGACAACTATGGATAGAGTAGAATAATTTCGAGGAGCTTAGGAAACTCTAAGATTTCATCTCCAACCCCTTCTAACGGACATGTTTATATGGTTAGAATGAGATTTAGGGTTTCTGAATATAAGAAAGGAGAAAAACGGAAGAAAAATCCTATTTATATGTTGACATTCTCAACCCTAATTTGGGTAAACATCAATGGACAACTAAGATAGTTTGCAACTAAGGATTATGAATGGCTCAGATTTGCTCGAATGCATTGTCACAGATCGATGTTAATAGGGAAAGAAACGGAGGTGAGAGAGAAAAAAACGGAATATTTTTGCTTTGAGACCCGCCACCTGCACAATGCAACTTATATGCAAAATAATGGTTATACACATGAACATCCACACCTGATATCAATTGGGTTCTAGTTAAAAATGATGCTAGAAACTGATAGAAGGTTTGGATCGAGCCAAGGTAGGCCACATTGGTTTCAGTGGTCAGGTTTTAAAGGGTTTGAAAACACAAAATCAATTACTCACTTGTTACATTTGACTTCTAACTGTGTACACCATACAATAATACTTTCAATGAAACACCTGGGGGTTGCTAGACTCCTACGTCCGAACCATATGAATGGATTTGATCAGTTAGACCGCTGTTCGAAAGTGGGCAGCACGATTTTGAAAACAGACAACGTCAGTTTGAGACATTTCGACGAAAACAGAGGGGGATAAGATTCTCTCAGTTTTGGTTTTGATCGGGTCAACAAATATTGACCGATCCACCCAATTCGGTATACAACATGTGCACCAATTATTAGTGCACACTCACCAACAAAAATGGGGCCCACTTTCATCAGAAGTGAAATCCTACTCCATCCATACATCCAGCTGGGTGTACAAGAAAAAAAAACTATATATTATTTAACTAATAAGAAAATTAATATATAATAGTCTACTTAACCCCTATATGATTCAGGTCAGGTCGGGTCACTTTTAACCCTAACCCGACCAATAAAATCCGGGTTGGGTCGGGTTAACCCAAAAATTGAATTCGGGTCAAATTTTCCAATCATAAACTAGAAAAAACCGGGTTGGGTTGGGTCGGGTTAGTGGGTCGGGGTTGAATTTTGCCAAGTCTAGTTACCCTGCAATGTTAGCCACCCCCACGTTGGGATTCGATACCTAGACCTCAATGTTGAGACGAGGGTATCTTGACTCAATTTATCATTTTCCTAAAGGTGTGGGTGTTTGTGTATAAATAGGTTTGACTAAGTATTTGTAAACTATCAACTCCCGATAGCTTTGCCAAATGTAACCTTCTTAGCATTCATATGACCCTTTAAAGACAAATACACAAGGGTAATTTAATCATTTTATCACATGCATTTTGAGATTTTTTTTGAAAGCACATTTTATGGAATCATTTTTAAGCAGCACATAGGAGCAGTTGGAAGTGATTTTTGAGAGGATGTGCCATCAAAGGTGGACCTTAATGTCCCAACAACATGCCCTTTGCTTGATGGTAAATGTGGTCTTGTCTATTTTCCAAGCCATTGCTTGAATGGCTAACATCAAAGTTTCCAAGCAAATCTTTAGACACAATAGGTAATCAAATGCTGAGAAGTGATCTGTTGGGCTCAGGACACAGGAAACCTTCACGCAACTAGCTGCATTTGGAGTAGTCAGCGTCCACATCGAATATCTGGACCGTCCATTAGTTTCAGTCCATTCTTGATTGAATAGATAGTGAAAAAACCACAGCAATCTGATGGTTCTAAACACCCACGACTGGACCTTTTTGCTATTAACGAGCTTGAACATTCATTCATGCCACCTATTTCATAGTGCCGATCACCTGATCAACATAATTTTTATTTATTTATTATTTTTATTCTTAACACAGCTCATAAAGAGATGGACAGCCCAGATGAAGATCTGTATACCAGCGAGTCCAATGCGATTAGGTGCACACTAGATTATTTCTCATCAAAGAAAAGCCTTCGTGATGAACAAGGATCACACCATCTCTGATGATACAATGTAGAAGGGCATTTGAATCGAATGGTTAGGATCATCCAATGTTTTAAATAGCTATACTATGCATCATGTAGTTTTTTTTTTCCCTTTAAAGGTTAGTCACACCATGCACCCACCTGCCAGTGGGGTTAGTGTGTCTCATTAGCACTTGAACCTGAGATCTATTGCCGAGACACCTATGTATCATGTAGCTTACGCTACATAATATAGCTTAGCCTTGACACTACATAGCTCGTGAAAATAGCTTAAGTTGCATAGAGCCTAAGCTACATGATAATTTGTATACGAAACGTACTAACTCACGTTACAAGCTATTTTTTACTACAACATTAAGATCAATTAATGTTTTTAATTATTTGTTATATTTTCAATTTTTAATTAAAATTAGTTAATTTTTTTATGCTTTTAGTAAAAAATAATATAAATAATACTACTAAATCAATTTTTTTACTCTATTTTTACTTTTATACTTAATGATTGAGCGCGGATCGTCTGTGCTGAAAGCACAGGAAATTCCAGTGCGGTCGCTTCTCTCGTTCGGCGACGTCATTTCCGTTATCTCCATCTCACAAAATATCCCATATTTTTAAATTAGGATGAGGCCCAGGGAAATTCCACACTGTAAAAGTGGGTTGTGCAGCACGCAATCCATACGTGAGAGAGAAAATCGGCTGGTTTTTTAACTGACGTCATTGGTTATGACGAGTACCAATGAGAATAGACGGCACTGAATTTTTCTGTGCCTTCAACACAGACGATCCTCACTCTTAATGATCACCCTTTCTTATTACTTGATGTTGCCTTTGGTTATACTAAATATTATAAAATTTAGTTAAATTTTATTATTAATTAGTCTAACTTAGTGAATGTCATGACATTAGTGCAACCAAGCGTAACCTTAATTAAAAATGTAGAAATATCATATAGTATGATGTAACTTATGCCTTACGCTTTAGAGAGGTGAACACTATTCAAAACACTTCTAGTAAGATTATACATCAAAGATAAGAGTAGATACATTGTTTGTGGTGGTGGTCGCACCGCTACTGGGCCCAAACAATCGAAGTGGCCGATGATGAGTGGATAACAATTAGCAATGTGACCCATATCCTGACTTGATTGCATTGGTGAGAAACTGATATTTGATGGCCCACTAGGTTTCATTTGTTGGAATCTGTCACTTGAGGGCCCACTTGGCTGCAATGGGGACCGGCCATTTCCCATGACTGAACTGAACCCAGTTAGATACAAAGGCCCCGGTTGGGACATAACAGGAAATGTGCTGATTATGTTGAGCCTACTTGGTTGTATGTGTGGCTGACTAACTTTAAAAAAAAAAAAAAAAAAGTGGCTGCTGGAGATTCAACGGCCCAGGTTGGTCTTGATCAAGAAATTCATTATTGCAACTTGCTACCCCACTCGATTGCAGAGGTGGGCACTCGAGATTCAACTGCCGAAGATGGGCCTGATAAAGAAGTTCATAATTGCCACTTCCCATGAATGAACCAAGGAACTTGGTTGCCTAATCGGGAGCCCTAGATTCAACGGCTAGGGTTGGGTTTGATCAAGAAATTCATCATCTCCATTTTCGAGCCCATCCAGTTGCAAAGATGGCCCACCGAGATATGACGGTCCAGATTGGGCCTGATCAAGAAATCCATCATCACAATTTCTCATAATTGCACTGATTTCGTCATCGATATTGTTGAAATGCTCCTCTGATGTACCATTCGCTACTTGTTTCCGTCCATTGTGATAGATCTTACCTACCCAGTCATCTAGCTGTGGACAGAGGAAAAGGCAACCATCATTTTTCTTATGCATGCAAAAATACGTAGGTGCATGTAGGCATGCATGTCCCTAGATCAACTACGTAGCTTCATATGATACTCTTATCCTACAAAACATTTTGTGGGGCCCACCATGATGCCTAAATAACACCCAATCCATCCATCACGTGGGCCCACTAGTATTCTTCCGGAAGACTCCAGTGGGCCACATCAGAGGGAACAGCAGTGATGGGGTCACCCATCATCCCACATTATTCTTGTCAGACATGGTTATATAAAACAAATTGCCCTCATTAATGGGTTTCCATACCAATGTAATTCTTTCACCATGGCTTCCTCCCACCAATACTATTGAATGAATTGCCTGGATTCCCATGTGCCACTTAAAAGCTCAAGGATATTAGTAATGTATCTGAGAAGGTAGGGCATTTGCAAAACCCATAAGTACACAAAGGAAAAGTGACTGCGTATGTTCTTATAAGAGAAATGAACTGGTAAGGGGCGTTTGGCAAATCTACTAATAAGAACCTATTTGCTTATTCTTAAAAAAATAAGCTCTTATAATGAAAACAGACCATGTGGTAAAGCTTTCATTCTAGAGCTTATTTTTTTAAAAACTAGCAAAAAACTTCTTAAATAATAAATGATAGGGAGGTCACTTTTTCTTTAAGAGCTTATTTAGCTTAAGTGGGTAAACATTTTTAATTAATTTTTACACAAGTTTGTCCTTAAACTTTTCAAGTAATTCCAATCTTGCCTTCTTCTCTTCTTTAGGATATCTCTAAGGTGGGCCCACATGATGAACAATCCATATTGAAGGTGGGTTTCCACATTAAGGTGGGCCCACATAATGCATGGTCACATCAAAGCTGGGCCCCACATGATGAACGCCCACATCAAAGGTGGGACCTACATGATGGATGAGGGACATTGAAGGTGAGATCATATGATGGAAGGTTGACATCAAAGGTAGGCCCACATGATGAACAACCCATATTGAAGGTTGGGCCCCACATGATTGGTGATGAACACCAAAGGTGGGTCCCACGTGATGGATGACCCACATTAAAATATAGCACCGCATGATGGATGGACTATCCACATCAAGTGAGCCCCATATGATGGACGGTTCATAGCGAAGGTGGGACCCACATGATGGATGGTGGACATTGAATGTGGGACCACATGATAGAAGATTGACATTAAATGTCGGACCACATGATGAATGTTGACCCATATTGAAGGTTGGACCCCACATGATGGACAATCTACAGCCAAGGTGGGACCTACATGATGGATGGTGGACATCAAATGGGTCCCACATGATGGACTACCTACTTGATATCAAAGATGGGCTCACATGATGAACGACCCATAATAAAGGTGGGCCCCACACAAGAATGGTCCACATCAAGGTGGGCCCACATAATGGACAGAGTGGGCTTCACATGATGGATGACTCACATAAAAGTGTGCCCCCCTCATAATGGACGGTTGACATCAAGTGGGCCCCACCTAATGGACGGTCCACATCCAAGGTCACTCATGATGGATGACCCATATCCAAAGTGGGCTGTATGATGGATGATTCATATAGAAGGTGCACCTCACACGATAAATGGTATATTAAAATTGGGCCCCACATGATGGACAATACGCTTCAAAGTTAGGGCCCACACTTATGGACACATCAAATGTGGAGTCCACGTGATAGTTATGGGCAATGGACATTGAGGGGCCCCATATAAAGGGCACTTAGCATTGATGTTAGGGCCTCACATGATGGACAGTCCACCCAAACAACCATTTGGATTGTTCTTATATTTAAGTTGTTGTAATCTTTAAAAATGACATCAACTACCCTTAAAAAAGCTCTTATTTGAAAGTTTTACCAAATGTTCTTATTTTAAATAAGAGCTTTTTTTTTTTTTTGTTTTTTTTTGGAGATTTTACCATAGGGGCTTTATTTAAAATAAGAGCTAGAACAAAAAGAGCTTATTAAAGTAGCTCTTATTCAAAAAGCTCTTATTGAATTTGAGTAGAGATGCCAAACGCCCCCTTAGACTTTATGATACCCATTAGACCATTATTGACATGTCTATATATTTATTCATTAAATTAGAATGAGATTTCTCAATAGTATGTTTAGATCTCCGCACATTGTGATCCCTTCCATTGGGCTAAGATTGCAACATTGGAGTGGTTCAATACAACACGCAGCCGATTGGGTGCCAACAACACAAGCTCAAGTGCCCCAACATCTTTGTACTAAAATTGATCGACTACTTGATCTTATATTCTTACGACTATTCACCTTTTCCCGCTCAGCTCTCACTAAACAGTAGTGAACTCCTTTGGGTCGAACACTATCCATTAGGAGACAAATTAATGTTACACCCATTGATTTTAAGAATCGATGGACATCATTATATAAGTCATGACTACTTTGGTAAAACACGCAACTAATTCTATCCACCAATCCCTAGAAACCATGATCCTACCCAATCCATTACCCATAATGGAAACTCTCAATGCTTAAAGATAGAGAAAAGTTAAATGGGTCCACTGGGTCACTATGCCAAAATCTATCAAGCCATTTTATTGGGCTTGAACCTTTAGAATTTAGACAGGCACAACTCCCTGTGTTTTGTCCAATGCCTTGGGTTGAGATGGGTTATTATACCTCTTCTGACTATTATCATAACCCCTTTAACATACACAAGGCAAAAGTGAGCCTCATAAAAACTAGTTTATTCTCGTTTTTTTAAAGTTAGTTGATAATTATCATTCTTCAATAAAGCTTTGCTTTGTTCGTTCTTTCTGGATTTATAGTGTCTGTCTCAAGTCTCCATAGAGTTGGAGCATGTTGTTTGTGCCATCGATCGCATTCCAAAAAGTCATATGTTGAGAAAGTTCCTTATCAATTTGGAGATTAAGACAAGAAAGAGAGCGCCCCCCCCCCCCCCCCCCCCCCCAATACTCTATAGACGCATCATAGGATTGTACATACTTCTATGGGCCTCACTTGAAGCTTTGTTTTTTTTTTTTTTGAAAGAATATTTTTTTTTATTCATAAGGAAGAACACATAGACATTCGAGCAGGACCCTACAAAAAGGCCAATGGCCTGCCTATCAGAAGCAAACATATACAAAACCTATTCCCTCCATATGCGTTGAAACAGCTAACATTTCCAACCCCAACGTAGTCGAGGACAAGAGAACCCCGAATCAGTCTAGGAAGCTCTGTGTGGTTGGTAAAGACTTTATTCGGGCACCCTTCGCTAGCAAGTTTTGCTAGACTGTCCACTACCATGTTCCTTAACGATAGGTATGTGCAAACTGAAGGTTAAGAGGCCAGGACTTTTGGAAAATAGAGCCCATTTTATATCAAAAGCTCCGAGGGGGCATCATACGGGGGTTTGAGGCTGCCTCCGCTATGATGCGCGGAAGCTCATTTAATTGGGCCTCACCTGAAGCTCATTTAATTGATTAAAATCGTTCATTTCATTGCCTATAAAGGTAATGCCATTGTTTTTTTTTTTTTTTTTTGAAAGGTGGAAGCACACCATATGTAGCATTGTTTTGAAAAAAAAAGGGAGTATACAAGCATTGCGTGGGACAAACCATAGAGAGACATGCCACTCACATGATATAAAACAGCCTATATGCCTGTACAAGAGGGCAAAGCCCCCGTTCAGCCCCTGACACCCACTACAAGCAAATCCAAAATCCCCAAGGCCTGCCGAGCCAACAAAATCCACAGCTCTTAAAGATGCAAAGCTGGGTAGCTTCCCTGCCTGAAGACTGGACCAGGATAATGCCATTGTGTGGCCCGTAATTCTCATATGCATATGAACAAAAGGTTACATACTCGAATGCATGGGATAAGCTTCCCTTACTTTTATTCGACCTCTTTATTAAAAATCTAATAGAGTCATTGATTGCTCAAAGTCCCTATTTTTGGACGCCTATCACAAATGGGTTTTATTTATTTATTTTTGGGTTAGTACACACTCCACTGTTAGTACAACCACCCTCACCTTAGTCACACCGTAATGTTAGCTACTCCCCACCTGAGAATCGTTATCAAGAACTCAGTATTGAAATGAGTCTATTACAAGTGGCTTTGACTAAACTATCTGCCAATTGTAAAGTTTCTAGCATTCAATTGGCCCTTTGGAAAAAAAAAAGAAAAAAAAGGCACGAGCAATTTAGTCATTTCATCCCAGGACTGGAGCAGCATATTTTGGATTAAAAAAAAAAAAAGAAGTAAAGTTGCATCATTTTATAAAATCATTTTTAAGTGGCAACCAAAGTCATTTAATAGGAGCAATTGAAGTGATTTTTGAGAGAGTGGAGGGGCATGTAGCCCAGCTGGTTGAGTCTGCTGGTCTCAGGTTCGAGACACACCAGCAACACCTTTTTGTGCTTTCGGTTGGGCACGACCGGGCCACACGCCACAATTGCTAGGATGATCAATATGGTCTGTCTATTTTCCAAGCTAGTGCTTGAATGGCTAGCATCAAAACATCTCAATAAATCTTTAGACAGAAATCTGATGGTTCTAAACACCCATGACTAGACCTCTATGAGCTGCGCACCTTCTTCATGGTGCCTATCACCCGGCCTATCAATATCATCCTTTCAAGGCAGCTTGGAAAGAGTGGTGTGGTTCTAATGGACAGCCCAGATAGAAGATGTGTATGCCGGCAAGCACAATCCAATTTAGTGCATGAAAAGCTTTCCATACACTTAGCGCTCTAGATCATTTCCATGTGAAATTTCATCATTGGATAATCTTTCGAGACTTTTTAATCAAAGAATTACCGTGTAGGGCCATGTGGACCACCAATCAAGGTGAAATCACTCATGGACGACCTTTTTCATATGCTTAGGTGACCAATTGGATTAGATTCCATCTTAAGGTTTTAGATATGTCTATGTAGACCGAGAAGTACAGAAGTTCCATTCGATGTGATGTACCAATTCAAAATCTAAAGTTTAGGATATGGTTACGGAGTTTGGTAGAGAGAGATTTCTATCTTCGTTGTGGACCGTCCATCTTTATGTATGAACGTCGGTATATGTCTAGATTGTGTATTTTAGGTTTTCTAAGATGGCCCACGTCCCCATATTTTCATAATCTTGAACCGAGGTGTGTTCACCGTCCATCACATTTTTGATCAATTACTCTTAAACCGATAAGAGATTCATCGACCAAACGGTCTATTATTCAATCCATGGACATTCTAACGAATGGTGCGGACTACTTCACACAACACTCAATGGTCATGATTTAGTCGCACCTCAAAGTGGTCAAGCTCATCCTTAGAAACTAACCACCTTAAGTTGTGGTGTTTACCACCATTTAGACCATCATTTGTGTCCTTATTAGATCGTGAGTGTGGACACTACCAAATTCTCCCAAATTCATACTACTTTTTCAGTTTTTGAGGCCAATGTCATAATGGTCTCAGATTTGTGAAAGGTGGGCCCGATTTTAAGATGTTACACATCCATTCTAGAACTTTCATTTAGGCTAACTCTTACATAGATCATAATATGTCCATCCATCGACCCTTTGACCCGAGAGTTTACCCACTACTTGTTGTGTTAATCCTCTGTATGATGGATGTCTTAGATCCAAGAAGGGATCACTAGGTGGACCATCAAAATATTACTTCTATTTTCACTACAAATATTTATGTTATAAGCTAATAGACTTTATTAGGGCTCTCAATGGGTCGGATCTAGTTGGATCTGGCTCCAAGTCCGTATATCTATAGACGGATTCGGATCGGATTTGGATCCATCTCGGATCCAAAAGGTGATATCCATATCCGATCCATTTATAAATTGTTAGATCCATTTCCGATCCAAAATCCATATAACCATCGGATTCGGGTCGAATCTAGGTCTGAATCTACCCCCATTACAAATCTAAAAAAATATATGATATAAAATATATAATATAATATATTTAATTTAGTAGAAAAATGATGCAAATCCCACTATTTACTATGGTATGGTCGACATGGCCTAAAATAATTTGTAAAACGGATGGTCAGCATGAATATAATATATACAGTAAGATGACTATGAGTCGGATTTTAATCGGATTTGGATCAAACTCGAATATGTTCCTATGAATCCATATCCGGTCCATTTAAGTAATCGGACCTATTTTAAGATCCAAATCCGGTCCATTTAACTAATCGGACCTATTTAAAGATCCGAATTCGCATTATATGGATTCGGAGCGAATCGGATCTCGGATTGACCCGCTCCATTAAAGCCCCCTAGACTTTATTTAAACTCTCGTAAGAGAGTCCTATTCTATCACTTTTTCATTTATGACCAAATCGTAGCCATCCCATCACATCGATCATCAACAGTTTCAAATCCCTACCATCCATCATCACCATCCATCCATCATCATCATCATATAACCGTTGATTGGGAAGAAGGAGGTAGTATTTTATAGTGGGCCGAAGATTGATTTTCTTTGTTATTTTTATTTTCAAAATCTTAGATCAGATTGACAATTGGTGAGTCTACGGAGATACTCACTCCACATCATTGTTTGATTTGCGCATTTGTGTTTTGTTTAGTAGATCAATTACGTTACTTTGATTAAATATATGCCATTCATCATGTTTTTTAGTTTACGTTTGCTTCTGGGTCCAGATTTAAAAGGAATCTGACAAGTGGGTCAGGGTGGGAGAAATAGACCCAACCATTAAAAAGGGAATAAAACTACTATCTTTGTTTTATAATTTTCAATCTATGCAAAATCAAATTTATTGGGTGGACTAAAGGCCCGAATAATTCAATGGATGGATTGGATCTCAACCTAGTGGGCTTCGCCTTGTGTGCATATATATATATATATATATATATATATATATATATATATATATATATATATATATATATATATATATAACAATGGGCTGCTGGACCAGTCAGCACCCCAAGGACGCTGCCAATCCAGCAGCGTCATGGCTGCTGATGTAAGGGACGGACGGGCAGTAGTTGGGGGTCTACATGTGGACCTCACCCTGATGTATTTTTCTATATCTACTCCGACCATAGTTTACTTCATCATGTGTTTTGGTAGCCCACCAAATTTCAGCTTAATCCGAGACCCGAACGGACCACACCAACTTCTACAAATTGGATTATCTTGCTGAATTTTCTACAATTGTGCAGAAAGTTCCGAATTTATCTCTCATGGATAGCGGGTAATCCGTGGGCCCCACTCTAAGTTTTCTATCAAATCTATACCACTCTATGTCAGGAGGCTGGAAATTAAATTTCAGAGGGTTTCGATGACCGACTGGGCCACACCGTCTCAAATAATAGACAGTGTAATACAATATAAATCTAAAGGTGACCAGATTTTAAAGTGGGGACAACAGGCATTCATGGGCCCCACATGTGAACTTTTGGATAAATCCACCTCGTCCACACTGTTTGTTGGGTTGTGTGGGATTTACCATAAAAATATGGGCCAGAACGGGGTTCCAGGTGGCCCACACCACTTGAAACAATATGACTGACACCTTGAAAAATAACAGAATCTGAATCTGATTGGACTCCAACTTTTGGGTCCCATTGGGGAATATTTTGCCTAATGTAAGCCGTCCAATCTTTAGACCAGCAAATCTTAAAACTATAAGATAAATTTGGTACACATCAGACCTCTCAAGTAATTAGATTAAGCGAAATTGTGAGGACAACACCTGTTCATTTTCTTTGAATGTATGGTTATAATTTAGTTTAAAGTTCTTAAACCCCTCAAAATGCTTTGTTTCATAATGTGGATGCATTCTTACCATCTTGATATATGTGCACTTAATTTATTTCTTAAATAGTTATGTTGTATGATTCATTAAATTGTATTAAGATGCAATAAATTCTCATTATCACATGTTCATGTTTATATGATTACATATGATGGATCCATGCATAGAGCGGTTTATGGTGAGGTTAAGTCCACAGAGTTAAATCAGAGTAGGGGTATGTAAATAGTACTTAACCATGACTATCCAAGTGTGGTTAAGTTTGTGTGGGATGGATATGGGTGTAACTATGGGACAATTATATATGGTTACATTAGATGAATTGGAATATGAAAAACCATTAAGTGTGGTATGTTTTCTCATCGAAAATGCGTCCCGTGTTGGGATCGGATCGTACCCGTGTCAGGATCTAGGCAATTATTTTTTTCATTGAGAATGCGACCCGTGTCAGGATCGGGCGTACCATGTCAGGATCGGAGCAATTGCATCTTGTCAGGAATGCAACCCGTGTCAGGATTGGGCGTACCGTGTCAGGATCGGAATGTACCTCACTTGTCTGGTTGTGATTGATTGTGATACTATTTTTCAGGCGTAGCCTCATATGGCTGATTTACTTGTGTGAAACCTGATTAAAGACCTTGTATTAAATGCCACATATATGATTGATTTATGCGTGCTGCATGGAAATTCATTATGGGATGTGTGTTTAGTGTTAATGAATATGTCGTTGTGGGGTCGAAAAGTGTGAGCATGGCATTTTACAACTTACAAACTGAATAGTTATGTTTTGATTCTGTTTATCTGTTTACTTGGATACTTGATTCATATTATGGAGTGGAGTAAGTACTCCTACTCGCTGGGCATTGTTTTGCTCACCCTTCTCAGGGAACTGTAGGTTCAGGAGGTGACATGGAATCTTTCGAGGACAAGGCACAAGTTGACGATATAGTGGAAATCCAGGAAGAGGAGAACGCCAACTCTAATGAAGAAACTTTTATTTATTTTTAGATATTCTATTTAGTTTTTTAAGTTAATAGAATCGTAGTTGGATCTGATGAGTATATCAGTGTCATGTTTGTGAATTAGTAACATTTAGAATTTATTTCATGATGTAAGTTGGAATAAGATTATGAATATGGTTTAGTTATAAAAAAAAATGCTACTATTATTTGTATTTATGTAATTATTACTTTAGTAGTGCTGGGAAATTCGTGCTCAGGCGGTATATTCGGGCGTTGAATTTTGGGGCGTTACAGCTTGACCGTCCCTAGTCAGTCTCCCAACCCTGCCTTAGGCGGCCGATCACCCTAGTTCACCCGACCCTCAGTCCAAAAATCGAGCTAAACTCTCTGGACATTTTTTGTCCAATTCGATCGCTCGAATTGACACCCGATCTCCATCGTGGGCGCCCGACCATTTCACCTTGGGTGCCTGAAATTGGTCAAATTTGTCCAGAGAACTCTCTGGACATTTTTCGCGCTTTTCTGTTGCTCGACCGAGTGCCCGATCATCGTCGAGCGCCCGATCAACTTACCTCAAGCACCCGAACGCTCGACATCTGTTGTAAGAAAACTTCGAACTTTTCTATTTTTGTTTCCTTTTCAATGCAAACTCTTTCTATTTTCATTTTTTAAGGATTTCTCTTATGTTAGTATGTATAAAAACTTGTTTATTCTTGTTTTTTAGAGTTAATTGATTATTATTATTCTTCAATAAAGCTTTGCTTTGTTCGTTCTTTGTAGATTCAAATTCCGGTCTCAAGTCTCCATAGAGTTGGAGCATGTTGTTTGTGCCATCGCACTGCAAAAAGTCATATGATTGATTTGAAAGAATTTTTTTTATTCATAAGGAAAAACATACAGACATTAGGTAGCACCCTACAAAAAGGCCAGAGGCCCGCCTATAATAAGCAAACATATACAAAACCTATTCCCTCCCTATGCGTTGAAACAGCTAACATTTCCAACAAGGACAAGAGAACCCCAAATTGGTCTAGGAAGCTCTGTGTGGTTGGTAAAGACTTTGTTTGGGCACCCTTCGCTAGCAAGTTTTGCTAGACCGTCCGCTACCATGTTCCCTTAACGGTAGGTATGCGCAAACTGAAGGTTAAGAGGCCAGAACTTTTGGAAAATAGAGCCCATTTTGTACCAAATGCTCCAAGGGGGCATCATACGTGGGTTTGAGGCCGCCTCCGCTATGATGCGCGAAACTCATTTAATTGGGCTTCACCTCAAGCTCATTTAATTGATTAAAATCGTTCATTTCGTTTCCTATAAAGGTAATGCCTTTTTTTTTTTTTTTTTTTTTTTGAAAGGTGGAAGCACACCATATGTAGCATTGTTTTGAAAAAAAAGAGCATACAAGCATTCATTAAAAAAAGAGAGACATGCCACTCGCATAATATAAAACAGCCTATATACCTGTACAAGAGGGCAAAGCCCCTTGTACAGCCCCTGACACCCACTACAGGCAAATCCAAAATCCCCAAGGCCTGCCGAACCAACAAAATCCACAGCTCTTAAAGTGCAAAGCTGGGTAGCTTCCCTGCCGAAGACTGGACAAGGACAATGCCATTGTGGCCCGTAATTCTCATATGCATATGAACAAAAAGTTACATACTCAAATGCATGGAATTAGGGATAAGCTCCCCTTACTTTTATTCGACCTTTCTATTAAAAAATATAATATAGTCATTGATGGCTCAAAGTCCCTATTTTTTGGACGCCTATCACAAATGGGTTTTATTTATTTATTTTTGGGTTAGTACACACTCCACTGTCAGTACACCCACCCCCACTGTTAGTCACACCATAATGTTGGCTACTCTTCACTTGAGAATCGATACCAAGAACTGTGTTGAAACGAGTCTATTACAAGTGGGTTTGACAAACAATTTACAAACTATCTGCCAAATGTAAAATTTCTAGCATTCAAATGGCCCTTTGGAAAAAAAAATACTCGACCAATTTAGTCATTTCATCCCAGGAGCAGCATATTTTGGATTAAAAAAAAAAAAAAGTAAAGGCATCATTTTATAAAATAATTTTTAAGTGGCAACCAACGTCATTTAATAGGAGCAATTGAAGTGATTTTTGAGAGAGTGGAAGGGCATGTAGCCCAGCTCGAGTTTATCAACTACACGAGCAGCACCATTTTGTGCTTTCGGTCGGGCCGGGTCATGTTTATTAAAAAAAAAAAAAAGTGATTTTTGAGAGGATGGTCTGTCTATTTTCCAAGCTATTGCTTGAATGGCTAGCATCAAAACATCTGAATAAATCTTTCGACAGAAATGTGATGGCTCTAACCACCCATGACTAGACCTCTACGACCCATCATTCTTGTGAGCTGCGCACCTTCTTCATGGTGCCTATCACCCGGCCTATCAATATCATCCTTTCAAGGCAGCTTGGAAAGAGTGGAGTGGTTCTAATGGACACCCCAGATAGAAGATGTGTATGCCGGCAAGCACAATCCAATTCAGTGCATGAAAAGCTTTCCATATACCATTAAAGCGCTCTAGATCATTTCCATCAAAGTTAGGCCCTCCATGATGAACAAGGGTCAGAACATCTCTGATACAATGTAGAAGGCATTGAATTAAATGGTCAAGATAACTTCATTTGAATTGAATGGTTACGATCATCTAATGAGATTATATATCAAAGGTACCTATTGAAATTATATTCCACATAATGAAACCCAAAACAAGATTCATGTCAACACTACCAGATACATGACCAAGTTCCACATGACTCTTTAACCAACCACAATTAGTAATATGTTCAAAACACAAACCTAAACACATCACCTTACATATGTGCACCATACATAATATGTGCATGCCAAAAGTCCAGAAATTTAAATGGACCGAGTGAGTGGAGTAGAGTTCCTGAAAGTTTGCCTCCTGTTTGAAGGGCCCAGATGGTAAATAGGGCCTCCTGTCTGAAACTTGGGTCCAGCAATGCTAATGGCTTACATGGGAAAGTGGCTCTGTCCCAAAATGCTTGCACTCCTCTAAGATCCGCCTAAATGTTCAAATGGCTCTGGTTGGAATTGGGTTTCACAGGAAGCGGCCTGTGAACATTCAGATCCCACTGGAGTAGAGCTTCATTGAAACTTGATTGTTGTTGGGGACTCATCACTGGTGGTGGCACTGGGCGTAAACAATCGAAGTGGTTGCTGATGGGCTGATAACAATTAGCAAGGTGGTCCATTTCCGGACTTGATTGCATAAGCTGTTGCATTCCTTCGAATCTGTCACTTGGGAGTACTCCAGTTGGCTGCAATAGGGACCCTTCATTTTCCATGAATGCACTGAGCCCAGCTAGATTCATAGGATCGGGTTGGGACATAGCGAGAAATGTGCTGCTTTCATTGAGCTCACTTGGTTGCATAGGTGGGCACCCGAGATTGAATGGCTCAGGTTGAGCCTGATAAGGAAGTGGTTGCATAGTCGGGTATGAAGGATATGAAAACCAAGGTTGGGTCTGATCAATAAATTCGTCGTTGATATATCCGAGCCCGTTTGGTTGTATAGGCAGGGACCCAAGATTCGATGGCTCGGGTTGGACCTGATTAAAAAATAGATTGTTGCCATTTTCGAGCCCGTTCAGTTGCATAGGTGGGCACCAGACATTTGATGGCCCTGGTTGTGTCAGATCAACATAGTCATCATCATCACTTACCATTAAGGCATTTATTTCCTCGTCGATATCAAGATCTAACTCTAATGGGCCATTCGCTGCTTGCTTCCCCTTACATGGAGCACGATGATATATTTTAGATAACACCCAGTCATCCAGCTGTAGAAAGAGAAAAAAACCATCATTTTTATTGTAATCGTGCATGCAAAAATACGTAGATGCATGTAGGCATGCATGGAGTGTGGTTCCACTGCCTGGCTTTGTAGGAAAAGCTCTTGTTTTGTAAAGCTTTTTGATGCCCACCATCCTATATTGTCATCCAATCCATTCAGAAAATGTGTCTGACAAGGATGAATGGACATCCATTCAGTTGGCCCACCTTCTGATTGGATTTACCATGTTTTTGGTTCATCTGATCATCATGGTAAGGTGCATGCATCTATTGGACGGATTGGATATCATAAACTGGCTGATAAAAATCCTTTGTTTTTTCAGCCGCCTAATTGTTTTGTTCATTGGCCTATTTGATGAATGGGCCAGCCTCACCCACAAGGCAAGGCCTACCTGATGAATATGCTCAAATGGGAAATTAGCGGACCATGTTCATGCAGTAACTTACCTTCATATCAGGTTTCCTAATTTCTTCACATTTATTGTTGTCGCCTCTTTGAAACTCTTTGATGGTGTATTCGTGCATGATCCAGTTAGTTTTTCTTCTATTTTCATTCACTTGCTTTCCCTTCGTTCCATTTTTATTCCCTGGCTTCCCCTCGTAGTAAACTAGAACAGTCTTTCCTCCAATAATGGATGCCTTATCTTTTGGATCCATGATCTTCTGATTTGCTATGGTCGCCTTCCAATACCCCGGACCTGCTGCTCGATCCGGCCTTGACCCGTACTGATATTTCCTTTTTCTTGGTGTGAAAAAATACCAAGTATTGTTCTCACACTTGTATTTATCTGCACAACTTGGTATTAGATTTGAAGTAACTTGATAGACTTATTCTATGCGCAACACTAGAATGAATGGATGTCACATAAATCATACCATAACCCAAAAGAAAGACAAAAAAAGAAAAGTAAGAAGGAATTTATAAAAGAGAACTATTAAGGCATTTGCATTCCAACCCTTTTAAATCATTCTCTTTTTCCTTCATTGTGTGATTGTAAAGTCTATCTACAACCCCTTTAGGGTTGAAGATTTTCCAAACTATAACTAATTACCTCTTCACACTTTAATAAGAGATACAACTATCCTCCTCAAACTTTAATAAGGCGTACAATTATTCTATTAATTATCACATTTATTTTTGTTGATTTTTATAGTTCTTGAAATTTCATCTGGCTTTTCCTCACAAAACTTGCATTAGTAATGACTAGAAACAAATGTAATATATATATATATATATATATATATATATATATATATATATATATATATATATATAATGAGAAACTTAATAATTTGTATAGTGAAAAACAAACTTTGATAAGAGATACAATTATTCTATCAGTTTACTCGAATATGTGGCTGTCAATCGACTTGAAGTCCTTCTCAAATATATCTTTTTAGAAGGATAATTAAGTTATTCTTGTAAATATAACTGATGCCTCAGATTTTTTTTGTTGGTTTTTAATAAAATAAAAAAGACAAGATCTACGTTATATGGAAAAGATTAAAAATAAAAAAAGAAAACGAAAAAGAAAGAACGGGATTCAGCCGCGTTACAAACCTGCCAACTCAGCTGGATGGTATTTGTAGAAATCGACGTCAGTGACGATGTCGCATGGGAGTTCTTGGGAATCAGCCTTTCTTCTTAGATAATACGTAATGAGCTCTTCATCCGTAGGGCAAAACCTGTAGCCAGGTGGGTAATGAGCCATGCCAGAATCTTCAAGAAGATCGTGTGGGAGAGATGATATTATCGTCTGGGAGGGATGGTAAGATATTGCTGAGATGATGAAAATATGTTGAGAATGAAAGTTAAAGATAGTTACAACCCTTCGTATTTATACGTACATAGGGACGCGGTTTAGCTACTGACGGGTTGAGTAGCGAGACTCGATACTGAAGTACTAAAGTGACGTCACCATATTGTGTTGGCCCCACCCATGATGTATGTGTTGTATCCACACCGTCCATCAATTTGGAGAGATCATTTTAGGATATGATACAAAGAATGAGTCGGATCCAAATCTTCAGTGGACACCACCACAGAAAACAGTGGAGATTGAACGCCTACCGTTAAAAACTTCTAGGTGTGACGGAAGTTTTCGATGAAGCTGATATTTGTGTTTTCCCTCTTTCATATCTGTGTTAACCTATGAACAGTTTGGATCTCAAATAAACATCATAGTGGACCCTAGGAAGGTTTCAACGGTGGGCATCACTTTCCCACTGTTTTCTTTGGTGGGTTCCACTCAAGATTTGGATCTGTCTCATTCTATGACTCATGCCCTAAATTTATATCTCCAAATGCATGGACGGTGTGGATACACCACATACATCAGGATGGGGCTCACAAAACATGGCGACGTCACTTTAATAGGAGTCTCCCGACTCAGCCTGTCTGAAGCTAATCCGCGTCCATGTAGATCTTGGTATCAAGATACCGTAAACAGCTGGCAAGCGGATTTGTGGGTTTAGGTGGGCCTACTGTGATGTGTTTTCTAAATCCACTCCCACCATTAGGTTTATGACCCAATTTCAGGTTTAGTGTTAAAAAATCAGTCCCATCCATGATTAATGTAGGCCATATCAAGGAAAATAGTTGGAGGAGGAATGCCTACCCTTGATTTTTAAGAGGGCCACCTTGATATGTACGTGACATTCACTCCGACATGTGTAATTCCATGTTGGTTCCAGAGGAAAAAATATTAGGCTATGAATCAGGTGGGACACATCGAAGGAAAGAGTTAGGTGAGAGACGTCCACTATTGGTTTTTTACAGGCCCATTGTGATATGGACGGTGTGGATAAGCCACATGCATTCATGGCATATTTACAGGGTCATTTTTTTTAATGCAGCCGAGCTCAGTATTTTGGTGTGGCTGACATCAGCGTTGGATCTGCCTCATTCTTGGTCTCATGTGATCGGCCTGATCTTAGATGGGGAACGGACGGAGTGGATGAACAGATAAATCATCGTGGGCCCATCCACAGATCGATTTGGACGCAATCCGCGTGTTTACCCAGCATGCAATCCGATTTCCACGCACCTCGTCCCCATGGGATCAGAGCAGATTTTGAAAATTGAGAGCGGATTAGCTGCTTTGTGGGTGTTACCCTTAATCTGTGGGGCCTACCTTGATGAATCTATTTCATATCCACTCCGTCCATCCTTTTTCTCAGTTCATTTAAAGATGTTATCCCAAAAATTATGCCTATATAAATTTCGGGTAGACCATAATACTAGAAAAAGTGGTAAATAAGAATTAAGAGCTTTTGTTAGGCTACAAAAGTTTTATATTAAGCTAATATTTTTATTTTACCTTCATCCAGCTGTGGTTGACCTTATCAACGGGTTGGATGACAAATAAACATACGGATCTTCTTACAACGGGCCTTGTGAATTTTTAATGGTGAGCGTCCAATCATCCCTCGTTCTTATGGTGTGGTCCACTTGAGACTTGGATGTGCTTAATTTCTTTAGAATACTTCCTCAAATGGTCTAGAAAAACGAATGGACAGAGTTGATATATAACATATCATCAAGGTGGGCTCTACGGTAACACGTAATGCACGTCCTTGAAAATACATCACGGTGGGGCCCACTCCATCCTTGGGATATCTCTATTTTCTGCGTCGGATTCGACAGTGACCCCTCAGGTAAGCACCACGTGATGGTAGGCGCCGGAAAAGCTCTCTGTCCCACCACAATGTATGATTTATCCAAGCCGTCCATCCATTTTTTCATTTCATTTTAGAGTATGAGCAAAAAATTAAGATAGAGCCAAACCTGAGGTGGACCACACCATAGGAAACAGTGGTAAATGAACACTCACCATTAAAAAAAAATCTTGGGGACCACAAAAGTTTTAGATCAAGATTGATATTTGTGTTTTAAATGGTAGGCATTCAATCACCGCTGTTTCTTGTTGTGTGTAGCCCACCTGTGAATTGGATCTGCCGTCCATCCATTTTTTCATATCATTTTCGAGTATGAGCCAAAAATTAAGATAGAGCCAAACCTCAGGTGGACCACACCATAGGAAACAGTGGTAAGTGACGCCTCACGGTGGGCCGAAAAATTTCGGGCTCATTTCTAATGGTCTGGAAACATGGGTGGACGGCTTGGATAAAACACATACATCACGGTGGGCCCAAATAGCATTTCCAGCACCAACGCAGGTAGTGTAGGGTAACTACCGAATCCGAGTCCTTCTCGGAGTAAGGAGAGAAGGTTTCGAAGTCCAACTAGTTGGACAGTTAGCTACGGTATGCCCGAGTACAACTTCCCATCCTTCATGTGCATGAAACAAACAACATATCTAATAGGTTGGCCTCGTCGTGAGGATCACCTGGCTAAATATCAGCTATATCCGTTCATCAATGGACCACGATTTTATTTTACCACTTATCAATGGCTAGGAATTATCTTCCATCTTGTGGCCCACCCAATGAATAAATAGGATTGATTTTTGCACAAGGTGATCCTCATGGTGGGGCAAACATATTGGAAGGTTGGATTTTACATTCACTGAATAGGTTGAAAGTTATACCCTGTGGTCCAACTGGTTGCACTTGAGACCTTCTCACATTATATCTGGACTTTAGCAACATCCCAAACGTTTTAAGATGCTCAATCATCAATTCGCGAGTATCATAATTAGATGATCCTAACCATCCAATCAATATCATGGAACATGGACGGTGAAAATTGAGTGGAAAAATAGAATAGGTCTAATCATTATCTTGAACCATGTCTTTGATGCTTTATGTTGCTTATAATTCCAAAGTAACAACTTAATTTTTTATTCTAAACATAAGATATCTCACTAGGAAATACAAAGGTGTTAAAACAAATTGGTCTCGTTCATATGGTTAAGATCATTGTATCAAAGCAACTTTTGTACAATGGCTTGTTCCCAGTGGTGCTATTGAATGAACAGTTTAGATTGATGATTGGACATCCATGTGCCACTTAAAAGCTTAAGGACATTAGTAATGTACCTAAGAAGGTAAGGCGTATGCAAAAATCATGGAAGAAATGAGCTGTTAGGCATTGTGCTACTTAATCATTATTGGCACATGTACATTTATATTCATTAGATTAGATAGACATTTTTCAATGTTTATTTACAGATCCCCACAACTCATCCGTTCGGCACTTTGGATTTGGTGGTAAATGAGTATATTTTAAATCCAAATAGCTGTCTTGTGTTTGACAGCCATGGATTTGAAGGTAAGCGGAATAAGAGGTATTTCAAATCAACCTTTATGATGTAATCCAAGGGAAACACCTGTTTTGCCTCTTTTTAAGAATAGGAGAGTCGCACATGTAACAGAGGTGCCTCTAGGCTATTAATCCATTTGACACATGGTATGCTGATGATACCCCAAAATAATCTAATTATCGTAGACCCGCATGTTTGTGATCCTTGCATTTGCGGCTAACCCAAGACTCAAAATTTCCTCTTTTAAGCCAAAGAAAATATTATAAAGGGCTTACTATAACCATTCTATCAAATATGACACACGCACGCACGCACGCACACACACACACACACACACACACACACACACACACTAACTGAGGATATGAAATCTGATTTCGTTAATTGTGAATATACCAAAGAATTCTAATGCCCTCCCTATACAAGCTCCCAAGTAAAAGATTTAGATTCCAATGCATTTCAACCAAAAACAAATGAGGATTCGGAATCACCTTGATCCCAATGTAACTGTGATTTGGATTCCAATGCAATCCAAATCCAAGCTCCCAAACGGGTCCAGAGGGTCATGCAATTGAGAAAATTCCTTACCAACTTGGAGATTGTCATGAGTGTTAGAGATCTTATACATTTATATTACGGTAATACTTCGGCACTATAACGACAACAAAGACCACAACTCACAACTTTCATCAAAGGTATTTTTAACACTTTTAAAAATACTTTGTTTTACATCAAATACCTTAAATTCAATTATTAAAATATTAAGTCGTGTTATCGAGCGTTGTAAGTAAATTTGGGCTCACTTCCGGTCACGAGAAAAGTTCATAGTCTAGCGAGCTCAAATATAGATCCTCAAGTTCATGTACTAAATTCGACCTGGGACTAGGCCGATGACAAGAGTCGAGACCGACATGAGACTAGGCTGAGGCCGACCTATACTAGGCCAAGGACAAGAGACGAGGTTGACCTGGGACTATGCCAAGGATAAGAACTGAGGTTATGACTGGCCGACTGAGACCTTCAAGACGACCTGATGTCACTCACATAGAACGACCTACGAAGTGAGGAGCTCGTGTGATGTGCTCCATCGACCAATGAGCACTGCCCTTAGGTTGACTAGGCCCGTGACCGCCATAAAAGTACATGACAAATCAGGGATGAGATCGAATAAACTGAACACGTCTATAGAAATTACGACTATGACCCACACAGTCGAGAATCACGCTGGCTATTACGGGCATAACACCTATATTCAAAGCCCTCTACAGCTCTCCAATTATCTTATAAATAGGAGACACTCTTACAGGCCAAGGTATGCTTAATGCTCCACCGAGAGACTTGCTTCTCATCTCATACACCCAACTGACTTAGGCATCAGAGGGCTAACGGCTGGACTCCAGCCACCCCTCTCAACTTTCCTTTGTATTCTACAGGATCTAACAGACCTCCAGTCCAGATCCAGACAACATATCTGCAGGAGATCAGTGGCATCCATCTGTCCAACGTGAAGGTCACGTCATCTCATATGTTGATCATTTTTCAGCACCCACAGCGTCATCTCATCTGCTGACCAATTAGAGATCATGTCATCTCATCTGTTAACCATTTTTCAGCGTCAAAATGGAGCATATTATAAACTTATAAACATTGATGCCAATTGTACATCATTTGGGGCCTCCTTTGATTGCCCATTGTTAGGATCTTGAAATGTGGTGAAAAAGTAAAAAAGTTTTAAAAAATTTATATATTAGAATTCATAATACTATGGGTTGCCATAAATTCAACGGTTTGGATTGCCTTAATCAAACTCGCCAAAACAAAACCTTCCATGGCAACAAGTTTAAATGTAAGCATGTGAGTGGTAAGATTCCCACACACCCAGGTAGCTAGATGTTTAATTACAATTATTAGTTGAATTTATATCATGGTATATTAGTAGTCTTTTATTTTATTTATGTGAGGTTATTATTGGGCTTCTCGACTAAAATAAATAATGTTGTACTAAGCAGGACAGCGTGCACACAAAAGTGCAGACTACCCACCGTTCGGCATTTAAATGTCATAAGAAAAGTATGTTTTTGCTCCCTTCAAACATACACATTTTATGATACTCGGCCAACAACTTATAAAATTACTATTCATAATATTATACAAGTTCCCTTAGCAAGCTATTCTCAATAGCATGACATAATGTTTGAATTTTTAATTTTTATTTCATATGTTCCAAATTTTATGAGTAGTTGAGATATCGGAGGAAATTAAAAATAAGGTAATTAACCTCTCATGTTTTTATTCCTACCAACTTATATAAGCATTAGTTTACATACATTAGTTCAAGGAGTTACATGCTTATATAATTAATTTTAGCATTAGTTTATAGACATTAGTTTGAGGAGTCACATGCTTATATAATTAATTTTATATACAATCCGTCAATCATGTATTCACTCTAATGATCTCCTTGTCTCCTCATAATGTGTGCCCGTAAAAAAAATTCGGTTGTGCAACGCATTGTAAAATCATGACTTAAATACCTAAAATCATGTATTGTGAATCACTTGAGTTTTGGAATGGAGTGATTGGTGGGGTGTCCATTCATCTTGTCATTGGGCATCTTTTGGATTAATTAGATGGCATATAGAAAACACGATACACACGGTTCAATTTGTAGATGAAGCATTGGTTAAGTATATAATACTTCAAATATAATACAAATACGCCATCAAACAGTTTGCAACAACAGTGAAGGGACTCCATGAACATGGTCCGATAGTCCCTATTTGAGGATCCATCAATTGGACCGCGCCTAGTGGGTGATGCCGGCCCATCCATCAAGTAGTCCATAATACAAACCAATTATAAGGCTGAGAAATGGGATTTCTACCACTAGTACATGTGATATCCAAGCCATTAGATGAACCAAAAACATGGTGGATCCAATCATTGAGTGGGCCACATCATAAAAAGCAAGACACCTAAAAGCATCCAAATTCACGTGTAGCCCATCTGATGACGCAATTGAGCAGATATTTTGTTCCTGTGTGAAGGAAAAAAATCCACCAAAAAAAGGCTTATTATAATTAGTTATTACAATGTGACCAACCTGATGAGTGGACTGGCCAGTTCACAGATCAAGGCATCTATAAGGAGTGGCCCATTTGACGGAGATGCTCATGGAAGGATGTTAGTAGCCATGTTGTAAAGGCACGTTTGGTCATCTTCATCATCTGAATCGTGGTAATTATCATCAAAGATTATGGTGCCCCTAGTTGCATTGGGACACTTTGAAATCCAGTCAATTGATCCAGACCATCCATTACATCTGGCATGCATTTCATGGGATATCACGGTAAAATTTTTGCTTGATTATTCTAACCAGTCAATCACTAGCATATAAAATGGATGATCAAGATAATTTATAGCCAAATAGGTCTAATAAAAATTTGATTTTGGAGGACATTGTGAATGGCTTATAGAATCAATTTTACCAGATAACCCACGGATTAAAACAAATGAAAAATTGGATGGCTATAGAGAAACGAGGCCAACTCATTGAACCATTGGATCATCCTATTTGTCTGCGTTTATTTTCAAAGTAGTGGATTAACAAAATTAATAAGAATTTGGTTTTCTTCTTCTTCTTTTAAATTGAGCTGATATGCTTTATTGCTGATTTTAGGTGGATGTTAGAGCTCTCACTGATGGAGATGTTAGGTGGATGCTAGAGCTCTCACTGATGGAGACACAATTACTGTATTTGTTGATTCAAGGGATTCACAGGATATAAAGAAAGTGCATCTAAGAATTAGGTTCTACCAGACGCACTTTAACAAAAAAATAATTGTGGAGTTCAGGTACAAGTAGGTTAACAAACTATTATAAGATATTTGTTCCAATGATTAGAGCTAACAATAAATCGATTAAATTCTCACTTCTTTTATAATCTAGTTTGTTTCTCACTTGATTAGAATACGCATTATAATTTAAATGACTATTATTAATGACTTGAATGTTTTGTAGGGGAATAGATGTGCTTGAAAGTTTAATGCCATTTGGGAAAGAAGCAACGGATGAATTAGTAAAAATCGTTGAAGGCCAGTAAAAATATTTGTTTATTATGAGTATTGCTGCAATAGATCTTGTTACTGTAAATTCATCCAGGTAATACTTTTAATAAAATGTTCTTAAATAAAAACTTCAAAACGGTGAGATGGTAGATGCTCCTTAGAACAAAACTGTTGGAGAAATATATTGTGACGGTAAATTTGTCCAGGTAATACTTTTAATAAAATGTTATCAAATAAAAACTTTAAAATTGTGTAGGATGGTGGTGTTCCCATCAAAGTTGTTTCCTTTTATGTGGCCCATCGGAGTCTTGCAAGGGAGAACATGAGTGGGCCCACATGGTGGATGTATATATTGGATGTTATTTAGGCATCATGGTGGCCCCCACAATAATTTTCTAGGATAAGCTTATAGTATGTATTTTTACCTGCATGATTACAAGAAAAAATGATGGTTGTCTCTATCACTGTCCACATCTACACAATCAGGTTTTTATGTAAAATTTGCATCCTGTACCAAAAGAAAAAAAAATGTGACATATAGAGTGGAACATCTCCACATTATGAAGAAATAAGAACATTCATGGGAAGTGGCAATTATGATTATCTGGATGGGATGGAACTTGGTCAGGCTAATGTTGGGTGACCTGCTATCCAACCAAACAGGCTATAAACACAACAATGATGAATTTCTTGATTAGGCCCAATTTGGACCGTCAAATCTTGGGTTCCCATGCACCTTATTGGAATTAGTGTCCTGTAAAATAAGTGTTCACCTTAATCCATTGGTTATATAAGTGAACTTGATTGAGTCGATCTCAAGTATTAATTTTAATAATATGGTGTAATGCCCAGAATTTTAAGGGACTAGTACATGCTCGATTCCCAACATTTCGGGTGTTACTTTTGCCTCGTGGAAGCGTGATTTCTTAATTATAGTTGAAATGTTATCATTAACAATCATAAGAGTTAAGCTAAGCAGGGTAATAAAATCAGAATATAAGTATAGCTAGTTAATATACAAAATGTACATACATCCCATCACATCCACGGGTCCACTCAACTAGGAACCCCAATATATATATATATATATATATATATATATATATATATATATATATATATATATATATATATATATATATACAAAATGTATAAAAGAATGTGTATAATAACAACCAATCCCACGACTCCAAAATTAAAGAAAGCGAGGCATTCCACTTATGGCTGCCCTTTCAAGAACTGGAAATAGCTAGTGTACGTCATCAACGAGGTCGTCATATGCCTCATTTATTGTTTTAGTCTCGCGATGTCACCTACATTGATGAAGTCATCTGGTTAGTGTTTTAAAACATTGTCCCAGTTGGGAGTGAGTGATCAACTCAGTGCTATCATTTTCCTAAGTTACATATATCGTCAATCGCAATCAAGCACAGGTAATGATAGCATATAAAACAACAATATCCTAAACTAGTTGTTTAAGTGCATGGAAGGCATGATATGTGAACACATATATCAAGGTCAACAAAAACTTCCGCACTTCTCACCAACATTTTAATATTTTTCGACACCACAACCACCACAACATATCTATCCTATTGCAATGTCGCTCATCAACAGCATTACCAACATCTCCACACATGAATGCGTGTTAAGATTTGAACACCATTTATGGATGTTGTTAAATAACTTTGAAAAGGCACTACAGGATGTAGATGCTGAAAAGTGAAAGACGACATTGCAAGACTAGAATGAGTCCTTGTACAAGAATGAGAATTGGGAGCTTGTGGAGCTTCCAGTAGGCCGAAAAGCGATAGGGTGTAAGTGAATTTTTCGAAAGAAACATGATAGATACAAAGCAAGGTTGGTAGCGAAAGGGTATGCTCAGCGTGAAGGCGTGGACTTCAGTGAGATTTTTGTGCCGATTATGAAACAAGTATTTATCAGGTTTGTGTTAGCGCTGGTTGCCCAATACGATCTCGAGCTGGAACAGATAGATGTAAAGACTGCTTTCCTGCATGGGGAATTGGAAGAGCAGATTTACATGGTGAAACCAGAAGGTTATACAGTGCAAGGGGCCGAGAACAACGTTTGTAGGTTAAGGAGATTATTGTACGGTCTCAAACAGTAGCCTAGACAGTGGTACAAGAAATTTGATTCCTTCATAATGAGTCAGGGCTTTACCAGGAGCGAGTATGATCATTGTGTCTATTTCAAGACACTGAATGACGAGAAGTTTCTTTTACTGGTATACGTCGATGACATGCTTATTGTCAGTCATAGCATGTTTGACATCGATGTGTTGAAGATTCAGCTTTCAGGGACATTCGAGACGAAGGATCTGGGGGCTGCAAAGAACGTTCTTGACATAGATATTCATAGAGACAGGAAGAAGAGCATGTTGTGGTTATCTCAGGAAGAATACATTGAGAAGGTATTGAAAAAGTATGAGATGGACAAGTCTAAACCGGTTAGCGTTCCCCACGCGGCTTACTTCAAGCTTTTTTCTAAACATTGTCCTAAAACAGATGAAGAAAAGCATGTTATGTCTCATGTGCCCTATTTAAGTGTTGTGGGCAGTTTAATGTATGTCATGATCTGTACAAGATTAGATATTTCACAGGCTATGCGTGTTGTTAGCCGATTCATGTCTAACCCGGGCAAACAACATTAGGAAGCTGTGAAATGGCTATTTCGATACATTCAGGGTACGCAGGACTACGTCTTGACGTTTGAAAAGTCTAAGGATAAGTTGCTTGGTTACATTGATTCTGATTACGCAGGTAGTGTAGATAGTAGGAGATCGACTTCAGGGTACTCGTTTGTATTAGTGGGTGGAGCGATTAGTTGGATGTTTAAGCTTCAGTCTGTGGTGGCTCTTTTCACTACTGAAGCTGAGTATATGTCGGTGACAGAAGCTTTCAAGGAAGTTGTTTGGTTGAAAGGAATGATAAATCAGTTGGAGCTTCAGTAGGAAGCTCTGCCGGTTAATTGTGACAGCTTAAGTGCTATCAATTTGGCTAAAAATTTTGTTTATCACTCATGTACTAAACACATTGATGTGTGTCACCATTTTATTCGACAGGTGCTTGAGGAAGGAGATGTAACCCTGGACAAGATTCACACTAGCGTGAATCCGACGGATATCCTGACCAAGGTGGTCTCAATAGAGAAGTTCAAGTTCTGCGTAACTTCTCTGGGATTGGCGAAGGCTTAACGAAGACGCAGTGATGCATGAGAAGCGACGACACTCACTACAAGAAATTCGATTTTTACCAATGAAATAATTCATCGGTTTTGAATCATATTTTACATTTTCCGGCGAAATTTTTCGCGGTTAAAATCATCGCAAAAAGGGCATGGGTAAAGGCTTTTCCCAACGAAAAATAGATTCGTCGGCAATAATAAAATAATTACCAACGAAAAAAATCGTCGAAAAAACATATGATTTTTGGTCGGAGAAAAATGCATTTCGTCGATAAATACAATTTTTACCAACGAAATTTTTCGTAGGTAAAACTATTACCTACAAAAAAATTCGTAGGTAAAAACTTTTACTTACAAAAAAATTCGTTGGTAAAAATTCTTGCTCCTGTATTACTTACGAAATATTTCGTCGGTAATAGTTTTTACCAACAAAAAATTTCGTAGGTAAAAGATTTACAACGAATTGTTTCCAACGAATTGTTTCATCGGTAAAACTTTATGCTCCCTTATTACCTACGAAATATTTCATCAGTAATAGTCTTCCCCTTTCTGATTCCTTTTATATTTAAAATTCAGAAAAAAAATTCCTGATATACACCTGTAAATAAACTTACTACAATACATTTGTATCCTATGCAAATCCACATACATACGAACAAACACAAACCACACCATCCATACACAAATAATCCATTCCACATCCACAGACAACCCATATTCATCCACGCACAAACACATATAAGTTTAACATTTGTACATAAAAAAAAATCACGAAGATGAAGGAGGAGGTGGCGGGGCATCGGTGCCAAAGCGTCCAGCGAGAGCCTGAAACATCTCCTGCATCCGTCGCTCATGCTCCACCTATAACTCCTTTCATCCTCTCTCCACCTCTGCTCCTCCTCCTCCCTACGCTTCTGCTCATCCTCTCTCTGCCTCTCTAGCTGCTCTTTAGTCTTATCGACGACGACCCATAGCTGTTGAACCTCTCTCTCTGCGGTATTAGCTCGGCTTAGAGCGCTCTCACCAGCTACGAATCAGCTGGAGCCAGCTCTAGTGGGTGCCATAAGCTTGACACCATGGCCAAGCCCACGCACATATCCAGAATGGGTGCCAAGCACCTCGCTTAGGATTTCTGGCTCACTCCGCTGACTACCATCAGGAGTGGGCTGACTGAGTACGGTGTCCATCGCCGCCTGTAATGAAAACATATGAAATTTCATAACAAATGACATGAATGACATTATTATCAATCGATGCAATTAAATTTTACAAAGTAAAGATTTTTACCTAATGCTCACTGGCTTTAGGATGAACCCAAGATCCCGTCACCTGCCGACATTGAGTCCCTCTGTAGAGGTCTACTGGTCCAGGCTCCTGGCCGGTGACGGAATCTCGCTGCGCAATCAAAAGAAAAATAGACTTATAATAAATGCATGAAAATAATATATCAACTTAATAATCATTAGTAATTTCTTACCATGTCGTAACGATGTCGTACAAATGACTTTGAACTAGCTACGTGGTTCACTTGTAACTTTTCCTTATTCGCAGAATTTATTCTACTCCTCTTCTGAACACATTATTTAAAATACATTGTTATTAATTGCGAATTTAATTGTTACCTTAAGATATCGTAAATATGTAAATATTACCTGAAAAGCCTTCGATGAAAATTTCTCGCAGAGTATCCGCCAGTCGTCTATAGTCACGTGCGGCGATGTGGACAATATAACCTCATCGTACGTCCTGCACCGCTTGTACCGCTGGTATAACTCTCCGCGGTACTCCTTGAACCGCTCTCTAATCATGTCGTTGACGGCATGAAAAATGTAAGGAACATTCAAATCGAAGATAAATTTATTCTGTAGTTTCGTAAATAATAGATTAAGGCAATAAACTCGTTTAGGAATTCGAGTTTGGGTTTAGGTTTAGGTTAGAGTTGTAGATTTAGGATTAGGTGTAGGTTTAGGTTAGGTGAATTGAGTTTATGTTTAGGATTTTGGGTTCGGGATCGGCTTTAGGTTTAACATCCGGATAGCACCGAAGCACATTCGTGGCTGCTCCATCAATTTCGAGCTAATATATAAACACGGGCCTGTCCAAATGGTAAAGCCACCTATATTGCTGTCCATATGAAATTGACAGCTTCAGCATAGTCACAACAACGGTTCTCACCTTCTAGGGACCCCCGCTCAACACTCGGATAGTTCCGACGCACATCCGGGTCTGCTCCATTAATTTCGAGCTAATACATAAACATGAGCCTATCCAAATGGCTAGGCCACCCATATTGCTGTCCATAGGAAATGGATAGCTTCAACATGGTTACAACAGTGGTTCCCACCTTTCAGGGACCCCCGCTCAACATCAATATCAATCAACTACTCTTAATCACAAGTATCATGTTCATCATCTAATTTGCCACTAAATGATAATATAATACGATCAGTCGCCCTTCCAAGGATGGATAGATTGAAATGCTATCATTATTTCCATTTAAATGCCCAAGCCTAAATTTCGATAGCATCTCCCCCTATCTCTCCAGATATACTTATCTTACATTTCATTTCCATGTCAAGTATCCACACATTGTGTGGATTATTGACAATGGAAATAAACATAAGAAACATATCCAGAGAGAATAGGGGAGATACTGCACGAAACTAATGACAGAGCATGTAAATGACAAACAACGAGAACATTCCAATCTATCCAACCTTAGACTGTCCAACATGACAATTTGACAGATTTCTATACCTCCAAAACACACTTTATCTATGCTCGGCAATATAAAAATCTCCAAATGGGCTAACTGATTCTATTATACTATCATTTGTGGACAAAAAATTAAATAACTATTAATAATAAGCCAAATACATCTACAACATACATCCACATATATCAACCACAGGTAGCTCCGACACATATCCGGGTTTGCTCCATCAATTCCAGATACACAAGCACATGAAAATGGCAGAATCATCAACACCATAAATCAAGTCTAATCAATTACCTAATTAGCTATTTGTAAGCTTAAGAGACTATATATATTGTGAACAATTAAGTATGGGGCCCACTATGATGTATTTTCCTTACATCCATGTTCGTTTCAACAGCTCATTGTAGGTCATGATACAAATCTAACTCTTAGGTGGACCACACTACAGGAACTAGTGGTGATTGAAAACTCACCATTAAAAACTCCTTGGGGTCCACAGGAATGTTGATACCTAGCTGAAGGGACCACACAAATATCTGCTTGATCCAAAACTTTGGGGGCCTCGCAAGAAGTGGACATCAACGGTGGGCCCCACAGGTAGCGGACAGCGACGGTGGGCCCCATAATTAGGTATTTCAGCCGTTTTAATTTTTAAATCCCAAATTTGGAGACCCCACAAGAAGTGGACATCAACGGTGGGCCCTACAGGCAGTGGACAGCGACGGTGGGCCTCACAATTATGTATTTTAGCCGTTTTAATTTGTAAATCCCAAATTTGAAATTTAGAATATAAAATTCCTAATTAAGGAATTAGGAATTTTAATTTCGAAATCCCTAGTTAGGGATTTACTAAATCAGTGGGCCCCACCAAATAGTGGACAGCTAAGGCGGACCCCACATGCAATGGACAGCGATGGATAGCGATGGTGAGACCCACATGCAATGGATAGCGACGATGGGACTCACATGCAATGGACAGCGACGGTGGGACCCACATGCATTGGATTTTGACAGTGGGCCCCACAATCAACAACGAGGAGAGAGAGAGGGAGGGAGAGAGAGAGAGAGAGAGAGAGAGAGAGAGAGAGAGAGAGACGAAATGGAGGAAGAAGGAAGATAGAGAGGGTTTTCGGAGGCTTGGCGGCTACGGCGTGGCCCACCGGTGACGGACGGGGGTTATCAACTGAGGCGGGTGGGCCACACCGGTGACGGACGAGGGTGGTTGACTGAGGTGGGTGGGCCACACCGGTGACGGACGGGGGTGGTCAACTGAGGGGGTGGGCCACGCCGGTGACGGACGGGGGTGGTCGGCTGAGGCGGGTGGGCTGCATGCATGATGGAGAGAGAGAGAGAGAGAGAGAGAGAGAGAGAGAGAAAGAGAGAGAGAGAGAGAAATGAGGGCACTGAGGAGTCGGGGTGACTTAAAACATAACCTTATTACTGACGAAAATTTTCATCGGTAATAATCATTTCAAAATTATTACCGATGAAAATTTTCGTCGGTAATAGTTATTACCAACAAAATGTTCGTCGGTGATATAATTTTCTGTAAATGGAGGGAATTTGACTCAGTATTACCGACGGACAAGAATCATCGGCAAAAAATTTCAAAATGACTATTACCAACAAAAATTTCGTTAGTAATAGTGCACGACTTTTACTGACGACAATTTTCGTCGATAAAAATAATTTTTTGCTTTGAGCTTTTAGCGACGAAGTACTTCGTTAGTAATAGGTGTTTTTACCAACGAAATGATGATTTCATCAGTAAAAGTGTTTGGCAGAAAAGAATTCTGGCAGTGGCGGGAACCTGTTACATCTTTTACCGATGACTTCTGTATTTCGTCGGGGAAAATGGTTTTTTTCGACGAAATATTTTTCGTCGGTAAAAACCCGCTTTCTTGTAGTGACTATGTTTGATGAGAAGCTGATCTATGAAGAGAATAAAAGATGGTTCGATGTGTTGAAGCCTCAGTGGAGTTTGTTGGAGAGCCTTCAACTAAAGGATGTGAAAAATAGAGTCCACCGACCGGTCGCTCGACCGGTCGGCCAATGGATAGTTTCTTCACAAAAACTCTCTGGACAATTTTGGAGCTTTTCAGACCGATCGCTAGAAAGGTCTTAGTTGAGGCAGCAACAATAGTTTTTTGGGCAAACTCTCTGGACACGTTTTGCACTAGATCCAACCGGTCGATGGATGTGCGGTGCAATGTATGTTTACACGTTTTTGCATAACATGTTTCTAATTTGGGTTGGAGGCCTATATAAACACTTCTTAATCCTTGTTAGAGTCATGCTAAACAATACCTAGGAGTCATACTTCGAGATTAGGGTTTGCGGGAGAGATTGTGAGGTTTGAGAGTGCCTTGTTCATCTTTGGAATCTACTTGTGGGTAGATTAACTTTGTATTCATTTGAGATTCATAATGGAGGTGTCGCTTTGTGCTGTGGGTTTTTCCACAAGGGTTTTCCAAGTAAAATTCATGTGCTTTTGCGTTGATTGCTTGTGTGGCTGTATGATGATTATTTGATTTTCTTTGGTGCTTTCGTTAACCAAATTTCCAATAAGCTTCTTTCGTTGGTTTTTTTTTTTTTTTAGTTAAAATCAATATGCTAGAGAAAAAGATAAAAGGAGAGATAAAAGAGACAGGTAGACGTTACAAACCTGCCAGCTCTGCTAAATGGTAGTTGTAGAAATTGACATTAGTGACAACCTCGCAGGGGAGTTCTTGGAAATTAGCCTTTCTCCTTGGATAATATGTAATCATGAGCTCTTCATCAGTGGGGGCAAAACCAGTAGCCAGGTGGGTAATTAGCCATCTCAGATTTCTCAAGTTCGTCTGGGAGGGACGATGTTGAGATGATGATAGCTTTGAAAATAGGATGAGACTTGAGAAAGAGAAGTTAAGATTGTTACCCTCCATATTTATACGTACATAGTGGTATCCAGATACCGTAAACACCATCAGGCGGGAAAAGGGATTCGTGGGTTAAGGTGGGCCTACTGCATGTGATGTGTTTTCTAAATCCACTCCAACCGTAATCTGAATGACACAAGAGTACTAGGTTTAGTTCTAAAAAATCAGAATTCATCTGTGATTAATTTGGGCCACATCAAGGAAAATAGTTGGAAGAGGAAAGTCCATTCTTGAGTTTTGAGGGGGTGCTCAAGTGATATGTTTGTGAAATCTACTCTCACCATTACATGTGTAATACCATGTTACGTACAGTGCAAAATATGAGGCTAACCTATGAGTAGGTGGGCCACACCAAAGTAAAATGTTAGATGAGAGACATGCACGGTTGAATTTTGAAGGGCTCCACTATGATGATTATGTGAAATCCACTCGAATCATTAAATGCCACACTAAAATATTGTTCTGGGGCTGAAACATCATACCCATTTGTATTTCAGGTGGGCCACGCTTAAGGAAACAGTTTGGAGGGTCATTCAGCTCTATCGGCTGACGCACCTGAAATCGTATATATCACCGACAATTCCGGATCCTCTGTTGGCTCCAAGTAGAAAAACTCTCCTTGGAGCTTTTTTATTGGTCCACGTCATCACATACATCTACAACCTAGTCACATCATCAGTGCAACCGGGTCACACATCAATGCAACTTGATCACACTCACGTCATGCAGTGTGATATGGACCAATATGAAATAGGCTCAAGCAGAAATTTCCTGCTTCACAGCCAACAGAGGATCCACATTCATCGCCAACAGGGTAAACTCTGTTGGGCCCACCATAAGTTATGTGTCTTATCCACCCCTCTTTTCCAGCTTATTTTAGGATGGATCACACCGCACGAGACTGAATTGAACACCTACCATTGAAATTTTAATAGGCGCCACAAAGGTTTTTGATAAAGTTGATATTTGTGTTTTCCCCCCTAATAAAGGTGTTGGATGACAAATAAACATCACTGTCGGTCCTTGGAAGATTTCCACGGTGGACATTATTTACCCCACTGTTTCCTATGGTGGGGTCCACTTGAGCTTAGGACATGCTTTAATTAATTTTGGGCTCAACTCACAAAATGAGCTGAAAAAACAGACGAACTGTGTGGATACGCCACATACATTCATGGTGGGCCCGACATAGTTTCATTACCCAGTACGAATCTGATTTCCATGCACCTGGCGGTCGGAGCAAAAATACATCACGGTGGGGCCAGATCTGGCTGGCCCCTTTGCTCCAGCGAGAATTCCGTTCATGGTCTAACTGGGAGGCGGGAATCCGTTTCTGAGTGGGATTCCACGGTGACCTTAATTCCGGTGACCACTACAGAGGTGATGGTAGACGCTGGAAAAGCTCTATGGCCCACCACGATATATGTGTTTTATCCAAGCCATCCATCCAATTTTTCAGATATTGTAGTGCATGAATGAAAAAATTGAGGCAGATCCAAACCTCGGGTAGACCACACCATAAGAAACAATGGTGATTAAACGCCGCTATTAAAATCTTCCTAGTGTCTACTGTAGTATTTATTTGCCATCCAACCCATCGATTAGGTCACAAAGATATGGATGAAAGGAAAACACAAATATCGCCTTGATCTAAATCTTTTGGGGTGCCTAAGCTTTTTTTAATGGTGAGTGTTCAATCACCACTGTTTCCTATGGTGTGGTTCGCATGTGATTTGGATCTGCCTCATTTTTTGGGCTCATGCCAAACCATCTAGAAACATGGGTGAATGGTGTGGATAAAACACAGACATCACAGTGGGCCCAAATAGCATTTCCATCACCTAAGTGGAGGGTAACCGTCGAATCCAAGTCCTTGGAGTAGTGAGAGAAGGTTTCCAAGTACAACCAGTTGTGACAGTTAGTTACGGTCTACCCAACACATAGCCTCCTATCTCACATTTAATGGGTTGGCCTCATCGCGAGAATCACCATGGGTAAAACTCAGCTATATCTGTTCATCAAGTGGACCGCAATTTTATTTTACTACTTATCAATGGCTAGAAATTATCTTCCATCTTTTGGCCCACCTGGTAAGTAGATGGGGTTGATTTTTGTCCAAGGTGATGCTCATGGTGGAGCTAATTACCCATTGGAAGGTTGGACATCACATTCACTTAAAAGGTTGGAAGTTATATTTTGTGGTCCTGAGACCACATCTCATATTATCCGGCCCCATTAGGTGATGTTAGAAAAATCCCAAAGCTTTTAAGTGACATGTGCGACACCCAATCATCAATCCGGACCATCCATCCATTTATAGGTCGTGGTGCAAAAATAATGACAATCAACTATCCTAGGCATTCAATCGATATCAAGGAAAATAGATAGTGAAAATGAGCCAACAAACAGGATAGGTCCAAACATCATCTTGAGCCATCCATTTGATAGACCCTACTTTATATTAATTGCTTATGATTTCAAAGTAGCACTTTGGTTTTATGAATATTCTAAACACGAGATCTCTCACTTAAAAAAAATATGGTTAAAATAAATTGGCTCCATTCATAGGTTAGGATCATTATAATCAATGTGATTCTTGACCCTAGCTTCCTCCCAATGGTACTATTGAATGAATGGTTTAGATTGATGATGGGACATTGCAAATGCCACTTAACAGCCTAAGTACATTAATAATATACCTAAGAAGGTGGGGCGATTGCAAAAGCCACACACACAGAAAAAATTGATTGTGATATGTTCCAATGGGAGAAATGTGCTATCAGACTTTGTGCTACCTACCCCCCCCCCCCCCCCCCGATGCATCCTAGGTTGCACTTTACTTCTATGTGACTTAACTGAAGCTCATTTAATTGATTAAAATTGTTCATTTGTTAACTATAAAGGTTTTTTTTTTTTTTTGAAAGGTTGTACACCACATGTAGCATTGTTTAAAAAATAAAAAAAGGGTATACAATCATTCGGGAGGACAAACCATGCATAGAAAGACATGGCGCCACTCCCATAATATAAAACAGCCTATATGTATGCCTGTACAAAAGGGCAAAGCCCCCATTCAGCCCCTGACACCCACTACAAGCAAATCCAAAACCCGCAAGGCCTGCTGAACCAACAATATCCACCAACTCTTAAAGAGAAAAGCTTTGTAGCTTCCCTGCAAAAGACTGGACAAAGATAATGCTATTGTATGGTTCATAATTCTCATATGCATATGCACAGAAAGTTACCTACTCGAATGCATGGAATTAGGGATCAGCTTCCCTTACTTTTATTCGACCTCTTTATTAAAAATATAATATAGTCATTGATTGGTCAAAGTTCCTATTTTTTGGACGCCTATCACAAATGAGTTTTATTTATTTATTTTTGGGTTAGTACATACAATCCATTGTTAGTACACCCACCCCCATTGTTAGTCACACAGCAATTAATGTTAGCCACTCCCCACACAAAGATCAATACTAGAGGTGGGCAATGATCCGAGCTGGGCCAAGTTAGCCCTAGTTTGGTTTGGCTTGTTTTTCTACCACCCTGGTTTGTGGATTGGCCCAGTTTGAGTTTTGGGCGGAACCATGTGGCCCAAGTTTGGTTTGCTCTAGAACAATCTGGTTCAAGCTGGGATTGGTTTGGTCGGAAATTTCAATCCGGGCCAAGCCGAGTTTGAATAGATGATGGCTCTTTTTTTTTTTTTTTGTTTAAATAAAAAATAATTTAAAAAGCTAGAAAAAAAACGCAAAAGTATCTAACTAACATCCTCCAAAGGAGGAGTGCAACTTCAAAATAAACATGTAAGAGCCTTTTCCAAACAAAAGTACACAAGCATAATTTTACAAGTGCAAGGAAATAACATGCATTTATGTATTATTCATGTCATCATGTATATGTATTATCCACGCCATCCATCCATTTTTACATATCATTTTAGGACATGATCCTAAAATGGAATCATATCCAAAGCTCAAGTGGATCACACTAGAGGAAACAATCTACTTACAATCTACGAGCCGAATCAAGCCGAATCAAATCGAGCTGAATTAAACTGAGCTTTGAGCCAAACCGAGCCGATACTGCCTTAGTTTGAGGTCGGTTTGTTTTTTTTTTCAAACGAACTTGTCTCGAGGCTTGGTTTGGTTTGAAATTCAATTCGAACCAATTTAAGCCAAGCTTTTTCAAATCAATCCAAGTCGAGCTTTAGAGCTGGCTTGGTTTGTGCCCACCTCTAATCGATAGCAAGACCTCCGTTTTGAAACAAGGTGATCTTCACTCTATTACAAGTGGGTTTGACAAACAATTTACAAACTATCTGCCAAATGTAAAATTTCTAGCACTCAATATTGGCCCTTTGGAAACAAAATACACGAGCAATTTAGTCATTTCATCCTAGGAGCAGCATATTTTGGATTTAGAAAAAAAAGAAAAAGAAAAAAGCAAAGGCATCGTTTTATAAAATCATTTTTAAGTGGCAATCAAAGTCATTTAATAGGGGCAATTGAAGTGATTTTTGAGAGGATGGGTGATAAAAAAATGGGCCTTTTTTTTAAAATTTAGAATATGGACTTTATATTGATCAAAGGTGGGCCTTAATGTCCCAACAACACGCCAAAATTGCTAGGATGATCAATGTGTGGTCTGTCTATTTTCTAAGCTATTGCTTGAATGGCTAGCATCAAAACAATATCGCAATAAATCTTTAGACAGAAATCTGATGGTTCTAAACACCCATGACTAGACCTCTACAACCCATCATTCTTGTGAACTGCCTTCTTCATGGTGCCGATCACCCTATCAATATCATCCTTTCAAGGCAGCTTGGAAAGAATGGAGTGGTTCTAATGGACACCCCAGATAGAAGATGTGTATGCCGACAAGCACAATCCAATTCAGTGCATGAAAAGCTTTCCATACACTTAGCGCTCTAGATCATTTCCATCAAAGTTAGGCCCTCCATGATGAACAAGGGTCAGAACATCTCTGATACAATGTGGAAGGCATTGAATTAAATGGTCAAGATAACTTCATTTGAATTGAATGGTTACGATCATCTAATGAGATTATATATCAAAGGTACCTATTGAAATTATATTCCACATAATGAAACCCAAAACAAGACTCATGTCAACACTAGCAGATACATGACCAAGTTCCACATGACTCTTTAACCAACCACAATTACTAATATGTTCAAAACACAAACCTAAACACATCACAGGACTCCTCACATATGTGCACCATACATAATATGTGCATGCCAAAGTCTAAAAATTTAAATGGACCGAGATTCATCAGTACCGCCTGGACAATGGACTTGACACCTTGCCATCAGATGCATCAGATGTGGAGTGGAGTTCCTGAAAGCTTGCCTCCTGTTTGAAGGGCCCAGATGGTAAATAGAGCCTGTCTGAAACTTGGGTCCAGCAATGCTAATGGCTTATATGGGAAAGTGGCTCTGTCCCAAAATGCCTGCGCTCCTCTAAGATCCGCTTAAATGTTCAAATGTCTCAGGTTGGAATTAGGTTTCACAGGAAGTGGCCTGTGAATATTCAGATCCCACTGGAGTAGAGCTTCATTGAAACTTGATTGTTGTTGGGGACTCATCACTGGTGGTGGCACTGGGCGTAAACAATCGAAGTGGTCGCTGATGGGCTGATAACAATTTGCAAGGTGGCCCATTTCCTGACTTGATTGCATAAGCTGTTGCATTCCTTCGAATCTGTCACTTGGGAGTACTCCAGTTGGCTGCAATAGGGACCCCTCATTTTCCATGAATGCACTGAGCCCAGCTAGGTTCATAGGATCGGGTTGGGACATAGCGAGAAATGTGCTGCTTTCATTGAGCTCACTTGGTTGCATAGGTGGGTACCGGAGATTCAATGGCTCAGGTTGAGCCTGATAAGGAAGTGGTTGCATAGTCGGGTATGAAGGATATGAAAACCAAGGTTGGGTCTGATCAATAAATTCGTCGTTGATATTTCCGAGCCCGTTTGGTTGTATAGGCAGGGACCCAAGATTCGATGGCCTGGGTTGGACCTTGCCATTTTCGAGCCCGTTCAGTTGCATAGGTGGGCACCAGACATTTGATGGCCCTGGTTGAGTCAGATCAACATATTCATCATCATCACTTACCATCAAGGCATTTATTTCCTCGTCGATATCAAGATCTAACTCTAATGGGCCATTCGCTTCTTGCTTCCCCTTACTTGGAGCACGATGATATATTTTAGATAACACCCAGTCATCCAGCTGTAGAAAGAGAAAGAAACCATCATTTTTATTGTAATCGTGCATGCAAAAATACGTAGATGCATGTAGGCATGCATGGGGTGTGGTTCCACCATCTGGCTTTGTAGGAAAAGCTCTTGTTTTGTAAAACTTTTTGATGCCCACCATCCTATATTGTCATCCAATCCATTCAGAAAATGTGTCTGACAAGGATGAATGGACATCCATTCGGTTGGCCCACCTTCTGATTGGATTTACCATGTTTTTGGTTCATTAATCACAATGGTAAGATGCATCTATTGGACGGATTGGATATCATAAACTGGCCGATATAAATCCTTTGTTTTTTCAGCCACCTAATTGTTTTGTTCATTGGCTTATTTGATGAATGGGCCAGCCTCACCCACAAGGCAAGGCCTACCTGATGGATATGCTCAAATGGGAAATTAACGGACCATGTTCATGGAGTAACTTACCTTCATATCAGGTTTCGTAATTTCTTCACATTTATTGTTGTCGCCTCTTTGAAACTCTTTGATGGTGTATTCGTGCATGATCCAGTTAGTTTTTCTTCTATTTTCATTCACTTGCTTTCCCTTCGTTCCATTTTTATTCCCTGGCTTCCCCTCGTAGTAAACTAGGACAGTCTTTCCTCCAATAATGGATGCCTTATCTTTTGGATCCATGATCTTCTGATTTGCTATGGTCGCCTTCCAATACCCCGGACCTGCTGCTCGATCCGGCCTTGACCCGTACTGATATTTCCTTTTTCTTGGTGTGAAAAAATACCAAGTATTGTTCTCACACTTGTATTTATCTGCAGAAGTTTGTATTAGATTTGAAGTAACTTGATAGAATTATTCTATGCGCAACACTATATATAATGAGTGGATGTCCCACAAATCATCCCACACCCCAAAAGAAAGAAAGAAAGAAAGAAAAAAAAAGCAATTTATAAAAGAGAACTAATAAGGCATTTGCATTCCAACCTTTTAAATCATTCTCTTTTTTCCTTCATTGTGTGATTGAAAAGTCTATGTACAACCTCGTTAGGGTTGAAGATTTTCTAAAGTATAACTAACCTCTTCAAACTTTAATAAGGGATACTACTATTCTATTAATTATCACATTTTTTTTTTGTTGATTTTTATATTTCATGAAATTTCTTCCCACTTTTCCTCACATTTTTTATATTAGGAATGGGTAGAAACAGACTTAAAAAAAAAAGAAAAAGAAAAAAAGAAAAAAAGAAAAAAGAAAGATTAAAATACATGTTTAATGAGAAGGGTAATAATTTGTGTATATAGCCAACCTTTTCAGATATATATTTATCTAATGATAAATTCAATAATTTGTATAGTGAAAAACAAACTTTGATAAGGAATATAATTATTCTATCAGTTTACTCAAATATTTCGCTATCAATAGACTTGAAGCCCTACTCAAATATATTTTTTTAAAACGATAATTAAGTTTTTCTTGTTAATACAGCTGATTCCTCACAAATTTTTTTTGTTGGTTTTTTATAAAATCAACAAGATCAACGTGATATGGAAAAGATTAAAAAAGGAAAAAGAAAAAAGAAAGAAAGGGATTCGGCGACGTTACAAACCTGCCAACTCAGCTGGATGGAATTTGTAGAAATCGACGTCATTGATGATATTGCAGGGGAGTTCTTGGGAATTAGCCTTTCTCCTTAAGTAATAGGTAATCAGCTCTTCATCAGTAGGGCAAAACCTGTAGCCAGGTGGGTAACCAGCCATCTCAGAATTTTCAAGAAGATCGCCTGGGAGAGATGGTAAGATAACGCGGAGATGATGAAAATATATTGAGAATGAATGTTAAAGATATTTACCACCCTTCGTATTTATACGTACATAGCGACGCGGATTAGCTACTGACAGGTTGAGTAGCGAGACTCGCTACTGAAGTACTGAAGTGACGTCACCATATTGTGCTGTCCCCACCATGATGTATGTGTTGTATCCACACCGTCCATCAATTTGGAGAGATCGTTTTAGGATATGATACAAAGAACGAGTCGGATCCAAATCTTCAGTGGACCCATCACAGAAAACAGTGGAGATTGAACTCCTACCATTAAAAACTTCTAGGGGTGGCAGAAGTTTTCGTTGAAGCTGATATTTGTGTTTTCCCTTCTTTCATACCAGTATTAACTTATGAACAGTTTGGATCTCGAATAAACATCATAGTGGACCCTAGGAAGGTTTCAACGGTGGAAATCACTAGTGGGGTGACAGAAGTACTTTCCCACTGTTTTCTTTGGTGGGGTCCACTCAAGCTTTGGATCTGCCTCATTCTTTGGCTCATGCCCTAAATTTATATCTCCAAATGGATAGACGGTGTGGATACACCATATACATAAGGATGACCTCACAAAACATGGTGACGCCACTTCAATAAGAGTCGCGCGCGCTACAGCCTGTCAGAAGCTAAATATAATCCGCGTCCATGCAGATATAGGTATCAAGATACCGTAAACACCTGGAAAGGGGATTTGTGGGATTAGGTGGGCCTACTGTAATGTGTTTTCTAAATCCACTCCGGCCATTATGTTTATGACCCAACTTCAGGTTTAGTGTTAAAAAATCAGTACCATCCATGATTAATGTAGGCCATATCAAGGAAAACAGTTGGAGGAGGAATGCCCACCCTCGATTTTTGAGAGAGGCACCTTAATATGTACGTGAAATTCACTCCAACATGCTTAATTCCCATGCTCCAGTGGAAAAAAATTATTAGGCTATGAATCAGGTGGGCACACCAAAGGAAAGAGTTAGGTGAGAGACGTACACTTGAATTTATTTTTATTTTTATTTTTATGGGTACATTGTGATGATTATGTGAAATCTGATCCAAGCATTAGATGCCACACTAAAATGTAATAATGGAACCGAAAAATCAGGCTCATTTATATTTTAGGTGGTCCACACTAAACAAAAGAGTTTGGACGGTCAACGTAGCCCTAGTGGCTGACGCACTTGAAATCGGATTGCGTACTGGCTGTGGCCCACCTGTTTCTTGTTGTGTGTGGACCACCTGTGATTTGGATCTGCGTCGTTATCGGGCTCATGCCAAATGGTCTGGAAACATGGGTGGACGGCTTGGATACAACGCATATCAGACTGATCCAAAACTTCTGGAAACCCAAGAAGGTCTCAATGGTATACATTCAATCTCCCACTTCTTTTCGCAGTGTGGTGTACTGGATCTTTCGATCTGTCTTATTTTTTGGATCAAGCCTTACAATGATCTAGAAAAATGGACGGCCGGTTTAGATATAGCACATACCTCATGGTGGGACCCACAGAACTTGGTGACGTCACTACACCAGCTACGTTGCTAGTGTGCGGTACACCAGCAATCCGCTTCCGAACGCACGTAGTGCAGGGTAACTGCCGAATCCGAGTCCTTCTCGTAGTGAGAGAAGGTTTCTATGTCCAGCCAGTTGGACACTTAGCTACCGTATACCCAAACAGAACTTCCAATCCTTCATGTGCATGAAACAAACAACACATCTAATAGGTTGGCCTCGTCATGAGAATCACCATGGCTAAAAATCAGCCATATCCGTTCATCAATGGACCGCAGTTTTATTTTACTACTTATCAATGGCTAGGAATTATCTTCCATCTTGTGGCCCATCTGATGAGTAGATAGGGTTGATTTTTGCCTAAGGTGATCCTCATGTGGGGATAATCTATTGGAAGGTTGGATGTCACATTTACTAAATAGGTTGGAAGTTATACCCTGTGGTCCAACTGGTTGCAATTGTGACCTTCTTACATTATATCTGGTCGTTAGCAACGTCAAACCTTTCTAGTAGAGGTGGGCACAAACCAAGCCAGCTCGAAAGCGCCGCTCGGATTGGTTCGAAAAAGCTCGGTTTGGATTAGTTCGAATGGAAGTTCAAACCAAACCAAGCCTCCGAGTCAAGCTCATTTGAAAAAACAAACCAAACTCAAACTAGGGCAGTTCCGGCTTGGCTCGGCTCGAAGCTTGATTTGATTCAGCTCGCTTTGATTCGGCTCGTAGATTGTAAGCACACTGTTTCGTATGGTGTGATCCACTTGAGCTTTGGATATGATTCCATTTTGGGATCATGTCCTAAAATGATATGTAAAACAGATGGATAACATGGATAATACATAACTCGTATACATGATGACATAGATAATACATAATACATATACATGAATGCAAACGGTTTCCTTGCACTTGTAAAATTATGCTTGTGTACTTTTGTTTGGAAAATACTCTCACATGTCTATTTTGAAGTTACTCGAATGTTAAACATCATATAGTAAGATATGTTTGTACTTTTTTTTTTCTAACTTTTTAAATTATTTTCTATTTAAATGAATAAGGAAAATAAGAGCCATTGTCTGTTTGAACTCGGCTCGGCCCGGTTCGAAATTTTCAACCAAGCCGATCCCGGCTCGAACCAGATTTTTCCGGAGCAAACCAAACTCGGGCTGCATGGGTCGGCCCGAAACCCAAACCAAACCGATCCACAAACTGCTGTGGTCCAAAAACAAACCAAACCAAACTAGGGCTAACTCGGCTTGGCCCGGATCGTTGCCCACCTCTACTTTCTAGTGGACGCCGATTGCGTCCGACCAAGGTCGGACATTTAAGTGTCCGACCAGATCTGTGCAAGGGCACACCGTGATGTATCTGTTTATCCACGCTGTTCATCCATTTTCTGAGATTATGTTATGGGATGGGCCCAAAATTAAGAAGATCCAACGGTGTTATGGACTACAGTGGAGACGACTCTTGCATTTAACGCCACCCAAGCTTACTATTTGGTGTGGTCGACTAACTCATTGTTGGGTTCATACCTTAACATCATCTTATAAGAGGGATGGACGGCATCCAAGCGGCTACATCACAGTGCCCACAATGATCTGGTCGGACGCTTAAAGGTCCGACCAAGGTCGGACACAATCCTTTTAAGTGACACCTGAGATGCCAAATCATCAATTCTGAGTATCATAATTAGATGATCCTAAGCATCCAATCAATATCATGGAACATAGACAAGGAAATTGAGGGGGGAAAATGACCCGTCTAATCATCATCTTGAACCATCTATTTGATAGATTTTGCTTTATGTTACTTATAATTCCAAAGTAACATTTTATTTTTTTGTTCTAAGCATAAGGAATTTCACTAGGAAAAAAAAAAAAAAAACGGTATTAAAACAAATTGGCCTCATTCATTGGGTTAAGATCATTATATCAATGCAACTTTTGCACAATGGCTTGTTCCCCGTACTGCTATTGAATGAACAATCTGGATTGACAATTGGATATCCCATGAGCCACTTAAAAGCTTAAGAACATTAGTTATGTGCCTGAGAAGGTAGGGTGTCAGCAAAAGCCCCACACATAAAGGAAAAGTGATTGCGATATGTTCCCATGGAAGAGATGAACTGTTAGTCTTTGTGCTACTTACTAGATCATTATCGACATGTTTGCATTTTTATTCATTAGATTAGATTGAGATTTTTCAATGTTCGTGTCCAAATCCCCACAATTCATCCATGAAGCTAGTGTTTATTGCCTGTAGCATTGCAGCACAGACACTTCGTTCGGGACCTTAGATTTGGTGGTAAATGAGTGTATTTCAAGTCCAAATAACTGCCTCTTGTGTTAGTCAACTTTGGATTTGGAGGTAAATGAAATCAGAGGTATTTCAAATCTACATTTCTCATATAAAAATGCCTTTTCTGCCTCATTTTTTAGGGCAGGAGAGTCACACACGTAACAAAGGGGTCTCTAGGCTACTAATCCATTGGACACATGGCATGCTGATGTACCCAAAACAGTCTAATTATCATCTGCAACACTAAAATCACATCAATAGAATGATGTGAACCATCCAAATGTTGGACATTTAAATGGACGATTAAAAAATGTTGATGAGTCGCCTGTTTGTGTTCCGTGCATTTGTGGCTGAAACAGGGCTCGGAATTTACTCTTTTTTAGCCAAAGTATATATTTTAGTGGGCTTATTATAATCATTATATCAAATATGACATATATATACTAATTTCGGATGTGACATCTGATTTAGTTAATCAAATTTAAGTCCTCTCAATATATTGAAGAATTCTAATGCTCTCCAAAATACAAGCTCCCAAACAGAAGATTTGGATTCCAATGCATTTCAACCAAAAACAACAAATGAGGATTCGGAATCACTTTGATTCCAATGTAATTGTGATTTATATTCCAATGCATTCCAAATCCAAGCTCCCAAACGGGCCAGAAGGTCATGTGGTTGAGAAAAATCCCGCTAATTTGGAGATTGTCATGACTGCTAGAGAGCTTATACATTTATATTACAGTGATACTTCAGCATTATAACGACAACAAAGACCACAGCAGGAGTGGATTTCTTGAAAACTTCACGGTGGGCCCCACCTTGGTCTCCAGCTTAGTAACTTTCATTGGATGGCAATCCGCGTGGACGGTGATGGGGAGACTAGACGCAGAGGTCAATGCTATGTAGGCTCTAGTATGATTTTGTGCTTCATCCATACCGACCATCCATTTTTTCTGGATCATTCTATGATATGTACTAAAGCAGAGGCAGATTCAAATCTCAAGTGGACCACAACACAAAAAATGGTGTTGAATGAACGTTCACAATTAAAATGATTGGTGTTCTATGATGTGGTCCACATGAGCTCTAGATCAACTTCATTTTTTGGAAAGTGCCTTAGAATAATCTGTAAAACTGATTGGACGGTAATGATCTAAACATATATCATAGTGGGCCCACAAACTATGCACTCCTCCGGTAGATGTGCTAGCTGTCAGAAGGTTTGCCCGCCTGTAAAATCAAATTTTTGAATGAGTGGTATTTCGTATAAGCAATGAGTAGATACCTATAAAAATGGAGATGTATTCCTACTTTTTTTTTTTTTAAGTTATTGATGACGTCAGCTGACATAGGCTATTATTACGTGGACGAATAAGAAGGGGCAGCGCTGAATTCTTCTGCGCCGCCAACATAGACGATCCGCACTCTATATCTGGACGGTAGCAACGTCAAACCTTTCAAGTGGAAGCCGATTTCGTCCGACCAACGTCGGACCTTTAAGCGTCCGACCAGATTTGTGCAAGGGCACACCGTGATGTATCTGTTTATCCATGCTGTTCATCCATTTTCTGAGATTATGTTATGGAATGGGCCCAATATTAAGGAAGATCCAACGGTGTTATGGACTACACTGGAGACGACTCTTGCATTTAATGCCACCCAAGTTTGGTGTGGTCGACTAACTCATTGTTGGGTTCATACCTTAACATGATCTTATAAGAGGGATGGACGGCATCCAAGCGGCCACATCACAGTGCCCACAATGATCTGGTCGGACGCTTAAAGGTCCGACCAAGGTCGGACACAATCCTTTTAAGTGACACCTGAGATGCCAAATCATCAATTCCGAGTATCATAATTAGATGATCCTAAGCATCCAATCAATATCATGGAACATAGACAGGGAAATTGAGGGGGGGGGGGGGGGGGGGGGGGGGGAATGCCACGTCTAACCATCATCTTGAGCCATCTATTTGATAGATTTTGCTTTATGTTACTTGTAATTCCAAAGTAACATTTTAATTTTTTTGTTCTAAACATAAGAAATCTCACTAGGAAAAAAACAAAAAAGAAGGTATTAAAACAAATTGGCCTCATTCATTGGGTTAAGATCATTATATCAATGCAACTTTAGCACAATGGCTTGTTCCCCGTGCTGCTATTGAATGAACAGTCTGGATTGACAATTGGATATCCCATGAGCCACTTAAAAGCTTAAGAACATTAGTTATGTGCCTAAGAAGGTAGGGTGTCTGCAAAACCCCCACACACAAAGGAAAAGTGATTGCCATATGTTCCCATGGAAGAGATGAACTGTTAATCTTTGTGCTACTTACTAGATCATTATCGACACATGTGCATTTTTATTCATTAGATTAGATTGAGATTTTTCAATGTTCGTGTCCAAATCCCCACAATTCATCCATGAAGCTAGTGTTTATTGCCTGTAGCATTGCAGCACAGACACTTCGTTCGGGACCTTAGATTTGGTGGTAAATGAGTGTATTTCAAGTCCAAATAGCTGCTTCTTGTGTTTGGCAACCTTGGATTTGGAGGTAAATGGAATCAGAGGTATTTCAAATCTACATTTCTCATGTAAAAATACCTTTTCTGCCTCATTTTTTAGGCAGGAGAGTCATACATGTAACAAAAGGGTCTCTAGGCTACTAATTCATTGGACACATGGCATGCTGATGGTACCCAAAACAGTCTAATTATCATCTGCAACACTAAAATCACATCAATAGAATGATGTGAACCATCCAAATGTTGGACATTTAAATGGACGATTAAAAAATGTTGATGAGTCGCCTGTTTGTGTTCCGTGCATTTGTGGCTGACACAGGGCTTAGAATTTAATCTTTTTTAGCCAAAGTATATATTTTAGTGGGCTTATTATAATCATTATATCAAATATGACATCACTACAAAAAATTCCATTTTTACCGACGAATGATTTCGTCGGTAATCAGCAAAATTTCGTCGGGAAATGTTTTTCCCGACGAAAGTTTTCGCAGCTAACATCGTCGCAGAAAGGCCGTCGGTAAAGGTTTTTGCCGACGAAATAATTTTTCGTAGGTAATAATTGCACCATTACCAACGAAATTATTCGTCGGCCAAACATATGAATTTTGTCGGGAATGAAAATGATACGTCGGTGAAAAAACTTTTACCGACGAAATAATGCGTAGGTAAAAACATGTTAAAACTTTTACCGACGAAATATTTCGTCGGTAAAAGTAAGGAAAAAGTTTTTACCTATGAAATAATGTGTAGGTAAAAACATGATAAAACTTTTACCGACGGAATAATTCGTCGGTAAAAGCATCTACGAATTTTTTACCGACGAAATATTTCGTCGGTAAAAGTTTTTCCTGTCTCGGTTCCATTTGTTTTCAAAATTCAGGAAAATTCCTGATATACACCTGTAAAAAAACCTATACATTTTGAATCCTATTCACATCCACAAACATACAAATAAACAAAAACTACATCATCCATACACAAATAATGCATTCCACATCCACAAACAAACAATATTCATCCACACACAAATACATGCAAGTTAAAAGTCGTATATTAAAAAAAATAATCACGAAGATGAAGGCGGAGGTGGCGGAGGTGGCGGGGCATCGGCGCCAAGGCGTGCAGCGAGAGCCTGAAACATCTCCTGCATCCGTCGCTCATGCTCCTGCCGCAACTCCTAGATCCTCCTCTCCTGCTCCTCCCGTCGCCTCTCCTCCTCCTCCCTCTGCCTCTCCAGCTGCTCCCGAATCCCATCGACGACGACCCGTAGCTGCTGAACCTCTCTCTCTGCGATGTCAGCTCGGCGTTGAGCGCTCTCACTAGCTACGGATCGGCTGGAGCCAGCTCTAGTTTGTGCCATGAGCTTAGCACCATGGCCAAGCCCACGCACATATCCAGAACGGGTGCCAAGCACCTCGCTCAGGATTTCTAGCTCACTCCGCTGACTACCATCGGGAGTGGGCTGACTGCGTATGGTGTCCATCGCTGCCTATAATGAAAAGATATGAAATTTCATAAAAAAATGACATGAATGACATTATTATCAATCAATGCGCAATTAAATTTAACAAAGTAAAGATTTTTACCCAATGCTCACTGGCTCTAGGATGAACCCAAGATCCCGTCGCCTGCCGACAGTGAGTCCCTCTGTAGAGGTCTACTGGTCCAGGCTCCTGGCCGGTGACGGAATCCCGCTGCGCAATTGAAAGGAAAAAAGACTTATAATAAATGCCAATCAAAATAATATATTAACTTAATAATCATCAATAATTTCTTACCATGTCGTAACGATGTCGTACAAATGACTTTGAACCAGCTACGTGGTTCACTTGTAACTTTTCCCTGTTCGCAGAATTTATTTTGCTCCTCTTCTGAACACATTATACAAAATACATTTCTATTAATTGCGAAATTAATTGCGAAATTAATTGTTACCGTAAGATATCGTACATGTAAATATTACCTGAAAAGCCTCCGACGAAAATGTCTCGCAGAGTATCCGCCAGTCGTTTGTACTAACGTGTGGCGGTGCGGACAGTACGGCCTCATCGTGTGTCCTGCACCGCTTGTACCGCTGGTGCAACTCTCCGCAGTACTCCTTGAACCGCTCCCTAATCATGTCGTCGACGGCATGAGAAATGTAGGGAACATTCAAATCAAATTCAAATTTATCCTGCAGTTTCGTAAATAATAAATTAAGGGAATAAACTTATTAACAATAGGACTTAACCGTAAATAAACTTTCACAAAAGAAAATTTTAATTTACTAAACTTTACCTGAAGGCGCTGACGGATGAGCTGTCGCACATCATCTGTCACGTCAGTCCAACGGGGGGTGGTGGCGGGGATCAGAGATCGGCATAGGACACCGACCTCAAACGTAAACAATCTGGCACTGTCCCCAACAGGTCTAAGGCAGTCCTGTGGAAACTCTACTGCCACCCTACCCTCACGCGTAAGTCGCTCTAAAACTAACCCACGCGTGGGTCCACGTCCTCGTCGGCTGGTAGAAGATGCTGCTGCGAAAAGATATATGTAAGTAACAATATAAACAGAAATCACTAAATAAATGTCTAGACTTACATGCAGTGCCCGGTGTATGCTGAACCGAAGGATCAGATGACTGTGATGCACAGTGCGACGTCGATGCTGTCTGCGTCGCATCACGTGTGGAAGGGGTAGATCCAGTGCGCGAACGACTTGATCTCCCACCTGGTGCCATGACTGAATATATCTGAAATACAAACTTATAAATTTAAACAATGTCAATGCAAGTTTATGAACATCATTGCAGAGTTAATTTGTGCTTATGCTTAGAGAAATGATAAAAATATGATTAGACCATTACACTATAATGCAAGCAGAATATAATAAAACCGTAAACAGAATATAATAAAACCGTAAACAGAATATAAAAGTTGAAAAATCCATTACAAATTGTCATTCTATATTAAATACATATATCTCATTGTAATACAAATCAACTTCGGATCAACTATCCGAAATACTCCCTGCGTAAGTTATCGTACGCTGCAGATGTATATTCGATGCTGTATGAAGCACTCGACATTGTTACAGCCAACATGCCAGTCACAATAGGAGAAATCTCATCTCTCGGGACTCCATTCAGATGTGCAAGTGATAATGTCGCATCTTCCATACGAAGTTTTCCGCGATTATATTCCTCAATCAGGTCCGAAATTTCTTTGAGATTGTATAATCTTTCATCTGAGTCATCGTCTTCCTCCCTACATTTCTCGACCAGACCGGGTATCTCTCTGGCCCTACCAGAAGAATATAGGGCCGGAAAGTCCATCCGCAACAGCTGATGAAGTATGCTGCGTGCTTCCGCTACGCTCCATTTTGTGGAGGACATGATCAGAAAGTGACTTAACTGTAAATGTAAATTATCAACAAGTCAATTCAGGAAAAAAATCATGACTTGTAAAACATATATACATGTAATAATCAAATTAATCGAATTGAAAAATTACATGTAAATCTTGTATACATTTAATAGTCGTCGTCTGAATCATTATCGCTTAGGACTCTTTCTTCTTCACCATCACTATCGCTGATCAGAATTTCCTCTTCATCGTCTGCAACGTTGTCATCGATGAAAGCGCTATCATCTCTAACAATGTCATTTATGATTGAGGCATCAACATGATCAGGTGGCACATCATCTCTATTCAATTGCACCACATCAATATCAACATTTGGATCATTCCCTCTATCCCAAGATGGCATGTCTTCTTGGTATGCTTGTTCAACTGACGACGTTCTATTACTCCCTTCATTGTTATCTTCAACGACTACTTCGGGAACGTCAAATATGTTCCTGGGCTTTATTTTCTGCACCACGTGCCAAGAGCCGCCCAACTTAGTGTCAGCGAGGTAGAATACTTGTTCGGCTTAGCCGGCTATGATATATGGGTCATCTTTAAACCACTTCTGAGATAAATTTACGCTCGTGAAGTAATTATCAGTCTGTATTCCCAACTTTTTATTTCCAATGTCCCACCAATCGCATTTAAATAAGTACACCCGCTTTCTCATACAATAACTCAGCTCAATAATATCCGTCAAAACGCCATAAAAATCAATTTCGACCTCCTCATGTGTTCCCTTCACAACCACACAACTATTTTGTGTGGTCCTATATTTCTCACGCTCCTCAGTGTGGAACCGAATCCCGTTTACAATACAACCTGTATATCTAGATACACGTCTATCAGGGTCACACGCCAGTGAGTAGAGCGCATCAGATGCATCCGCAGAGTTGCTAGCGCGCAACATCTTCATCTATCATCACGTACAGAATATAAATGTACGTTTAGGCATTTAAAATTTCATGTAAATATTGTGCAATACAACAATATTGTGAGTGTGGTGAGATAGAAGGTAAATTAAGCTTACACGTTTTGCAAACCATTCTGGAAACAAATCCTGATGCATTCGATCATAATTTGTAGGGTATTGGGACTTCATCTCCTCGATGTGTTCGCTATACACAATTGGTACGTTGTAAGCAAGAAATTTTGAGATTAAAACTGTCTGTAGATATACAATAATTATGTGCGAAGACTTACTCCAAGTACGACTCTATTTCTTCACAGTTATGCAACACATACCACCGCGCCTTCGCAAGATCCCGAGGGTCCATATCCTGAAACGTCAGCGATTCTAAAGAACGGACGTTATGTGCGAATACAGATATGAGTCCTTGTTCATGCTCCTGCCGTGCATCGGCATTACGATCTTCTCGGTTCAATCTAGTCTCTATGCCACGAAGATACATGGAGCAAAATGTCAGGCACTCATTATCAATGTACGCCTCAGCAATGGATCCCTCTGGACGTGCCTTATTCCTCACATATTGTTTTAATGTGTGAAGGTATCTGTACACAAAATCAATATGTTTAGGACATGAAAACATGGATATACGTAGTTTATGGAATGGAAAAAAAAATTTGATCATTGTTCTATCACCTTTCGATCGGATACATCCAACGATATTGTACTGGGCCTGCAAGCTTCGCTTCGTGCGGTAAGTGAATCGCTAGGTGTACCATGACATCAAAAAACGCAGGTGGAAAAATTCTTTCAAGTTTGCAAAGGATTACGACAATATCCTTCTCCAGTCGTTTAATAACCTCTACATTCAAAGATTTCGAACACAAATCCTTAAAGAATATCCCCAACTCAATCAGCGTAGCACTGACATCCTTGTTAAGGAATCCACGAATCGCAACCGGTAGTAGGCGTTGCAGAAGGACGTGACAGTCATGACTTTTCATTCCTGTTACCTTACAGTCCGTAATGTTTACGCGCCGAGAGATATTCGATGCATACCCGTCGGGAAATTTCACCTTGTTCAACCATTCACATACACGTTTTTTCTCTACTTTTGTCAATGTATAGCAGGCTGCTGGTATAGTATATGAATTTCCATGTGGTTGCAAGTGCAACTCTTTCCTTAAACCCATTGCTTGTAGATCCAATCGAGCCTTAAAACTGTCTTTTGTTTTCTTCTCTATGTTCATCAATGTTCCAAAGACATTGTCACATATATTCTTCTCAATATGCATGACATCCAAGTTGTGTCGTAATTTCAGCTGACTCCAATAAGGCAACTCAAAAAAAATGCTCTTCTTCCTCCAGTTGTACTCCAATATTGTACGTTTTCTCTTCTTCAAATGCGGTGCCTTACCAAATCTAACTTCTTCAATGTTTCTCAGCTGTTGTAACACATCTTCTGCAGATAGTTCTTTCGGTGGTGGCCTATGATCTTGTTTGCCATCAAAGATTACCGTCTTCCTGCGCCAACTATGATCCCTCGGAAGGAAGCGACGATGGCCCATATAACACGTTTTCTTACCATGCTTCAATGACAATGAACAAGTCTCAGTACTACATGTAGGACAAGCCAACTTTCCCTTCGTGCTCCACCCAGACAAATTTCCATATGCAGGGAAGTCATTTATTGTCCACAAGACCGCTGCATGCAATCGAAACGTCTGTTCTGCAAAAGTGTCATACGTCTGGACACCTTGACTCCACAACTCGTTTAACTCATCTACTAACGGTCGGAGATACACATCAATGTCATTCCCCGGTGACTTGGGTCCAGGAATAAGCAACGACATCATAAAAAATGATTCCTTCATACACAACCAAGGAGGTAAATTGTAGGGCATAAGTATCACTGGCCACATACTGTACGAGCTACTCATATTACCAAATGGATTAAAACCATCACTTGCAAGACCTAGCCGAACATTGCGAGAATCCTCTGCAAACCAGTCATATTGCTTATCAAAATGTTGCCAGGCTTCAGAGTCAGCGGGATGCCTCAATGTATTATCATCATGAAGGCGTTTCTCCTTATGTCACCTCATATCTTCAGCCGTCTTGCTCGACGTAAACAATCTTTGTAATCTGGGTTTCAATGGAAAGTACCTTAACACCTTTTGTGGAATTTTCTTACGCTTAGCTTCGTCATATTTCCACCTAGACTCTCCACATTGTGGACACTCCTCAACATTTTCATGTTCTTTCCAATACAATACACAATCATTTATACATGCATGTATGAGGATGTAACCAAGGCCCAAGTCTCGCATTAATGATTTTGCCTCGTAATGAGACTTAGGCAATGTCTCACCTTCAGGTAATACTTCTTTCAACAAGCCAAGTAACTTGTCGAACGATTTGTTATTCCAACGATTTATTGTCTTTAAATGAAGTAACCTTGTAAGGAAATTCAACTTGGAGAAGTTCCGACACCCCGGATAGAGTGGACGTTGCGCATCCCTCAACAACCTACTAAACTTTTCTGATTCGGCATCACCCATAGGAGGAATATCCTGGCTAGTACTTGTCGCTGCAAAATCAGTATCCGCAATGGTTCCCCTTAACACATCCCCAATAATATCTTGCATATCGTCAACATCTTCATCCTCGTCATTACGCACAATTGGGTCAGCAAGGACTTCAGTGGCCTCAACTCTTTGGTGGAAGTCTTCACCATGATGAATCCACCAAGTATAACCCTGGTCAATCCCAACTATGAACAAATCATCTTCCACTTTGTCCAATGTCTTGTGAATCATGTTCTTGCATTTTCGGCATGGACACCTAATTCTATTACCTGAATCTGCCCGATCTCTCGCAAATTCCATGAACTCCTTAACACCTTCTTTATACTCTGGGCCAAACCGATTCTTAGCTTGCATCCAACTCTTATCCATATCTACAATGCAAAGATTAGAGTCAGGTTTAGTTTAGGTGACATGAGTTTAGGATTAGGTTTAGGGCATAAGTTGAGATTTTTGGGTTCGGGATCGGTTTTCGGGTTTGGTTTTCGTGTTTGGGTCTAAGTTTAGGCTAGGTGAATGGATTTAGGAATAGGTGTAGGTTTAGTTTAGGTGATTTGAGTTTAGGATTAGGTTTCGGGGATAGGTTTAGATTTTTGGGTTCGGGATCGGGTTTCGGGTTTGGTTTTCTTGTTTGGGTCTAGGTTTAGGCTAGGTGAATGGATTTAGGAATAGGTGTAGGTTTAGTTTAGGTGATTTGAGTTTAGGATTAGGTTTCGGGGATAGGTTTAGATTTTTGGGTTCGGGATCGGGTTTCGGGTTTGGTTTTCGTGTTTGGGTCTAGGTTTAGGCTAGGTGAATGGATTTAGGAATAGGTGTAGGTTTAGTTTAGGTGATTTGAGTTTAGGATTAGGTTTCGGGGATAGGTTTAGATTTTTGGGTTCAGGATCTGGTTTCGGGTTTGGTTTTCGTGTTTGAGTCTAGGTTTAGGCTAGGTGAATGGATTTAGGAATAGGTGTAGGTTTAGTTTAGGTGACATGAGTTTAGGATTAGGTTTCGGGGATAGGTTTAGATTTTTGGGTTCGGGATCGGGTTTCGGGTTTGGTTTTCGTGTTTGGGTCTAGGTTTAGGCTAGGTGAATGGATTTAGGAATAGGTGTAGGTTTAGTTTAGGTGATTTGAGTTTAGGATTAGGTTTCGGGGATAGGTTTAGATTTTTGGGTTCGGGATCTGGTTTCGGGTTTGGTTTTCGTGTTTGAGTCTAGGTTTAGGCTAGGTGAATGGATTTAGGAATAGGTGTAGGTTTAGTTTAGGTGACATGAGTTTAGGATTAGGTTTCGGGGATAGGTTTAGATTTTTGGGTTCGGGATCGGTTTTCGGGTTTGGTTTTCGTGTTTGGGTCTAGGTTTAGGCTAGGTGAATGGATTTAGGAATAGGTGTAGGTTTAGTTTAGGTGATTTGAGTTTAGGATTAGGTTTCAGGGATAGGTTTAGATTTTTGGGTTCGGGATTGGGTTTCGGGTTTGGTTTTCGTGTTTGGGTCTAGGTTTAGGCTAAGTGAATGGATTTAGGAATAGGTGTAGGTTTAGTTTAGGTGATTTGAGTTTAGGATTAGGTTTCGGGGATAGGTTTAGATTTTTGGGTTCGGGATCTGGTTTCGGGTTTGGTTTTCGTGTTTGAGTTTAGGTTTAGGCTAGGTGAATGGATTTAGGAATAGGTGTAGGTTTAGTTTAGGTGACATGAGTTTAGGATTAGGTTTCGGGGATAGGTTTAAATTTTTGGGTTCGGGATCTGGTTTCGGGTTTGGTTTTCGTGTTTGGGTCTAGGTTTAGGCTAGGTGAATGGATTTAGGAATAGGTGTAGGTTTAGTTTAGGTGATTTGAGTTTAGGATTAGGTTTCGGGGATAGGTTTAGATTTTTGGGTTCGGGATCTGGTTTCGGGTTTGGTTTTCGTGTTTGACTCTAGGTTTAGGCTAGGTGAATGGATTTAGGAATAGGTGTAGGTTTAGTTTAGGTGACATGAGTTTAGGATTAGGTTTAGGGCATAAGTTGAGATTTTTGGGTTCGGGATCGGGTTTCGGGTTTGGTTTTCGTGTTTAGCACCATGGATTCTAGGAGAAAGGAGGAGAAAGGAGGAGAAACTGGTTGCTTTATTCTGTTTGGCACCATGGATTTGATGAGAAGTGGATTTGAGAGGATTAAAATTTACACCGTCCATTCCTTCATGTTTGATTTCTCTCCAAATCTTGACTGCCAAACAGAAAATCTGGAATTGGTAAGAACTGGAATTGATGAGAATTCATATCATGGAATCCACTTCTCCTCAAATCCATGGTGCCAAACGGGCCATTAGATGAATTGAGTTATGTTTCGGTTTAGCCGTAGCTTATAGGTTTTAGTTTTAGGTTTATGATTTCGGGTTTAGGGTGTAGGTCTTGGAGACTCAAGCAACTCAAGGATAGCTCCGACGCACATTCGGGTTTGCTCCACACAAAGCGGGCCTGTCCAAATGGCCAGGCCACCCATATTGCTGTCCATAGGAAATGGACAGCTTCCTCATGGTCATAACAGCGGTTCCTACCTTCCAGGGACCCCCGCTCAACACCCGAATAGCTCCGACGCATATCCGGGTCTGCTCCATTAATTTCGAGCTAATACATAAACACGGGCCTGTCCAAATGGCCAGGCCACCCATATTGCTGTCCATAGGAACAGGACAGCTTCAGCATGGTTACAACAGCGGTTCCCACCTTCCAGGGACCCCCGCTCAACATCAACATCAATCAACTACTCTTAATCACAAGTATCATGTTCGTTATCTAATTTGCCACTAAATGATAATATAATAAAATCAGTCGCCCATCCAAGGATGGATAGATTGAAATGCTATCATTATTTCCATTTACATGCCCAAGCCTAAATTTCGACAGCATCTCCCCCTATCTCTCCAGATATATTTATCTTACATTTCATTTCCACGTCAACTATCCACACATTGTGTGGATTAAATTGACAATGGAATTAAACATAAGAAACATATCCAGAGAGAATATGAGAGTTACTGCACGAAACTAATGACCCTACGCATGTAAATGACAAACAACGATAACATTCCAATCTATCCTACCTTGGACTGTCCAACAGGACAATTTGACAGATTTCTATACCTCCAAAACACACTTTATCTATGCTCGGCAATATAGAAATCTCCAAATGGGCTAACTGATTCTATTATACTACCATTTGTGGACAAAAAATATTTATTAATAATAAGCCAAATACATCCACAACATACATATCCACATAAATCAACCACGGATAGCTCCGACGCACATCCGGGTTTGCTCCATCAATTCTAGATACACAAGCACATGAAAATGGCAGAATCATCAACACCATGAATCAAGTTTAATCAAATACCTAATGACTATTTTGTGAACAAATAAGTATGGGCGGCCCACCATGGGAATCGGATTGCGTGCGAAGTGTAGAGTAAACTCAGTTGGGCCCACCTAGAATGTATGTGATTTATCTATTCCATCCTTATGTTTTTCCACCTCATTTTAGTGGTTGAGCCCAAAATTTAAGCATATCCAACTCTCAAGTGGACCATGGCATGGGAAACAGTGGGAATAATGATTTCCACCATTCCCAGGCCCTACAGTGATCTTTATTTGTCATCCAACCTGTTCATAAGATCACATGGATATGGATGAGGGAAAACACAAATATCAGCTTCATCCAAAACTTCTGTGTCCTCCAAGAATTTTTCAATGATACACATTCAGTTCACATTTGTGGTGTGGTCCACTTTAGATTTTGATATGCTTCATTTTTGGGCACCATACCTAAAATTTTCTGCTAAGATGGATGGACGGAGTGGATAAAATACGTAAATCACTGTGGGCCCCACGAGCAGTGGACAGCGACGGTGGGCCCCACATTTATTGTATATCATGATTTTTATTAATTTGTAAATCACAAATTAAAATCCCTAATTAAGGAAGGAATTAGGGGATTTTAATTTTGAAATCCCTAATTAGGGATTTACTAAATCAGTGGGCCCCACCAAATCGTGGACAGCTAAGGCGGACCCCACGCACATGCAATGGACAGCGATAGCGACGGTGGGACCCACATGCAATGGACAGCAACGGTGGGATCCACATGCAATGGACAGCAACGGTGGGACCCACATGCACTGGAACGGTGGGACCCACATGGGCCCCACAACGGTGGGACCCACAGCAACGGTGGGACCCACATGGTCCCCACAATGAACAACGAGGAGAGAGAGAGAGAGAGAGAGAGAGAGAGAGGAAATGGAGGAAGGAGGAAGGGGGGGGGGGAGGGGAGACGCTTACCGGCGGAGACGGCGGCGTACGGTGGCTGGTGGAGGAGCGTGCTCACGCATGCGGCGTGGCTGACGGCGTACGGCGGCGTGGCTGGGGGTCGGTGGTCGGGTGGCGGCCGGCGAAGGACGGCCGGTGGTCGGCAGTAAGGGATGGCCGCGAGAGAGAGAGAGAGAGAGAGAGAGAGAGAGAGAGAGAGAGAGAGAGCGCGAGAGAGAGAGAGCGCGAGAGAGAGAGACCGAATGAGAAAAGAGGTCGAACGGGTAAGTTAAAAAGACCACTTTTACCGACGAAAATTTTCGTCGGTAAAAGTTTTGTTTCGTCGGTAAAACTCCTTTTCAAAAACTTTTACCGACGAAACTTTTCGTCGGTAAAAGTCATCTCTTTTCTTGGCGGGAATCACATATTGCACATTATTACCGACGAAACTGTTCGTCGGTAAAAGTAAAATTTGCTGTTTTCTTTTTTAGCGATAGGTTATTTCGTCGGCAATAAACGTTTTACCGACGAAATTATAATTTCGACGGTAAAAGTGTATGGCGGCAATGAATTTGGTGGTGGAGGGAGATTTTTACCAACGATTTTTCCATTTCGTCGGTAAAAATGGTTTTTCCCAACGAAAATTATTTCGTCGGGAATACTTTCGTCGGTAAAAATCCGTTTTCTTGTAGTGCATATATATACTAATTTGGGATGTGACATCTGATTTAGTTAATCAAATTTAAGTCCTCTCAATATAACGAAGAATTCTAATGCTCTCCAAAATACAAGCTCCCAAACAGAAGATTTGGATTCCAGTGCATTTCAACCAAAAACAACAAATGAGGATTCGGAATCACTTTGATTCCAATGTAATTGTGATTTATATTCCAATGCATTCCAAATCCAAGCTCCCGAACGGGCCAGAAGGTCATGTGGTTGAGAAAAATCCCTGCTAATTTGGGGATTGTCATGACTGCTAGAGAGCTTATACATTTATATTACGGTAATACTTTAGCATTACAACGACAACAAAGACCACAAGTTTCATCAAAGGTATTTTTAACACTTTTAAATACTTTCCTTTGCATTAAATACCTTAAATCCAATTATTAAAATATTAAGTAGTGTCAAATAAACGCTTTGTCATGTGTTCGAGTCGACCTGACCAAATGGACATTGAGTCGAGTTTTGCCTACCTTGGGCTTACCTTTCAGGTTGGTGGTGCAGGGAATTTTAAATACACTGGGATCGGCATGGCCCATTGACAGCCCTAGTTTGGATTCACAATCTGTGGCCATGCTGTTTTGGCCTGTCATAGCGCACCCGATAGATGCTTTTCATTTTGCAGGTTGGTGTGTGACCCACCAAAATTTTGTTTTTATGAAAATGCAACTTTTCAAATTGGCATCCAAACAAGCACTTAGAAAGACCAGGTACCCTTTCCTCACTGATTTTATAATTTGAAAGAAAACAATAACTAATTCATTTACAAATAGCACATTTACCAATAATCTCTGCAGGTGCAAACCCCGTCCTTGATGTGATGAAATCGGACAGCATCCCTCAAGACAATCTCCCTGCACATGATCTTTGATATGAGCTTCGCAGCAAGATGACAATCTTCGCACGTGCGGAGGCTCTTCATGATTCTGATCGGCTGGCCCGCCGATGTTCTTAACAATCCATAAGCAATGGCTAGCTTCTCACTGTGACACTTCAACACATTCTCTTTCACATCATCCTCAACATCATGCAACACAACCTTTGTAACAGGCACGTATCCTGCCTTCCCAATCTCCTCCATCACCCCTTCCAATTTCTCGTATATCTCGATCGTATCAGGGTGGGCCATATCACCTGAAATGAAGCAATGTACCTTGCTGCCAATCTCGATCGAGCTCCAGCCGGCAGGTTTCCTCAATCCCCTCTCTCTCATTAAACCTCTCACTCTCCTTACATCTGCCCACATTCCTGCAGGCCGCATAGATATTTGATAGCAAAACATAGAATCCTGGATCGGAAGAATTCAACTCAAATAGCCGATCAGCAGCATGTTTACCCAGACCAACATGCCCGTGTATCCGACAGCCGCCCAACAACGCACCCCAAATGCCAGCTGATGGTTCAATTGGCATTGCATTTATCAAATCCATTGCCTCATCCAACAGCCCTGCCCGTGAGAAAAGGTCAACCATGCAAGTGTAGTGTTGTACGCGTGGGAGGATCCTGTGTTCGTGGACCATCCGATGGAAGTACTCCCGACCCTTATCAACAAATCCTCCATGAGCGCAGGCTGATAGGACTCCAATGTATGTAATGTAGTTGGGCTTGATGTTGTTTGCTTGCATTTTCTCAAAAAGCACTAGAGCCTCATCACCACAACCATGAGTCCCATAACCGGCAATCATTGAACTCCAAGCGACAACACTTCTAGTTCCTCATGACGTCGAATAATTGGCGGGCCACAATCAAATCTCCAGATTTAGCATAAACATCCATAAGAGCAGTTACTACATACTCATCCAACTCCAAACTGTGCCGGACAATAAAACCATGGCATGACTTTCCCAAATGGAGTGCGCCAAAGCGGCCGACAGCAGGTAGAATTCCAGCTAAGCTCGACCCATTGGGCTTCAATCCAGACCGTTGCATCTCCACAAAGAGTTTGAAGGCATCCTCGATCATCCCATTTTGAGCACAACAAGCAATCAAGCAATTCCAAGCAATCAAATCTCTAGTAACCATCTCTTCGAACAGTTGAATAGCCAAATCCAAGCCACCCGAACTTGAATACATGTCCAGAAGTGCAGTGGCGACTACGACATCGGCTTCGAACCCACTCTTCACCACCCAAGAATGGACCCACTTTCCTGTTTGAATTGTGCAGAGATATTAGATTGAATTCAGTGCACAGGCAGCTTAGCATGACTCATGCACCCATTATCTCTCAGAATCTAAAATATGGTCACCAGGAATCTAGCAGCATTTCAAAATTTGAATTTTCAAGCTCATTTTGAAATGCGTGCTAAGATTCGAACAGCCATTTATGGATGGTGTTAATATGAGCTCACCATCAGTGGAGAATGCTTGGCACACACAATCCTTTCCCAATTGATAACAGATTTCCAAAAGCAAGAATCAATACCAAGTATTAAAGAGGAAGAGGGAGACTTTGTTTTGCCTACGCTGCAACTCAGGATTACCAGCATGGATTTCCCCATTGGCCCACATGTAGAGATGCTCTGATGATTGAAACCGTCCATGTTCTAATACCACCCAATATGAGCTGCAGGTAAGAAACTTATGCCAAACTGATGATTTTTGACAGTCCATATGTATGTCTGAATGTGGACCACTGAAATGAATTTCCAATGGCACATATTCAACTCCAAAAATCAATGCCCAGGATCATCTCTCCAGCAATACTGGATCATAGCCCAATCACAATAGCGCCTAGAAGATGGACGGTTCCAAACATCTCTATATGCAATCCCCATGGGAAGACAAATGTTGGTATCCTGCATAGGCAAAGCGATCTGAAAGTGGAAATCCACATTGCTCAGGCAAACTACTGGTATTCGGTGCAGAAAGGGCCCACCTTTCAGTGATCCAGACCGTTCCTCTGGTGGCCCTACCATTGATAGAAGACACTGCCAAAAAATGCTTAGGCCAGCATAGCCGTCTAACCCTTGGCCGGCATAGAGAAAATATAGCCAATGGTCTGCATGCAAGCAGGGACCACCAGATGAACTGTCTGGAGCTTCAAAAAGTGTATCCCACCAGTAAAGATACTGGTTGGTGTGAGAACCCGTTGAGTAGGCTGAAATTGCATAATGCCACTTTAGATCAAAACAAAAATCACAGAGTCCAATGTGCATAAAGCATAAAAGATAATCTGATCATATTCACTGACCCTGATGAATGGACCGTAACTGCGAGCATGCAGCAATTACCGATGCAACTGCAACAAAGTCAACATTCACACCCGCCTCACGCATCCCATTATACACACCCAAAGCCTCCTCCGGCATTCCATTCTGTGAATAACCTGTAAGAAGCGCATTCCAAGCAACAACATCCCTCTCAGCCATTCCATCAAACACCACGCGTGCGCTCCCGATCACCCCATTCTTCATGTACATATCGACCAATCCGACAGCCACGAACATGTTCGAGTTGAGCCCGGACTTCACCGCATGGCCATGGAGCTGGACCCCACTCGATATCATGAACGAGGAAGAGCACGCCTTAAAGAGAAGCGGGAATGTGAATCGGTTTGGGATGATCCCGTCCTCGAGCATCCGGACATAAATCTGGAGGGCGGATCTAAAAAGGGAGTTGAATATGTGGGCCTGGATGAGAGAATTGAAGAGGAATGCATCGGGTGCCCGGCCGCATCGATCAAAGGCCAAAATGGCAGAACCCAGATCGCCGAATCGCCCATAGGAGGCAACCAGCTTGGTGGTGAGATTCAGATCGGGAGTCCGAACCGGTGATTTCAAGATCTGAGCATGGGATTGCTTGAGACTAGAAAGAGATTTGCACGAATCTACGGTTTGTGAGGAGAGGAGAGATGGGAGAGTGGGGTCAGTGCATGAAATGGCCATTGCTTTTAAATGCCACTCCTTCCCGCCAGCATTTAAAAATCATTAACGTTTAAGCAGACGTATTTAGGGGATCTCTCCACCGTACACGTGGCAAGCGTCACTCGTCGAGCAAGAGCCATGATGTATGCGGATTGTGAATCAGGGGACTGCAGGGGTTCTTCATCCATCGTGATGTATGTGTTATATCCAGTGATTGCAGTCAGAGCTGGACACGAACTGAGTTCGATCGTTCAGATTCACTCGGATTGAGTCGTCAAACTCTGTTCAATCAGAAAGTCTTCGATAACAGTCGGTTTCAATCACAGCCCTATTCAACTCAACTCGAATATTAACAGACTCAAGACTCTTCGTTCGACTCGGTATGGGAAATGGTACTGTAAGGTCCACCTCATGGGAACATTCCATGAGGTCGAGCTGTGTGGGTCCCATTGTGATGTGTGTTGGACATCAACACCATGAATTTGATAGGTCCCCTTTAAGTTATGGCATATGCCAAAAATCAGCCAGATACGGAACTCAGGTGGGCCATGTGAAGACATGCCTAAAACATATAAAAGCACTTGGTGGGGCCCACCTGAGTCTTGGATGTGGCTGAAACTTTCCTTGACCCCTCATCCAATTGAAACACACACAATGGATGGGCTGGATTTGTGAACCACATTTCGGTGGGCCCAATAAACGATCATGAAGGTTTTTATAGGTGGGTTACCCGTCTCAACTGTTGTCTGTGGTGTGGCTCACCTAATTGATGGATTGACCTGATTTTTAAGCCCATGGGCCACCATGGAATGGTGCATCTTACTGATGGAGTAGATGTTGGAAACGCATCATGGTGTGGCCCACACAACCAGACCTCATGGGAAGTTCCCTCATCCTTGTAGTACCATTTCCATATATACTTCCCATGAGGTGGACCTCGTAGTACCATTCCCATATATATATGTGGAGGGGGGGAGGGGGGGATGACAAATAAACATGACTATGGCCCTAGGAAGGTTTCAATGGTGGACATCATTCTCCTCACTATTTCTTGTGGTGAGGTTCACTTGAGCTTTGTATCTTTAACTTAAACCTTGTGATTTGTCATTTGTGATATGTAGTTTGTGAATAAATCAATATTCACTACTGTGGTAGAAAAAATATTTTCAAGCAAAAAAGGTAAAATTGTTCAAACTCGTAAAAATTGTTTGAAATCCATATGGTCGAACATGTTTGAATATGGTTGGGCTAGACCAAACTGTGTTTGAACAGAGCCACCCTGCTTGAGCACACCTACTCAAGTAGCTGAACAATCCAATCTAATCTATGTTTGACTCGGATCGAATCGTTGCCCACCTCTAATTGCATTACCTAGGAAAGTTTCAAAAAATAGGTAGTCGTGTCACCGAACGCGGATTTCCTGCTAAAGAAATTCCAGCGCTGGGAACCATTGGTGGGGCCCACTATTATGTTTTTAAGAAATCCACACCGCCCATCTGTTTTGTGAGCTCACTTTAAGACATGAGAACAAAAATAAGCCTGATACAAGACTCAAGTGGGCCGCACTAAAGGAAAAGGTGGGTAGGAAAATTCCTACCGTTGAAACCTTCCTAGGTCCATAGTGATGTTTATATGCCATCCATACTGTTCATAACGTCATTCTTATTGGGATGAATCGAAAACACAAATATTAGCCTGATTCGAAATTTCTGTGGCCCCACGAATATTTCAACTATGGACATTTAATCCTCACGTTTTTGGCCCACTTGATCTTGGATCTGGCTCATTTTTTGTCTCACGTCTTAAAGTGAGCTCACTAAACATATGGACGCGGGTGGATTTATCAAAAACATCATGGTGGCCCCACCTAGGTTCTCAAATCTACATACTTGCAACCCCGTCACACCGTCAATACAACCTGATCATACTGAAGTCATATAGTGTGATGTGGACTAATAAAAAGGCTGCAAACAGAGATGATTACGAAACCACCATGTACGTTGCATTCCATTTATTGCCAAAAAAAATAAAAAAATAAAAAAATGGGGAGTTATATTATAAACCTGCAAGCTTCAATGCCAGGGGTCTACCTTTGATTGCCCATTATTAGGATCTTGAAATGTGGTGAAAAAGTAAAAAAGTTTTCAAAATTTTATATTTCAGAATTTATAATACTATGGATTGCCATAAATTCTATGGCTTGGATTGGCTTAATCAAACCCGCCAAAAAAACCTTCCTTGGCAACAAGTTTAAATATCAAGCATGTGAGTGGTAAGATTCTCACACACTCGGGTTGTTAGGTGTTTAATCACAATTGTTAGTTAAATTTACATCGTGGTACACTAGTAGTCTTTTTATTTTATTTATGTGGGTTTATTATTGGGCTTCTCAACTAATATAAATACTGTTATACTAAGCATGACCGTGTGCACACAAAAGTGCAGACTAACCACTGTTCGGCATCTAAATCTCATAAGAAAAGTATGTTTTTGCTTCCTTTAAACATACACATTTTATGTTACTTGGCCAACAACTTATACATTTACTATATTTATTCAGGATATCATACAAGTTCCCTTAGCAAGCCATTCTCCATCGCATATCATAATATTTTATTTTTATTTTATATGTTCCAAATTTTATGAGTAGTTGAGATATCGGAGGAAATTAAAAATAAGGTAATTAAACTCTCATGTTTTAATTCGTAACATGTTTGTATAATTAATTTTAGCATTAGTTTATAGACATTAGTTCAAGGAGTTACATGCTTATATAATTAATTTTATATACAATCCGTCAATCATGTGTGCCCTCTAATAATTTTCTCGTCTCCCCATAGTGCATGCCCAGTAAAAAAAAAAATTCAGGTGTGCAACACATTGTAAAAATCGTGACTTAAATACTTAGAATCATGTGTTGTGAATCACTTGAGTTTTGGGCAACAATTCCAAGATTGTCCAATAAGGTAGGAACCAAAAATCATGCACAAGAACCAAAAATTTCTCTATGAACATGGTCCGATATTCCCCATTTGAGGATCCATCAATTGGAACACGCCTAGTGGGTGATGCCAGCCCATCCATAAAGAAGTCCATAATACAAACCAATTATATGGCTGAGAAATAGGATTTCTACAGCTAGTTTGTGATATCCAACACATCTAATACATGCACTTTGGTGATCAGATGATCCAAAAACATGGTGGATCCAATCATTGGGTGGGCAACATCATAAAAAGCAATACGTGCCTATACAGCACAACCACCAACATCCTTCCACAAGCATCCCCATCATGTGGGCCACACCTTATAGATGCCATGATCTGCGAGTCCACTCATCATGTTGGCCGCATTTTAAGTAACTAATAATAAGCCTCTTTTTAGTTGATTTTTTTCCTTCATACCACACTGTATGTGTGAGGTTCATGCACAAGAACAAAAAATCTGCTCAATTTTATCATCAGATGGACTAATAGTGAATTTGGTTATCTTCATCATCTGAATCGTGGTCATCATCATTATGACCGTCCATTACATCTGGCATGCATTTCATGGGATATCATGGTAAAATTGTCGCTCGATTATTCTAACCAGTCAATCACTAGCACATAAAATGGATGGTCAAGATAACTTATGGCCTAATAAGTCTAATAAAAATTTGATTTTGGGGACATTGTGAATGGCTCATAGAATCAATTTTACTAGATAATCCACGGATTAAAAGAAATGAAAAATTAGATGGCTATGGAGAAACAAGGCCAACTCATTGAAACATTAGATTATCCTATTTGTCTGCTTATTCATGGTACCGATGAACTCTTTGCCAGAAGACATTACAGACTGCCCTAATCATTGGATTGACTGTCAAGTGTCCCGACTAGGAGCCGAATCCACAACAAAGCCTTTTTTCGGCCAACAGTGGGTTGATGATATTGTGATTAGCTTGTTTAAAGCATATCCTATCTAATGGACATCTAATATATCCAAAGTAGTTGGATTAGAAAATTTTATAAGAATTCTTTTTTTTTCTTCTTCTTTTTTATTTTATTTTATTTTTATAGATTGAGTTGATATGCTTTATTGTTGATATTAATTAGATGCCAATGCAGCCGATGGAGACACAATTATCGTATTTGTTGATACAAGGGATTTACTGGAACCGGTGAATATTACTAACGGAGATAAAGAAGCTATACTTGATCTAAAGCAATGGCAGCCCAGAGTTACGTTCTAACAGATGTACTTCAAAAAATTTTTTGGAGGCCGGATATAGTTAGTTAACAAACCACTGTGAGATATTTGTTCCAATAATCGTTAGATGGGTCAAGAAGCCGATTAAACTCTCACTTCCATTTTAACTTTTCATTATTCCACACAGAGTTATGTCTGGTCCAAAAAAATAAGGAAATCCTGTCCAAAAAGTATCGGATCAAACTAAGGTACTTTGTTTCTCACTTAATTCGAATAAGCTTTATGATTTAAATGACTATTATTGATAACTTTAATGTTGTTTAGGGAATAGACATGCCTGAAAGGTTAATACACATTAGGAAAGATGCAACAGATGAATAAGACCATTAAAAATATTTGTTTATTGTGAGGATCATTACAATAGAACTGTTGGAGATATATATTGTGACCATAAATTCGTTTAGATAATACTTTTGATAAAATGTTCTTAAATATAAACTTCAAAACACTATAGGATGGTGGGTGTACAATCAAAGTTGTTCCTTTTTATGTGACCCATTGGAATCTTACATCTGATTTGTGGGTAGAACACAAATTGGTCCACATGGTGGACGCATTGGATATTATTTAGGCATCATGGTGGCCCCCACAATAATTTTTTAAGATAAGCTTATAGTATGTATTTTTAAATGAATGTTTACAAGAAAAAAATGATGGTTGTCTCAATCTCTATCCACATCTACACAATCAGGTTTTATGTAAAATCTACATCCTGTACAAAAAAAGAAACAAGTAGCAAATGCAAATGTGACATGTAGAGTGGAACATCTCCACATCTATGAAGAAATAATAACATTAATGGGAAGTGGCAATTATGAATATCTTGATCAAATCGACTTTGGGTAGTCGAATGTCGAGTGACCAACTATCCAACTGAATGGGCTAGAAAACAGCAATGATGGATTTCTTGAAGCCCAATTTGGACTATCGAATCTTGGGTGCCTACCTTATTGGATTTAAAATCATGTAAAATAAATGTTCACCTGAATCCATTGGTTATGCGAACATGATTGAGTCGATCTCAGCTATTAATCTTAATAACTATGGTGTAAAGCCCTGAATTTCAGAGGTAGAGCACATGCTCGAGCCCTGATATTTAGGATGTCACTTTTACCTTGTGGACGCGTGATTTCTTAATTATAGTTGAAATGGTATCATCAACAATCATAAGAGTTAAGCTAAGCAATGTAATATCCAAAATGTACATACGTCCTATCACATCCATGGGGGTCCACTTAGCTGGGGACCGCAATATAGATGTCCCAAAATGAACAGATTAACTAATCCCACGGCTCCAAAATAAAAGACAGCATGACACTCCACCTACGACTACCCATCCCAGAACTGGAAATAGGGTACATTCTCGATAACGTCCTCATACATCTCATCTATCGTGTCAGTCTTGACGTCACCTACATCAATGAAGTCATATGATGGGTGTTTTAAAACACCATCCCGGGTGGGATTGAATGATCAACTTAGTGGTACCATTATCCTAAGCTAATGATAGCATACAAAACAATAATATATATCATAAGCTAGTTGTTTAAGTGCATGAAAGGCATGATATGCGAATACACGTCTTATTGTTAACAATAACTTCCTCACTTCTCACCAACATTTTTAATATTTCCTAACACCACAACCACCACAACATATCTATTCTATTGTAATGCATGCGACTCATCACCGACATTACTAACAAGTGTCATGATATGCATGATTAACCAAATGTTTATTAGTGCCTATTCATACAACACAATAGTAAAGCTAGAGTATCACCCTTTATATCACAAGTCTAACCAAATAATGTGGCTCATTGCGGCCTTAGCAGCACCTCACCAGTGTCCCTTGATCCAATTTAGGGTTCATCATCCAAAATTATTCACAATAAGGTAAGAGCTTGTCAACCAACACGAAGTCAATGTAGAAAGGGCTCATCACCATATCCTATAAAAACATGGTAGGCTCGTCACCTCCATCAGTATTCATCGGTCACTACGGGGAGGCTCGTCAGCCTAGCGTAGGCCAACAACTCAGACACAATGTCTCATACCACCATGCCTGACCCATCCATCTTTGGTAGGATTGTATCACACTAATAGTTATGAGTGAAATTAATTAAGTAAAAATGATGGTATTTTAGATTCCGTATGGCGTGATTAAATTGCAAACATAAACACGATCAGTCCTGCACTAGACTGATCCGATCGATGACGAAGAACTCTGAAAAAACCTGCATTGGGTACAAAGCATCCCGTGTAGCTCCAACTACTGTTGGTTGTCTGTGTTCACCCTCGATTGATCGAACAAGCCTAGGGCGGTCGACCCAAGGCGGGCCACCTGCTCGTTTAGACATTTATATAACCAAATTTGAACAAAGATAATTTAAATTCTAAGGCAAATATAAAGTAAATCGTACCACATCAACATAAATCAATCGAATATACGTACGACTCCAACACAATCTATCTAACATCAAGCAATTTAACAATTTGCGTAAATAGGTTCAATAATCATGAATTTCATTCATTCAAGCAATATTTCATTAAGCATGTTAATAACCAACCATACATAGCATCAAAATTATATTGTAATAACAAAGCAAAGCTATCAATTGTAACATATGAAATCCTAATAACAACATGGATCCATTATCTGAAATTATCAAAGTTTGATAAAAGGAAACTTAGGAAGAATGGTCCACACTTTAGAAAAAAAATTCTCAATCTCCAAGCCCCTAGGGTTAAGGTTTTGGGCAAAAACCGAATCTTAAATCAAATATAAAGGCTAAGGTAAAATTCATGAAAATTTACACTAAAGGGATTAAAATCGGGAGGTAGTTTTCATTTCTTACCTCCGATTTCAAATGGTGGTGAATTCAGCTTGGTGGGAGCACTAGTAACTCTCAAGAACAAGGAATCCCAAGCCTTAGGAAGGTTTGAAAGGAGGCTTCATTATTCTTATTTCTTCTGGTATGGTCCACTTGAGCTTTGGATCTGCCTCTTTGGGCTCATCCCTTAAAATGAATAGGCAAAATGGATGGACAGCATAGATAAAGGGCACTGATTGGGTGAGGCAGGGTAACATCTTAGTGGGTGAGGTCCAGATCATGGGCAACCTTTATGTATGTGTTGTATATCCATGCCGTCCGTTTTGCCAAATCATTTTCGGGCATGGTCCGAAGAAGACAGAGATCCAAATCTCAGGTGAACTGCATAGTGTGAATTGAATTTCCCCCATTAAAAATTTCAAGGGAGTGGCAAAAGTTTTGAATCAATCTGTTATTTGTGTCTTCACTTCATCTAGGTCCTGTGACGTTGATGGACATTACAATGTGCCTTGTGAAGTTTTTAATGGTGGGTGTCCAACCGCCTTCTTGTGGCGTGGTGCACTTGAGATTTGGATCGGTCTAATTTTTGCACCATGTCTGAAAATGACGTGGAGAAACAGATGGATGGCATCATTAATGTACAACAAATACGTTGAGGTGGGGCCACCATAAGGGCCTCACCCACTAAGCTGCTACCCTTGCCTCACCTAATCTGCTTTCGTGGATAAAACATGCATCCCGGTTGGCCACGGAGCTTGTGCCACGCAGTTCAAAAGGTACTACCACTTGGGAATGGATTAGATGGGAGGCGGATTTCTGCAAAAGCTTTCCTGCACTTGGAATCTAAGTGGGGCCCACCATGATGTTTGTGAGAAATCCACCTTGTCCAACTGTTTTGTGAGCTTATTTTAGGACATGCGAACAAAAACGCACGCTGCTCAAGGTCTAGGCTTGCTAAATTCATTGTTTGGCATCCATGCATGTGACTAGTGAAAATATTGATTTGACCATATTTGTACTAATTCATTATTTTCTAGGTTAAGATAGGCAAATAATTGGACTTGTACAGTTTTTTTTTATAGTGTCACTCACATACGAGCTGGGGTCAGGTACGAAAATTTAACTGGACAATACGTATGGGTGCTAATTGGACATTTGTTGTATGCTTTAGACATTTAATGTTACATTTATCTTTTATTTATTAAATTGTGTGAAGAGTTACGGTACATCTTCTAGTTTCATGGAACTAAGATTGGACATGGTGGTGACAAAACAAGAAGACTAATAAAGGATCTAATAGTTTTACTATAGGACTTGTTTGGGACTGCATTTGATTAGATCATTAAGTCATTAAGTGATTTTTTTTACTGGGCACAATACTAGAAAGGTTTTAATAGTCTTAAGAGATTTTCAACTGTTAAAGCTATGTTTTAACTGTTAAAACTACTTCTATGGCACTCTGATAATAATCTAAATTATAAGTCGATGGCATTGAGTGTAGGGATTAGATCATGGTTTTGTGTGCATGACGAGGGTAAACTAATGAACTTCATTCACAGACTGGTACAGTGATGTTTGTAGGGTAGACTATATCCATACTCAATTCACCTCTTAAAACTTATTTACCTCACTTCATCCCACTTCTATATGGTTCGCTTGCATAGACGCTTGACTCACATCATCTCCAAACATGATCATTACCATTCATGTATTATTATTGTTTAGAAATATGTTATTCTTGTAATTAGGATATCCTAGTATGAATCAACCGAACTGACTTTATGATCATGCTAATTGAGCATTCAAATCTCGAACCCAAATGGAATGGGCTCCATAGTGGCAATGACGAATTTCTTGATGATGAGACCGAACTTGGCTGTTGAATCTTGGCTCTTGGGTGTCCATCTATGGAAGCAAGTTCCCATGATCCATTCAAGGGAAGTGGCGACTATTAACCTCTTAATCAGGCCCAACCTGGGCCATTAAATTTCGAGTGCCCACCAACGCAGCCAAAACCAAATGGGCTCAACACTATCAGCACATTTCGAGTTCCCATGAATCATTTGTGGCCGTTGGATTGGTCGATGTGTAGAAGAAGAATGAAGGGATTGGGAAGCGCACGGTCACTGTTTGATGAAATGGTTGAGAGAGACGTTGACATGTTGTTGCTTGGAATGTGTTTATGGGTTATTTGTAGAACGGAATAACGGAGGAGGCTTTGGGTGTGTACCTTGGGATGCGTGAAGCAGGTGGGTGTTGATTGCTGCATGCTTACAGTTAACTGTCCATTCATCAGGGTCAGTGAATCTGATCAGATGGTCTTTCATGTTTTACGCGCATTAGTCTTTGTGATTTTGGGTTCTGATCTAAAGTGGCATTATGCAATTTCAGCCCACTCAACGGGTTCTCACACCGACTGCCATTTTTACCAGCAGGATACACGTTTTTTGAAGCTCCAGACAGTTCATCTAGGGGTCCTTGTTGCATTCGGGCTATTGGCTATATTTTCTTTATGCAGGCCAAGGATTAGGCTGCTATTCTTGCCTAAGCATTTTTTGGCAGTGTCTTCTATCAATGGTGGGGCCACCAGATGAACGGTCTGGGTCACTGAAAGGTGGGCCTATATGCACCGAATGCCAGCCAATGGAATGCCATTAGTTCGCCCTGAGCGGCGTGCATTTCCTCTTTCAGTTCGTTTTGCCTGTGTTGGGTTGCAGGATCGACACCCGCATGTCTTGCCCCATGGGGACTGCACATAGAGATGTTTGGATTCATCTTCTAGATGCTATTGTGATTGAGCTATGATCTAGTATTGCTGGAGAGATAATCCTGGCCATTGATTTTTGGAGTTGAATGTGTGAGCCGTTGGAGGCAAAAAGAACTCTTGTGCCGTCGATCATTAGTACACATCCTTACGGTCCACACCATCTCACAAAATACCTGCTTTTTCTCTCTCCTAACTGTTTATTATTTGGAACTTCTCTGACCCTACCATGATTTATGTGTTAGATCCACATCATCCATTAATTTTTTTCAAATGATTCTAGAGCAAGAGCCCAAAGGTGAGGCACATTGAAAATTCAAATGGACCTCACTATAGAAAGAGGATTGAATGAGCTACTATTGAATCCTTCCTAAGGACAACTGTGAGGTTTATTTGCCATCTAACTTTTTCATAAGGTCACAAGAATCTGAACAAAAAAAAATAATAATAAAAAATAATTTCAAAGCCTTGTGTGGCTATAAGAAGTTCTTAACAGTAGGCGTCAATTTCTACTTTTTCTAGTGGTGTGATCTACTTGAGCTTTGAATTTGCCTTGTTTTTGGGTCTATATCTTATAATGATCTGATTAATGCATAGATGGTGTGGATCTAAGAAATACATCATCATGTGGCCCACATAAATTCCAGACGTAACGAAATTCCATAGTTTGCTATTTGCTGCCGCACATGCACATCCCGAGGAGAGTTAAGTGTTGACATGTGGAATTTCCATGGGGCCATGATGATGTGTCTCAAATGCACACCGTTCATCCAATTTTCCATATACTTTTAGGTATGATAAAAAAAAAAAAAAAAAAAAAAAAAAAAAAAAAAAAAAAAAAAGCAAATCTAAGGCTCAAGTGGACCGTACTTTATATATATTAAGAGGTTAGATGACAAATAACAAATAAACCTCACAAGTGGACCCTATGAAGGTTTCAACGGTACTGTTCAATGCCCGCTACTTTCTGTGGTATGGTCTACTTGAGCTTCGGATGTGCCTCATTTTTTTTTTTTGTTAACCCTCTAAAATGATATGAAAAAATTGATAGATGGTATGGATCTAACACATAAACCATGGAGGGGCGGGAGAAGTTCTATATTTTAAAAGTTGTGTGGTACAAAATCTATCAGGAAGATAGGAAACGTTCTTTTAGAGGAAACCTTATTTTTTTACGAGCTGGTGTCATTGGCCATGACATAGACCAATGAGGAGAAACCATCAGAATCTCCTTGTGCCTTCAGCACAGAGGATCCACACTCTTTTTTCCCATTAACAGTGAATAGCGGATTGAGTACTTTCAACACCAGGACCTAGCTAGAGATGTACACTTATGTCAGGCGCTTTGTGGGCCCCACTGTGATCTATAAGTTCTATATACGCCATCCATCTATTTTGATAAATTATTTTAGGGCATGAGCCAAAACATGAGACAGATCAAAGGGTCCAGTGGACCACACCACATGAAGCAATGAGGATTTAAAGCCTACCGTATCAGACACTGCCTTAGAATAAGATTCTATAACCAACTTAAATTTTTACATTGTTTTAACTCATCAAGCATAGCCTTAGAATAAGATTCTGCCTCCAAATTTTTTACTCTCTCATGCAAACGGTAAATGCAGAATCAAATCTCACCCTACATCTTTTCCTTGGGTCCCCCCTAGACAAGTCATCTACATTCAATTTAACCCAACATGGGCTCAGCTTCTTCCAGTTCATCGCCTCTCTACCTTTGATCACCTCACCCTAACAACTTGCAACCCTATATCTTTAAGGGCAATTTGACTCTTTCAACATACCATCTACTGCCTCTTGAATCAGAGGTAGGACTTGCCCTATAATGCCCTCAACGCTAATCTACCTGTTTATTTTTATTTTCTTTTCAAATTTGCGAACATTTCTACTATACCAAATCGCCCATACCATTTAACTGCTTTATATAGAAAAGTGTTTTAATAATAAATCATTTACATATTTTACATATGTAAATGTTTTACATGGTAAAGTGTTTTATTAGCAATCCATTTACATATGCAAGCAGTTTGCTAAGTTTGTGATTTTATTCTAATTTCATTTTTAATTCACTTTTCTACTATTGTTTGTGTTTTCATATAAAAATGTAAAAATCTATTTGTATTCAAACATGTGCTAGAAAAGAATATAATTTGTCTATACATCCTTCATTTAAGCATCCATCATGTGGGCCCACCCATAAAAACCATTATTTGTTAAATCAGTTTGCTTGGATGCTTTTAGCCATATTATCCATCGGATCAATGGATATTTAAATGGGCAATTTATGTTGAGCATATGAAAAAAAGGGTCTGATCATTAATATAGATTGTCCATCACATGCGGCCCCACCTTTGATTGGCCATCCATCTCAAATCACTTTGATCAAATGACCATAACCACATCCGATTCATGGTTTAGTGAAATGGACAATCCATATTGAGTACACTCTAGAGATCTAATAATTGATATGGACTGTCAATCATGTGAGGCCTACCTTCCATTGCTCATCCCTTTCAATTTATTTTGATTGGATGAGCCTAACCATCGGTTTCCTGATTTGGAAAATGGGCATTCCATATTGGGCATGTTAGAAACCTCTAATCATTGATGTGAGTTGTCCATCATGTGGGGCTATACCTTTGATTGCCATGGTTTGGATTTTGAAATCCAAGGAAAAACTAAAAAAGTCATCAAAAATTCAAATTTTAGAATTTACAATTCTGCTGGTTGCTTTTAAAATATTCTCAAGTTTCTAAGAATCAAAACCGTAAGTTCTACAATTAGGATTTTCTTGATCGATCCCACTAAAAACCTTCGATGACAACAAGTTAATTAAATGCAAGCATGTGAGTGGTAAGATTTCCACGCAGGTAGCTTGATGTTTACTCACAAGTATTAGTTAAATTTACATTGGTATATATTATTAGGGTTTTATTTTATATATATGACTTCATTATTAGGCCTCTCAACTTATATGGCTAATGCTATACCAAGCATGACATTATGCACACAAAAGTTCTGACTACCTACTGTTTGGCACTGAACTCACAAGAAAAGTATGTTTCTACGCCCTTCAAACATACACATGTTATGTTAATTGGCTAATGAACTTTACATTTATGATATTTAGTCAATATATCATGATACATGTTCTTTTAACAAGCTGTTCTCTATGACTGGATAGTGTTTTTATCTTTTATTTTTCATATGTTCTTAGAAAGTAAGGAACTTTGTAAGTCTCCAGCCATTTCAGCCACCAATGCCCAATCCAAATAACTTTCCCACCTTTCCTAATTACCCTTCGAAACCTAATCAGATTAGCACCCATGCGGATCCCCATGATATCTGCTCTCCAACCCCAGCCAGAACCCTTAACCCCATTGCCTCGCCTACTTTAGGCCGGATTGTTATTGCCTCGCCTACATCAGCATCGATTACTATTTCTAACCCAGCACAGAACCTTCCCTGTCAATACCACACTGAGCATCAACGCCCTCATTCTCCTATGGAGATATTTGATCAATCCAATCAGAGACTGCACGATGACATGACCCACCCAACAGAACACTCACACCCCCCCTCCACAAACCTCTATCGAGAGGAAACCTTGGATGTGGAAGCCAAAATATGCCAAACTCAAGACAACTGTGGGGAGATTCAGGATAACTGGTCATGGGCAGGCGGGGATGAACTTTTATGTAGAGACTCGCAATGGGAAGTGGAAGCTTTACTTGATGACAGAGTGGAATCAGCTATTACCCCTAACCCATTCCATTATGATATCTTATCCCTCTGGGTAGATATTGCCCCTGGTGGTGACCCAACAATACAGGACCATTCAGCCTCCCACTAAGAGGTAACAGCTGGAGTCGCAGGGAGCCCCATCAGACGTAAATCTAAGCCTATAAGAAGTGCGGTCTATCTTAGGAGAAGCCTCAGACAATCAGCTAAGCGACCGGGGGCAGAAGAATCTGGTTGGGTGTCAAATGATTAGCATCCTCTCTTGGAATACAAGGGGTATTGGAAACAAACCAACAATTCGATACCTCAGGAGATTAATCTGACGGAAAAATATTGTAATTCTTGCGATCCAGGAGCCGATGATCAGGGAATCCAAGCGTCGACTGGTGGTTGCAATGCTGGGGTTCAACCATGAGCAGATGGAAGATATTACGGAAGGCAGAATCTGGATTCTATACAACAACCTTTTCCAGGTACGCACCATTGCCGCATCCCGCCAGTGTGTAACTATCCAAGTTATCCCTGACAATGGTATGTAGCCAATCTCTATCTCAGTTATTTATGCAAGTTGTAACAGAGTCTTACGCACCCAACTCTGGGAGGAAATGCATACCCTCTCGGCTGTTCAATCTGGTCCCTGGTTACTAGGCGGGGATTTCAACACCACAGTATGCAGGGAGGAACGTCGTGGGGGGGTCACCACCTCCTCCCAGGGTATGGACGAATTTACTCAGGCTATCAATGATGCAGCCTTACTAGATGCGGGCCACTCAGGGCCCATTTTCACTTGGTGTAACAACAGATCAGGGCAGAACCGACGCTGGGCAAAATTAGACAGAATGCTTTCGAACATTGAATGGACCCGCTTGTTTCCATCTTTCAAAGTAGTACATCTGCCAAGAATCCACTCGGATCATGCCCCCATTTTGCTTCATTTCCAAAATCCTGCTACCAATTTACATAGGCAATTTAGGTTTCTCCACATGTGGACCACTCACTCTGAATTCCTCGATGTGGTGCACAGCAGCTGGAACATGGAGGTTGTGGCAACTCCCCAGTACAAGGTATTCATCAAGATGAAAGCCCTGAAGGCAGCCCTCAAGGCATGGAACAAGATCAGCTTTGGCAATATTTTCAATAATATCAAGATAGCAGAACTAGAAGCTATCCAGGCTGAAAACGCTTCGGTAGAGAATACCTCTGACTCGAACTTGGACAGACTGCAGAAGGCCAAGGATAATCTGGAAAAAGCCACCCTCCAAGAAGAACTATTTTGGAAACAGAAATCAGGTAACTCCTAGCTCATTGAGGGCGATCGCAACATGCGTTTCTTCCACGCAGCAGTGGAAGGAAGACGTAGAAATCTAGCTATATCCAAGATCAAGTCTGTGTCAGGCGAATCCTTAGATAAAGAAGAGGACATTGGGCAGGAAGCCATCGCCATATTTGAGAAACTATTTACATCAGAGCCGCATCCCCATCAGATGATATCCTCATGTGTGTTCCTAATCTCGTTTCGGACAGTATGAATGAGATGCTTCTTCGACCTCCCCTTACTGACGAGATCAAGGAAGCAGTTTTCTCTATCCCTTTGGACAGCGCTCTGGGGCCAGACAGATTCACAGCCTCCTTCTTTACTCATTGCTGGGACATCATCAAGGAGGACCTCCTTGCAGCTACGTCAGATTTCTTCAATGGTGGCCCCACCCCTAGAGCTTTCCAATGCACGCTATTATGCCTCATCCCCAAGACTAAAAGTCCCATCAAGTTGACAGACTACAGGCCCATCAGTTTGTGTAATTGCATAGCAAAGATCTTCTCTAAAGTCATAGCCAATCGACTATCCAAGATCCTGCCCACAGTAATTTCGGAAGAGCAAGGGGCTTTTGTCTCAGGTAGATCCATTTCTGAAAACATTTCGCTGGCTAGGGAGATCGTAGCGGTCATTGATAGGAAAGCCCACGGGGGAAATATGATCATCGAGCTTGATATGGAGAAAGCGTACAATAGGATGGAATGGAGCTTCATTGACAAAGTCTTGTCTAAGTTTGGGTTTGCTAAGAAATGGATCGATTTGGCTAGAAATTGCTGGACAAGGAGCTCATTCTCAGTCCTAGTGAATGGCAAACCCTTTGGTTTCTTCAAATCTTCAAGGGGATTGAGGCAAGGAGATCCCCTATCGCCTGCCATTTTTATCTTGGCAGCAGACGTGTTAAGCAGAGGCATCAAACACATCTTCCTATTGCAGAAATGCCGCCCGTTCACCATCCCTAGAGGGTGCCCTCTTATCACCCACCTATTATTCGCAGATGATATCATCATCTTTCTGAATGGCAGCCCACCTTACATCAAGCATCTGCTCCAATTCCTCTCCTCCTATGAGAAAGCTTTAGGCCAAAGACTTAATGCCTCCAAAAGCACGTTCATTATGTCCCGCAAATCGAAGCCTTCCAAAGCCAGGAAAATTGCTCATGATACCGGATTCCAGCAAGGGGTTTTTCCTATTACTTATCTTGGTGTCCCTCTAACCTTAGGCAAAATCAGATCGACCCACATCCAGCCTCTACTCACCAAGATTACGAGCAAAGTTGCAGGTTGGAAGTGCAAACTTCTCAACATGGCAGCCAGGACAGTGCTGATCAAACACGTGCTATCCAGCTATCCAACGCACATCCTAGCAGCTATTGACATCCCCATAGCATCGATCAAGAGTATGGAGACTGCCTTTGCTAATTTCTTCTGGGGAGAATCAGAGATAGGTAGGAGACGACACTGGATCAGCTGGGACAAAATCTGCAAGCCAACATCTGAAGGGGGTCTGGGAATCAGACGTATTGAAGAAGTTAAGAAAGCATTCAGAATCAAAAGGGGTTGGAACTTACTTCATGGTGACTCCCTCTGGGCTAAATTCTTCACCGCCAAGTATCTAAACAAATTCGTCCGGAATAACGACAGGTCACCCAGCGGATCATCGGCAGATTGGAAAGGCATAGCAAGTAACCTTCATTCAATAATTCACTCCTCCAGATGGCTTCTAGGTGAGGGAGCAATCAATTTCTGGCATCATAACTGGTCAGGAGGTGGCCTGCTTTCGCTAGCAGCTATGGATCAAATTCCTGAATATTTGAAAGGTGCGCAGGTTAAAGATTTTATCAACCAGTTAGGATATTGGGACTTCTCACAGGTGGAGAACCTTCTTCCACCTTCCATCCTCACCCACCTTACCAACTACCCTCTCCCAACTAAGCTCAGCAAAGATAGTCTAGTTTGGTGCAAGACGTCATCTGGAAACTTCAGCCTAACCTCGGCCTGGAACGCTTCTCGCAGCAATAGACCGATTCGTTCGTGGCCAAAATGGCTCTGGAATAAATACACCGTCCCGAAGAAAGCAGTATTTGTCTGGAAACTCATGCATAAAGCGGTGGTAGTGGATGAGAACATCATTCGAATGGGGATCTGCCTCCCTTCCAAATGTGAATATTGTGGGGACTGCCACAACAATCCCAATGGACAGGCCTCCTTCAGATTGTCTGCCGAGCAACACAACCCACTTCTTCGGAACGGCCATGATACATCGAGCTCCCCATCCAGGATCTCTACAGGAAAGTGGCAGATTGAATCCTTGGATCACCTCTTCTGCTATGGGATGGCAGCTAAAGCAGTTTGGACCCACTTTACTAGAATTTTTTATATCACTTTCTTCCCCCATCACTCCATCTAGTAAAGAATAGCCCACTGGATGAATCAGGCCAGCGGCTCCTCCAGAATTAAGATGCTTCGGGGAATTGCTCCCAGCATGATCGTCTGGGAACTATGGATTAGCCGCAATCTAGCTAGATTTGAGGCTGTCAACATGTCCACTAGCAATATTATTCAGAGAGCTACCCAAGATTTGAAAGAGGTAGTAGATAGGATGGAACTCAGTGATGGTGAAGCCCTCTCCGATAAAATCTCCTTACAAATTCTGAGTATCCATTCATCGAATTTTCATGAAAAGATTGATACCAGCCATATAGTGCCCTGGTGTAGGCCTCTGAGAGGCTGGATAAAGCTGAATGTGGATGGATCCTCACGTGGCAATCCGGGAGAAGGGGGGGAGGAGGCGTCTGTGGAGACCACAACGGCAGAATAGTTTTCGCTTTCCATAATAGTTATGGTCTTGTCTCTAACATGATAGCGGAGACAAGAGCGATGATTGAAGGAATTCGCATTTGCGAGAACCTTGGCCTGACCAATATTGAGGTGGAAACAGACTCTAGAGTACTTGCGGAAGCGACGACTGATCCAGGCTATTGCAGCCCATGGAACGTGTGGTATTACATTGGCGAGATCCGGGCCAAGAAAAATCCCATGAATTTGTCGTTCAGCCACATCCTCAGAGAAGGCAACTCTGTGGCTGACGGGCTTGCCAAGATGGCCAGCGAAGGCTACCTTGATGTTTATTACAGTAGGTATGCTGAGCTTCCTCCTCCAATTAGAGGCTCCCTAGTAATGGATCAGGCTGGGATTGGTTTGTTAAGGACCAGATCAGCAGTTAAGAAAGGGATAGGTTAGTTGGAGATTATCCCTTTGCTCTGATTCTCTTCTGCATCAGTCTGTCCTTCTTCTCAATCCAGGTCTCTTTTTTCTATCTTCATTTGTACAGTCTCGCTCTCGATAGGCTTCTCCTCAAGTTTTGTAAAGGGGAATGGCCTGAAGTTTTTCTCTGTAACTCTCCATTTCGGTTTAATGGAAATCCAGTTTTTTTTTTTAAAAAAAAAAGAACTTTGTGAGTAGTTGAGATGTTGGAGTAAATTAAAAATAAGGTATATTTAACTCCGAAGAAAGTTGTTTGTAGGAAAGTTGGGGTTGTTGTTTGGGAGAGGGTTTTGGTTCCTATGATGGAAGTCGATGTGCTTGGTACGGTTCTCGTTGCTAGTAAATTTGTTATTTGACTTCTCTTGCCAATATGGGTATGAAATGTTATTGCATCGAAAAGAGGCCGATGCAAATGAAGGGGATGCTATAAAGTTCACAAGGAGAAGAACATCAGAGGTTGCTCCTCAAAACGAAGACGATGGTGAAATGGATGACGACAATAATGATAAAGAGGATGAGAAAGTAGATCATGAAGAGGATGATCACAAGGATTTTCGGGCAAAGAAGGGAATGAAGTGGACGATGATGATCTCGATGACGATGTTGGGGCAAATAATGAAGGTGGTAGTGAGGAAGAGGATGATGAGGAAGACAATGGGGAAGATGATAAAGATGATGAAGAGTACGAAGAAAACGAGGAAGAAAGCCTGCAACCACTCTCCAAGGCTCATAAGGGGGCTAGTCGCTCTTGATAACGTTGAGATAGACTCAATTAGATGAGGTTAACCTCTTTAATATTGGGCTATTTGAGAGGGTGTTTTCTTCTTGGTACCAATTAAATGAGGTTAACCACTTTAATATTGGGCTATCTGAGAGGGTGTTGTCTTCTTGGTATCGATATTTTTGTCTTTTCTCAGATGATAGGTGAGGCCAGAGCTTCTTGTGAAGCCCACCCGAATGATCCCCTATACAACTCAAGTTTTTTCAATAAATCTAGAGTGTGTATTCCCCCTCTATTTCCAAAAGAGAGAGAGGAATTGAATGAAATGGCAGGTTCTTTTTGTTGATCGAGTGCCTTTAATTTAGTGTAGAGAAGCCCTGTCATGATTCGAACGATGTCTTTTCGGTTCAACCGAATTAAGGGTGGATTATCGATCGGATTGCATGTTATCCACTTTTGCACGTTGTCCACTTTTGTGCATTTTCAGTTTTTTCGAGGGTTGTGAGTCAGTTCGTTCTGGTCTGACCAAAGATCCGATCGATCCAACCGAACGAAATACGTTAGTGTGGGTTTTGTTTCCTAATCTTCTATGGGAGTATATAAGTATCCTCTTAATTACGATTAGGGTACCCAAAATGTAGAGATGAGGGTTTTGGAGCCTAACATGAATACTCAAGGGTTTTGAGCGGGAAGCTATAGGGTTTCTATTATAAGTTGTTCCATCTCTTGTAACCTTCTTCTGATTATAGTGCATTAACTATCGCTTTATGTCGTGATTTTTTCCCCGCAAGTGTTTTCCACGTAAAATCTCATGTCTTCTCTATGTTTGCTTGTATTTTTCATTCTCTATTACTTGTTTGATTCAATCTGAGGTTCCTTCCACACTCAACAAGTGGCATCAAAGAATCGTTGGGGTATTAGATTTAATCTAAAGACATGACATCGAGATGATCAAATGTGAAGTTCGACATAGAGAAGTTCACAAGAAAATACAACTTTGAACTATGGAGGTTGAAGATGAAAGCCCTCCTCAACAATGATTACAACATGCACTCCTTAAGAAAGTATATCGTTTGAAATTTATGAAGGAAGAGGATTAGGATGAACTTGATCAGAGGGCGATTAGCAGAATTCAATTGTTCTTAGATAATGAAGTCCTTTATAATGTCATCGATCGATGAGACAACTACCGCAGGCTTATGAACGAAGTTGGAGAGTATTTACATAACGAAGTCACCCACCAATTATCTATATCTAAAGAGACAATTTTACACTTTAAAGATGGCAGAAGGGTTAGATCTCTCTGAGCATATTAACATCTTCAGCAAACTGATTTATAAGTTGATAAGTATGGAGGCGAAGGTGAGAAAAAGCATTGTCATTGGGTCAGTTGGATGCGCATCTCCCGTCCTATGATCGAAGGTGGGCTGGGGGTTAGGAAGCTCAGGGAAGTGATGAAATCCTTCCATATGAAGATGGCATGGGCAGTCAAGTTTAGATCAAAGAAAAGTTGTTGGGGAGGATATATGAGCACCAGGGATGACAAAGATTTATCAGGGGTAGCAGGGAACAGGTTGGCTGCAGCAGCGTCTCCAATGTGGAAAAAAACCAGAACGTGCCTTTCAAATATCTCTAACAATGGACGCTGGATGATTAGTGAAGGGGACTGCAATGCATGGCAAGATGACTGGACAGGTTTGGGGCCTCTCAAGAACTAGAACGCCCAGCCCATTCGTTCCCTCCTTGTGTCTCTGAGGGTTAAGGCTGTGCTCCATTCTGACAGCATTCGAGCTAAACACGAGATGTGGAAGCTTCTCCCACAGGTGGTGGTTGATCACATAAACGAAGAAGGCTTTTCCACCTCTAACAAGCTGATAGATGCATCTGGATAGCCTCAAACGCCGGCGAATTCGTCACAAACGTGGCTTGGCAGCAAAGCAGATCAGCGGGGGACAGAAAGGAGTGGGCGAAATGGGTTTGGCACCCAAAGCTGCCACAAAAAATTGCGCTGCTAACTTGGAAAGTGATCCACAATGCGATGCCGATAGATGTTAGAATTCAATCCCGAGGCGTTCAAATGGCGTCTAAGTGCGAGTGTTGCAGGTGCAACTCTTCTTCAGCAAATTAAACAGAGTCTCTGGATCATTTGTTCGCTACCAGCAACACTGCAACTCAGGTTTGGGATTTTTTTGGAAAAAAATTTGATATCCAGATTACCCACCACCAGTCGGTCTTTCACAGGCTGCTGGTTTGGTGGAACGCGGCTGCGGAAGCGGATGTTTTTCGTTTGTTAAGAGGCCTAGTGCCTAGTGTCATTTGTGGGAGTTGTGGTTAGCAAGGAAATGACGCTCGCTTCAACAACATCCTGATGCATCTGGGGAAGGTGATAGCTAAGACTAGTAATTGGATCCGATTGATCAGCCGAGGTGTTCTGTTCACTTGTGACCTATCTTTCTCTAAATCTTTGGCTCTGAATATTCTGGGTGTGCGCACCCAGAAAACAGATCCAAATAAATCTAGGGTGGTGAAATGGGTAAGACCTCAGCTTAATTGGGTGAAGATAAACGTGGATGGCTCGGCCAAGGGCAATCTGGGTCCCTCCGGGGGGGGGGGGGGGGGGTATGTCGAGACTGCTCAGGGAATTTTCTATTTGGTTTCTCAGTGGGTTATGGTATGGGAACCAACAACAGGGCGAAGGTAAAGGTGGTGGTGGATGGTTTGTAAATTTGTTTGGATAGAGGGCTCAACAAAGTGGAGGTGGAGAGCGATTCAAAATTTGTGGTGGATTTGTTAGCCTCAAAATCGCCTAAGCCTTGGAGTATGTGGTATTGGCATGAAAGGGTTTCTCTTCTCAGCCGTCGGATGGAGACGAAGATTTCCTACACTCCCAGAGAATCGAAAACTGTGGCAGATGGGCTAGCTCGTTTGGGTAGCGCTGGGCAAGCCCGTCACATTTTCCACTCCTTGCGTGAGGTTCCTAATATCGTTAAGGGACATATCTTCCTCGACAAAGTTGGGGTTGGTAATATTAGGATGGGGTAAGGCCCATGTCGAGTGGGATTAGAGCCTTTTGGTGTGCTTGATAGGCAGGCTGGCGGATGTTTTTGTGCTGCAGGCTTGTCCGTTCGAGGTTGTGCAGTTTGTTTTTTTTTTCCCTTTCTATAAATATATAGAATACGTTTTTCAAAAAAAAAAGTGTGGAGGCAAAGATTAATGATGAAGACAAAGCCAATATTTTTTTAACATCTCCCCCAAAGTCCTCCTATGAGTATTTAATAGATACTCTCTCTATGGTAAGGATACCTTAGACATCTAGATCATTATCTCAACCCTTTAGTCAAAGTAATTGAAAAAGAAGAGCAGAAGCGAAGGTACTTCTATGAATGCATTGTTTGTTTGGGGAAGACTGTTTGAGCGAGAGAAATGAAGGTTTGCAATTTAGATTAAAGTCGAAAGATAAAGGCAAGTTGAAATATTGGAATTTTCAAGGGTTGAGACATATGAACGACTGTTAAATCCCAAAATCCAGAATAGGAATATATCAGATAATTCGTCGAAGAAAGCCAATTCAATGAAATTTGGTGAAGGATCAGATGGTTGTGACGTGTTGTTAGTGTTCAAGACCGATTACTTCTATGACAAGTGGATTTTGGATATGGAACATCGTACCATATGTGTCCACATCAAAATTAGTTCACCACATATAGCAAGTATGGTGGTGGCCTAGTTCATATGGCAATGATCATGCCTATAAGATGATTGAAACTGGTTCGGTTCATATTAGGACGATTGATGGGATGGAGTGTACTCTGACCAATGTGAGGAACGTTTTCGAATTTGAAGAAGAATTTGATCTCTCTTGTGGTGGAGCTTTAAATACACTTGGGGTGCAAGTTCATCGATTATGAAAGTGTCTTAAAGGTTTCAAAAGGGGTAGTCATAGTTATGAAGGCACAGAGGAGCAGAAATCTTTACAAGTTGATTGGGAATACTATATCGGGTGGAGCTGCAACGTCTATAGTGGAGTTCATGTTGACACATTTGTGGCATGTGTGCCTAAGCTACATGAGTGACTGGGGTGTGAAGGTACTTCTTGATCATCATTCAATTCATAGTTTTAAAAGTTTTGATTTAAATATATGTGAGTATTGCATATATGGAAAATAATCAAGGTTATCATTTAAAATCGGGGAGCATGTTAGTAAAGGCTAGCTGGACTATGTGTATTTGGATGCGTGAGAGTTGTCGCTTGTTGTTTCTAGAGGAAGGTTGTCATACTTTGTTATATTTATTGACGATTTTTCTAGGAAGGGTTTGGATTTATTTTCTGAAACATAAATCTAATATTTTCTCCACTTTCAAGAATTGAAATGCAATTGTTGAAAATAAAAAAGGCGGAAAGTAAAAATTTTGAGGACAAAAAACGACGGTGAATTTACTTCAAGAGAATTTAATCAATACTGTAAGAGTGAGGGGATAATGAGGCACAACATAATGATGCATACACAAGAGCATAATAATGTGGCTGAACGTATGAATCAAACTCTTTTGGAAAGGACTTGGAGCATGTTGAGTAATTCTGGGTTGGGTAAGGAGCTATGAGTTGAAACCGTCTCTATGGTTTGTTATTTAGTAAATCAATCTCCTTCTATATCTATTGATTACAAAATTTCAAAAGAAGTATGGAGTGGTCAGGTAGTTTATTACTCGAGACTACAAATATTTGGTTGTGACGCTTACTATCATGTACTGTCAATTGAGAGATATAAGCTAAACCTTAAAGAAGAAATGAAAACTGAGTTACACAAGAAGCAATGATGGGGTCACTTTAAAGATTATTAAAGAAGGTATAGCAGCCTAGAATGGTGGAGTTGGAGTATTAAAGCCATGGTGGAGATAGTTGATCGAGTGCCTTTATTCTAGTGCAAAGAAGTCTTGTCTCAGTAATTTGACCGATGTCTTTTTCAGCTCAACTGAATTAAGGGTGGATTCTTGGATTGCACGTTGTCTAATTTTACATGTTTTCGAATTGATTGAGGGTTGTGAGTCGGTTCGTTTCAATCCAACCGAAGATTTGATCGGTTCAATCAAACGAAATGTGTAAGTGCAGGTTTTGTTTCCTAAGCTTGTACGAGAGTATATAAAGTATCCTTCGAATTGCGATTAGAGTTAGAACAAAATGTAAACATCAAGGTTTTGGAGCTTAGCATGAATACTCAAGGGTTTGAGGGGTTCTACTGTAAGTTGTTCAATCTCTTGTAACCTTCTTCTGATTATAGTGGATTGATCATCATTTTGTGACACGTTTTTTTCCGCAATGATTTTCCACATAAAATCTCATGTGTTCTCTATGTGCACTTGGATTTTTCATTCTCTATATTGCTTGTTGTCAGGACGCCACCCAATGTATTTCTTCTCCCCAGTTTTGGACCACTACCCCCCCAGTAGTTGTCACTTTTTCCTTTGAAAATCTTAAGGTGGGCCAAATTACCTCTCCGTTCTTCTTAAGGCTCATTTTTAGGATCTTACCTAACTCCAAAACTTCACATCTAACATTACCCTCCAAGTTGATGAAAATTACAAAAAGTACAGGGCTAAGATTATGGTTGTACACGAGTCAAGTCGAATCAAGCATGACTCCCACTCGATGCTCGATTCGAACCCCCCCTTCCCATGCTCAGTACTCGACTCTTACTCGGCCGAGTCGAGCGCGGCTATGCTAGATGAGAAGACCAAGTGAGTTCGAGCGAGTTCAAGCCTAATTCAAGTACGAGTCTTCGAGACGACTCCAACAAGGAAGATGATGGTTGCTACCCCACTAGTAGGGTGGGTGCATCGTGTGACTGACCTGTGTGGGTGCGTTGTGCAACTAACAGGGTGGGTGTGTTGCATGAATAAAAAAAAAAAAAAACCCATGAGAGAGAGAGAGAGAGAGAGAGAGAGAGAACATGTTATGTGTGAGTCACATGCACGTGTGAGTAAGCAAATAGGGCAGGGGGGTGTTGAGTGGACAAGGCAGCAGGGGGTGGCTAAAGGTCGAGCTTATAGAAGAGATGGTCAAGGGGTGGCCGGCGTCGAGCGGACAGGGCAACAGGAGTGGCGGAGGTCGAGCTCAGAGAGAGAGAGAGAGAGAGAGAGAGAGAGAGGGTCGGGGTGGCCGATGTCGAAGCGGACATGGCAGTGAGGGATGGCCGACCATCAGAGGTCAGAGAGAGAGAGAGAGAGAGAGAGAGAGAGAGAGTAGGGTAGGGTTTAGGGTATGGGAGAGAGGGAGTGCTTAGGACGGGTTTAAAAGAATGAGTAGGGTTTTTTGTTCAAATGTTTCATATATACCATGGAGCGAGTCAAGCCAAGTCGAATCAAGCTGAGTTCAAGTCATGGAACGAGTCGAATTAAATCGAGCATGGACCTGCTCGATACTTGGCTCAGAAACATTCGATTGAGCACCCTAAAACCTACTCGATTCGGGTTGAACCCCCATCCAATCCGAGCCGAGTCGAGTTTTTTCGAACCGAGCCAAGCGAGAGCTTATTTGGTCCGTGTATAACTCTAGCTAGCATAACTATAAATAGCCCCTCATTCTCTTATTTCAATAATGAACAAAACCCATCAACACTAAGTCCACTCCTCTCTTCTCCAATTCCCAAGCATCCAAGCCCATAAGCCTTTCCTCCCTTCACAATCTAGCTTAGCCATTTTTTCAGCTCATTTTAAGGCATGATCCCAAAAAAGAAGCAGATCTAAAGCTCATGGTGGACCACACCACAGGAAACAGAGGGCAAATGATGTCCACAGTTGAAACCTTCACAGTGTACAGTGAAGTTTAGTTTGTCATCCAACCTGCTAATAAGGTCACACGGATCTAGATGAAGGAAAAATACAAATATCAAAATATGAAGCTTGATAAAAAATAAAAATAAAAATCTTTTGTAGGCCCCAAGAAGCTTTCAAGGGTAACCGTTCAATCCCCACTGTTTCCTGTGGTATGGTCGAGTTTAGCTTCAGATCTGCCTCATTTTTTTTATTTTAAGGCTCATCCTTAAACTGATCCAGCAAAATGGATGGACGGTGTGGACAAAACACATACATCATGGTGGGGCCCACAGAGCCTTTGACACAAGCTAGCTGGCTGGTGTTGAGGTCACCTAGCCAAACCGCGCCCTTTCGGATCCCTTCCCACCAAAAAATGGTACAGTGGGACCAGTGTATGGAAACCTTTCTATGCACTTAGTTGCATTTGGACTCATCAGTGATACATTACTTATCTGGACCGTCCATTCCACTCTTCTTCCACTCTTGTCAATGCATTTGGATGGCCCTAGACATAGGTGACTCAACTTATCATGTACAAACGATCTCCATCATCCACTTTTGCATACCATTGATTGGATGGTTTGGACCGTACGATCAATATTATTATCCCTAGGCAGAATATGAAAACTGGGTTGGGTCAAATGGACGGTCCAGATTGATAATATGGTTGCCCACATGTCCAAATGCAACTATGTGCCTGAAAGGTTTCCCATGCACTTGGACCACAACATAATTTCTATATCCAATTACCTACGGTGACAAACTACTACCTTACTTTTTATTTGAACCTCCATCTGTAAAGATATATAGGGGAGCAGTCCGTCCTTATCATCTCTTTTTAAACTAGGTTGGTCCTTCTGAGACGATCATTTCCAAGATCTAATTCAAGTTTTTGCTAATGTGGTGGAAACGCCTCACAATTTTCAGTTTCAAGTCGATGCACATATCATGACTACTATGAAAATATCATACGGATTGGACAGTCTTAGCCATCTAATCAATGGTAAGTCTTTTAATTGTCATGTTTTGTTCTCAATCAACTCTAGCTATCTATCATTTGTATCTTTAATGTGGAAAGTAAGTCTCTTAATTCTTATGTTTCATGCTCATATTTGCATTATGATACTTAGACAATCAATCCACATATCTACACAGTTCTTTAGGTTTCGATGCAGTTCATGCCTACTAAGCAAATATCGTAATGATTTGTCGTTCTTAGCCATCGATCAATAACCTTTAATATGAATGGTAAAAACTCATGTATGCGAATATACTAGTCAATAGTTTGATCCATCTATTTGATAGGGACCATCATGGATTGCCTATAATTTGAAGAATTGCTTTGGTTAGGCAATCTAACCAACCCAGCCACTGCTTAAAAAAGGATGGTTATAGAAAATAGGTCCAAAACAAGGATGGATTGGATCATCTACGCAATGTGATTTTTTCATCATAGCCCATGAAATGGTTTCTTGACTTGATTAAGGATAGGGACTACCCAAATGCCCAATGCAACTAGGAGCATTTGTATTGCTCTCGTGCACGTGCGCGCATACATATATAGTAATACAGAGATCTCCCCAGACCCATGCGCGGTGCGGTGTGTTTGGACGGATCAGGCCTAGGAGAGGTTAGGCAAGTTTTTTGTTAATAGGTTACATTTGAGGGCTGATTTGTTTGGTTTTACTTATGTTGTCCCTGGGATGTGATAGGCATGCCCTGTGGTTGTACGGGGCAGCCTGAAAGTTGTATTTAAACTAATATATATATATATATATATATGAATGATACTCTTAAAAAAAAATACATATATGGTATGCTAAACTGGTTTTCATGAGAACTTCTTGAGAACTCATCTCACATGATGTATATATGTAATCCGAATGGTCTACTAGATGAATCACGTCATGACATTGACAAGGCCCAAAAGTTAATTTAATCCAAAAACATGGTGGGCCTAAGTGAGGCAAATCATGGGAGTCAATTCTCTCCTGCTTTGCTATAGCCCACTAGATTTTTGGATCATGCTAACTTTTGGGCCTTGGTGTTTCATGAGATGATTCATCTATCACATTTTGTGTGGCCAAAAAGTGATCACAAGTTCCCATGAGAATCGGTTTCTATATGAGAGGGAGAGAGATTTTCTCCAAAGAACCGGTTCTCATGAGAACCCTTTGAGAACTCATCTCAAGTGATGTATGCGCAAAATCCAAACTCATACGAAACCTCTAAGGTCTAAAAGTCATCCTAATCCAAGAATCAAGTGGACTGTATCAAAGTGGAAGGGAGTTCCCACCCCGTGATTTTCATAAGGACCAACCTGAGTTGCAAAACAATGTGACTTTTTGCCCAAACCTTCATCCAAATTAGATGAAATGCCTCTATACATAACCTACATTGCATAAACACATCACATGAAATAAGTTCTCAAAGGGCTCTCATGAGAATCAGCTCAAAGGAGAAAATATCTTTCTATGTATGTATATGTGTACACATGCACATAGTGTGTGTGTATCCATATCCAACGTATAACTTTCAACCTTTCATGTCAGTGGGACATCCAATCCATGAAATTGGTTGGCCCAATAATGAGAATCATATTGTGTAAAAATTAGCCACATTCACTCATTGAGTGGGCCGCAATTGTATTTTTCTAGTTAGCAATGGTTAGAAATTGTGTTCTGTGTTGTGGACCACATAATGATTATATGGGACTGAATTTTGTACTTAGCAATCATCACGGCGGGGCAAACCTATTGGAAGGGTTGAATGTCACACAAACTTGAATTTTGGAAGTTATCTGTTGGGTGGACTAACTAGATGGACTTAACACCCCCACTTAAGGGTCATTTGGGAGTATAATTGGTAGTAATATTGGTGAGAATCAATGATAGAGCATTTGGAAAAGCTTAAATCACATCAAAAACCTTATGATTTTATTTCACATGGATTCTTATTACCACCCACTACTACTAATTCAAAAGTCATATTCCTCCCTCTACGCTAGTGCATTTCAAATACAAGCTGTCAAACACAATTGACCAAATTTCATTAGATTTCAATTACAAGTTGCCACACAAAACTAATGATTCTAATTCACATGGATTCCATGATATTTGTCAATGCATATCGAATACAAGCTTTGGATGCCTATAATTCGAATGTATTGGAATCCAAATCATTTTGCAAATGGAATCAATGCGAATTGGAATCCTCAATTGTGTTTGGATGCCTATAATTAAAATAAATTGGAATCCAAAATTTGTGCTTGGATGCTTGTAACTAGAATGCATTAAGTAAATCAGTTTCAATATTCCAAATTAGTACGTGTGATATTTGACATAATAATTGTAATAAGCCTGATTTTGGTGCATTCTATTTCACATCCATTTCAATTACCATTGTTTATCATCACCCAAATGACCCTTTTTACCCATGTGCATTCATTAATTACCACTGATTTCATCTATTTACCATTAACCAAACGAACCCTAATCCTTTGTGGGATTCATTGTTAGGATATATAGTTGATTGCTGTTGTGAATGTCTTGCTATATTCATCGACATCAAAAGTTGGTATCAATGCTAATATTTCGCATCTTAACTTGTGATTAGGTGACTATAAACCAGAAGTTGCGAAGGTTGGTCAAGAACTTTTAATCTCTTCTTCGAAGGCTTGGATGGTGGAAGGTGGGCCACAGTTACCGAGAAGCAAACTGCATTGTAGACATTTTGTCCAAGTTTGTAGCTAACACATATCAAGAATGGTGGGGCTCACTCCAACTTACGTTATAAATATCCTTATTTTTACTTGTGTCTTATTTCATAGTCTTTTTAATGAATTTTTTCTTGGTATTAAAAAAATAAAATAAAATAAGCTTTTCTCTCATTTTCTTTCTTATTATCATTTTTTTCTAATTTTCTTTTGGCTTGCATCCAACATGTTATTTTTTATAGACTTGGCCATGAAGCAAGCCTCTCCATGTTCTTTTAAGACATTATCTTCTTTCTGGGACATTTGGTAAACTTGAACTAATGTTTCCTTTGGATAAATTTCCCAAGCTGGCTAGAATTGTTCAATTTTCTATTTTAATCTCGTCCATGCATACCCAGTTACAATTGTAAACAAAATAGAGGGCCCATTTGTAGATACCCAAGCCTAAAAAACACTAACTTTAGATACATGTGTAGATGTGTAAATATGTATATACACATACTCACTATTGTGTTTCCAACCTCAATTCAATTTATAATTACTCTCTATATTTCAATTCTAAGAATAACTGTATTCTTTCATGAGATCTAATTTGGATGGACCATTAACAAAAAAAATCTATCAAACTAAAAGATCCTAGCCATCCATTATTTCTGCAAATGCGTATAACTTTTTTGGAAGGTATTTAACTAGACGTCTATGTATTTCCATTGTTGATCCATTTTGTTAGTGCATGGGATCAGATGGATAACCCAACCATAAATCTCCACTTTGTGTACAATTGTTTTGAAAGGGATCCGTGGACCATTATTTAAGTAGATATTATTTTTGCCAGTCTCAGGCCAGTAATTGAAAGGCTAGGATTTACAATTGCGGGCTTGTTTGGTCCAAGGGGATTAATTGGTATGGGATTTCATTAGATGGATTTCATTAGATGGAATCAACACCATTATTGCATAATGATTGCATGTCTGAAAATACCATGGTATTTTGGTCATCCAAACCTGAAGTTTGGGATCTAATTCTTTCTCTAGGAAAAACACTACATTAAGTGAAACCCCACGTTGCCGATGCTCTAGCTAGATAGGGAAGTGACTCTCAAAGGAAGAAAATGATAGAGGTGCTGGCAGATTCACCGCTGATAGTACATGGGAACATGACTCTCGATAAAACTGGTCTGAGGAGCATTCCCATGAGTTAATTTGTATAGATCTCTAGGGGATATGATAGGTTGGTCCTGCTAGCTTTCTTTGTGGCTTGGGCAGCCCGAAAATCTGTAATTTTGTTCCCTGTTTCTTTTCCCAGATGAGTAGAAGGTCGTTTGAAAAAAAAGAATGAAACCCCACATTTGGACTATGGAATTTAATAAACGGGGCCAGATTCACAACTAACGTCAGTCACGTGTACATGTATATAACTCAAATGTCACGTGTAAAGGGCGCATATGGTTGGATAGTGTGTATAAAACACATGCATCAATGTGGGGCCAACAGATGCAATGGGTTTCAAAATTCACCAAAAATTCCACATGGGACCAAATGCAATTCCATCCCACATAATCTTAATCCTTTCTGTAGTCTCTAAAGATGGAATTTGCATTAGACCAAATACGATTCCATCCCACCTAAGCCCACAAATCAAACAAGCCCAAGGAATAATTCTATGTTATATGGATGAATCAAACAAGCCCAAGGAATTTCAGCGTTACATGGATGCATCAAAGAAGCCCAAGGAACAATTTAACCTTACATGGATAACCCAAACATTGACTATATATGACATATAGATAACTTAGCTCTATTCCTAAAAATGCACTTCTAAAAATGATATATGGATAACCCAAACATTGACTCTATATGAGATATAGATAACTCAGCTCCACTCCTAAAAATACACGTCGAAAAATGATATATGGATAACCCAAACATTGACTCTATATGAGATATAGATAACTTAGCTCCACTCCTCGAAAATGATGATGCATACCAATGTATAGTGTTCAATCAATTGATGTAGCGAGGCAACCCCTTGATTGAAGCAAGGCAAGAGCTAGGAATAGGACCCAGGAATGGGCCTAGAAGAACCCAAGATCGGACCAAGAGAAGAGCTGAGCAAGAAAAAAAAATGGAGGCAAAAAGCCCCTGCCAACTGGTCAAATCCCCTGACGACCAGTCCAATTAAGTCCAGAGACCTCCTGAACTCTCTAGACCGTTTCGGTCCCAAACTGACCGGTCGGAGACCTTGACTGACCGACCAGATGATGCACAATATGTGCACGAGAACTATTCGTTTTAAGTGATATTTTTGGATTTTCATTTTATTTACTTTCCTATTACAATTAGGACACCTAGGCTACATAGATTAGGGTTTGGTTTGCTATGTAATGTTGCTTTGATTTCGTTTTCCATAGACATTCATTATTTCAAAAAAGGTTTCTGAGTTTATCTCTTATTTACTCGTGGATTTGAGTTATTCTTCATGGATTCGAAGACAAGGCCCGTGGATTTGAGATATCCTCTCGTGAATTCGACGAAGATAGGTTGAGGAGTCCTTATACATCTGAGATTCAGATTAGTTATCCTTGTGAGAGAGACATTGCTCGATCACACCCGCCTTTTGCTGCATCAAGTTGGTATCAGAGCAAGTTTATCTTGGGAGATGGCTTCTAGTTCAAACAATGACAATAACCCCGTAAGTGGTGATTTAGGGGATCGGCCACTGACAATGACGGAATTCCGGGAGTTTCGACGGGAACATCTACAAGCTATGCAAGGGTTGCAAGCTTCGTTTGACCGTCTCGCCACAACGCTCGCCCCACCCCAAGCCCTGCACAAAGTTCAGCACCCTGTAACTGTTGTGCCAAACAATTCTATTACTCAGAGAGAAATTCCAGCAACAAATCGCAGGGCTACCCATGGTTCAAGCTCTAGTGACGAGGAGATCGATGTCATCGGGAATCAACGCCCTGTTTATGGAGATGAACACACTAATCGTTTTGACAGAAACTATCGAGGTAAGGCTGAGCTCCCTAGCTTTAATGGCCTATTATTCATTAAAGAATTCCTTGATTGGTTATTTGAGGGAGAACGGTACTTTAATTACATAGAGGTACCGGAAGAGCAACAAGTAAAATTAATCACCTATAAATTGAAATTTGGTGCATCAGCATGGTGGGAACAACTCCAGATTTCCGATGCCCGAGTGAACAAGGCCCCCATCTGATCATGGCCTAGGATGAAACGCCTTTTGCGGGCCTAATTCCTCCTTAGTGACTATGAACAGATTCTATTCCAGCAATACCAGAATTGTTGACAAGGGAATCGGTCCATGGCAGGTATCTTGGTGAGTTTTAACGCTTGGGAACGCATAGTGGCTTGATCGAATCTGAATCCTAGCGTGTGACGTGCTTTATCAATGGATTGCAGCTTCCGATTCAAGACTGAGTTTAGATGATTCCAGTTTAGACCATGGACGAGGTCGTTCAATTGGCCACAAGGGGAGAGACAAAACCTTCTTGGGCCCCATCTCAATCCCACTCTGCAATGGGCCCCCCTCAAGACTCATCTCTGCCAAAAGGAAAACAGCCCTCGAGAGATTCACCTTAAACAACCATTGTGGTAACTCGTGTAACGAGGAATGTCATTACGAGACCCCAGCGTACACCCATTGCGCTTGGTCCAAGTAAAATTTCAAACCCTTATAGCCAACCGAGACCCGATCATTGCTTTAGGTGAGGGCAGCTGGGCCACTTCTGAACACATGTCCCCAAAGGCCTACAGCTAACGTAGTTGTCCCCACAGAAGATGTACAAGCTGAGTAAGAAACACTATTGAAGTTGAGCAAGATGATGAGGGGGATGATGGGACCGAATGGCTCGAAGGAGATCATGGATTGTCTTTGGTTGTACAAGGTAGTGCACCTGAGGCTGAAACATGAGTTCATCCCCAGAGCCACAACCTTTTCCTTACAAGTTATACCGTGAATGGAAAGGTGTGTGATGTGATTATTGATGACAGTAGCTGTAAAAATATCGTATCTCAAGTAATGGTGGATAAGTTGAAACTCAAGACCACACCATATCCTTCGCCCTACAACATAGGTTGGATTTGAAAAGGGAGCACGACAAAGGTTACTAAACAATGCTTTGTTTCCTTTTTAATTGACAAGGTTTACAAGGATTGCATATGTTGTGATGTAGTAGCCATGGACGCTTGTTATATGATTCTTAAGCGTCCCTGGCAATTTGATCGGCCAGGACACCATACGTCATGGCTGAGACAATATCATCACCTTCAGCAAGGACAAAAGAAGAATCATCCTCGCTCCAGCAAGCCCGAGTGACGGCCGCCGACAAATAAAGAAAAGGGGATAATCTCTTCTTATTTTGCATAGCACGGCAACAACAAGTCAAAAGAAGAGGCAAAACTCGAAGACGAGTTTCTTTCAAGAGAGGGCAACTTATGTAGTGAGGCAACCCCTCGATCGAAGCAAGGCAAGAGCCATGAATATGACCCAAGAGTGGCCCGGAAGAACCCAAGATCGGACCGAGAGAAATGCCGAGCAAGCCAGGGAAAAGGGTGGCAAAAGGCCCCTGCTGACCGGTCAGACCCCCTGACGACCGGTTGAATTAAGTCCAGGGACCTCCTGAACTCTCTGGACCATTTCGGTCCCAAACCGACCGATCGCCCCTCAACTCTGACCAGTCGAAGCCCCTGACCGACTGACAGAATGATGCACAGTGTGTGCACGAGAACTTTTCGCTTTAAGTGATATTTTTACGATTTTCATTTTATTTAGTGTCCTATTGCAATAAGGATACCCAAGCTACGTAGATTAGGGTTTGATTTGCTATTTAATGTTGCTTTGATTTCGTTTTACATAGACATTCATTATTTTAAACAAAGTTTCTGAGTTTATCTCTTATTTACTTGTGGATTCGAGTTGTTCTTCATATATTTGAAGAGAAAGCCTCGTAGATTCGAGATATCACGTTGTTAATTCGACGAAGACAAGTTGAGGATTCTCTATAAATCCGAGATTCGGATTAGTTATCCTTGTGAGAGAGACATTGCTCGATCTCACCTGCCTTCCACGGTGCCATCAATCATTTTGCAATTTTGTGCCACTAATTTGTGATCTACACCCATGATCTATTATGGACCCAGACAATCCTATACCGTAAACATTATACAATCTAGGCGAGTAGAGCATTGAGAAGAGATCAGGATGGTCCATTTTCAATTGAAAACTGATATGAACACCAATAATTCACAAATTCTAGTTTACATATGTTGAACTTTCACGAGCTTGGGAGATGACGCAGTAGATGATCAGTTCCCATCTCTCTAGCCTACATGTGGTAGGACCATTTTCAATTTAGACGGTTTATCCTCATTTATTTGGGAGTATTTTCAAGTGGGAGAATGGTGCCGCGGTGGGGACTCTCTCACGTCTCCTAGTGAGAGACTCTTTTTTTCCTTTTCTCTCTCTACCTCTTCTACGTCTACACACGTGTATGATGGGTGAAGCTTAGTTTCCGCGCGCCGGGCGGGGGGGGGGGGGGGGGGGGGGGCATAGGAGTTTTTGATCAAGCTAATATTGGTGGACAGCGTGGATAAAACACATCTCTTGGTGGGCCCCACAAGGCCCTGACAGGACCGTCCGTCCTGTCACAATCCGCGCCCTCCTTCAGGGAGTGGCACAACCTGACACAAGCCCTATGTCCCATCATGCGTATGTGTTTTATCGATGCTGTTCATTGCTTTGCCAGCTCATTTTAAGGCATTAGACAGATCCAAATCTCAAGTGGGACCAGACCACCGAAAACAGTGGTGACCCATGCCATCCAATGTCATACAGATATAGATGAACGATGGGAAATTAAAACATAAATATTAGCTTGATTCCAAACTTATGTGGCAAGAACTTTCCAACACTGGACGTTCAATTCCCACAGTTTCCCATGGCATGGCCCACTTGATCTTTGTATCTGCTTCATCCTTGGACTCATCCCCTAAAATGAGCTGGAAAAATGGATGTATGGCGTGGATACAACACATACATCACGATGCCCATAGAGTCCTAAAACCAAGCAGCTACGTGGTGCATGGGGTCACCATGCGATCCCGCTTTTGGCGGGAGCGCTTCGTCACTCCTCTGCACGGTACTTTCATATCTTCCTCAGCGGCGGATTAGATTTGGATGCGGATTTCCTGAGAAAGCTTCCTGCAATTGGAGCCTAGGTGGGGCCCACCGTGATGTTTGTGAGAGATCCACCCCGTCCATCCATTTTGCGAGCTCATTTTAGCAAATGAGATAAAAAAAAAAAAAAAATGAACTGGTTCCAAGACTCAAGTGAGGAGTGAAGGTCCACAGTTGAAATATTCGCGGGGCGACATAAGTTTTGAATCAGGATAATATTTGTGTTTTTTGAATCAGGATAACAGTTGAAATTAGGAATGACGTTATGAGTATGGATGTCATATAAACATCACTGGGGACCAGGGAGGTTTCAATGGTAGGGATATCACTGCCCACCTTTTCCTTTAGTGTAGCCTACGAGTCTTGAATCCGGTTCATTTTCTTTACCAGTTCTTTAACAGGAAATCCGGTGTTGGAGTTTATGTGAAATTCAGTCGACCGCATTTTTCGCGGATTGCCTGTCCACTAGTAACTAGCCGGAAACGGACGGTCAGGGGCTATGTGGGTCACCGACCATAATGTATATGTTTTACCGTACCAAGAAGCAAGCAGATTTGAAGGCTCAAGTTGACCACACTAAAGGAAGCCGTGGAGGAAGCTTTCAATGGTAAAGGCTTTTAAATAACCGTTGCCTCCTATGGTCTGGTCCACTTGAGCCTTCAATCTGCCTCTGGTCTGTGCCTATGGAAGGACAGGTCGTGGTGTGGGTATCATCAATCCGCGCCCACTATACATCCCTTCAATTTCACTCCATCTATTTTGCAAGACGATAATAGGATAGGACTTTAAAAATCAGATCCAAAATTCAAGTGGGCCACACTACATCATGAAAGAGTGGGAAGGGAAAATAAACTGAATGCAACTGCGTGTATAAGATATTCTCCAAAATCATCACTTTGAGGCTTTCTAGATTCTTCCTAATTTTATTTCTAAGGAGCGAGGAGCTTTTATCCAGGAAGACGGTGGTGAGTGAGATGGTTCAATAGATGGACAAAAAGGCTCATGCAGGCCATAGATATAGAATGGTGTTTTCTAGAAAAGTTGTTCTCAGGTTTGGGTTCAGTCGCGCGTGTTGGAGATGGTCCGAAGATGGTGGGCGGGCTGTTGGTTCTATATTTTAATCAACGGCAAACCAGAAAACCAGACTTCTTAATCCTGTGGCGAAGATTGCTTTAATTAAGCATATATGTTCTCTCGAGCTTCCCTATGTACATTCTAGCGACATTCAACATCCCCAAATCAGTCTTCAAGAAGCTTGAAGCAGCATTTGCGAACTTCTTCTGGGTAGCTCGGAAAGAGGGGACAAAAGACACTGAGTGAGATAGTTCAAGATGTGTCTGCCTTATGCAGGAGGAGGGCTGAGTATCAGGCGGGTGGATAGCTCGGAAAGAGGGGACAAAAGACACTGAGTGAGATAGTTCAAGATGTGTCTGCCTTATGCAGAAGGAGGGCTGAGTATGAGGCGGGTGGAAGATGTGATGTATTCTTTCCGCATCAAGATGGGATGGAATCTTCTCGAAGGAAAGTCTCTTTGGGCCAAACTTTCCTTGTCCAAATATATGCAAAAGTTTCTTCGATATGGAAAGATTTTGCTAGGAGGCTAAGCTTCTCAATCCTCAACTATATGGTTCATGGAGGAAGGGAGTGTTAGTTTCTGGTATCAGAACTGGATCGATGGAGATCTCCTAGAGGCTAGGACCTTGACTCTGATTCCTCCCCATCTCAATGAAGCATCAGTTAAAGATTTCAGGAAATAGTCGGGGGTCATCAGACTTCTCCGACAGAACAGACGTTATTTATGTCGTGCAGAACTTCCCTCTGGCCTGTTAAGGGGCTTTCTCACTAGATAGAGTAGGGATGGGATCCATTAGGAAAGGGAAGAGGTCGGAGTCTCGCCCTTGAGTGGAAGATCGTCTCGAGCTCTTGATGCAGACAGTATTGATTGTCGCATGTGCAGCAGGCCTGTGTGGATGTTTCTCTATCTAGCTTGTTGTTTTTCCAAGTAGTCGTTTAGGGAAGGGTTCAAGGCTACGAAAGCATTGCAGGAGTGTCTACATTGGCTGATTCTAGATGCATGCTTTTGGTCCAAGGACATCGCTAGATGAAACTCTCCCTAGCAAAATCCATAAGAACTTGTTGTGTTTTGTAAGGCCATGCTATTCTCCTTTGGATCCCTGGGTATTTTTTTGCTTTCTTCGGTGGCTTAGGAGCAACAGGCTCTTGGCAAGTGGAGATAGTTGGTGGTTGGTGAAAATGCTTTTAGTTGTTGTTTGGCAGACATTGTATGTTCGGTGGAGGTGGAGCAGGTTTCAGTTCTCATTTAAAGTGGCTCCTGGGGTATTGTTTCACTGCTTCTTATGGTTTAGCTTGGCAGGGGTATCTTGACTCTTTTGATTTGCTAGATCAATCATGATTCAGGCTGATTTCCTGTTTTTTTACCCTCTTTTTATTTGATGTATAAGAACTTTACGATAGGTGTGTCCACGTGGTGCGCTCCCACCTTTGAAAAAAAAAAGGCTTAGAGCCAACAAATACAAATGGGGCGGATCCTGATTCGTGTTGTTCAAACCAAAAGAAATACATCCATACTTAATTTTTATAGGGTTCACCGAGATGGTTATATAAAATTCACTCCAACCACTTTGGATCTCTAATTTATATTAATAAGTTGATAGGATTTTTTTTTTTCGAAATCAAATCTCATTAAGATAAGAAAGTCCAGCAGGCTCGAACAATAACAAAATTCAGGCAAGCCCAGCACCGAAAAAAGGCTGCAGCTCCCCTATCATATACCCCTGTACACAGCCCCACTAGAAACACCAAAACTATACTAGTTTTCCTTAACAAAACTCAGCTTTGTTCGATCTAACACAAGAAGACCACGGATGGAAGAGGGGAACTCCAAGGCTGTGTCAAAGATCCTATCAAATTGGGATTCGCTACCCAAGCGAGCCAAACCATCAACCACGCCATTGGCTTCCCTAGAAGTATAGACAATAACAACTTGGGATTGACATTTGAAAAATGCAACGTGGGCCCACCAATACCATAGAGGCCAAATCGATACACTGGCCTTGCTCGAGGAAATCAACGACCACTTTTGAATCACTCTTGAACAATAATATGAGAGAATCTTCACTTCACTAGCCAAGGAGAGCCCATGGGCTATAGCTCTCGCTATTATAAGTTAATAGGATATGGTTGTCCATAAGGACTATCTAAAATACAATGCCTTTACTTCAACACACTTCTCTCAAGCTGGTGCATAAATATATGTCATGCCTAACTTAAAACATAATTAAAATAATGTGCACATGATAACATCTTAGTGAAGATATCTGCAACTTGTGATTTGAATTAAATATAAGTTGTGGTAATATCTTTAGAAGTGATCTTCTCATAGATGAAATGGTAGTCAATCTCTATTAACTTCGTCCTCTCATAGAATATTAGATTATTTACAATGTAAGACACTACTTTATTATCACAACAAAGCACGATAGGATCACCTGAAAATTATAAGTATTGGAGCTCGTGTAGTAAGGACTAACATCTCACAAATTGCATGACCCATGGCTCGATACTCAACCTTTGCACTGAAATGGGCCACCACATTCTACTTCTTGCTCCTTTAGGTGATCAAATTTCTAACATAAGTACAATATCCTGAAGTATATTCCCTATTCATTATACAACTTGCCCATTCAGCATCAGCAAATGCCTCTACATGATAATGATCATTAGTCTAATATAAGATCCCTTGATTAAGTGTTTTCTTCAAATATCTGAGAATCCTGAAGAACTACTCTCAGTTGGTATGTATCTTCCACAATGCTGACGACAAATGCAATATTTGGCCGAGCTAACATTAAGATACATTGAATACCATCTTTTATACCCTGCATGAGTCATCAAATAATAATCCTTAGTCATCTAATAACTTCTCACTAGTATCATCCGGTCTACATCCAAGCATGTCGGTCTCCTTTAACAAATCTAAAACATGCTTTTCTGAGAATGATTATTCCTTAAGTTTGATATGGCGACCTTACACCCAAGAATAACGAAACAATACCAAATCCTTAATCTGAAAATACTTCTAAAGATTTTTTTTTTTAGCTCTAAAATGCTAGATGTATCACTTCATTAATGACAATACTATCCACATATACAACGAATACTATCATACCCTTAAGATGCCAGAGGAGGTGGGTTGCGGCGCCGCAAGTGTGTGGCAACGTCCGATGGAGGACAGCGAGCAGTGAGATGCATCAGATGGATTGTGGCAGAGAGAGGCTATGACAGAGTGGGTATCCGGTGCCCAGAGGGGGTGTTGCTGATGGTACCGGAGGCAGAGGCATGGCACGGGTTACTGGTGCATAGATTTCCTGTGAATGAGGGAGGCGGGGGTGCTACTATTGGTTTAAGGCGGCAGGGGTGCATGGGATGGTACTACAGTTGCTACGGGCGGGGGCAACTGCTTGTACGATCAACAGCCTGTTAGCCCAGCGGGTTGAGTCCCTGTTTGCCAACTAGCAAGTCTCAGGTTCGAGACATAACAGCAACATATCTAGGTTGGGTTCGGGCCGGGTTATGTTCGGGTTTAAGCCCGGTCGGGTTCGGGCCGGTTCATGTCCGGGTCGGGTTATGTTCGGGTTCAAGTAGGGTCGGGTTCGGGCCAGGTCATGTTAAAATAAAAAATAAATAAATAAATAAAAAGGTATCGTGGGGTGGAAATAGCAAGACCTCCCCAGTGAAGTGGTTGGTAGCATTGGTGACCATGGCAAAATCTGAATCTGCTAGATTTACACAAATCGTAGCTCTGATATCATGTGGTGCATGACTAATTAAGATTAGGCAACTACCCAACCATTCTTTAATTTATATTAATAGGTTAATAGGATATGATACTGCAGATTACCACTCAAAACATTTCCTCTGCTTTGACAGGGCCCAAACATATAAGGCACATACGTGGTGACTCAGGCCCACACCAAGGGAAACAAATTGGAGAGTGAGACGTATTCCAATATTGCGGTTGTAATGGATTGAACTGACGTTTTTTTCCCGTGCCTAAAATGGATGACCGACGCAGTGGTAAAGTGATTTCACATTAACATTATGATGGGGCCCACTTGAGGCATTACTTGTTACTCCACTCTCATCTTCCAGGGAGAGGATTAGGTGAGACCCGGCCCTCACCCAAAACGGTGCGACCCTAACGTGTGTTTACCGTGGGCCCACCTTCATGTATTTATTATGTATCCAATTCGTACATATCATTTTAGAGTATTATCCCAAAAATGTAGCATATCCGATTATCAAGTGGACCATACCATAATAAACAGTGGTGATTGACTGTCGTTCCATTAAAAACTTCTTAAAGGGTATATTAATGTTTACGTAGTGTGTCTAGATGAACGGAAAAAACAAATATCAGCTTGATCCAAAACTTTTGTGGCCCATTAATGGTCAATCAACACTTTATACTGTGTTATGGTCCACCTGATAATTGGATCAGTTTCATTTTTCGGATAATGTCATATGATGATCTAGAAAAACAGATGGACGGAATGGATATATATTATATACGTTAAGGTGTGGGCCCCACCGTAACCCCAACTCACCTTCTTGGTTGAGGCCGGGCTCTCACCTGATCCCCTCTCTCAGATCATTTTAGCACATGAGCCAAAAAATGAAGCAGGTGAATAAGTTTTTAATGCTCAATAACCACTGTTTTCAATATCATAATGACCTACCTTAGGCCCTTATCATGGGATCTACTTAGAGATTTATTTTTTTATTTTTTTCATTTTATCATGCCCTAAATATATGGAAAAAAGGATGGACGGTGTGGATATAAAATAAATACATTAAGGCGGGCCCACGGTAAGGGCCATATCGTCTTTGACTCTTGGGTGAAAAGCGACCGAACCTAGTCCGCCTCTCTCGTGAAGTACAACCCGACGGAAACGGATTGAGATGTGTAACACACGGTAGCCAATTAGGTGTTACGCCGGGAACAGCTCAGTGGGTATTACCCCTATCGTGTGGCCCACATGGATGATATTTTGTATATCCACACCGTTCATCCGTTTCTCCAGCCCATTTGAGGATGAAATTCCAAAACTAATCCAGATCCAAAACTCAAGTGGACCATACCAAACAATGGTGATTGAGTGCCTCACCATTCGTAAGTTTTTGGTACTGTTTATTTGCAATACAAGCTCTTGACAAAAAAAATAATAATAATAATGGCTATTTATTACTGTCTATAGTGGTACGGTCCACGTGAGATTTGGATCTACCTAGGGTTTGGGATTACGTCCTAAAATGAGATTTAAAAACAGATGTACGGGGTGGATGTAAAAATACATCAAGATGGCCGATGCAACACCCGGGAGCGGATTGCCGGACCCCGGGCACACCCGTAGCTGTGTGGGGCCCATAGAGATGACAGTGACAAATCCACTCCGTCCATCTGTTTTGTAAGACCACGTTAGGATATTATTATAAAAATAATGCAGATCCAAAACTCATGTGGGCCAAAACACACGAAAAAGTGGGTATTGAACACTTAATGGTGAAAAAAGTTTTGCATCAGGCTAATATTTTTCATTACAGTTTATCTGATTGTTAATAATTCTTTGAACGGTGCGGATGACATACAAACATCATGATCAGCTCCAGGAAGGTTTCAATGGTGGACGTTAGTGTTCCCACTGTTTTGTTGGTGTGGCCCACCTGAGTTTTTAATCTATCTGATTTTTTTCTTTCCTGTCCTAATTTTGTCCTTAAAAAACATATGGACGGAGTGGATTTGTCACTGACATCTATATGGGCCCCACATAGCTACGGGCACAGAGATATCTCTGTGCCCGGGGTCACAGGCAATCCGCTCCCGTAACACCCACTAATCCGCTCTCGTTCTAGGCACCGCCGACCTCCAGGTGGGTCGACGATACCATGTTATCTGGCCACACTATAATTTATATCTTATATCCAAACCGTGCATCCATTTTTCAATATTTGTTTAGGACATGGTACCAAAACTCAAATGTGCCACAAACCACAGGTTGGGGCTAGAGAAGTTTTGGATCAAGATGATATTTGTATTTTTCCCTTCATCCATGTCTGTGCGACCTTACGAATTAGTTGGATGGCAAATAAACTTTTCAACGGTAGGAATCATTCTCCCTACTTCTTTATGTGGTGTGGTCCACTTGAGGCTGGGTTCTGCCTTAATTTTTGTATAAGAAACTAAACTGATTTCGAAAAATTGTATGGACGGTTTGGATATAAAAACTACTTCACAGTGGGCCACAAAATTTGGTGACGTCATCACACCATGGAGTTCGATGGTGCGTTTCACCGAGTAATCCGTTTCCCGCCCAAATATTTTTATCTCCTTCTCTCTCTTTATCTCCTCTCCAAAAATCGGACGGATTCTCTCTCTCTCTCTCTCTCTCTCTCTCTCTTCTCTCCAGCTGCTGCTTCTCCAGCGACCCTTAAAAAGGTATTGCTCTTTTCTTTCCCTACCCTTTTTCTCTGTAGTTACCAGAAAGTCGTGTAGTTTCCTGTAGCCTGAAGCATTTATTCCCATCTCCATCGGTGTGAAATCCGATCCGTCCCTCAGTTTTTCTAGTTCATGTGACACTTAGTTTGAAGCAGGTGGGAGCTACCGTGATGTTTATACATTATCCAAGCCGTTCATACACTACCAGGATGAAATAGTATAAAAAAAAAATATCATTCATGGCCCTCCGAAGGTTTCAACGCCGGCCTTTCAATGACTTCTGGCGAGGCTTACTTGAGCCAAGCCCGGTCTGAGAAGGAGTGGGCCAGGAAAATCGGGATGGAAATATCCACGGTTGAAACCTTCAATGGCATTTTCATCCCTAATATTTCCTATTGTGTGGCCCACTGGAGTTATGTATCTGTATCATTTGCAGGTTCAACACTTAACATGATCTTGCAAAACTGATGGACGGAGTGGATGACGCCCACATCTTAGTGGGCCCCATGTAGCTTCGTCCTTTGCAATTTGCTTCCCTCCCTACATCTATAATTTGCTGGCATAACTAGATATTTTTCGTTTTTTCTTTTTTTCATAGAGTCCATTCGTCTAATGGTGAGGCCTCATCACCATTGATGGAATCAACTCATCCAACGGTGGATACTAGCATCATGGCCCAGAAGAATAAGTACCCACCTGGGTATAGGTTTTTTCCTGACGATGATGAGCTCATTATGTATTACCTTTATCCCAAGGCTCATTCTCTGCGATTCACAGACGGCATAATAACTGATGTCGAATTGTACAAATACCATCCAGCAGAGCTTGTAGGTATGTGATTTGGACACCCTCTTACCTTTTCTTTTTTTTTTTTTAAGAAAATTTTCTTAGATTTAGTTGACTTTTTTTAGATATACACTTACCATTAACTTCTCTCAATATTATTATTATTATTTTTTTTTCATTTTATTAGATCCAGCTGACTTTATAGTTGTTGGTGTTGTTCTTATTGCTAGATTGTTATTTTTTTTTTTAAATCAAAGTCTGAAAATCAGATTGGTTAGACATTGCTATATTGTTGTTCTTGTTGGTGATAATATTGATGATGTTAGTGTAAGACTTCTATAAGGTGGGCTTACTTGATCATGGGCCTGGATTACTTAAAGGTTGGATAATATAATTAAGCATACCCCATTGAAGTTACCATCATCTCAAAATTGTGTAAGCATATCCCACTGAAGTTACCATGTCTCAAAATTGTTTAAGGATTAGATGTACTGTTTTTTTTAACACACACCACAATGAGTATTCAAACCATGACCTTAGTGTTAGAAACTCTTTTTTTCTTTTTTTTTTGAAAAAAAGAGTTTATTTCTAGATAGAGGTAGTTACAATTCGGGTGGGCGTCACAAAAAGTAATCGACGGCCTCACCTATTATAAAGCCCATAACGTTTTTCACATTGACAGATAATAAAAATAAAAAATAAAAACTGTGTAGTTGTCCACAGGCAGTCTACCGGCCCAAAAAAAGATGACGGAGCGGGCCACCAATCAATTCCCATACTGCCACTCATTTCTATCACGAATGTGGCCTATCCCCGCTTTGTCCAATAGAATAGACCCCCGAATATGTCTCGAGAGCTCGGACCGATCCAAAAATGTCATTTCCAATTGGTTCTCACTGCCAAGCCTAGCCAATGCATTAGCCACACTATTCACAATCCTGGGCACATAGATAAAATGAATCTCGTTGCCCCTCGAAAGCGACTTTATGCGAGCCCACCAATACCACCCAGACCAAATGATTGACGAACTATGACAAAGGGAATCTACTATAACCTTTGAGTCGCTTTCGATAAAGATCTTCTTAAAACCTTTCTCCAAGCTTCGGGATAGGCATTCCCAAACCACCCTAATCTCTACACGATTGTTAGATCCGATACCATACCCGCGTGCGAAAAAAAAGATGAAATCCCCATTACTCCCTCTACAGATACTTCCACCACCAGATGGACCAGGGTTGCCCCTGGCCGACCCGTCCACATTAATTTTGACCCACCCATCCCCATGTTTTTGCTAGCTCAGTTCCTCCCAAGATGGAGGTTGGCGGGGTTTAGGCTAAATCAGCTCTAGATCTTCCCAGCTTTTGGCAAGCAGAGAATCCTTATGGGGGAAGGAATTGGCTGACCAAGTGCATCTTGTGTGAAACTCTTGCGAGTCAGTGCCACTCAGCCACAAGTACGGAGCTGATTTGGTAGTTGATATTCTAAGGATTAGATGTAGCTGATTTTGTAGTTATCGGTGTTGTTCTTGTTGTTACTATTGTTCTTTTTTGTTGGTGATAATGATGATGATCTTAGTGTATAAGGTGGGCTTACTTGATCAATGGCCTGGATCTACTTAAAGATTGGATAATATGATCCAGGGTATACCCCATTATAGTTACCATCATCTCAAAATCATGTAAGCATTAGATGTAGCTTTTTTTTTTTTTTTTTTTTTTTTTTTTTTTTTTGCACACACCACAATGGGTACTCAACCCCATGACGCTGAAACTCTTTTTTTTTTTAAAGGAATCTTATTCACGAGGAAAACAGCACAAATAGCTACCCATTCGGGCAGCCCGTCCACCAAAATAAGAAAGCGGAATGGGCCACCTATCATATACTCCTCAAACCTGGCCTATCCCCATTTATCCAGAAAAAAAAGCTCCCCAAATCGGCTTAGGATGCTCGGAATGGGCCACAAAGGTTTTCCTAGATTGAGCCTCGTTGCCCAGCCTAGCCACACCTCTTTGGCCCTTGAGAGAGACTTAATACGGGCCCACCAATACCACACAGACCAATTGTAAGGCCTACCCTGATTTCAAGAATTCACTTTCGATCATGATCTTCTTGAAACCCTCTCTCCAAGCCTCGAGAGAGGCCGTCGTACACCATCTTGAAACCCTCTCTCCAAGCCTTGAGAGAGGCCCTCATACACCACCCGGATCTCTACATGATTGTTAGTTCCGATCCCATATCCAGTTGTAAAAGTGAAGAGAAACTCCCCTTACACCTTCTGCAAATACCTCCATCACCCGAAGGACCAGGATTGCCTCTGGCCTATCCATCCACATTGATCTTGATCCACCCCACTCCCGGTTTCTGCCACCTCAGCACCTCCCAGGACTTGTGTTGGAACTCTTGTGAGTCTACCATGAAGCCATGAGTAGGGGGCTGATTTTGTAGTTGATTTGTAAGGATTAGATGTAGCTGATTATATAGTTGTTGGTGTTGTTCTTGTCGCTACTATTGTTGTTTTGTTGGTGATAGTGATGATGATGTTAGTGCAAGACTTCTTCTATATAAGGTGGGGTTACTTGATCAATGTCCTACATCTACTTAAATCTTGGATAATATGATCAAGCATACCCCATTAAATGCGATCATCTCAAAAATCATGTGTAAGGGGGTGCCCTTGGAAACCTATAACTTAGTATGATAGGAGAAGCTTTCGATAGTTTAAAAACTCCTCCATCATTCATAGGTCTCCATACTTATTTCCTACAGTTACCACCGTGACTTTTTCATGTCAGTGTCAATTTTTAAAGGTAGATAAATATTTTATTTATTGTATCCTTATATATATATATATATATATATATATATATATATATATATATATATATATATATATATATATTGATTTTTTTTTTTTTTTTTTTTGTTAGTTCACACATCCCTTGTTAGTACACTACCCACCCCAACCCGAGTTAGTCACATCACAATGTTAGCCATGCACCCCCACTATGTGTTGATAAATGAGGTTAATATTTTATTTAAAGGCTTAATAAAAATATACATTTTATTTTATATTTGTGATTTTTCTTTTATACATGATAAGTATTGGTTTATGGCACTATTGACAACTAACACACAACATGTATTGACCAATAAAACACTATCATATCGTGTCGGCCGATATTGAAGACCATGTTGTTTGGTGTCAATTATGAACTGAAGGCCCTTTAGACTCTGATAATCTTGCAAAAATGTGACAAATATCGCCCAGATTCTCAAGAAAATTAATGAAATGACTCTCTTCAGAAAATTTTCAAAATATCAACAACTTTCATTTTCACGATTTTATCAGAGACAATATCCTGATATTTACATGAAAATTATTTAAAATTTTCACCAAACCATCATAAACTATGTATTTAGAATTTAAAAATGTTTATTAATTTATAATATAGCTATTTTAATATTTTTTTTCTTACGAAGATTTTCCTAATAATATTCTAAGAAAAACCTCAGATTTTGAAAATCTCCCGGGAAATTCCTGCTCCAAGAGACTTGTTGTCATACGTGCTCTGGAGAAAGTCTGAACTATTTTTTTTCATCTTTTGCACCAGTATACTGGTATAAGAACAACACATTGGCATTTGCAAAATCTTGTCTTACAAGGCACCTATTTTTTACATCCAACCCATTGGACCACTTTTTTACGGCTGTCCACGGACTGAGTTCGGTTTAGATTGGGTCCTAGATATCCAGCCCTGGGCTGATCAGATGCATCGTTTTTGGGTACCCATCAGTTTGGACTTTGGTTTCAACTCCAGGCCGTTGGGATCCATGTCGAAGGAGGGCATTTAGATTGCTTGGACCACCAAACAAAATGTATTAGATCACTCACATGTGTGGCTCTTTAACACATACATGCATGCTGTAGACAGACAGGTATCTATAATAATTAACACATAGAGATGCTTTAGTGCTCTTTCTGTTGGCTTTAAGCCTTGGGAGAAATTCTAAAACAAGTAGGAAGAAAACAAAATACTATAGTGCTGGATTTCTAATTGAGTTTGATACAAATGACTACACATTTCACCTATTTATAGATTCTAAATAGACATAATTCCTTGGCTGTTACAAGACTTTTCATTTTCCCAAAGGTCATCTATTACAAGGCTCTTCATTCTCCCATAAGTCACCATTACAATGGCTGTTACTCATGGCTGTTATAGATTCTTTAATGTGACCCTTTGAGAAGCCAAAGAGTCATCTGTTACAGAATATCTATGGTTGCAAACAACTACCGTTGCTAGTTTGGTTTGTAACTTCTAACACCCCCATTCAAACCAAAACCGGCTTCATTCCGAGCATCAACCTTAGTCGTCTGAATGCATCAGTTGGCAATGCCTTGGTGAATATGTCTGCGACCTGTTCAGTGGTGTGACAGTACTCTAATTTCATCACTTTCTGCTTCACTTGATCTCTAAAAGAATGGTATCGAGTATCGATGTGTTTGCACCTTTCATGCTGCACCAAATTTTTAGAAAGCTCGATTGCCAACTTGTTATCCACATATATGACTGTGGATCATTCTTGTGGATGCTTCAGCCCCTTTAGCAAGTTTCTCAACCAAATCGCCTCACAGACTGTGGATGATGCTGCCACGTACTCTGCTTCACATGTGGATAAAGCGACAACACTTTACTTCTTTGAGTTCCATGTGAAGGCAATCAATCTAAGATAGAAAACATGTCCTATGGTGTTTTTCCTTTCATCTTGGTCACCTCCCCAATCATTGTCTAAGTATCCATATAATATTGTTTCATCTTCGTATGGATAGAAAAGACCAAATTTCATTGTTCCTTTGACGTACCTGATGATTCTTTTTGCGGCTAGCCAATGTGATTTTTTTGGCGCTTCCATATACTTGCTTAGAAGCCCAACGCTATAGACTATATCTAGCCTTGTGATTGTGAGGTAACTTAGGCTTCCAATTAGAGTCTTGAATAAAGTTGAATCCACACTTCTTCCTTCTCCTTCTTTTGTTAGCTTCAGACCCATTGCTACAGGCGTATTCACGGCATTGCAATTGACCATCTTGAACTTTTAATCTTGAACTTTTCAAGAAGTTTCTGAGATGTATGGATGCTGTCATGCTGTTGTTTCACCTCAATGCCCAGAAAGAAAGACATAAGTCTACCATCGGTCATCTCGAACTCCTTAAACATGGCCTTCTTGAATTCATCAAACATTGGCTGACACACAGGCATACTATAAGCATGCCACCATGAGCGTTCTTCTTGATGTAGAGTGCATGCTTATATGGACATTGGGAGAAGCCATTCTCTTGAAGATAACTGTTAATACGAGCATTCCAGGCACGAGGAGCCTGCTTCAACCCATAAAGGGCTTTCTTCAACCGATACACCTTATGTTCTTCCCTTTGCTCTTCAAAACCTTCAGGCTAGTCAATGTAGACGTCTTCTTCGAGTATTCCATTTAGGAATGCAGATTTCACATTTAGTTGATAGATCATCCAACTGTGATGGGCTGCAAGGGAGAGAATCATCTTCACTATGTCAAGATGAGTAACAGGAGCAAAAACTTTTTCATAATCCACCCCATACTTTTGTTTGTAGCATTTAGCCATGAGCCTTGCTTTATAGCGATCGATTTCTCCATCAGTTGTGCGCTTGATCTTATACACCCACTTGATGCCAATAGTTTTCTGACCTACTAGGAAGCTTAGTCATCTCTCAGGTGTCATTCTTCTCAATGGCATGAATTTTTTCTTCCATAGAAATTTTCTAACATTTTTCTTTTACGGCCTCTTGGAATGTAAGGGACTCATGATCTGCATACAGGCAGAAAAGATTGATCTCTTCAGTTTGCTCATAGACGTCGCTTAACCTTCTCATTTTGATAGGTGTCATGGGTGAAGACGAGCTAGTTGAATTTTGACTTGATGGAGTACTTCCAAGAGAGATGAAATGTACTCCCGGACTTCTGTGTACTGAAGATACAGTCGACGAGGGTGTTGCGGGTGTTTGCTCTTGATGATCATGCCTTTCTTCTTGTTCTTTTGTCTCGACTTGAATATCTTTGACTGATTCTTCCTCGTTCCATTTCCAAGCTTCTTCCTCGCTAAAGACCACATCTCTACTCACCACTAATTTATTGGTTAGTAGATTGTAAAGCTTGTAGGCTTTAGATTCTTCACTGTAGCCGATGAAGATGCATTTCTTGTCACGATCATCAAGCTTCCTTCTTCTTGCCTCTAGAACTTGAGCATAGGCGACACACCCAAACATCCTTAGGTGCACCAAGCTCAGTTTGTAGCTGTTCTACGCTTCCTATGGTGTCATGTTCCTAAAGCTCTTTGTTAGGCACCGATTGAGCAGATAAGTAGTACATGCAACTACCTCTCCTCAGAAATTCTTTGGCAATCCTTTCTCTTTGAGCATAGTCCCCACCATGTCGAGAATGGTACAATTTTTCATTTTGTAATGCCATTCTACTGTGGCGTGTAGGCTGCAGTATGCTATTGCTTAATGCCTTGTTCCCTGCAATAATCTTTGAGTGCATTTGAGGTATACTCTTCACCTCTGTTAGATCTGAGTACTTTAATTTTGTGGTCACTTTCAACTTCAACACGAGCTTTGAAATTTTTAAAGATAGTGAAAGCAGTCGATTTCTCTTTGATGCAATACACCCAAAGTTTTCTGCTAAAATCATCAATGAAGGTAATAAAGTATTTATTACCTCCTAGAGAGGGTGTTTCAAATGGTCCACAAATATCAGTATGAACCAACTGCAATGGTTCATTTGCTCTTCGGGACACTCTACTTGGAAAAGAATTCCTTTGTTGCTGGCCAAGTGTGCACGCCTCACACACATGTTCTAGAGCTTCAATAGCAAGCAAGCCATGTACCATGCTTAATGAAGACAAGAGTTTAAGGCCACTGAAATGGAGATGCCCAAAGTGAAGATGTCATCTCCATGAATCATTCTTCACGATTCCACATAGACACTTCTCAGCTTTTGTGTTGATTTGGAGCAGAAACATGCAATTTCGTGTGCATCTCTAAAAAAATGAGCGAAGTTTTCTATGTGTATGACATACCCAATGTTGTCAAATCGTGGATCATAATCAAATCTAAATCGTATCGTATCGTAAATCGTAAGATTTTTTTCAGATTTTCATAAACATATCATAACAAAATACAAAAAGAAAATTATAAATAAATTAGAAAAATTAAAAAACATATTACTTATCCATTTTCTCATGAATATGCTAAAAAAAATAATTTAACCATAACATGATTCTCATCATTAATTGTATGTTTGTATCCTTGTATAAATGTATCATTGTGTTGTATCATGTCATAATTCAGTTAAAAGAAAAAAAATTCCTTTTCATATATCACAACCCATGTACATGTAAGTTTTCTGTATAATTTCAAACAATAACATTTTCCCATCTCCATTTACATGTATAATTATATATTCACTTCATCACTTGTTTGTATTAAGAAAACAAAAGGTCTAAACAAATCTAGTCTTCGTCGACCGCGGCGCCATCATCATCATCATCCTCATCATCAATGGCATCAACATCAACAACATTATCTGCATCCTCTAAATTTGACGTTGAAATAAACTCTGCTTACTCCTCTTCTACTACTTTGGTTTTCCCATTCGCTTTACTTCTTATTGCAAGTTTTCTAGGATCTACAAAACAGTTTATGAACAGTGCATTATGCTCATTGCTTATTAGTTTAGCAATTAGCAATTTCTCATAACTAAATGAAAGTAAGTTATTAGTTTAGCAATCTAACCACGTCGCATATCCGGTCGTGAGGTAGACCCGCCTACACTTAGCACATCCTCCAATCCCTCAACAAAGCATTCACACATGTCCATCCAGGTGCTATCTATAGGAAGGGTAGGATCCTCCTTCTCAGTGATCCACTCATCATCGGATTCCATATCCGATAAGCAGATAGGATCAAACCCTTGGTCTTTCTCTCTCTTTGAATGTCTGACTTCAAGCTGGAGATTGTACTTCACAAAAACCAGAGCGTTTAATCTCTGCTGCTCGAGTCTATTTCATTTTTTCGAATGTATCTGTAATAAACGTGGAATTTCATAAGAACCAAAGGTACTACATGTGAATTCATAAAATAAGTAATGAATTCAATAATTTCTCACCTGCTCAAAAGTGCTCCAATTGCGCTCACAACCAGTAGCACTACATGTCAAACTTAAAATACGGATCGCAAATTTTTGCAATTCAGGACAATCGTCTCCGTAAGTCTCCCACCACAAACCTATGAATAAATCATAGATAAATATATAAATAAACTAAATAATCTAAATAACTACTTAGTTACTTTAGTAACTTTACTTAAAGACAAGCAAAAGAATTGAAAAATTAGCTGGTTGTTTCATCCTTCTTGTTAATTTTGCAGTCTCTCATCCAAACAATCCATAGGCCTTTTTGAACTTGTCCATTTGTTCATCAATGATCACTCGTTGCCTTGAATTCGGGATCATTCTTTCAATACAATTATATAGTCCTGTTTTGATTTCTAAATCCAGATGAAAACTATCATCATATTGAAATCTAGGATTTAGAAAGTAAGCTGCTGCATGTAAGGGCCTATATAGCTGAAGATTCCACCATTAGTCTATAATGTCTCATATAGTCAAATACCTCTTTTTCACCTCTCCTAAGTTCTTTGTTATCGATTCTTTTGCCCGATCCATTGCTTCATAAATATACCGGCCTCTCATCTGATTCAACTAGCCATAAAACTTTAACCAATGGGAGGGTGGTTTTCAAGCAAAACTTGATAGATGGCTAAAAGTCAACATCAGCCAATACAATGTCTTGAGCATGCTTCCCTTTTGCGGTCTTCGAGAAGCTGTTACCTTCCCAATCTTTTGAGGTAAACATCGACCTCAAGCCAATCCTATTTTCATGGATGCTTTTTAAAGTCAAGTAATACGTCGCAAATCGTGTTACCGCTGGTCTTGTCAACTCTCCATTTATATCCTTCATCATTAGGCTCAAGACCCAACAATGCTTGACCGTTATAGCCATTGCCTTTGCCACGATTTCAGAATAAACTTGTAGTTTTTCAATGTCTGCAAGCATAAGATCTATGCAGTGGGCCACACATGGAGACCAAAACAATGTCCTTCTCTTTTCCATCAACATTTGACCCGCTTTGACATAAGCGAATGCACTATCTGTAACAACTTGAATCATGTTCTCTTCACCTACCTCATCTATAATAGATTCAAGTAAATGTAACAAATTGTCTGCATTTTTGGAAATATCGGATGTATCTATTGATCTGTAAAAAAAAACTGTACCACTTGGACTATTTACCAAAAAAATTGGTAATAGACCGATTCACGCCATCGGTCCACCCATCTGACATCATGGTGCATCCGGTCTTTGCCCATTCCTTCTTATAAACCTCAATTAATTTTTCTATAGACTCAACTTCCATTTTCAAAAATTTATTCCTCACTTCATAACATGACAGTAGCTTCAACCCCAGCCTAAATGAAGCAACAGTTTCCTTCATAGGTGCAAAAAATGAACTCTTTACAAGATTAAATGGTAAAGCATTTGCATATAAGAATCCAGAAATCGAAAGACATACATTATCTCGATCTCCCTTCTTCCAAATTTTGTTAAGAGTGGCCTGTTGCTTTTATTTCGGCCCACCCTTTCTTCCTACGAAATCATCCATAGTCCTTTTTCGTTTTCCTCCAATTTCTTCCATTTCTTCAATAATGGGAACTCTCTCAACATCATATGCCTACTCTTCTTGTTGCTTCTTCTCATTAATATTACCCTTCAACAACCTCTTGAATTTTTTGACGACGTTATCACCCACTTAACTACACAAAGCAACATTCTTCTTGGTTCGGGCAAGGTGATGTTTCATTCGAAACACACCTCCCCAATAACTCTTCCCACAAAAATTACATTTAAGATGGACATTATTGTTCATCCACCTTTGAACAATACTCCCATGTAGGGTCATTATCCTTCAACTTCGACTTTTTTGCCATCTCCAACACTCCAAGTTGAATCAACACCCAAACATACCTATAACTATAAGAAACAAGTCAAACATAAAAATATTAAAAATCGTTAATAGTCCTTAGAAGACATTAACCAAATGATGTTTTAATTAAAAAATTAAAGAAAGCAAAAAGGAAAGATTAAACAAAGAAAAAATGAGATATTCTAATGTAGGTGGTGTGTGATTGTGTCTTGTATTATGTTTCCTTAGACCTTTAAGTGCAACCCATACGAAAGGAGAGGGGGTGTGGGGGGTCTCCCCCACTATTCGTAACCTGGGGCCGGGGGTCAGGGGGGGCTGCGTAAAATCAAGCAGTTTGAAGAAAATAAAAATAAAAGATTAAAGAAGTAATTTATATATTTTCATACCTATTTTAATGTAGAAAATTAACGAAATAAGCGGTGTTTGATTTCGTTGAACGATAAAAAAGATATGAGAGCTTCTTTCTCCAAGATTTCTTGGCCCCACAATCTCCGAATCTCTCCAATTTCTCTCAAAAGATGTAAAAGAATGTATATTTTAATGAAGGTGGACCCTAAATAGCTTTTAGTAAGTAAAGCCCTAAAAAATTGAAAAAAAATGAAAAAAATAAAAAAATTAATTTTTTCAATTTTTAACGTCGGTTGTCAAATCGTATGATTCATTATTTCAATCGTACGATTCAGTCTGGAATCGTACGATTCACTTAAAATTGCGATTTGGCCATATGATTTGAATCGTATGGCCCTACGATACGATTTGAATCGTACGATTCAAATCTTAAATCGTACAATTTTAACAACACTGGACATACTCCTTTTCAAGGAGTTGGCCGATACTGAGGATGTTACTTTTCATGTTTAGTACGTAATACACATTGGAGATAAAATTCGGCACACCATTCTTTTGATAGATTTTAACTTTTCTTCACCTTTCACGGAAACTTTTGATGAGTCTCCTAGACTCACGTTGCCACGAGCATCTTCTGCCAGTTCTACGACTAGTTCATTTCCACACATGTGGTTACTCACACCAGAGTCGAGATACCATACGTCATGTTGATCACATGCCTCTTCTTATGCAAGAAGAAGTGTGAAGTCTTCTTTTTCATGATTTTATGCTTCTGCATAATTAGAATGCTCATCTCGATCTACTGGTTTGCTCCAGCAGTCTGAAGCATAATGGCGGAACTTATTGCAATTATAACATTAAATATTTTTTATATTTCCACGTCCACGCATGGATTTGCCTCTACCATTTCCTCTTCCATGCAAATTGATAAACTTTTGTTGATTTTGTGATTGGCTTGGATGATATCCGCGCCCTCTGCCTCTTGCACGATTGCTAGTGCCACGACCCCCTCATTGTGTATGGCCATTCTTTTGTTCATTTAGAGTCAACTTAGACTCTAAGGCATGTTCAAGGATCGAACCAACATTCTTTTGCATTCATTGCTCATGTACTTGCAACGATCCTATCAGTTCTTCAATTGACAGTTTTTCCAAGTCCTTTGATTCTTCTATGGCCACCACCACATGCTCAAATTTGGTTGTGAGAAATCGAAGCACTTTTTCAATCATGTGTATCTTCGATCTTTTCACAATTTCTTTTCAAGTTGTTAATAGTAACAAGTAATCTTGAAAAATAATCAGAAATAGTCTCACCTTCCTTCATTTGTGAGGTCTCAAACTCGGCCCTAAAGGTTTGGAGACGAACCTTCTTTACTCGATCAACTCCTTTGAAGATGGTGCTAAGAGTCTTCTATGCTTACTTGCATGTTGTCGCTTCAACGATCTGTTCAAAGGTGGAATCATCCAACCCTTGATAGACAAGAAACAGAACCTTCTTGTGCTTCTTCTTTTGATCTTTGTGGACCACCTTTTGATCAGCGGTGTAGATGGCTTTTTCTTCCATTGTGGGTTCTACGTATCCATCGGTAACGATCTCCCATGGATCTTACGACCCGAGCAGTGATTTTATCTGGATGCACCAATTCTCATAGTTATCTTTTGACAACCTCAAAATTTGGGTCTGAATAGTGGTGGCCATCTTCACTAGACTATGGAATCGGTACCTAGGACCAGTGGCTCCTGATACCACTTTGTTAGCTTTACAAAGCCTTGGGAGAAATTCTAAAACAAGTAGGAAGAAAACAAAATACTCTATTGCTGGATTTCTGATTGGGTTTGATACAAATGACTACACATTTCACCTATTTATAGATTCTTAAATAAGCATTACTCCTTGGCTGTTACAAGACTTTTCATTTCCTCAAAGGTCATCTATTACAAGGCTCTTCATTCTCCCATAAATCACCATTACAATGGCTGTTACATGTGGCTGTTATAAATTCTTTAATGTGATCCTTTGAGAAGCCAAAGAGTCATCTGTTACATAATCTCAATGGTTGCAAACAGCTACTGCTGCTAGTTTGGTTTGTAACTTCCAACACTTTCAGAGCTATAAGTTATAATGCTGCTAGTTGCATTGGGACAGTTAGAAAATCCAATGAATCCATTGATCAGATTTCACACACGATTCCATATTTCTATCGCGAGCGCTTTATGAACATCCTCACATAACTTCCTTTTGTTATTTCATACCAGTACCGCTACAACTATTTGAATTGGCATCATGTATCATAAACATACTAATTATCAACAGATTAGGGCACGTTTGGTTGCACAAAATATCATGATTTTTTTTTCAAAATAAAATTCATTAAAAAGGAGGGGGAATATACAAGCTATTCGATTCTCTTGGCATATGATAGACCCTAATGTCAACGGGGCGCCCGAGAGATTAATCAAATATGATGATTAATCAATCTTATTTGACAAAAAATATCATGATATTTTGTGAAATTTGGTGCAAGCAAAGACACCCTTATACATAAACTGCTTTTCATTATTCATACCACTACTGCTATTTTGAATTGGCACATCAACACGATGCTTACATTCTGCGACATGCAGCCCACACGCATAGATGATCAGATGATCATTACCATCCATCCTCCCAAATGCAAAGATGGTCGGATGATCTTAGCCATCAGTCCTCATAGTGTGCTATCTTCAATGGCCTAAGGTCCACTAATAACACCAAAATATTATCCTAACCAATGCTCTATAGAATTTTAAGGGCCCCTTTGCATAAACAGGAATAACTCTAATCCCAATTTTTGAAGGCACATGCCCTACATGTAGGATTCACCACACTAAAGCAGCGCTTTCATCCGTTTAAACATAATTAAGGAAATTTTAGAAGAAAAAAAGGCCGCCAATTACATTTTTGTGGAAGAAAGCACAGTGCATTTTACGTGAAAGACATGGGCCCCACCAAAATTGGGATTAGACTTAATCCCAATTATGCAGAATGCCCTACCCAAATGGACCCTAAATGTAAGCCACTGAAAATTTTCTTTTCACACAACGGTGAGCTTACCTGCCGACAAGCTTAGATTAAAATGGAAATTGTTTTGATCATTGGACCATCTATACATGTGGGCCCCATCACAGGAAAACAAATCATATTATGATAAGTACTACTATTATTACCATGAATCTCTTAAGTATTAACTACAGAGACTACATTGCAAAAAAGCTTCCACTATTCATTGAGATGAGGAACCATATACACACACTCTAGAAGAGAATCCGTGCACATATCTAAAGATATTATTTATTTAAGATCTTCTAATGTAAGGTTATACAAATGAGAAATGATTCACTGATCTCAGAGGACTATAAGTTACAGTGCTCATAGTTGCGTACTCACGCTCGGATAGTGCACCTAGTCGATCTGAGCTGTCCATTTGGTCTAGAAATCATTTCATAGGCTATCAAGTAAAAATCACACCAATCCTATAAAATGGATGGTCAAGATCATTTTTGAAAAGGTAGGCCTAGTTTGTTGGCAGAGGGGGCCTTACACATGTTTGGCTTTATCTATGCCTTAGATTTGAACTAGACAGACACGTGAAAGAAAGATGGGAAGAGAAACTTTGTTAATTTACTGTTGCTTTCAAGCTTACTGGCTTTTTCTCCAACGGGGCTCCCTAGAGGAATGCATCTGGTTGCTGGAAGCTTCCTCTAGCAATTACTCTCCCTGAGAATCCAACAGACAGTGGGGTAGATGCACCGGATTGAATTCCAACACTCCTCTTCAAACCAAAACCGACTTCATTCGAGCATCGTTCTTAGTTGTTTGAATGCATCTGTCAGCAATGCCTTTGTAAAAATATCCGCCACCTGTTCCATAGTATGACAATACTCTAATTTCATCATTTTCTACCTCACATGATCTCTTAGAAAATGGTATCGGATATCAATGTGTTTGGTTCTTCCATGCTACACCAGATTTTTTACTAGCTCGATTGCTAGCTTATTATCCACATACATGACTATGGATTCTTCCTGCGGATGTTTCAGCTCCTTTAACATGTTTCTCAACCAAATTGCCTCACAGACAGTGGACGATGCTGCCACGTACTCTGCTTCACATGTGGACAGGGCGACCACACTCTGCTTCTTCGAATTTCATGTGAAAGAAGTTGTTCTGAGATAGAATACATAGCCGGTGGTGATCTTTCTTTCATCTTGGTTACCTCCCCAATCACTGTCTGAATATACATACAGAATTACTTCATCATCGTATGGATAGAAAAGACCGAATTCCATTGTTCATTTGACGTACCTGAGGATTCTTTTTGCGGCTAGCCAGTGTGATTCTTTTGCCGCTTCCATGTACCTGCTTAGAAGCCCAACACTGTAGACGATATCCAGCCTTGTGCTTGTGAGGTACCTTAGGCTTCCAATCAGGCTCTTGAACAGAGTCGAGTCCACACGTCTTCCTTCTCCGTCCTTTATCAGTTTTAAGGTCGTTACTACAGGCTTGTTTACGACATTGCAATTGGCTATCTTAAGCTTTCAAGTAATTCTTTGGCATACTTTTTCCTGAGATATATAGATGCCACCATGTTATTAATGCTTAAGAAAGAAGGACATCAGACCTCCGTCGGTCATCTCGAACTCCTTAAACATAGCCTTCTTGAATTCATCAAACATCCATTGGTTGTTCCCTATAAACAGCAAATCATCAACATACAGGCATGCCATGAGCATATCGACATGACCATTCTTCTTGATGTAGACTGCATGCTCATATAGACATTGGGTGAAGCCGTTCTCTTAAAGATAGTTGTCGATGCATGCATTCCAAGCACGTGGAGCTTGCTTTAACCCATAGAAAGCTTTCTTCAGTCGACACACCTTGTGTTCCTCCCTTTGCATAACAAAGCCTTCAGGCTGGTTAATATAGACCTCTTCTTCCAGAATTCTATTCAGCAATGTAGATTTTACATCCAGTTGGTAGATCATTCAGCTGTGATGGAATTCAAGGGAGATAATCATCCTCATAGTGTCAAGGTGAGCAACAGGAGCGAAGACTTCTTCGTAGTCCACCCCGTACTTCTGTTTGTAGACCTTTACTACGAGCCCTGCCTTGTAGCGATCGATCTCACCATCATCATTTCGCTTGATCTTGTATACCCATTTGATGCCAATAGTTTTCTGGCCATTAGGAAGCGTAGTCAGCTCCCATGTGTCATTTTTCTCAATGGCACTGAATTTCTTCTTTCATAACGATTCTCCAACATTCTTTTTTTATGGCCTCCTGAAACATCAGAGGCTCATGATCTGCATACAAGCAAAAAAGATTGACCTCTTCAGTTTGCTCATAGATGTCGCTTAAGCTTCTCATTTTAATAGGTGCCATGGATTAGGACGAGCTGGCCAAATTTTGACTTGATGGAATACTTCCAAGAGTGATGGAATGTATTCCTGGACTTCTGTGTACTGATGATGCAGCCGAAGATGTTGCGGGCGATTGCTCTTGACGGTTATGCCTTTCTCCTGTTCTTCTGTTTCGACTTGAATATCATTGGTCGATTCTTCATCGTTCCATTTCCAAGCTTCTTCCTCACTAAATACCACATCTTTACTCACCACTACTTTATTGGCTAGTAGATTGTAGAGCTTGTAAGCTATAGATTCTTCAATATAGCCGATGAAGATGTATTTCTCGCCATGATCATCAAGCTTCCTTCTTCTTGCTTCTGGAACTTGAGCATAGGCAACACACCCAAAGATTCTTAGGTGCGCCACGCTTGGTTTGTAGCCACTCCATGCCCCCTGTGATGTCATGTTTCTAATGCTCTTGGTTGGACATCGATTGAGCAAGTAAGCAGTACATGCAAATGCCTCTGCCCAGAAACTCTTTGGTAAGGCCTTTCTCTTTGAGCATGGTTTTTGTCATGTCGAGGATGGTGCAATTTTTTCGTTCCGCAATGCCATTCTGATTGTGGCAGTGTAGGCTACAGTGTGTTGCTGCTTGATGCCTTGTTCTCTGCAATAATCTCGACATGCATTTGAGGTGTACTCCCCAGCTCTATCAGATCTGAGTACTTTAATTTTGTAACCACTTTCAATTTTAACACAAACTTTGAAAATTTTAAAGATAGTTAAAGCGGAAGATTTTTCTTTGATGCAATACACCCAAAGTCTTCTGCTGAAATCATCAATGAAGGTAATAAAGTATTTATTACCTCCAAGATAGGGTGTTTCAAGTGGTTCGCAAATATCAGTGTGAACCAACTGAAGTGATTCCTTTGCTCTTTTGAACACTCCACTTGGGAAGGAGTTCCTTTGTTGCTTGCCAAGTGTGCACGCCTCACACACTTGTCCTGGAGCTTCAATAGCAGGTAAGCCATGCACCATACTTGATGAGGATAAGAGTTTGAGGCCACTGAAATGGAGATGCCCAAAGCGAAGATGCCATCTCCATGAATCATTCTTCACAAGTCCATACAAACACTTTTCTGAATTTATCTTGATATGAAACTGGAACATACGATTCTTTGCTATTTGGACTTGAGCGATTAGTCTCCCGTGTGCATCTCTTATAGAAAGATACTAGTTCTCCATGTGTATGACATACCCATTCTCAAGGAGTTGGCCGATACTGAGGATGTTATTTTTCATGTTTAGTACGTAATACACATTGGAGATAAAATTTGGCACAGCATTCTTATGATAAATTTTAACTTTTCATTTACCTATCACAGGTACCTTTGATGAGTCGTCAAAACTCACGTTGCCACGAACTCTTTCTATGAGTTCCACGAGTAGTTCTTTGTTACCACTCATGTGGTTGCTTGCACCAGTGTCGAGATACCACACATCCGACTGTTCACATGCCTTTTCTTGTGCGAGGAGTGTAGAGTCTTCTTGTTCATGGTGTGATGCTTCAGCATAGTTGGATCATTCATCTTGATCCACTTTGCTCCAACATTCAGAGGCATAGTGGCCGAATTTCTTGCAACTGTGGCATTGAACGTTCGTTGTGTTTCCACAACCACACATGAACCAGCCTCTACCATTTCCTCTTCTATGGAAACTAGTAAACTTTTGTTGATCATATTGTTGATGGCTTGGATGATATCCACACCCTCTGCCTCGTGCATAATTGCTAGTGCCACGACCTCCTCTTTGTATATGGCCATTCTTTTGTTCATTTAGAGTCAACTTAGCCTCCAAGGCATGTTCAAGCATCGAACCAGAATTCTTTTGTATTCGTTGCTCATGCACTTACAACGATCCCATCAGTTCTTCAATGGACAGTTTTTTCAAGTCCTTTGATTCTTCTATGGCCACAATCACATGCTCAAATTTGGTTGTGAGGGATCGAAGTACTTTTTTAATCACACGTATATCTTCGATCTTTTCACCATTTCTTTTCAAGTTGTTAACAATAATAAGCAAACTTGAAAAAAAATCAGAAATGGTCTCACCTTCCTTCATGTGTACGGTCTCGAACTCAGCCCTAAGGGTTCTTTACACAATCAACTTCTTTGAAAATGGTGCTAAGAGTCTCCCATGCTTGCTTGCTTGACGTCGCTTCGGCAATTCTTTTAAAGGTAGATTCGTCCAACCCTTGATAGACAAAAAACAAGGCCTTCTTGTCCTTCTTTCTTTGTTCATTGAGGTCAGTCCTTTGCTCAGCAGTGTAAGCCGCTTCTTGCTTCGTAGTGGGCTCTTCGTACCCGTTGGTGACGATCTCCCATAGGTCTTGTGACCCGAAATGTGCCTTCATCTAGATACACTAATTTTCATAGTTGTCTTTTAACAACTTAGGAATTTGTTGCTGGATCGCGGGGGCCATTTAACCAAAGGCTTTGATACCAATTTGTTGGCAGAGGGGGCCTTACACACGTTGGCTTTATCTATGCCTTAGATTTAAACTCAACAGACACGTGAAAGAAAGATGGGAAGAGAAACTTTGCTAATTTATTGTTGCTTTTAAGCTTACTGGCTTTTTTCTCAGACGGACTACAAGGGTCCCTTATATAGACATTTTTCACCGAGGTGAAAAGACAAAAATGCCCTTTTAAATTACACTACAGGAGCTTGATATTAACTACTGTAACAAACACCCAAATATATATATATATATATATATATATATATATATATATATATATATATATATATATTAAAAGATTCTTCATTTCAAAGTATCTGGAACTGAACAGCCATACAGAGGAATGCATCTGGTTGCTGGAAGCTTCCTCTAGCAATTACTCTCCCTGAGAATCCAACAGACAGTGGGGTAGATGCACCGGATTGGTTTGGAATTCCAACAATCCACAGTTTGAGCCATTTATTTGTTGGGACCAATCTGTGATTGCTAACCGTTCAAAAGAATCGCTTTCCTAGAAAATTCCTAAACATTCTATCTATAGCTTGGAAAATGGATAATTATTATAAAAAAAAAAATCCGACTTTAAGGATAAATTATATCACACAATCACTGTTATTTCCTGCTGTGGCTCATGAAATGTATGTTGAACCTAGCAGACGGTCCGGATTGGCCAATTGAGCTCTCCAAGTCTCCAAATACAACTAAGAGCACTAGATCATTTCTCTAATATTAATCTCTATTCTAACACTAAGAAGTTTTGCAGAGAAGTACAGAGAAAAGGGTGAGGACAAATGGTACTTCTTCACCCCAAGAGATCGAAAATATAAGCATGGAGACAGGCCAAATCGAGCTGCGAAAGAGAATGAGGTGGACCGGGGATATTGGAAAGCGACAGGAAAGGATATTAAAATCAAAGACAATAATGGAATCGTCATTGGATTAAGGAAAACTCTTGTTTACTATGAAGGAAAGCCAGATCATGGAGTCAAAACCAACTGGATTATGCAAGAATACAGGATCGACGAACTTCAGAGAAGCGTAAAAAAACACAGAAAAAGCGTAGGAGAATCCGATATGAAACTTCAGAGAAGCATAAACAAACACGGCAAAAGTGTAGGGGAATCCGATATGAAACTTCAGAGAAGCGTACACAAATACAGAAAAAGTGTAGGAGAATCTGATATGAAACTTCAGAGAAGCGTAAACAAACACAGCACAAGCATAGGAGAATGCGATATGAGGGTATGTAGATCACTGCATCAACAAACAACTGATTATCCATCAGGAAAGTTCAAAAAAATGAGACCAGTCCATTCATCATGTGGGCCCATTTATGAAACAAATGGATGGCTAGAAAGAAGAAGAAGAAGTTGGCTAAGGGTGTGTTTGGTTGCACCAAATATCATGAAAATTTGCAAAAAATAGACTGACTGATCATGAAATATCTTAAAATTTCATGATATTTAGTGCAACGAAATGCACCCTTTGTCATAATCTGTTTTCTAGACAGGGAGACCAATTTGATGAGTGGACTGTGTATCCCACCTCTTCTAAATGCTTGAGCTCAAAAAAACGAGGCTGATCCGTTCATGATGTGGGCCCCTCTATTGAACAAACAGATGGCTGGAAAAAAAAAGAGAGAAGAAGAAAAACTTTGTTGAGGGTGGTGTTTGGTTGCACCAAATTTCACAAAATATCATGACATTTCATGATATTTGATGCAACCAAATGCACCATTAGTTATCATTTGGTTTCTTACAGTGAGGACAGCTTTATGAGTGGACCGTATAATCATCAGGTGGGCCACGCCTTGCAAATGCTTGAGCTCAAAAACCAAGGCTGGTCCATCATCATGTAGGCCCATCTATGGGACAAATAGATGGCTGGAAAAGAAAAGACCAAGAAGAAAAACTTGGTTAAGGGTGTCTTTTGGGTGCACAAAAGTTCCTAAAATATCATGAAATTTGACACCAAATTAGACTAATTAATCATGGAATATCGTGATATTTCATGATGTTAGGTGCATTGGTGTAACCAAATGCACCCTTGCCCTTGTAGATGTCTGAAAGAAAAGAAGAATTTCGCTAAGGGCGTGTTTGGTTGCACCAAATTTCATGAAATTTTGCACCAACTTAAGATTTTTTTTTTAATAGTAAGGTGGGAGAACACCACCTGTATGCAAAAAAAAAAAATGTTGTAGATGAATTAGGGCGGACTCCACAAAAATAAAAACGGACCTTGCCTATCATATTCACGCAAAGATGGCACAGACTATACAGACCGCAGACCGCGAATGTGTCTTCAATACCTGTATATCTCCCTTTCTTCGTGTGAATAAAATTCCCTTTTCTTTGAGAGAGAGAGAGAGAGAGAGAGAGACTATACAGATCGCTCAAGACTGACCAAAAAATTAGGGGGAAAAAAAAAAACACAGGCAGAAAGGACATGAGGCAGATCAAACTACCTGAATGCCTTTAAAATCTGCTGCTGTAACAAGTGAATATATACCACCAGCCCTTAACAAAGCACCACTACCTGATCGAGACTAGCCTGAAAACCAGACCAACTAACATCTTCAACCCGAATGAAAGTTGCCGTCGCATCCCCAAAATTCCACCTCCATATACACACCTTGCCTAGCTTCTTTCAAAACCTGCTACCAGGAAACACTCATCCTTAGAACAACAAAACCACAGCTGTTAAATATACCAAGCCACTGTAGTTAACCCCGAGCCTAAGGCAGAATGGAGCTTGGAACAATACAGGGCTGAGACAAGGCAATCTGCAACGGAACTGCTGAGGGACTTCGACCCTGCAAACTGCTGAGGGATTTTGGCTGATAGACTCTTTAGACTGAGGGCTGCATTTCTTACTTGGGGGGGACTTCTCGACAACTGAATAGGACTCAATTTAGAGCGGAGATGCAATTGTCATTCTAGCAACAGAGCTGAGATTGGACATCATCGAACAACCCAAACAGACCCTGCATCATATCATAGCTAGGATCCAACGCAACAGCAAGATAAAGAACTGAATGCCCTCACTGGATTTAGACAGAAACAGCACAACAACGACCAGAACAATAGTCCCTCATGTCCTACAGATATTACCAAGGCCCATTTTATCCATAGTCAGAGAACCATAAGAATTATTATAGGGAGTTCATCTCTTCTATTAAAGGTACGGCGGTTACTACTACCCAAGCGAGCCAAGCCATCTGCTATTGAATTACTTTCCTGATAGATATGGGATATTTTGTGACTCAAGCTAGCAAGCTCTCTTTCTATAGAAGAAAAAATGTACCAGATTCACCATGAGATAGTCGAACAAGAACCTATTAGAATATCTGTGAATACCTTGGAGTCTTGACTCAATGATCGCATTCTCGAGCCTTCAAAGTTTGCAAATCCTTGTACTATCCAAGATGGCCCATGCTTCCACAACGGTGTTGGTGAATCGGCCATAATAATGATGAAAGCCAAAAATTAAATTCCCTTGTTGATCTCTACATACTCCACCGCTGCCTCGTCCGGGATTTTCTCTATTTGATCCGTACTGTATTGGATTTAAACCATCCTACCTGAGGTCTTAACCATTACATGAAAATAGAGCTTTTGCTGATTTCCGACACCTTACAAATGCCTAGAGTTTGAAAGCCTGAGCTTTCTAGGAAGAATGTTTTGAGATCTCCAGGAAGATGGGTAGAGATGAGATAGGATAACCTGTTCTGTGTTGTTGTGATGAGGTGTGCTTTGACTTCAGATTTGAAGAAGTTTCCATCTTTCATGGTCTCGGAGCAGGACGATCCTTGTAGGTCTTTATTGTTTTAGCCCCCCTTTATTGGCATCCTCCTCGAATACTGTTGAGTTTGATCCTCACAAAATCTCTTCCCACACTTGTCAATTTAATTACTATTAAACTCATGGAGTTTAATTACCGCTTATGGAAATGCCAATTCCCCCCTTTATTGCATGGATATGGTTTGCTTGGCTTCATTCATGGCCCCTTACCAGCCCCTCCACAAACAGTTACGGCTGCGATTTCCGGCTCCTCCACCGTCCAATCCAACCCAGACTTTCTCACTTGGAAACAGTTGGATCAACTTATCATGTCATGATTATTTTCTACCATTACTACGGGAATTCTTTATGATATCGTTGACTTATCAAGCTCCAAAGAAATGCGGGATACATTTCATGCTCAATTTACTAGTCACAGTAAAATGTGTGAGATTGAAATGCGACAGAAGATCCAAACCTGTCACAAGGGGATGTCATCTATGTCCGCCTATATCAAGGAGCTCAAACACTTAAGCGAAGAACTCGATGCTATTCCAAAACCATCGCTCGATGAAGACAAGTTTCTTGACTCCTCACTGATCCAGTGATTAACTCTCTTAATCACCTCTTTGGCAAGAGGAAACTTACCTTTGAATTTTTGGGCATTCCTGTTCAACCAGATTTCCCAAACTATTAGGCGAGGAACAATACTTTTAACATTTGAAACTGGGATGATCTTCTAGCAAGGCTGAACCAGAGGATTAGGGAGATGCAATATTAAATATAATGTTGAAATGATCTCACACCTCAGATGCTATAAGGCTGCTGCTGAAAAGATGGTCCACACAACTTCGACTGATCATTCTTGGGAAGAAAACAATGGATTTTGTCCAATGATAAATGGCATGTTTGAAGGCCCTGCTATATCCTTTGTCTGAAGACCTCTTTACTGATCATGTCAGATTTCCCCATCAGATGCATTGAAAGTATTTCTCGGATGGCTCGATCTCCATGAGATGACCTCATCCACTTCCCCCTAATCAGCCCTCATATTAGAAGTTTGCTGCTGGACCTCCCTGAATCCTAGACAACAAAAACAAGAAGAGACCAGGAGTGTTAGAGGATGGTGTCAAGCTTTTAGAGAAAGTGGTTGTTTGACATGGTATCAAAGCGGAAGGTTTTGTGTTTGAATCCCGAAAGTAGCAAATATGCTTGAATTGTGAGTGTCCCTCCACCTGGGTGTGAGTTCTGTCCCTCCACCCTTGCCTAATATGTTCCCATGAGGAGTTTCACCTCGCACGTGCGGGGGAGTGTTAGAGTGTTAAAGCCTTGATATACATTGATATGCCATCCTCTAACAGATCTAACTTTTAAGTGGTGATTTGACAAGGTGGATCCCCACCCTTTGGACAATTGTATCCACAAGGGACAGCTCCTAAGATAAGTTTCCAGACAAATATGGATATTTCAAGTGGAATGAATTCACTCCAGACCCATTGTGCCCACTGCACCTTATTAGCTTTGGCTCTGATTTGATTCCATGCCCGTTTAGCAATGAAATTGCCTGATGATGAACCAGTCCATATGAGACAATCTTCCTTATTGCTGATTTTTATGTTGGATTCCCTCTGCTGTTGCATAAGATCATTTGGTAATGATCCTCTCAGCCTGTCGACTACCATTGCTTCTTCCTTCTTCAAATCTTGGGGGATTTTAACACCTTTCACTTTAGAAATCAGCCCTATGCCCAACCAATTTTAGAACCAAAAATTCACTTTTCCTTTACCTATCACCCACCTCGAATGACGAATTAATGATGCCAAGGTTCTTGCGATGCTTCGCCAAATCTTCAAACTGATCATTCTGGGATTAGATGGGTTCCAAGTATACTTGGACAGATACTTAGCATCTATATATTTTTCGCAGATTGATTTTCCATGAAGGAGAGAAAAACCATCTCCATTTTGAGACTTACCATCATATCTTTGAGTTGTCTAATACCCAAACCACCTTACTATTCAGAGAGACATAATCTGGACCATCTCATCCAATGTCTTTCATTCTTGCTTTGGCTCTCTCCACAAAAGAAATTGGTTAGGAAGCAATTTCATTTTCTTATACATAAGAGTGATTAATCATGAAAATTTGTCACCAGCTTAGAGTGATTAATTGTGAAATTTAGGGTATTTAGTGGCTACCAAATGCACCCTTAGCCATAGTTTGGTCTCTTACGGTGGGGCCGACTTGACAAGTGGACCTGAATCCATCAGGTGGTCCACGTCCTTGCAAACGCTTGAGCTCAAAAAATGAGGGGGTCCATTCATCATGTGGCCCCATCTATAGAAGATATAGATGGCAAAAGAGAAGAAGAGAAACTTGGCTAAGGGTCTGTTGGTTCCCCCAAATTTCATGAGATATCATGAAATTTCATGCCGAATTTTCAAGTTGATCAATCTCCTATGCTAGGAGATGCTTTGGAGTTGGTTCAGTGGCCATGTTTTAAAGGTTGCTGCTGCAAATGCTTATAGTAGATGAGGTGGTCCAGATTGATAAAATAGAGTAAAAGGTCATAGGGAAGTGAGAATGGATGAATTGGGTTTTGTGAGGTAGATACAAAGCTCAAGAGGGCCACACCATAGGAAACAGTGGGAATTTAATGCCTACTGTTAAAATCTTCTTTGGGGCCCCCAGGAGTTTTGTATAGAGCTGATATTTCTGTTTTCTCCTCAGTCATGTCTTTGTGACCTTATAACGGGTTAGATGACAAATAAACAATCTTATGGGTCCTAAAAAGAAAAAACTTTTCAAGGGTTGACGTTCTACGACCACTGTTTCTTGTGGTGTGGGCCATTTGAACTTTGGATCTACCTCATTTTTGGGCTAATGCTCTGAAATGTTCCTATAAATTAAACAGATGGACGGAGTGGATATGTCACATACATCATGGTGGGGCCCACAAATTGAAGTTAACTGAGATTCTAATATGGTTTTATATATTGTTGATGGGTGAGCTTGATTTATGAAAGCCCATGTGTGTAAAGGTTGATATTTTTTGGAATGAATTAGGTGGTGGGCTCCCCACCTTTTGCCCATGTGTGTAAAGGTCTACTTTCTTACTATTAACCTCTGAAATGTCTGCCGGACATAATGGATGTCCGGATCGATTGATTGGACCATCCAAATGTCCCATGTATGATTGTAAGAAAAATGATGCTCTTTATTTTTCTTTTCTACAGTTGGACGATTGGGTTTTGTGCAAAATCTACCTCAATAGACACGGCAAGAAGCAATCAGAGAATGACCCACCAAAAAAACGCCCCTGCATTGATAAAGATATCAGCACATTTATGGAAAATGGTGACTTCAAATTTCTTGATCAGGCCCACCCTGGGCCATCCAATCGCAGATCCCCGCCTATCACTCAGAGTCAACCGTCGAATTGCAGATCACCACCTGTGCAACTGAGTGGGCCATCGAGTAGCAGTCCTCGACCGATGAAAGCCCATGGGCCCTCAACTTCCAGGTACGAACCTATCCAACCATGTCGATCATTGAATCTCAGGTCCCCACCTATGCAACCATGTGGGCCATCCAATTTCAGGTTTGATATCTGAGTTTTGTAGGAGATTTATACAATTTATACTTCTTATGTGATGTCTCCTCATGAAGTTTTTCTCTATTACAGGTTCCCACCTATGCAACTGAGTGGGCTATCCAACCCCATGTCCCCACCTATGCAACACAGTGGACCATCAAATTTCAGATCCCCGCCGATGCAACTGAGTGGGCCGTTGAATTTCAGGGCCCCACCTATGCAGCCAAGTGGATCGTCGAATATCGCATCCTCAGCAACCCAACCAAGTGAGCCATGGAATGTCAGCTTCCCACATATACCATCGAATATCTTCCCACAGATGAAACCAGTCGCACTGCTCAATAACTTCAACAGCCCAACGATGCCGATCGAACAATCAGATCTTGGCTACACCACTGATCATTATGGGCTGGAGAGTGTCCACAATTATAACTCGATGGACCCTGAATCGCTCAGTGGTCCACTTTGATAGCTTGACTGACCCAGCACCACTCGCGGCCCACTTTAATGACTGGACGAGCCCAACACCACTTGCATTGCCTAATCTGCTTGTAGAGAACAACTTCCCATTGCAATCACAAGCAAGTTTCAATCAGGCCCAGATAGATCAGTATCCAAATTCACAAGATTATTTTTATGGGTCCCAAATCGAATCTGGACCGTTCACGTCGCAGGAAATTTCTAATGAAGAACTTCTGGCCCATTCGGCGATGAACAAGCAAATCTCATGGATGGACTAGATATGGATGCAGTCATCATAGATTGGTCCACTTCCTGCACCCGGCGTGCACAACAATGGGCCTAAGTGGGCCGAGGTGACCGTCCACTTGTGTTTTATTTCAACTGATTTATTCATTTTCAACTTTGATCAAGGGACCGTACATTTGTGTTTTATTTCAACTCATTTATTCATTTTCAACCTTGTTTAAGGGCCGTTTATCTTGATTACCAGATGATGTGGCCCACTAAAAACCATAACTAGACTATAGTGGGCCTCTTTTATTTTAACTCATCAATTTTTAATTGACTTTTGGAACTACTTTGGTACATTTAAATTTCTCATTAGAGTGATAGAATCTAGTTTTTGGTTATTATATGAATCTAGTTGCGCCAGAACACTTGGCTCATTGATCTAGTCCGTTCATTTGGTTTGAGGCACTTTTTATAGGCTACCATGCAAACATTACATGATTTGACCAATATTAACCATTTGATCAATGCCCTTTAATATGAATGGTCAAGATCATGTATACAAAATAGGCCCAATCAACAATTTGATCCATCTATTTGTTGGGGATCGTCATGGATTGCTTATGATTCACTTTTGTTAGGCAGTCATAAGCACCCCATCCATGGCTTCGAAAAATGGATGGCTTAGAATATAAGTCAACTCAAGGATGGATTGGACGATCCTATCGGTGCTATGTTTTTCTTATTAGTCCATGAAAAGTGTTATGTAGACAGTTGAGATTTGAGAAGATGTATGGGAGCATTTTTCACCCAAGAATTTTAGAGGTGAGCACGAGCCGAGCTAGGCCCTGCTCGAGCTCGATGACCACCCTAGCTCAGCTCATGTTCAGCTCGGTTCGAGCTTCGAGCTGGACTGACATGTTGGAATTAGCTTGACCGAGCAAGTTCGAGTTAGCTCGACCGAGCTTTCAAGCGAGTTTGAGCCCAATTCGAGCTGAGTTCGAGCCTAGTAGGCCCAACCCAAAAGACGAGATTAAAACTGTTTAAAATTGGGCCCAAAGGCAGCCCAAAGCCCATTGACACCCCCTCTTACTTTCATAGAGAGTTTAATCTCTCATTTGTACACTTCCAACGTGGGACTAAAAAATATACTTTTTTAATATTTTACAAGTGAGTCATCTGAGCCGAGCCGAATTGAGCTTCAATCGAACCGAACTTCGAGCCGAGCCGAATCGAGCTTGGGTTAGCTTGAGCTCGGCTTGAAAATCATTTTGAGCTTGGAAAAATAGCTCGGCTTGGTTTGAATCTAACCTTTGAATCGAATTCGAGCCGAGTCGAGCGAGCTAACTGAGCTGGCTTGGCTCGTGCTCAGCTCTACCCAAGATGGTGTGGCCCTTACCATGGGTCCCACCTTGATGTGTGTATTCAGTATCCATGCTGTCCATCCGTCTTTCCAGATCATTTAAGGGAATTATGCCAAAATTGACGCAGATACAATTATCATGTGGTCCATACCATAGGGAAACAGTGGTGATTGCCATTAATGGGCCACAATAGTTTTGGGTCAATCTAAGATTTGTTTTATCCCTTCATCCAAGCTCATGTCATGTGACCTTATCAACATATTGGATGGCAAATAAACACTGCAGAAACATTAAGGTTTTTAATAATAGAGCATTCAATCACCACTGTTTCCTATGGTATGGTCCACCTAATAATTAGATCTGCTTCATTTTTGGGATAATACCTTAAAATGATCTATAAAAATGGATGGAAGGTGTGAATAAAGAATACATACATCAAGATGGGCCACACCGTCTTGGGTAAGTACTCCAAAGACTCACCTAATCAGCTCCCCAGTGGCCATATACATCAGAAATCTGATCCAACCTTTCCACCGGAGCCTACATGCTAAGCATTCCAATGATCACAGCCATACATGTGGGCCTACCCCTTCCCTAAGGGACCCAAATTCCCCCTAGTTGATCCATCGACGTTCATTTTCACCCAGCCTGCCTCCGATCTGATCCATTTGACCACCCAAGCTTATTTAACATCAGTCTCTCCCTTAAGAGACCCAAGCTGATTTAACATCGAACTTCCGTAAGGCAGTCACTATCCATAGACATCAGTCTCTCCCTTGAGAGACCTATTCTCGGCACAGCTGGGAAAGTAATATTAAAAGGCAAGTCGCACCTCCATATATCTTTCCAAGAACGAATCCTTAAGTCCACTCCTTTGAATTTAGCTCTCATCTTTTAGTTGAATTATAGTTGTTAGTTCAATAGATAGGAAATGGCTAAATTTATAATTACATCAGAGGATGGAACTTACATGGGTGGGCCATGATTCAAATATCAATTTAAATGGTACTAGATGCAACTTGGGCCTGGAGCTAGTTCATTTCAAAGTGACTTGAAAATCAATTGGGTTCAGCCCTGAGTCGAATAACTCACTGAGTTTATCATTTCAAATTGACTTAAAAATCAGTTGGGTTCAACCCTGAGTCAAATTGACTCAGTTGAAGATGAAGGGGGACTAGCAGTGTCAAACTGGATCGAGTCACACTAAAGCTAGGCTCAAACCAGATGCACATTGTGTGTTCTACATGGACCCGTATTCAAGAGTAATGCTACTTTCATTTTTTTTTTCAAGGAAATACTAAGGTATCATTGTTTTCATGGTACCTGAGATACCCCTTACCTTGCATTAAGTGGGTCATGGTTTTAGTTTTCACCCAAAAGGATACTAAGACACTCCAATCCATTGATCTAGACACTTCATTGATCTGTCTTGGACTAACTAATGTAAACATTAAAGCATTATGATAACAAATGGTAGAAACTCTCAAATAACAAATGCATAAAATCCAAATCTATAATGTGGATAAACATTCTAATAATAAATATTGTTAGAAAGAAAATAACTACCAAATCAATAAAAACCAACCAACCATCCATATCACCATCTAACCATATGACGCCATTTAATTAACTCTTAATCCTACGAAAGGAAAGTCAAATTTATGCACTATCTTTTCGAACCCTTTTCTTCTACTTTGGTGATAAACTAGTATATGTACACCAAAATTAGTAAAACAAAAGGGGGTGCATGCTTAAAAAAGAGAGCGTAATAGCGGCATCATGCCTTAATTCTTATGATTCCTATAAAGGAGTTGTCGGAACCAATGTGCCGACATCTTCGGAATACGCTTCAAGTTGTCGTTATAGTCGATGTAGTGCAGTCCGAACCTTGATGTGTAGCCGGATCGCCACTCAAAGTTGTCGACCAGTGACCATGCAAAGTAACCAATTACATTTGCTCCATCGTCCATCGCCTTCTTCATATTGAGTATGTAGTCTCTGTAATAACCAATTTGAGTCCAATCGTGCACACTATGTGAAAGTGTAAGGTTGGCTGCATCGTCCATTCCTGGCAAACCATTAAAAGATATTAAATATACAAATGAAAGCAAGCAAATTGAGTGAATTAGAATACATGAATATTATATATTATTGGGGAGTTGACTTGACTTGACTCAGTCTAATTTTTAAAAGATAGTGTTGTGGCTTTCAAATGATTTCTTACCATTTTCAGATACTATCACCACTGGGTTGTTATATGTTTCCTTCACATAGGTAAGAGCACTGTACATACCCCAAGGAACAATGTAGAGCCAGGATGAGTGTGCCTACATTGGTTCATTCTTCCATCAGTACAACTAACAGAAGTAAAAACTTAGAGAGAAACAGTCCACTAGGGTACATGTGGCATATGCATATGATGATCTGAACCATTCATTAATTGGAGACAACCATGAATGGGTTGTACATTGAAATTTATAGTGATCAAACAACACTAACAACATTAAAAACTATAAAATAAAATAAAATCACAACCTACAAAGTATTTCGTCTGATTCGACTCATTGACACTACCTACAAAAATTCGATTTGTTTTAAACCAAACACACCCAATGACACTACCTAATACAGCATATTGACAACATAAGAATTGCGTAAGATAATGTAAATCCACTTTAATAATAATTAAAAAAAACTATGAATTTAATAAGGTCTTACTTGCGGTCCAATCTGTACTCCATGACGATCATCTATAGTTCAAAATAAAATTAAAAAAAAAAAGTTAGCCAATTCACTACAAACATAGCTTAAAATATCCACACAAAACAAAAAAAAAAAAAAATTGCTTAGTTTGAGAAAAGAGAGTTACATGCCCATCCGACGTTCATATCTCCAGTATAATGATTATAGGCTGGCTTTCCATAATGGGGATCGTACATATAATATGAAGTATACTGGTTAATGCCAACATAATCAATGGATCCTTTCACCTTTTTAACCTGACTACTTGTGAATTTTGGAAGCCTCTCTTTCACGATTTGGCGCATGTTATTCGGATATCTTCCAAAAATTATAGGATGCAAAAACCTGTGATTTTATATCAATGGCCCACAAAAAAAGATTTAAAAAAGGAACCCATTAATCTCCCTTAGTAAACAAAATGATATTTTCTTCTTTATTTGTAAAAGAATTGTTAGATTAGAAAGGATGGCTTGACTTTATGGGGCCCACTACATATTCAAGGCCATTGGGACCAATCGGATTAGCAGTGGGTCCCACTTGGTAAATTTCTGTATTAGGAAATAATACTTACCAACCAAGGTGGAAATCTCTTGCCCTTTGGGCTGCTGCAATGTCATCGGTGCTATTAGTGAGAGGTTCATACCAAACAAAATCCAACAGAATTCCAATCTTCCCTTTTTGGCATTCCTGAAATATTAACACCATAAAAATCAGTGGGAAATGGAAAACATCCTACAAATCCTAGTTCATCAGATCATTGATAAATTTTTTTTATCTATTCTAGGACAAGGCATCTGAACAATAAGGCCAACCTGATGACTGAAACATATTATGATACAAGATTTGCATTGAGTTGATATTGACCTGATACTTGTGACGATACCGATGCACAGCAGCCGCATGAGCAAGAATCAAGTTATGGGCTACAATGTAGGGCTCTGTCGCTGAGTTCCCAGACGTGCAATTTCCGAAGGGCGCCGAACACCTCCCGGGGGCGAAGCTCCCATCATCATATCCCTGGTTGGCGACCACATGTGGCTCATTGAATGTAAACCAATTCTTCACTCGGTCACCGAACGTTTTGAAGCAAAAATCCGCATAATCTGCAAAATCCTCACTATTGCGACACACGAACTCTGATCAATCCATCAATTGATTCACTCACCTAAAGTTTCAAATCTTTAAGGATCTAAAAACTCGCCGAATCAACTCAAAAAGCAAGATTTTGAGCCAACTTGGTGAAGCTTGACTCATAGAGACTCATCAAATTGAGTCTAAACGATGTGACTCAATCTAATTCACTCACCTTAAACCCAGCTGAATATTGAGTTATATAGTTTTTAGGTTTTTGTATTTAACAAGGTCTACGTTTTTTGGTATGCCCCCCATTTATCATAGAGCTGATATGGTTTCCCTCTTTACTAAAAAAAGCACGGAATATTCAGATATGAAACTTACATAACTTGTCTGCTGAGCCAACCTTTATATTTCTCTTCAAGGGCTTGAGGGAGATCATAATGATAGAGATTTGCATAAGGGGTAATGCCTGCATTGTAATCATTTTCAAAAGAAAAGAGTGTCATTAACTTTAATTAAAAGTAGTAGCACCATGTTTTAGGTTCCTCCAAAGATTGTTAGGTCCCACCAACTATATAAGGTAGGGGTGTGTATTAAGTGTCATGCAATAATCCCTAATCAATAACAAGAATTATGTGGCTGACATAAACATAAAGCAGAACCCCTATGTTCAAACGCCTCAAAAAATTAGTAGTCCCACGAATCATGTATACACGAGAGGAGGAAGGGGGTAAATGAAAATGGGAAACTATGCATGAACTAATTAAAAATAGGAAGAGAAGGAAAATACCTCTCTCGATCATATAATCAATCAATCTGTTATAGTAAGCAACCCCTTGCTCGTTCACACTACCCTTGCCATCTGTGGATTACAAACAATCCATTTCATGAGAGAGAAATGTGTGTGCACATATGTATATGTGCGTATATATGTGAGTAGGATTGGGTGACCTCGAGGTTAGCTTGGTGAGATTTTATTGAGCCATGTGATGCTATAAGAGATGGGGCCACAGAAAGCATATTTGAAAGTGGTCCAGTTGATCACGTACTAGAGCGACGTCACAAGGCTAGACCAATCAAATCTTACCACGTTAGGGCCTCATTGAATCCATTACCTCCACCCTATGGCCCCACCCATTGAAAACCTTCGTAATTTTTTATAGGGCTCACTGGGATGTGGTTCAGACATCTAACATGTTTATATTTATTTTTATATCTAGGAAGAAAAACAAAAAAACAAACAAAAAAAAAAAAAAAAGAGTTGAAGAACCTGGGAAGATCCTTGACCAAGAAATGGAGAATCTATAGGCATCAACATTCATATCTACCATCAAATCAATATCCTCCTGCAATATTTAGAAAACATCCGTCAAAATACATCATTATGCTAAGTTTATTTTAGACACACAAATGTGTAACCTTATTGTCAAGGTATGATAAAAATAATTTGCAATTTTTGGAGTTTATACTATTAAAAGAATTTCCAAAAACAATACCCATTGTGGGTATTTGAAAAGGCCGTCATCATTATTATCATCTGAGCGATAGAGGATTAAAGCTCATGTGATTGTGGATATACATTTATTTGTTGCATTGTGTGCCTATTTCTATGCATGACTAGATGAACAAGCATCTCCATATGCTACCTTGTATCGATGGTACTCGTCAACGGAAACATCCGCACTCTCGTCGTTCGCCACAACTCCTGCCCAAAAAATAAAATAAAATCAGTATTCAAGAATAAAAAAAAATAAAAAATAAAATAAAGGAAGAAAAGAATTGAAATTAAACATCTTAAAACTAATACGTATCTAAGACAAACATCTAGAGCTCAAAAATGAGCCAGATCTGAAGCGTAGGTGGAACCCACCACAGGAAACGCTGGTGATGAAATGTCTACCATTAAAAACAGGTTGGGGTAACAGAAGTTTGACTCAAGCTGATTTTGTGTCTTCCTTTCATTCATATCTGTGCCTCCTGCGAACATATGGAAGTTTTCAATGGTAGGTGTCAATTCCCATTGTTTCACCTGTCATGGTCCACTTGAGTTTTGGATCTACCTTGATTTTAGGCTCATATATCCTAGAATGATCTAAAAACATTGATGAACGGTGTGGATCTAAGAAATACATCATCATGAGACCCACACAAATTTCACATGTAAAGAAATTCTACTGCTTGCTGTGTGGTAACTGAAGTGTTGACGTGTGTAACTCCTGTGGCCCCATCATGATGTATATTTCCCTATATTAGTTGGCATAAGACTAAAAATGAGGCAGATCAAAGGCTCAAGTGGGCCACACTAGATGAGACAGTGGGAATTGGATGCATAGGATTTTCTTCTTCTTGGGGCCACAGGAGGCTCTGATCAAGCCAGTAGCCGGAAGTGTGATCCTCTTAAGCTTTAGATGTGCCTTATTTTTGACTCATCCTCTAGAATGATCTGGAAAAATTGATGGACTGTTTGACTCATCCTCTAGAATGATCTGGAAAAATTGATGGACTGTGTGGATTTAAGACATAAATCATGGTGGGCCAAAGAAGTTCCACACTTAGTTGTATTGTGTACTATGTATCTGGGGGCCAACCATGATCTATGTTTCAGATCCACACCGTCCATCCATTTTTCCATATCAGTCATGAGCCCTAAAATGAGGCAGATCCAGAGCTAAACCGAACCACAAAGTATGTTTCAACGGTGGACATTCAGTCCTAATTAACCGTTGCTTGTCGTACAGTCCACTTACATTTTGGATTTCTGTGGACCAGCTATGATGTATGTGTTAGATCCACACCATCCATCCATGTTTCAAGATCATTTCATTGCATGAGCTTAAAAATGAGGCAAATCCAAAAGGTCAAGTGGACCACAACATAGGAAACAATGGTAATTGTATGTAGTGTTGTCTACTTTAGCTCCTAGGGGCCATAGAAGGCTCAAATCAACCTGAAATATTTGTTTTTGCTTCAAATAACCGTCGTGGGGCTTAGCACAGTTTCAACAGTAGGCTGTAGGCTTTCAATCCCAAAGTGCTTTGTGTAGTGTGGTCTACTCTAGCTCTGGATTTACCTGGATTTCAGGCTTGTGCCCTACACGGAACTGAAAATATGGGTGGACAGTGTGGATCTAACAGATTGTAGTGGGGCCCACAGAAATATCCATAGAGAATTTCGGTGTACATGCACTAAGTGGAAATATGTATATTTATGTAAAATTCTGAACCCAAACCTAGCTCATAAAACTCGAGCTAGGTCTAGGTCACATCCCTAGTCAACAATTGAAGAATGGGAACGAGCTAGTCACTGAGTCCTAAGTTGAGTTAGGTGAGGTGGGGGATATTTTCATTGATGACTCATGACTGTGAACTAGAGTAGACTCATCATACCCTAAATGTAAAGTAGAGAGGCTTAGTATACTAATATTATAAAGCGGGGCATTGGTTAGATGGATGAAATCTGGATGCATCCAACAAACTGATATTAAGACAATTGATACACAAATAAACTACAAAATCATGGGCTCAACTTTTCAGAAGTGAAAAGCTACATATGATACACAAATAAACTACAAACAAAGAAAGCCCACAAGTTCGTAAAATAAAACAAACAGCTAAAAATATATGTAAAACATCAAAACAATGTATACGAAAAACGTCAAAACAATGATAATAATATCCACTTAGGGTGTGTTTGGTTACACTTGCTACCATAAAATTTTATGATATATGCTGCAACCAAACACACCCAAAAAATAGAAATAAAATATAAAAGTTAAAAATAAGATTTGAAAGAAAAAAAAAATCCAAAACTTGATTAGATTACCTGGGTAACGAATAAATACATCCCAAATACTTGGCCCACGGCCATACTCGGGTCCAGCCGCTCCTTCCACTTGATAGGCAGAACTCGCCGTGCCAAACACAAAATCCGATGGAAAGCTTTCTCTAGTAAGCCCTCCAGTATCATAAAGATGGCCATGCACACAGCATTGGACGGACAAAATGAGAAAGATAGAAACAAAACTATTAATCTTCATTTTCACTCTCTTAAGTGACCCACTTGAATGACCATTTTATTTTTGTTTAGCTCACTTGTATTTATAGATAAAAAAGCACCTGATATAGATAAAATCCGATGCAAATTCAACTTGAATTTTGAAGTTCCTTCTATTTTTGTGGTGGAGGATTACGTGGACAACCTTCTTAATTAGGAAGTTTCTGCACTTAAAAGCTAGGTGGGGTCCACTGGAAGTTTGGCAGATATCTGTCCCGTCCATCCATTTTGCCAGCTGAAGTTAGGACATGAGTCCCAAAATGAGACAGACCCAAAACTCAAGTGGGCCGCACAACAGGAAAAAGTAAGCAGGGAAATGCCTAGCGTTAAAACCTCCCTAGGATTAACCTTGATATTTATATGCCATCCACACCGTTCATAAGGTTATTGCTACTGGGATGAAATGAAAAGGCAAAAATATTAGCCTGTTCCAAAACTTCTGTGGCCCCTTGAATGTTTCAATGGTTGGCGATCTATACTCACTGTTTGAGTTTTGAATGTGCTTCATTTTTTTGCTCATGTTCTAACATGATTTGGAAAAATGGGTGGACAAGGTGGATTTCTCACAGACATCATGGTGGGCCCCACCTAGCTTCCGAATGGAGGAAGATCAACGGCCACCCATTTTTTTCAGGACTCGGACTGCCTACTGTAGGAGGACTCGGAAAGGGTAGCAGATTAGGTTATGCCCGGGTTAACGGTTTAGTTGGTGAGGCCCTGAGTGTAGAGCCCACCTTAATGTATGTGTTGTATATCCAAGCCGTCCATCAGTAGTACAAACTCATTTTAGGGCGTGTTCCAAAAAATGAAGCAGATCCAAATCCCAAGTGAACCACAAAGTAGGGATTGAATGCTCACCATTGAAAACTGCCTCCACAGAAGTTTTGAATCAAGCTGATATTTTTGTTTTCCTTTCATCCATGTCTGCGTGACCTTGTCAACCGGTTGGATGGCAAATAAATATCATGGTGGGCCATGGAGTTTTGCCACGTGTACACAGTACCGACCTGGGTGCTGCGGAGAATCCGAGTCCATTTTTGGGATATCAGATTGAACGGACGGGAGCGGATTAGGCGTTACCTGGATAACACCTTACAGGCGTTACCCTTACTGTGGGGCCCACCTTGATGATTTGTTGTAAATCCATGCCGTTCATCTGTTTTTCTAGCTTATTTTAGGTCTAAAAATAAGCAGATACAAATATCAGGTGGACTACACCATAGGAAATAGTGGTGATTGAACGCTGACCCTTAAAAAGTTCATAGGCTCACCATAAGCATAAACATATCCGTAATGTTAATTTTCAGTGGTGTGGTCCACCGGATATTTGAACCTGTTTAAGTTTTGGATAACGTACTGAAATTAGCTCAAAAAACGGACGGCGGCGTGGATATACAGCATATTCGTCAGGATGATCCCACCAACACGGTGCAGCCCTGACTGTGGGGCTCATCTTGATCTACGTATTGTATATCCATGCCGTTCATCCGTTTTTCCAGATCATTTTAGCTTAAGAAGTAAAACATTAAGTAGATCCAAATCTCAGGTAGACCACATCACATGAAAGAGTAGTGATTGACCGTTAAAAACTTCTTGTGTGCTAAAAAAGATTTGGATCAAGACGATATTTATTTTTTTCCCTTCATCCATATCTGTGTGACATTACCAAAAGATTGGATGGAAAATACACAGGCGGTCCCTAGTAATTTTTAATGGTGGGAGATGAATCACCATTGTTTCTTGTGGTGTGGTTCACATGAGATTTGTTTCTACTTCATTTTGGAGCTCATGTCATATAATGAGTTGTAAAAACGGGTGGATGGCGTGCATATACAGCATAACCATGGTCCCCACTCACATAGATTGAATCACCATTGTTTAAGATCTGCCTTAGTTTTAGAATTCTATCCTATCGTGATCTTGAAAATTGATGGACGGAGTGGATTTTTCATGTCAATCTCTATGGGCCCCACACCTTCTGATTACAGTAACTTTCAGTGTCCAGGGCATAAGTAATCCCACGTACAGATGGAAGGGAGGTCTAGTAGAGTACATCAGAAGTATAGCGAGGTTGAAGAAGAGTGGTTTAGTAGAATACATCAGGAAGTATTGTAATATGAAACATCAAAATCATAGCAGTTTAATCAGGTACTTTTCAATGATCCAAACCGTTCATATGATGGATCGGCAATGGTTGGTACAAACCCGGAAACAAATCTCACATTGAAATATTTTCACCATTTGATTATTGCAACCGTACATTTTCAGAGGAAAAAGGTCAGATGATTGAAAGGTTCATATGCCAATCTAAAAGTTTTGTTCTTTCAACCACATCCATCTAAGGATAGGCCCATCAGCTAAATGGTGCCGATCATTGAAATATGTCAAATTACAAAAGCTAAAGCTCCTTATCCAAAAGCAATGGAGATATATTATAGAAAACATTTACATTAAGATATTAGAAATATATATTTAAAATTTAAATTATTCGATAATTTAGAGTAAATATTCTTAAATATTTTTATTTTTAGCGATTGTTATGTTCACGGCCGTCTATACTTACCAAAAGATCCAGATCATCTTGTCCATCCAGTACCATAGAAAGTGGGACACATTGTATTGTATAAACGGCCCAAATCATATAAACCATAGAGTCTAGGCGTATCATATTGTTATGAGTTGGAGGGATTTTTATTGCATTAGCCCCGAGGTGTGACTATTTTAACTAAAACTTTAATTTCTCATGGAAGGTTTTCAAATTGGCCTTTTCACGAGAAATTAAAAGTTTTGTCGTCGGTTTTACCCCTCTGACCACTTGCCCAACGTACGGAGGGCTACTCACGGAGTGCTTTTTTAAGGGGATTGTGAGGCCCATGAAATCAATGATTGTGGCCATCGGTTCGACAATCTGATCCGTCCATATGAAAGGATTAATTTCCAAAATCCCGGTAAGTGTTTTTACACTCTTTTTTCGGCTATGTGTGGTCCAGAAAAGTGTCAACGTTTCTCCTTCTTTCTAAATTCTTTTTTAATGTGTGGTCCACCCGTACGAAGTTTTGTCTTGATATTTTCTAAGGATACTCTAAATTAAAACCCTTCTTCTATGAACGGATTTGATTTCTTTTACCACCATCCAATGGGCCCCACATACGATCAGTTTTTGGTTTGTAAAGGATGGGGTCGTTGGCTCTTAGCCATTTGTTTAGGGATTTGAAAAGGGAGGAGACCTCCACCCTCGTCATCATAGGGGACCACCACTAGGCACGACCTCCATCAACGTCGAGGACCACCACCAAGCACGACCTCCATCGACGTAGGGGACCATCGTCGTCAATTCATTTCGCAAGAAAGCGACCTCTAACTGGAGAAGGCGGTTAAGACCGTTGCTCCTTCTTCCATGGGACCCACACCGACACCTCAAATCTTCTCTCATTGCAACTGATATGGCGTCTAGAGGTAAGAATATATATTATTTTAATTATTTCTCTTGTGTATTTTTTGAAACTCTTCTTGGATCCCCCCGAGCACTGTGGATTCCTCCTGTGGAATCCCCCTGGCACTATCGATTCCCCTTGAGCACTGTGGATTTTACTGAGCACTATGGATTCCTCCTGTTGAATCCCCCCCTAGCACTGTCGATTCCCCCTGAACACTCTGAATACCCAATGAGCACTGTGGAATCTCCCTGGCACTGTGGAATCCTCCTGAGCATTATGGATTCCCACTGATTACTATGGAATCCCCAAGCACTGTGGAATCCCCCTGAGCACTATGGATTACCACTGAGCACTGTGAAATCCCCCTGGCACTGTGGATTCCCACTGAGCACTGTGGAATCCCCCTGGCACTGTGGATTCCCACTAATCACTGTGGAAGATCCCCTTGAGCACTTTGGATTCCCACTGAGCACTGTGGAATCCCCTTGAGCACTGTGGATTCCCATTGAGCACTGTGGAATCCCCCTGGCAATGTGGATTCCCACTGAGCACTGTGGAATCCCCCTTGCACTGTGAATTCCCACTGATCACAGTGGAATCCCCCAAGCACTGTGGAATCTCCCTAAGCACTGTGGATTCCCACTGAGTATTGTGGAATCCCCCTGGCACTGTGGAATCCCCTGAGCACTATGGATTCCCACTGATCACAATGGAATCTCCCAGGCACTGTGGATTCCCACTAAGCACTGTGAATTCCCACTAAGCAGTATGGATTCCCACTAAGCAATGTGGAATCCCCCTGGCTTTGTGGATTCCCACTAAGCACTATGGAATCCCCTTGGCACTATGGATTCCCACTAAGCACTATGGAATCCTTAGGCATTGTGGATTCTGACTGAGGACTGTGGAGTCCCCCTGGCACAGTGAATTCCCAATGAGCATTGTGGAATTCGGCTTGCATTGTGGATACCCCCTGAGCAGTATGTGTTACATCCATCAAGATGGACCATTCGAAGGGCCCCAATAACCTTTAGTTGGATTCAAAAATAAACATTTCAATGGCGCCAATAGAGATAGGCACAAACCAAGCCAGCTCAAAAACTCGACTCAGATTGGTTTGAAAAAGCTCAAAAACTCGGCTTGGATTGGTTCGAATTGAAGTTCATACTAAACCAAGCCTCAGAGTCAAGCTCGTTTAAAAAAAAAAAAAAAAAAAAAACCAAGCTTAAACTAAGGTAGTACCGGCTCAGTTTGGCTCGAAGCTCGGTTCGATTCAGCTCAGTTCAATTCAGCTTGGTTTGATTCGGCTAGTAGATTGTAAGTAGATTGTTTCCTGTGGTGTAATCCACTTGAGCTTTGGATATGATTCCATTTTAAGATCATGTCTTAAAATGATATGTAAAAATGGATGGATGGCATGGATAATACATATACATGATGACATGAATAATACATAATACATATACATGGATGCATATTGTTCCCTTGCACTTGTAAAATTATACTCCTGTACTTTTGTTTGGAAAAGGCTCTTACGTGTCTATTTTGAAGTTGCACTCCTTTAGAGGATGTTAAACATCATGTAGTAAGATACATTTGTATTTTTTTCAAACTTTTTAAATTCTTTTCTATTTAAACAAACAAATAAAAAAAGAGACATCACCTATTTAAACTCGGCCTTGCTCGGATTGAAAGTTTCGACCAAACTTATCCCAACTCGAACCTGATTTTTCTAAAGCAAACCAAATTTAGGCCGCATGGGTTGGCTCGAAACACAAACCAAGCCAATCCACAAACCGGGGTGGCACAAAAATAAGCTAAACCAAACTAGGGCTAACTCAACCCAGCCTGGATCGTTGCCCACCTCTAGCGCCAATTACCCTCAAATGTGTATTTATTATATGTTTATGGTTAATTCATATGTTTCAACTTATTATATGTTATTCATGGTAGTAATTGCTTCAAAATATATCCACAGGTGGCATGAATGAGAGAAAGCCAGGTCCTTGCCCAGGCTATTTTGCTAAGAAGGTGGCAGCAAAATATTCAGTTGAATTTTTAACTCCATTAAAGGCTGCATTTGCTAGGTGTAAAAAATGTAGAGATTTATTCCAATCAACGTGATTTGGATATTTGCTAGACTTTAATGAAAGAGAATTCATCTTTCATGGACCAATTATCCATGCTTTAATGCAGAGGCATCTCAGTGACCTACAGTTCAACATCCATAATTTCATCATCCGTTTTGGTGAGATAGAATACACTTTAATTATGAGATTGAAGTGGGCATCATACAAGCCAAAAGAAGTAAAGAACGACTTATGAGACCACTACTTTAAGAATTACAAACATATTACAAAGAAAGACACTTAATAGATACTTTTCAAAGTCTCGTAGGGTCAAAAAGACATTCGTATGCCGTGAAAATTGCACTATTATTATACGTGGAGAATTTAATTGTTGGATTGCCTGAAAAGAATAAATGTATGGAGGATTATATTAGTTTAACAAATAGTATTAATGATTTTAATAAGTATCCTTGGGGTCAAGTTGGTTATGAAATTTTGAAGTACCATGCAAATACGGCAATAAAGGCACACTATGGAGATACGTACGCTTTTCGTGGAAACACATTTGCCATTCAAGTAAAATTAATATTGTATTCTATCATTTTGTACATTCCAAATTCACGATATATTGCCTTATATTATTCATTTCCTCTTGTATTCTTGACTCAATAGGTTTGGGCGTACGAGTCCTTCCCATCTCCAACCGACTCACAGCACTAGGTGATAAATACCTAATATTGTATAATTAACCCTGGTTGTTAAGGGCATTATCATTGTTTTTTCGGTTAATTATCTCTCATTAGGTGAATTTTCTGTCTTCAGGTGATCAGGAGAGGTTGGACAAAATCCGAGTCAATCAGGACGATTAAAGGCCCTAAAGTGATCAAGATCAAGTGTGTGACGATTATGAAGGAAATTAAATCATAAAGATCAAAGGATGGATCATGTTCTATGATGGACCACATCACAACTGTTTATCGGAAGCCCAGGATGTGCATGTTTGATGGTAGTGATTTGGAGATCACATGAGTTTGAACGGTCAAGATTGGGTGTCCACGTGAGGGACCAATTGCACATCAGATCAATGACCCTGATCATCCAGCACTGTGGACCATACCATCATCACCATTGTCCACGGCCGTCCATCCAGCACTGTCTCTTGCCTCATCACCATCAATCCCACTCATTCCCCAGCAATGGACGTTCCAGCCGTCCAACCATTCAGCCCAAGTCCATCTTCCAAGCCCACATCAAGCACGTGCCAATCATCTCAATCTGGCCGTCCAATGAGCTGGACCCCACCTGCTAGAAGTACAACAGCGTCAGCTGATGGAGATTGCATCTCCACCGTCTACACAAGCAAGGCTGTGCTTCAGGTGACCATCAACAACAAATCATTCCAACCATCCATCAGCTGAAGATCAGCACCTGCATCATGATAGGAGGACACTCCAACGGTCAACAACAACTACACGTTCCAGATGACCATCCATTCTCTAGCCATGAATCAAATCCTAGACACGGACCCATCATTTCCATCAACCGTTCATCATCAACAGCTATGAAGGGACTCTCCATGTCATTCTTCACCACGTGTACAGTGGCCTTCAATCCACAGTAATGGGTGGACCCCACATCTCACCTGCATCAAATCCAGCCATCAAAGTGGACTCCACTATTTGTATGTGCAACAGTGTGCACGTGCAAGTAAAAGGGGGCAGCTAATCACGCGTCCAAAGCATCAACGATGGAAGCTTCCATCTCCAGCACACGTGTAAGATAGAGGAACTCCAGCCGTGCAAGCTTCAGCAATTGTCCATGGACAGAAGCTCTTCATCATCACCGTCCCCTTCATCTTCAACCACCGTCCAGCACACCAGCATCAGATCATCTATCAAGATGATTCTCCAGCCGTCCATTAACGGCCAGCATCAAGTGGACAGTTCATCTTCAATCACTGCCCACATCACCTGCGTCAGCAGTCATCCATGCAGCTCTAGCCCATAGCATCGCCAGCCGTCCATTCAACTCAGTGGCCAACGCTGTGGACCCCACATGCCATCCACGTCTGATTATCTCAGCCGTCCAAGCTGCTTCCACCAGTGTCCAAACAGTGGACCCCATTCAGATCCAAACATCCAGCAAGTCCAGCCATCTTCAATGTCCAGTGAGCACCAACATCCAGCAATCATCAATGGCTGGATTATTGCAGCCGTCCACAGCACCAGCAAGCCCACCATCTCCAGCAGTGGGCGTCCGTCCAAGAACCATAGCATATCCAGCCGTCCAACAGTTGGGACGCCTCAAGACCAACACGTGCTGCAAGCACGTCCTAGCTGCAGCAGTGGACCCCACCTTCTCTAGCACACGTGCTGGCCCTTGATCCTTCTCACCATCACATGGCTGCAAGAGAGAAGCTCTCTCTCTCTCTCTCTCTCTCTCTCTCTCTCTCTCTCTCTCTCTTCCCAACACATGTGTAAGGCTTGGAATGCCACCTCATCATCCAAGCCTCACTCCATTCCCAAACCTCCAAAAAAATATGCTTTGGGTTTGGAGTGCCACCTAGGCTTAGAGTACTTTTCTTGCCACATGTCCATCCAAGCCTAACTCCAAGCCCGAACCTAAAAGAAAAGTTTGCTTTGGGCACTCCAAGCCTAACTTCATTCCTGAACCTAAATAAAAATCTGCTTTGGGTTTGGAGTGCCACCTAGGATTGGGAGGAGGCTTGAGAGCCTCCCAAAAGTCTATAAAAGGTGGCCTCTCCTCCTCATTTCAATCATCTCATCCCATCCCATCCCTCAATTCCAATTCTCTACAACTCCTCTCTTCTCTTCTTTAGTTTTCTTTCTTTCTTTCTTTCTTTCTTTCTTAGTGTAGAGTAGTGTAGTTTTTCCCTTGTAGAGAATTTAGTCTTCCATTGTAACATGGTTGGCTAAACCTCTAACTAAGGCTAGGGGTGAAGCCTTTGAAGAAATTTACAAGCTTTGGTTATTTTGGTTCAACATTATGTGGTGTAAATGCTGGAGTTCTCTTTGGTTGATTGGTTCGATTATCCGCCTCGGACGATGCTATTGTTGTGTAAGCCCCTTGATCCATCATTGACTCCGGGCACGTTGGATGCTTGGGATCCCTTACACACCAATTAGCTAGTTCATGATCGATAAAGTCCCTTGATCCATCGTCGACTCCGGGCACGTTGGATGCTTTGGATTCCCTACGGTCATCGAGCTAGTACAGGTAAAGTCATCGATCTGTAAAATCCCTTGATCCATTGTAGACTCCGGGCACATTGGATGCTTTGGATTCCCTGCGATCGATAGACGAGATCTTAACGGTTGGATCGGTCAATCAAAGCCTCCTATCTTGTAAGTATGCATTTGATCGTATGAATTGTGATCTTATCGGTTGACTTGCTGGCAAAGTTGTTGATCTGTACAATTCCTTGATCCATTGTCGACTCCGGGCACAGTGGATGCTTGGAATTCCCTGCGATCAACTAAGGAGTGCTTCATGGTCAAATCAATCGGTTCAGATCACCATCTTTTATGAAATATGTAGTGGTTTAATTGTTTCATCTTCCGATTGGAATAAATCTTTATTCAATTTCAGTCGAGTTATAGTTGGACCAATGAATCAAATCTTGTGAATGGATCAAAGGTGGATCCCTGATGCCTTAGCCCCTTTTCTATTTTTGTCTTTCACCACACACAACTTGCTCCACTCTCGTGGATAAACCAGATTTCCTCTCACTCACCTAAACTAATTCTTCTAAGTGTTCTTAACCCCAATCCCTGTGGATCGACCTCGGTCTTACCGAGTATTTTACTACTTCGCTACCTGCACTTGGGTGTGCAATCTTCGGGTTGTAGCACTAGGCTTCGAGAAGTACTGTTATTCATATTCTGCGATTTCTCAACTAGAAAATGAACATGATAGCGCGGTCTACGAGCGTTTCTAAAACCTTTAAAAAAATCGGTAATATGCATGGAATGTAGTGTGACAGTTTATTTTATAGTTTTAACATAACATTTATGTTCTAATATTGCATTCATGTTCATCGTGTAGCTTGTAAGCAGCGGGGCCCTCATTTCCACCACATATGAGGAGGAACGCGATGCTATTATAGAATCGAAAAGTTGTTAGAAACACGACGGTAGTAAGTGAAAAGAGGTCGAAGAAGAAGATGAATAGACGGCAGGAAAAGTATGAGAATAAAACTATAAGGCCAAATGAGAGAGTAATAAATACAAATGTAGAGGAGGGAGAGAGCACAAAGAGGCCCGCCAAATTAGAAGAAAAATCTAGATGTAAGAAATTGTACAAGTTTTTATTGAATAAGGTAACTAAATATGCGACCTAAGTGGTTGAAGTGAAGAAGGAAAATAAAAAATTAGATGAAAAAGTTTCTCGTCTTAAAGTCGAATTGGAGGCGTTGAAGGTATTTTAAATTCTAATTGCGCTCCACTGGTAATTTACAATGTGAGTTAGATACTAACCAAGTATATATCGTGCGTCTTCAGGAAAAATGCGCGACGAAAGAATGGGATAGAGCGGAAGTAGTGCTTCATTCAATTCAGCGTACTTCGGATGTATACTGTGATCGTAACGTGGATGATGTAAAGGTTTGCACTACCCTTGTCGTGTATTCTGGGGGTGTGTCAAAATTTGTCACACCCCCTCATTTTACGTGCGGGATAGCAGGAGCTGATAATATGAAGCTCGTTCGCGACCGACAACCTTCGAGGTTCCAACGCAGCCCGTTCACAAAACCTCGCACCGAGCTGGAATTCAACTTCACCTACATAGCGGGATTTATAGACCCGTCGAGACACTTATCGCCTGATGAATACACTATTGTCAAACTGACCATCGGAATGATGGCGCATCGAAACTGTCCAAACTCGGATCATCCTGATGTGCTTCACATGGAGTACGAATAACTGCACTAGTCGATTCAGGCGTCTCGAAACTGCCCATCATCAGAACTTCTGAACTTGCCCCACTAAACGAACCTAGGACGTCTTCATGGATTGTTGAATGGATGTAAGTGCAGTCTTCTCTATAAACGGACGTATCCACAGTTGGTATAGGCTCATTTAAATGTACCGCAACAGGATCATGAAATACACCTTTATGTCTGACTTTCTCCACGAACATAGGTATATGAATTTTTGAGTTTTGGCCGGAGATAAACATATATGCTGCCACATCGTCATCATATCTGATCAGTTGTGGACGAAGTTAGGCGAATGGTAGACGAACTTTATTTTAACCTCATATTCCAACCGTGTCATGCCGATGATATTGTGAATTTTATATATAAGATTCCTATATATTATTTCATTACTCACCATGATAAATTGAGAATTGCCACCGTTGTACCCACATCTGCCTCTTTCGTTTACTAACTCACCATTATAATGGCAGCATATGGGTCGTGTAACTGTCATGTTCAAGGATTCTTGTGCCTGAAACGAAAAAGCTTGGTTGTTAGCCTTAAAAGATACATTTATGCCTCTACAATAACTAATCTTGTTGCATAAGAATCTCAAAGTGAAACACACAATCCTTGTTGTAAAGATATCATTCCCAAGTCGAGGAATAAAGCAACCGATGATGCTCTTCGTTATGCTACACAGATTTCTCGTCCCCATAGAATACGTAAAAAGTAAAGGGGGAAGCAAACCATGATCAATGCTTTGCCCCATTTTTTGTTTCAAGCTAGGGGGAATCCATAATGCCAGGGGTAATCCACATTGCCTAGTGGGAATCCACAATGCCTATGGGAATCCATATTGCTTAGGTGATATTAAATTTATGCATTTAAACTTTTCTTGGTACAAAAATTCACTTTCATCACGTTTCTCAAAAAAGAATCAATGTAGAGGATTCACCATGCCATTGTGGATTCCCACTGTCGAGATGCACAAGATAATCTATTTTTATAGCCCAATGTAGAGTATCATTCCTATTATAGCATCCATTAGGGCCTATTTTGACACCTTCCAAAAGAGCATGTGACAACTAAAGCGTCAAAGGGCAGTGGACCTTGTGTGTTTGGATTTACCTTTCTCAGTGGGAATCCACATTGCTTAGTGGGAATCCACAATGCCCAGGGGGAATCCACATTGCTCAATGGGAATCCAGAGTGCCTAGTAAGATTCCACAGTGCCAGGGGGAATCCACGGTGCTCAGTGGGAATCCACAGTGCTTAGTGGGAATTCACAATGGCCAGTGAGAATCTGCAGTGCCAGGGGGAATCCACTACGCCCAGTGGGAATCCCCAGTTCCAGGGGGATTTCATAGTACTCAGTGGGAATGTCGTTAATACAGGGGAATATTGAGTACTCACAGGAAATCCAACCCACATTTGGACCTCCACCCATTACACTTTTCCACCTCCCCATGCACATTACCATCAACATTAACATTCACATAGAGAATCAGTTAAAGAGATGGTTTACCTATTGTTGTGGGCCCAAGCTTTCTTCTCCGTTACAATCTAGTCCAACCATTATTTTGGACGTGCATCACTACATGGACAATCGGATGATGACCACCAAAGTCACACGAAGAGGGAAGAAGAACAGTTCATTGACGTCATAGATGAACGGATAGCATGCATTGCCTTGGTGAGACCTCCAAACCCAACTTCGAAGCCCTCTTTCTCTTTCTTCGTAAGAAGAATGTAGTGGATCCCCATACAACGTGCTTCACGTTAATGTCCCCACCTTTTAAAAACGTACAAGATCCTATGTGAGGCAAATTGGATGTTATAAGATAAATCAAATCCCTTCATATGAAAAGGGTTTTAATTACGAGTCATTGGAGAAATTTTCAAGGAAAATTACGAGTCATTGGAGAAAATTTCAAGGAAATGGCCAATACAGGTAGACCACACCGGTGCAAAGAATTTGTAGCAATGAGAATCATTGACGCTGTTCTAGACCACACACAGCCTCTGTTGGATTTGTAACAATCCCTCACGTGGGTTTGAAAATGCTCCCTTTATTGTGAACGGCTCAGATTGGTCATCCGGTGGCCAGAAACATTGATTTCGTGGGCTCCACTTTCATCACTTTAGAAAGCTACGAACGTCTTCTGCCGAAAGCAACTCTGTACATTGAGCAGCTGGTCGAAGGGGCAAAACGGACCACAAAAAGTCCAATTTCTTGTGAAAAGGCCAGTTTGGAAACTCACAACGAGAAATTGAAGTTTTAGTTAAAATAGCCACACCTCGGAGCTAATGCAGTAAAAATCTCTGAGTAGGACGTGCGTTTCCTGCTAAACGTTTGCAAAGAGTTTGCACAACACAGCCCTGTGGGGCCCACCAGGATGTAGGTGTAAAATCCAATCCGCCCATCGGTTCCTCCACCTCATGTTAGGATGATATCTCAAAAATAAGGCGCAAAGGAGCCACACCAGTGGAAAAAGTGGACAGGTAAACACCTACCATTGAAATCCTTATAGGACTTTTTGTGACATTTATAAGCCATCCAACCCGTTCATAAGATGATTCCCACCCAGATGAAGGGAAAACACAAATACGCTCCCGATCTGGACCTTTCATGGGCCCCAATAAATTACCAGTAGTGGTCGATAAGTCTCTACTGTTTCCTGTGGTGTGACCCACTCAGGTCTTGTATCTGCCTCGGTTTCGAGATCGCATCTTAACACGAGATGATGAAACTGATGGACGGACTGGATTTTACACTTGCATCACGAGGGGCAACCCAACGCAGATTTTTGTGTAGAGGTGAGCTTGTATACATCCCGACGTATTCAAATACGACTCATCTGGATATATATTTGGCCCCAGTCTCATTCCTGTAGCCCAGCCCATCCACACGATGGCACATGTTAAAGATCTGAACCGTCAATCAGGTAAGTCCCATTGATCAATGCACTGACCTAGAAATTAGGCCATTCCAATCATCAGGTCTGATTTTGGAACCAAAAATCTAGATGTTGGCCCCACCTGATGGACGGTTTCTACGCCGCTCACATGCGACACGCACGTGTAGCTGTGCGATTTGGGGGTATAGCATGTATCATGGTCGCTGATTCTTTCTCTGTAATGGTACACGCTTCCTTTGGTTATCAGAGTCGGAAGAGCCTGACACAGCGAGTCAACTTGAACTTAGTCAAACTCAATTCCACCCAATTCAGTTTAATAATGAGTCACCCGTACTGAGTCTTCTAGTCCCAATTAAGTTGCTTGGGGACGACTGATTGTATCGTGTTCAACCAAATGAGTCAGTACAAGTTCTTCAATCTCTATCTTCCATCAAACCAATCCGTACTGAGTCCAATGAGAGACTCAAGAACTTGTATTGACTCATTTTGTCCAAAGTTAAATAGGGACTCACAACTCGACTCAGGACCAAATGAGTTGTACTAGTTTTTTACTCCATTGAATCATACCAAGTCATGTCCACAGCTTAAAACAATACTCTCATCTCAATCTCTCCAGTAGAGTTTGCAAGTCTAATAAGGTTTCTAAACACTTTAAAATTTCAGCTAGAATGTTGGTTGTGTGAAACCTGTTAAGAAGTACTAAAGAGAAAATTGATTTGAAAATCCATCTTACAGATATCCTCCCAAACATCATTAAAAACTAATCCAAGAAGTCTAAATACATCAGATTTTCAAAATAACAATTCACAGCTCCATCCTAAAATAATGCATGTTTGTATTCTTCATATGTATTGGACAAACAATGTTGCTTTACAACTTTGCTCATCCCCCTAAGAACAATAAGAGAAGAAGAAAATCATAACAAAAATGGGTTTGATGGACTTATATATAAAAATCAAACACGAGTTTTAATCCCTCTTATCAGTTCTTTGCAATGTTGTGAATTCTTTAATGGATTTAGGACAGTAGAGGATGTGGAACGGTCTACTCTTGTCGATGTTATCTTTCAGTATCGTAATCTAGCCTTGATAAGCATATCATCTTTGAGAGCTTCCATCTTTTTCTTCAAGGAGCATTGTATAGTTCAACAACATGTTATTCTTGCAGTGTTGCTTCACTTCCTCCCACCTCAAATCGCTCTCCTCCATCACCTCCCACAGTATCCCATTTGTGATCATCAGCTCCTTCATACCAAATCGCTTTGGAGTAGGTTGATGTTCTCTTCCTTCCTCAACATTTGTTCGTTCATAAATTTCATCCAACCATTAAGAATGCAAGAGATAGATGAAAAATTCTAGCCATGATCCAAGACTCACCAAAGTCATGTGAGACTTAGACGAGTTAACCCAAATTCAACCTGCCCAAGAGTCACCCCCAACCCCAAATCCTTAGTAAGGTATTCAGTAATGACAATGTAGGGTCAGCCTTATGGTCAATAAGATACAGGCCATAACTATCGTTTAGGGCCCTGCAAAGGAAATGTAAGCCCTATATCAACTTATTATGGGCGATCCTTTTTTTCATAATAAGCATGACTCAGTGTCTCAAATCTCGACTCGTTCAGGCCGGAGTTGAATGACTCATCAGGTCAGGGCTGAATGGTGTCTAGCATGACTAGTGGTGTTAAACTGTATGAGGTACCAACCCAAATGCGACTCGGATGAGTCTTAAATCTATGGTTGGGGTGCTGAAAATCAAGCTCGAGCCCATTTAAGTGGGCCAGTTAAGCTCGAACCCGGACAATCAGTCAATCACCACCATTGTTAGCTCTACACTTGACCCACAATCAATGGATACCCAAGTCACTGTTTTCAATATTTGAGATACTCATGTCTTCCCTTCAATTTGGGTCATGGTGGGACATTTTGATCATTTCAAATTTTTGTGATTTTGGTTATATCAAGGGACTTTAACACCCCGTTTAGTTCGCACCCAAAACATAGACAGTTGTGATCATCGGACAATCTCTACAAGCCACAATCAGCTTATGCGTCCAATCTGGTGTGGTACAAAGCAGGTCAAGATCGACTTTAGGGTTAAGAAATTATTCACATTGCTTCCTCCAGTGTTTCTCACTAAATATCAATTATATAACATCAACATTTTGCTTTCTACCATTCATTTTAAGGCCTCCAATCCAATGAATAGGATCAAACACAACACAGTTTTAACTTGTTACCTTGCAATGAATGCCTTACATTTTCTATGATCAACTTCCACGTGGTAGATTAAAACATGAGTGGCTCCATAAGTGTAGGATAGGAATGTGGGGCATGGCTTCGATGGATCCCTTGACTGTGGGGCCCATCTTTGATTAATGTTCCTTGCATCCACGCAGTCCATCCCTTTTGACAGCTCATTTTTAGGGCACGGTCCCAAAAATGAAGCAGATCAAAGTCGTTGGTTGACCATACCACGTGAAACAGTGGTGATTTACCATTAAAAACATTTTGTAGACCACAAAAGTTTTGGATCAAAGCTGATATTTGTGTGGTCTCTTCATTCATGTCTTTCTAACCTTATTAACAGCTTAGATAGCAAATAAACATTCCGATCCCCCAAGAAGTTTTTAATGGTGGGTATTCAACCACCATTGTTTTCTATGGTGTGCTCCACCTAAAATTTCAATCTGCTTCATTTTTTATCATGCCATAAAATGAGTTGTCAAAAATGGACGATGTGTATGTAAGGCACATATATCACAATGGGCCCAAAATCAAGGATCCACCCACCTCACGTAGTGTCGAGGAATGTGACTATCATATTATTGTACTAGAAGTGGTGATGTGTAAAAATGACATAAAAATAACATAAAAGACATTTTTTAGAACCGTATTGCCTCAAATGTGTGATTATGAATCCATGATGGTCTTCTTTTCAAGAGAATGAAGGAAATCCTAATAAAGATCTTGACTCTCAATTGTAGATGAAAAGTGAACAATGTACCTACTATAAGACCGAACAATCCAACAGACTTGATTTCTCTAAAAGAGAGTATATTTAGAGTTTGGGTTTCGGAGAAGAGAGAGAAGTATCTTGAATAAAGTTATAACACCTATATTTATAGACATTGTACCAAGTGAAACTTAATTCGAAAATAACTCATATTTGTTGAAATAGTTTGTTTTAAAACATTTTAAAAAAAGTTTTAAAAAATGGTTTTTTGGTTTTATCCCATATCGAATGGGAGAGAATTTTTACCTCTTTATAAGTAAGGTGTTGTGCACCTTATTTATGGTGGAAGAGAGGGAGTATGGTGGCTTGCGTGTTCCAATCATGCGCACTGGGCTCAAACTCGAGCACGGGCTCGGGCTTGGGCTCGGGCGTGGTGCAAGGGCGTGGGCATGTGAGGCAGTGTGGCTGTAGAGGCATTAGTGGCACACTTGGCACTTCGCACAACCAGAGCAAGACAGGTGTGAGTCGCGGTGCAACAGAGGCTAAATAGTAGGTTAGGTGGCCGGCTTCGAAACAGAGGAGGTGATGTGGGTGGGAGGTCTAACAGAGAGACATCTCTATTTTTTATAGAGAGCTGCAGGGCTATTTAGATAAACCTGTGTAACTGCTCATGTAGTAACGGTCTAGACCAGGCAGTAACAGCTGCATGTTGCTAGCCCAACAGTCAGAAATGGCTAGCCATTGAATCTAAACAGCCAACATGCAGGTGTGTAACTCCCACATGCACAACAGTCAGAAACTGCCAATAACGGCTAATTTCTCACAACAGCCAGAAAACGGCTAGTGACATTATGGCTCTGAACCAAAACTGTCAGCCACCCTTGCCTATATAAACCGGACAGGTCTAGTTCATTCCAATACAACAATTGTAATCACAACCATCTCTACTGAACCAGCACCCATCTGAATCTATTAGTCTTTCGGTTTGGTTGATACAAACCAAGCCACTTAGACCAGTGTAGTAGTCTACTGCTACAAGAAGAAGACCGTCATTCTTTTTCTCTCTTTCTTTTCATCATCTGCCAGATAGTATTACTAAGTTCCATAGTGGTTCCTTCGTTTCTTGCTGAATGCAGAACCACATAAGGCTCGTCGTATCCTGGAAGCAATCCGCCTGCAACCTATCAGCAAACTCAAAAATAATTTGAGTATGGGCGAATTACGCTTTAAGGACAGCGTGTTTTTTCACATGCTTCAGCCTGTCCTTATTTCTCGATTTTTTTTCAAATTAATTTATTTTCTGAGATCAGAAATTCTCAACAATCTTAAAGCGTAATTTTTCTGATATGGAAACCGAAGAGGTATCATCAATCAAACTAATAAACCAGGATCTAATTCATCTGGACCGGTTCGATGGAACCAATTTCACCAAATGACAGGATAAAATAAAGTTCCAGCTTACGGTGTTAAAGATTTTTTATATCTTAGACCTGAACTTGAAGCCGCTTCCTCCAGCAATTGATAAAGACACGACTGAGCAGATCAACGCACATATCAAAAGAGAAGAAGATAATCTGCTGTGTCGAGGACACATCCTGAACACGTTATTTAATCTTCTGTATGATCAATACACCAGAACCGAGTCTGCCAAAAAATTTTGGATCGCCCTTGAGTTCAAATTCAAGGCCGAAGAAGAAGGTACGAACAAATATTTCATAGCTAGCTATTTCAACTATACTATGGTAGATAACAAATCGATGTGAGCCCAAATCGAAGAACTACAGCTAATTGTTAGCAAAATTAGTGCCCTAAAAATTTAGATCCCTGAATCTTTCCAAGTCGGGGCTATTATCGCAAAATTGCCCCCGAGTTGGACAGAATACAGGAAGAAACTGCTACATAAAACCGAGAACTATTCACTGGAATAAATCTAGAAACATCTCCGAATAGAGGAAGAATCTCAAAATCGTGAAAAGAAAAATGGAAATAGGAATTTCTCGTCCAAGGTACAATCAGTAAAAAGTACATAAAACAAGAATCCCGAGAAGAACGGTTCCCTAAAACCCAATAAAGGGAAATTCAAGAAACCACAGAAGAAAAACGAAAAGTTCAAAGGCCCTTGCCATGTCCGTGGAAAAATCGGGCATTATGCTTGAATATGCCGACTTCGAAAATCGAAGAATGAGGCAAATACAGTTGAAGAAGACATAGTTGCCATGATCACTGAAGTAAACATGATCGAAGGCAAAGTACCCGGTTGGTGGTATGATACAGCTGCCACAATCCATGTAAGCTATGACAGATCAGCCTTTAAAACTTATGAGGACATAACCGATGGTTAAGAGGTCCAAATGGGTAATGAAGTCCGATCGAAGGTTGTAGGCAAAGGAACCGTGAAACTAATTTTTACCTCTAGAAAGAAAGTGATTCTAACTAATGTACTATATGTCCATGACATGAGACGAAACTTAGTTTCTAGAGATCTTCTGGGGAAACCTGGAATACGGGTAGTATTTAAGTCAGGAAAACTGATTCTGTCGAAAAACGAAAACTTCGTTGCTAAGGGATATGCTTGTAATGGGATGATAAAGTTTTCCTTAAATGAAAGTAGCTCTTTTGCATATATGATTGAATCTATAGCATTGTGGCATGGTAGATTAACACACATAGGTATAGTACCTTAAAATTCATGTCTAAGAATGGCTTAATCTCATACACAGATAGTCAAAATGACAAATATGAAATGTACACAAGATCCAAATTTACGAAGAAATCTTTTCCTAGTGTTGAGAGATCATTTCAAATATTGGGCCTAATACACACTGATATCTGTGAGTTAAATGGCATTCTTATACGTGGAGGAAGAAGATATTTTATAACCTTCATCAATTATTACTCCAGATATGTACATGTATATCTTCTAAAGAATAAAGATGAAGCATCAGCATGTTCAAGATATATAAAAGCAAAAGTGAAAAATCAATTAAACATGAAAATAAAAGTTCTTCGTAGCGACAGAGGAGAGTATTTTTTTCAAATGAATTCTCTAACTTCTGTGAAGAACATGGCATAATACACCAATACACTGCACCGTACACACCACAACAGAACGATATAGCTGAACAGGAAGAATAGAACCTTAGTAGAAATAGTCAACTCAATGCTAATACAAGCAAAGTTGCTACTAGGACTTTGGGGAAAAGCACTTCTCGCAGCGTGCCACATCCTAAGTAGGGTTCCTTCTAAAAAGTTTAACACTTTACCATATAAGGTATAGAAAGGTAGAAAACCTAATCTATGATATCTTAAAGTGTGAGGGTGCCTCGCATATTGTAGAAAGCATGATCCCAAAAGAACTAAATTAGTATCCAAAGCTATTAAGTGCGCCTTTGTAGGGTATGCACAAAATAGCAAAGTATATAGACTCTTACACTTAGAGTCTAATACAATCATAGAGTCTAGAGATGTTGAGTTCTTTGAAACTCACTATCCTTAGTCAAAGGATAATGAAATCCAAACTCCAAAAGAGAAAATTATGGTAGAAGCTCAACAAGAAGTTGAAGCTCCAATAGAACCACGTAGGAGTCAAAGAGTGAGAGTAGAAAAGAATCTTGATTCTGAACAGATAGACTCTCAGTGTATCTCTTTTCATCTCGTAGAAGAAGATAGAGAGAATGTCATTAGAAAGATACCTATAGTTATAACTATAGAAGATGATCCAACAACCTATGGAGAAGCTGTAACTTCTAGAGATTCAGCTTTTTGAAAAGAAGCCATCAATGATAAGATGGACTCGATTATGTCAAACCAAACCTGGGAACTAGTGGCTCTACCTCCAGCTTCTAAACCCATAGGGTGTAAGTGGGTATCTAGAAAGAAATATCACGCTGAAGGAACTATTGAAACCTTTAAAGTTAGACTAGTAGCTAAAGGATTCAGACAAAAAGAAGGAATAGATTATTTTGACACATACCACTTGTGGCGAGAATAACATCTATTAGAATTATGTTTACTTTAGCATCCATACATCAGCTGTATATTCATCAGATGGATGTAAAGACTACTTTCCTGAATAGAGACCTCGACGAGGAGGTATACATGGAACAACCTTAAGGGTTTGTTCTGCCAGGAAATGAGAAGAAAGTCTGTAAATTAATTAAATCGTTGTATGGACTAAAACAGGCACCTAAACAGTGGCATGAAAAGTTTAATTCTAAAATACTTTCTCATGGTTTCATGCATAATGTAGCAGACAAATGCATATATTCCAAAACAAGTAGTAACTATATAACTTTTATTTGTTTATACGTCGATGACATGTTAATAATAAGTAATAAGATGGAAGGTGTACCTAAAACAAAGAAGTTTCTGTCTTCCGTATTTAAAATGAAGGACCTTGGACAAGTTGATATCATTCTAGGTATTAAAGTAAAAACTTATAGTGGGGGTTATGCGTTATGCCAATCTCATTATATTGAGAAAATAATAAACAAGTTTAAATACTTGAATATTAAATAAGCGAAAACCACATTCGATCTAAGTATCAAGTTAAATGAAAATACTGGAAGAACAGTTGCATTATTAGAGTATGCAAGTATTATAGGAATTCTAATGTATGCAATGCAATACACTAGATCAGACATCGCATATGCTATGAGTAAACTAAGTAGGTTTACTAGTAATCCCAGTATAGAACACTGGAAGGCAATAGGAAGAGTACTTGGTTATTTAAAAGCAACTAAGGACTTAGGGTTATTTTACTCAGAATTTTCAGCTTGTACTGGAAGGATATACCGATGCAAGTTGGATATCGAGTACAGGAGACAATAAATCTACTATTGGATGGGTTTTCACCTTAGGAAGTGCAGCTATATCTTGGAGATCCAAGAAATAAACCTGCATAGCTCACTCGACTATGGAGTCTAAGTTCATAGCCCTTGCTGCAATAGATAAAGAGGCTAAGTGGCTTAGGGATCTTCTTTTAGAAATTTTATTTTATGCGAAGTCAATACCGGCTGTTTCGCTACATTGCTATAGTGAAGCCACATTAGCTAAAGCCTACAACGGCACGTATAATGAAAAATCCAGACATATAAGTCTGAGACATAAATATGTAAGACAACTGATTCAAGATTGAATCATTGCAATTTCTTATGTAAAGTCAAGTAATAACTTAGTTAATCATTTTACTAAACCTCTAACGATAGAGGTAGTAAGGACAACATCCAGAGGGATGGGGTTGAAACTCTTTTCAAAAGATTTCACCAGTAATAAAAACCCAACCTAAAATTAGAAAATCTCTATATAAGAGTTCAATGGGTAAAAACAAGTCACTGATACGTGAAAAGTTTCAGCACTAAATTTTATATATATATATATATATCATCCAAGATTATAGTGCTGGCCGTTACAGATAGAAGGTTGAGTCTTAAAAACTCTTAATGCAGTCCAGTCTTAAGGATAAGTGTTTGAAAATAACGGAGACACTAGAAGGACTTCACCTATATGAACGTAGAGGTGGTGCCGCCTCTCATGAGAATGAGAGTTTTCTCGATATCGTTCATGAAACAGGATAAGCACAAGGTCATTAAATGTGCTGAGCAAGAATTGCGGGAACTCAAACAAACACTTAAAAAGTGTGTGTGTGTGTGTGTGTGTGTGTGTGTGTGTGATATTTCTGATCCTGTTATCTAAAAATAACTGATTCAAAGCTACGGCTACCGGTAATTTCGATAGGTCTTTGAAATACTTACACTAAGGAAGGATTCAAATCGAAAGATCTCTTTCTTTATTTATATAATCTTTTATACTCTGGCAGATATCGTTTTTTCTATTTTAAACTAAGCGGGGGATTGTTGAAATAGTTTGTTTTAAAACATTTTGAAAAAAGTTTTAAAAAATGGTTTTTTGGTTTTGTCCCATATCGGATGGGAGAAAGAATTTTTACCTCTTTATAAGTAGGGTGTGGTGCACCTTACTTATTTATGGTGGAAGAGAGAAGTATGGTGGCTTGCGTCGCACTGGAACACCACGCACGCACACCCTCACGGGCATAGGCTCGGGCTCGGGCTCGGTCTCAGTCTCGGTCTCGGACTCGGTCACGGGCATGGGCTCGGGCGTGGTGCGAGGGCATGGGCATGTGAGGCAGTGTGGCTGTAGAGGCGTTAGTGGCGCACTTGGCACTTCACACGACCGGAGTGAGACTGATGCGAGTCGCGGTGTGACAAAGGCTAAATAGTAGATCAGGTGGTTGGGTTCGGAACATAAGAGGTGTTGTGGGTGGGAGGTCTGATAGAGAAACATCTCTGCTTTTTATAGAGAGCTGCAGGGCTATTTAGAGGGACCTGTAGGGCTATTTAGAGGGACCCTGTGTAACTGCTCATGCAGTAACAGCTACATGTGGCTAGCCCAACAATCAGAAACGGCTAACCATTGAGTCTATACAGCCAGCATGCAGGTGTGTAACTCCCACATGCACAACAGTAAAAAACTGCCAAAAATGGCTAGTTTCTCATAACAGCCAGAAAACAGCTAGTGCCATTATGACTCTGGACGAAAACTGCCAGCCACCCTTGCCTATATAAACCGGACAGGTCTGGTTCATTCCAACACAACAACTGTAATCACAACCATATCTACTAAACCAGCACCCATCTGAATCTATTAGTCTCTCGGTTTGGTTGATATAAACTAAGCCACTTAAACCAATGTAGTGGTCTACTGCTACAAGAAGAAGACCGCCATTCATTTTCTCTCTTTCTTTTCATCATCTGCCAGATAGTGTTACTGAGTTCCATAGTGGCTCTTTTGTTTCTTGCTGAACACAGAACCACATAAGGCTCGTCGTATCCTAGAAGCAATCCGCCTGCAACCTATCAGCAAACTCAAAAATAATTTGAGTAAGGGCAAATTACGCTTTAATGACAGCATGTTTTTTCACGTGCTTCAGCCTGTCCTTATTTTTCAATTTTTTTCAAATTAATTTATTTTCTGAGATCAAAAATTCTCAACAATATTTAGGGTTGTCAATGGGTCGGGCTGGGGTAGGTCTAGACCTGAATTTTAAACTGTTTTGAGCCTCCCTATTCAAAATTTTGATTTTTCATGCCCAAGCATGGCCATTAACACCCCTATTCATATTCCTCGTATCCTTCCATAGTGCTCAAGCATACTAAGTCACCATACTCTCTCCTTAAAAAAAATAAAAATAAAAAATCAACATTCATTGGTTAGTCTGATTGATTCAATGTAAGACATTTGAGAATATAATTCTCTTTAAGGGATGACATCATGCCAAATTCAAAAGCAAATTGTCAATGATATATCTCAATGTCAAATCTTTTGTCCTAAATTGTTAAATTGCACAAAGTTGATTTGGCATATTAGATTATGTATACGCATACAAATTCCAAAATTGTTAGATTGTTCAAATTTGATTTGACATATTTGATTACTATGTATAGGCACACAAATTCCAATGCACCGATGGTGATTCCCATGTCTTATTTTGGAATGGATTGAATTTTCTTTTATAAATTGGATTGATTAAAGCCTGCTGAAAATATTTAATTTATAAGTTATTTTTCAAAACCATTTTAAATGCTCTTAGCCATTAATCTATCTAATCAATGGATATTGAAATGGGCAATTCATATTGATCATATTAGAAAAGGTTCGATTAATAATATAATTTGTCCATCATGTGCAGCCCCATCTTTGATGACCCATCCATCTCAAATGACTTGACCCTAACCATGTTTTTTTGGTGAAATGGACAATCCATATTGTGTACACTCTAGCAGTCTAATAATTATTGTGGAGCATCAATCCTATAAGCCCTACCTTCGATTGCCCATCCTTCTCAAGTCCTTTGATTAGACAAGCCTAATTGTCAATTTCATAATATGGAAAATAGAAGTTCTATATAGAGCATATAAAAAACATATAAGCATTGATGTGAGTTGTCCATCATCTGGGGCCCTTACCTTTGATTGCCCGTTGTTGGGATCTTGAAATGTGGTGAAAAAAGTAAAAAGCTTTGAAAAATTCATATTTTTGAATTTAAAGTACTATGGTTGCCATGAAAATAATCTCAAACTTTTAAGAATCAAAACCATAAATTCTATAACTAGGATGGCCTTGATCAATCCCACCAAAAAAAACCTTCAATGGAAACAAGTTTAAATGAAAGCATGTGAGTGGTAAGATTCCCACGCACTTAGGCAGCTAGACGTTTAATCACAATTATTAGTTTGATTTATATTAATTGTTATATATTATTAGGCTTTTAGTTTATTTATGTGAGTTCATTATTGGGCTTCTCAATTTATATGGTTAATGTTATACCAAGCATGACATTGTGCACACAAAAGTGCAGACTACTGTTGGGCGCCTAAATCTCACAAGAAAAGTATGTTTTTGCTTCAAGCATGCACATTTTATGTTAATTGGCCAACAACTTATGCATTTATAATATTTATTCAGTACATCATATAGGTTCCTATAGAAAGTTGTACATGTTCTCTATAATATGACATAGTGTTTTTATTTACTATTTCAAATGTTCTTAAAAAGTACCAAATTTGATGAGTAGTTAAGATATTGGAGGAAATTCAAAATAAGGTATATTAAACTCATGTTTTAATTCCCATGAACTGATATAAGCATTGATTTATAGACATTTTCAACAAGTTACATATTTATGTAATTAATTTTATCTGAAATCCATCTGTCACGCATGGCCCTAATGATCTCCTTGTCTCCCAAAAATCAGGCCAACCTTAAATTCAGGTGTGCAACACATTGTAAAACCATTACTTAAATATCAAAAATCATGTGTTAAGTCACTTGAGTTTTGAAATGGAGTGATTTGTGGGATGTCCATTCACCTTGGCATTGCTCATCTTTTGGATTAATTGGATGGCATGCAGAAAACAAAGTAGACACAATCTAAGTGGTTCACTTTATAGAATAAAGACAGGTCAAGTCATCAATGATACTTCATATGTGATACAAAATTTTGCAAGTAAATAAAAATGTGAAAAGGACATCCACAGGAATAAAGCCAAAATTGACTACGATGGGATTCATCAAACAATGTACAATAAAAGGAGGAAATAGATATGAAGATAAATTGCTCCATTAACGTGGTCTGAGAGTCATCATTTGATCAGCCAATATTTGATATCCAAACCATCCAAATGATATATATGAAGATAATAATTTTGTAACCAGAAGTGACATGGGATTACGTTGCCAATGATCCAATTTTAATTTATTTTTATTTACGTTTCATGCAGAAAATTTAAATTATTGTAATAAGCTCCCAAGTGAGTATTAAATGATTAATTGAACTTTTAAAATTAAATGGATTAAAAATTATAGTATGGTTTGTTTTATTTTTATAAACGGTACCTTCATAAATGTGAATGCACATGATGTATAACAAGTACAAGGAGTTACTGTTTTCCAAAAAAAAATACAAGGAGTTATATCATGTGCAATGTAAATGGGAATTGATTTTGAGGGCGTTATGGTTCAAATGAACCAAAACATACTGCACCCTATCATAAGATGGGCCACACCATAAAAAATCAATACACACAATAAAAAAATGTTCAAATTCACGTTTAGCTCATCCGATGATGCATTGACCAGATTTTTAGTTTGTGTGCATGGATGTCATACACATATCATGCAGCCCCAAAAATTCTCTACTCCATAAAAGAAAAAATCCACAAAAACAGTTATTATTTCGTTCTTACAATGTGGCCAACCTGATGAGTGGACTGGCCTAGTCACGGCCGATGAGGTCATCTAGCTGTGCTTTAAAGGTATGTTTGATCATCCTCATCATCTAAATGGTGATCATCATCATCAAAGATTATAGTGCTCCTAATTGCATTGGGACAGTTTGAAATCCATTCAATTGATCTACATCTAGCATGCATTTCATGGGATATCATGGTAAAATTGCCATCTAATTATTCAAACCATTCAATCAATAGCATATAAAATGAATGATCAAGATAATTTATGTCCGAATAAATAAAAATAATAATTTTTGGGACAATGTGGATGGCTTATATAATCAAATTTACCAAATAACCAATGGATTAAAAGAAGTGAAAAATTGGATGGATATGAAGAAAGAAGGCCAACTCATGGAAACATCAGATCATGTGATTTGTCTGCTTTATTCATCGGTATCGGTAAACTTTTTTTCAGACATTACAGACCGTCCGATCATTTGATTAGATTGCCCAAGTGACGACTAGGACCCGGATCCACAACAAAGCCTTTTATGGGCCTACAGCATTGTGTAAATGATATCCAATTGCTTGATAAGGTCACAAAGCCCTAGATAAAGGGACCACACAAATATAAGCTTGATCCAAAACTTTTGTAGCCCCAAAAAAGTTTTTAATGGTCAATCACCACTCTTTCCTGTAGTGTGGTCCACATGAGATACGGATTTGCATCATTTTTTGAAGCAAGCACTAAAACGATCTTGAAAAACGAATGGATGGTGTGGATATACAAACTCAAACATTACAGGGGGCCCTGCAGTCAGGGATACACCCAAGCCGATGGCATATCAATGTATATCAAGGGACTTTAACACCCCGTTTGGTTAGCACCCAAAACATAGACAGCTATGATCATCGAACTATCTCTACTGGCCACAGTCAGCTGATGCGTTCAATTTGATGCGTTCATTTTAAGGCTCCAATCCAATGGATGGGATCAAACATAGCACAGTTTTAACTTGTCGCCTTACGCCCTTACATTTTTTATGATCAACTTCACGTGGTAGATTGCCACATGAGCGGCTTTATAAGTGTAGGATAGGAATGTGGGGCGTGGCTTCAGTGGATCTCCTCACTGTGGGGCCACCTTGATGCATGTTCTTTACATCCACGCAGTCCATCCCTTTTGATAGCTCATTTTTAGGGCATGATCCAAAAAATGAAGCAGATCAAAGTCGTTGGTGGACCATACCACATAAAATGGTGTTGATTGACCGTTAAAAACTTTTCGTAGGACACAAAAGTTTTGGATCAAAGCTGATATCCATGTGGTCTCGTCATTCATGTCTCTATGACCTAATCAACAGCTTGCACTACAACAAATTAGCCTTTTTGCCACAATCAAACTCGTCGCTAAAAACCCCAAATTTGTCGTAAATATGTTTTAGCGACAAACTCACTCATCGCTAATTTTGTCGCAGATACGGCGTCACAAATTCTATTTTATGATGAAAAGACGAACTCGTCGCCGATTGATTAATTATTTGCGACGACTAACTAACTCGTCGCAAAATATAGCTAATTAGCGACGAGTTCACACGTTGCCATTACATATCATAAATCATCGCTAAACATGAACTCGTCGCTAATAATGATTTTTTTACAACGGGTAAGTCGCCATTAAAAAAACCTCAACTCGTCGCAAAAACCTTTTTGCAACGAGTGTTGCTCGTCACCAATTTTGTCGCAGATACGACGTCACAAATTATATTGTACAATGAGTAACTAACTCGTCGCAAAATATAGATAATTAGCGACGAGTTCACACGTTGCAATTACATATCATAAATCATCGCTAAACACGAACTCGTCGCTAATAACGATTTTTTACGATGGGTAACTCATCATTAAAAAAACTCCAATTCGTCGCAAAAACCTTTTTGCAACGAGTATTGCTCGTCACCAATTTTGTCGCAGATACGACGTCACAAATTATATTTTACAACGAGCAACTAATTCGTCGCAAAATATAGCTAATTAGCGACGAGTTGACATGTCGCAATTACATATTGTAAATCGTCGTTAAACATGCAACCCGTCGCTAATAACAACCTTTTACAACGGGTTAACTCGTCGTTAAAAATGTCCAGCTCGTCGCAAAAAAATTTTTCAACAAGTGTTGCTTGTTGCCAATTTTGTCGCAGAAACGGCGTCGCAAATTATATTTAGTGACGAAACAGTAAACCGTCGCCAATGAATTAATTATTTGTAACAAAAACTAAATCGTCGCAAAATGTAGATATTTAGCGATGAGTTGATACGTCGCCATTACGTATAATAAGGATTTTTACGATGGCTCAACTCGTTGCTAAAAATCCCCCAACTCGTCACAAAAGCCTTTTTGCAGTGAGTGTTCTTCGTCACCAATTTTGTTGTAGATACGCCGTCACAAATTATATTTAGCAACGAAACCAACAACTCGTCGCCAATGAGTTAATTATTTGCGACGACCTAATAACTTGTCACAAAATATAGCTAATTAGCGACGAGTTGACATGTCATCATTACATATCGTAAAATGTCACTAAACATGCCACGAATTGCCACTGAGAACTTTTTTGCAACTAGTCAACTCATCACAAAAATCTTTTTGCGACGAGTGGTGCTCATCACCAAATTTTGTCGCAGATCATCAATGAATTAATTATTTGCGACAACTAATATAACTAATTAATTAGTAACAAGTTGACATCATCACGAATAATATTTATTTATTTTTTAGCGACAAGTGAAAGTCATCACTAATAGAAATATTTTTTTTTAATTTTTTATGTATTTCCCTATTTGAACCAATTAATCCAAAAAACAACCCGTATCAATATTCATCATCATCCATTGAAATATAAAAATAATTTAATTAAATTAAAATTAAATTTATAATTATCCCAAACACATAAAAATATGTACACATATGTCCAAATTGTTCTACAAAAATCAAAAAAATAAATAAAAAACGCGCGTCCTCGATAATGCGGTGGGGCCCTGGAAGATAGCACCATTCTCTAGAAAAATCTGCAAAATAATTGAAATAAATTATGATTAGTGATTATTTTATACTACTTATATAATTCAAATCTGACATTTAATTTACCATTAAGGATGTGATTGCGATAGCTGTGACATGAGGGTATGCACCATCTCCTCCAATTGAGTATGTCGTGTTTGCATGAGCTGCATCTCAGTCCTAAGCTCAGCCACCGTTGCCTCTGCTTGCTCGGCCCTCCTCGTAGCCTCATCCACATCAGCATGGCTACGACGGGTGAATACAGGCACCTCCCCATGTCCAAGACCACGAACGTAGCTAGATTTAGAGCCAAGGGTCCTAAAACATGCCTCGTCTGCTGTTAATGGTGCAGTGTTCCCCGATTCAGATTGAGTATGGAGTTGTACCATATCGTTCTGCAATATTAACAAAACATTATGAGTACAAAATGAATAAATAATAAAATAACTTTAAAATAAGTTTAATGATTCTTACATATAACTCCTCACAACGCGGAGTCACCCACGTGCCCGTCGTCTTCCTCATGTGTGTTTTTCGATAGAAAGTAATGAGATCAGGCTCCTGCTGGGTTTCCTGGTCAGACTATTCCATTTAAAAGAGAAATATCATATTTACAATATTCTGATAAGTAATGCGATTAATAAAACAAATTAATAAATGTAAGACAATTAAAGTAAATTATACCATCTCATTACGAAGCCGAACAAACAGCTTCGAACCAGCCGTATGGTTCACCATAAGCTTAGAGCGATTCTCTGTGTTTATCTTGCTCCTTGCCTACATTAAAAGTATAAACAAGTTATTGCAACACTTGTAATAAAGTCATTAAAAACTAAACATTAATAAAAATTAGATCTTACCAAGAATGCATCGGATTCGAAAATATGGCAAATTTTATCCCAATCTTCAGGGGAGATGCCATCGTACGGGTGTTGTCGTGCTCCCCCATGACCTCCATTATTCTTATAGTGGGAATAGCATCGGTTCTTATATTGTCTGAATCGGTTGCCTAAATACATATTAAGACCTTTTTTTATATTATAGAGTTCCATATCGATGTCAAATTTATCCTGAAAAATAGTAAATTATACGAATCGATAATTAATTTATAAATAAATTTAAAGACATATTATTTAAAAGAAAACAATTATAAAATGAAAATTAGCTTTCAGTTACCAATATCCGATTGCGTATGACTGTCTTATCTATATCAGGCACGGACTCCCAAGACCCACAGGTAAGGGGCGCCCACCGTCGACATATCACCCCCACCTCAGTAGAGAATATGGCTGCCCATGGTCCCATTGGTCTATACTTCCCTGGTGGAAATGTGATACAGGGCCGCTTACCCGTCATCTCCAAATGCCTAGCGAGAGCAAGTCCCCGTGACCTACCACGTCCTTTTTTAGATGTGGTAGAAGTTTCAGCTACAAAATAGAAATAATACAATTTAATATATAAATTGAATATTACTTAAATGTAAGAGACAATGCTGTGTACACGCCTAAGGTTTCATTGAATTTCATAAAAATCTTACTTTTAAATTGTATCCTAAAACCCGCCCAAAGTTTTGAAATATGAAATTATTTTAAAAGTAAGCACTTTTTGTAGATGAGCTAAAAGTTAGGCCCCAATATGACCTTATCACTTAAAAATAGTATGAGCCATCCCTTTTTTTTTTTAATAATGGGCCATACCATTCAGTCTAGTCGGCATTGTTAAATCTTGTGGAGTCCATTTGATATTTTGATCTTTTTCATTTTTGAAATTATGCCATGAAATAATGATATAGAAGGATGGACAGTGTGGATAAAATAAATGCATCATTGTGGGGTCTAAGGCATTATTTACTATTAGAGTGGATTCCACTAAACTTGCTCAAGTAATAAAATGCTTGTCAAAATAAGTAGCTTTTTACCATATTTCAAAACATTTTTAATTCAACGAAAACTTAGGCGTCTGTATGGCATTATCTCTAAATGTAAACATATGAATGAAATATATGTAAATCTTACCCACACTAGATGGATTTGTGGATGTCGGCATCACTCCATGGGATGGACCTACGACATCCGATGGTGACTGTTGGGCGGAGGAAGGATGGATGGAAGCTTAGGAGGAGGAAGTCCGGTAGGTGGGACTCTGGCTTGGGGGTAATTGGGGTAAGGAAGATCGTGCAGTGGAAGGCTCACTGGGAGATGATTGGGAGGAGGCCAGTATACGTCTCTTGACACTACCACCGGGTGCCATGCCTGTTGTAGATTCAAAATACAAATAATACAATTCAAACAACATAAATAAATAAACATCATACGAAGAAAGGATTGAACATCAAGAAAATAACATACATTTACAATCTTAAAATAATATACAAGCTAAAACTTACATGGCCATTTCATATTTCATCATCACCACATAGAAGTTCTACATCGTCATCGCGGTCATCTCCACTATCATTTTCATTATCATTGATGGAATTTTTATCTTCTTCAACATTTATCTCATTGGCATCAACATACTCTAGGACCATATCATCCCTAAGCAACAGGTCGACATCATGATCGTCATCTTGGACAGTCCCATCAACCCTGTATGACGTTCCCGAATCTTCATCTTCCTCCTCAACTTGTTCATCTTCTTCCACCTTTGGAATATCATACCAGTTTCTAGGCGGTGCCCTTAAAACGACTTGCCAATTGCCTTTCAATTTAGTGTCCTTGAGGTAAAAAACTTGTTCAGCCTGAACAGCTAGTACAAACGGGTCATCCTTATACCATTTACGGGACACATTAACGCTCGTGAAATAATTCTCTCTTTGTATTCCCGTTTTGTTATTACTAACATCCCACCAATCACATTTGAAAAGAAAAACCCGATTTCCCCCAGAATAGTTTAAAACAATAATGTCCGTCAATATACCAAAGAAGTCAAAGTGTAAGTTTTCTTCATGATCTCCATTCACAACCACGCCACTATTTTGAGTTTTATGATTTTCATCGCGCTCTTTGGTATGGAATCTAATTCCCTTAACAATGCAACCACTATATCGAATGACTCGTGAATCAGGACCGCATGCTAATGAATACAGTTCATCCGTCGCTTCAAGTGATTTACGTGCGTGCAATCGTTTCATCTATTGAAAACAAACGTAAAAGAGAAATAAATTATAACAAATATTTATAAACATTTATAAGGATGTTTAAGTAACCACGGTCTTGATCACTCACACGTTCCTCAAACCAATTTGCGAACTGTTGTTCATGCCTTTGTTGAACATTAGTTGTATACTGGCTCTCGATATATTGCTTGTGTTCCCTATAAATAAAGTGGATAAATCTATAAATTGAATGCAAAACATATGAAATATGAGTAAAATTCAAAATAGCTTACTTACATTAAATAGTCATTGATCTCAGGACTATTATTCAGCACGTACATTCGTGCCTTTGCAAGCTCAGTTACACCGATATAATCATGTGTTGCGGCTCCTAAAGGGCGTACATTTTGTGCAAAGACATACAACCCCGCACGCTGTTGTCCTTGAACAACATCATAATTCTGCTCTTGTCGATTGAATCTTGTCTCAACATCTTCAAAATACATTGAGCAAAAATTCATACACTCGTTATCTATGTAGGTTTCCACAATGGAACCTTCTGGCCTTGCTCTATTTTTCACATACTTCTTCAAAGTATATAAGAATCTGTTGACATGCATGATCAAACCTTTAAATGAAAAAAATATACAAGCATTACTAGCATGATAATTGAATAACGATCAAATTTAAATTTACACGTTACCTTTCGATTGGATACATCCATCGAAATGATACAGGTCCGGCAATGATCGCCTCACGAGGAAGGTGCACAGCTAAATGTACCATGACATCAAAGAATGTAGGCGGAAATATCATTTCGAGCTTGCATAGTATTATTGGGATATCCTGCTCTAATTGCTCTAATCTTCTCAAATTCAACGTCTTGGAACACAACTCCTTGAAAAAGAATCCCAACTCAATTAATGCATTGGAGACATCTTTACACTTGAACCCACGAATTGCCACCGGTAGTAGATGTTGAAGAAGAACATGACAATCGTGACTTTTCATGCCCAATACCTTACAATCATTGATATTTACACGTCGCGTGATGTTTGATGCAAAACCATCTGGAAACTTTACATCCTTTAATCATTCACATAAACTCTTTTTCTCATCCTTGGACATTGTGTAGCAAGCTGGTGGTATCTTATATTTATCACCATTCGGAACTAGCCACAATTCATCCCTTATCCCCATTTCCTTCAAGTCCATTCGAGCGCTCGGACTATCCTTTGTTTTTCCTTCGATGTTCATTATTGTTCCCATGACATTATCACAAATATTCTTCTCGATGTGCATCACATCCAGATTGTGCCTCAGCTTCAATGTTCGCCAATATGACAACTCAAAGAAAATGCTCTTTTTCCTCCAATTTAAGGAGTTTTTAGCAAGCTTCATCTTCTTATTATTCAGTCTCTTTCCAAATTTTACATCTTTGACTGCCTTCATTTGAGTTAATATGTCGTCCCCAGATAGACGCTTAGGTTTCGACCGCATGTCCTCCTTACCATCAAAATCCTTAACTCTTTTTCGCCATCTATGCTTCCGAGGGAGGAAGCGACGATGGCCCATATAACAAATCTTTTTCCAGTTCTTCAAATAATATGAAGTTGTTTCCTTGTTGCACGTAGGACATGCCATCTTTCCTTTCGTACTCCACCCAGACAAGTTCCCATAGGCAGGAAAGTCATTAATTGTCCATAACAATGCTGCATGCAACCGAAAATTTTCTTTCTTCGACGCATCATATGTCTCCACACCGTCTCCACACAAATCTTTTAACTCATCTATCAACGGGCGCAAATACACGTCGATGTCATTTTCAAGAGACTTTGGGCCTGGAATAAGTAAGGACATCATGAAGAATGGTTCTTTCATGCATTTCCAAGGCGGCAGATTATACGGAATAAGTATAACCGGCCACACGCTGTAACCCGTACTCATGTTTCCAAATGGGTTAAAACCGTCACTAGCCAGTCCAAGCCGTACATTTCGAGGATCGTCGGCAAACCAACTGTGATTCTCATCAAATTCTTGCCACTCTTCAGAATCTGCTGGATGCCTTAATACCTTCTCCCTTGCGTCTGTAGTGCGCTTCTCTTTATGCCACCTCATATCAGAAGCTGTCTTCCTACACATAAATAACCTCTGTAGCCTTGGTTTTAGTGGAAAATAACGCAAAACCTTGTGCGGGATCTTCTTACCCCTAACATTTACTTGTTTGTATCTAGACTCTTTGCATTTTGGACATGTATCATCATTCTCATGCTCCTTCCAGAAAAGTATACAGTCATTCTTACACGCATGTATGGACACATATCCGAGTCCCAGGTCCCGCAAAACCTTCTTAGCTTCATAATAGGACTTTGGCAATGTCTCTCCTTCAGGAAGTATATCTTTAATGAACTCAAGTATCATGTTGAATGATTTGTTGCTCCAACCATTCATTAGCTTCAAATGTAGCAACTTTATCAAGCACGACAACATTGAATATTTTTGGCAGCCCGGATACAATTCACGCTCAGCATCTCTCAATAAGCACGTAAATTTATCCGTTTTCCCTTCCCCTATTGTCACATCTACAGTATGGTTGTATTTTAATGCTCCCACATAATTATCCATAGATGTTCCTGCGCACAAGTCTTCTATAACGTTTTGCATGGCATTAGAACACATATCTTCATCTTCCACCATATCATCATTATCATCCTCAATCATTGGGGCTTCATTAGTTTCACCATGATGATACCATTGCGTATATGTCCTATCCATCCCATTATCATACAAATGCACATGCACTTCATTTATATCTTTGTAGTACAAGTTGCTGCACTTGCGACACGGGCATCGGGTGCTATTAAGTCCGCCTGTATGACGTCTTGCCACCTTCATGAACTCCTCAATTCCTTCTAAATATTCTTTCGAAGCCCTATTCTTAATTTGTATCCAACTCCTATCCATGTTTGTGTCCCTATTACAATTTAAATAAAGACATTAGTCTTCATTTCATACCCCAAAAATAGATATTTGATAATTTTGTTGGACGCGGACGGCCTACTAAATTACCTTGTTATTGTACCATACTCTTGCAGACTACGGTAAGTGAGGGAGGAAGGATCGCCCTCAACATAAAGATCAGACGGTGATTCATTAGTTCAAAGGCAGTTTGATATAAGTGACAAGGCTAGTAATGGGCCCTGAATAGGCCTAGCTAAACAAGTTTAAAATTCGAGCATGAACCAACCTCAGTCCTTCCCTTTGTTGGGCCTATAATTGGTCAGCTGGGCCTGGTGATGTTCAGGACTCAGCTCCTCAGTTCATGGGTTGGACCTGGATATGCATCAAACCGGTCCAACCTTATTCTAAGCCTAAATTACTAAAAAAAATTCGAGGACTGATCTCCTAGTGTCTTATAAATATTTAAGCAGATCAACGGTCCATCCAATTGCTTAACTAACCACAGAGGGGTCAAGTGCAAGTCTAGTCAATTAATCAAAATGATAATAGCCATGCATTTTTCATTAGCAAAATAGTGATATAAATTTTATTAGTCGGATGATAAATAACACTCATGGAGCACAAACACATTGAGATGATAAATAATATTGGGGCTCACATGCAGAGATGGTCGGATGATCAAAATTAACACTTATAATTAGTAATCTAACACATAAAATCAAACTTGTAGCCCATTAGGACAAAGAGAAAATGCAAATACCAGCTTGATCCAAAACTTCTGGGCCCCAAAAAGTTTTCAACAGTAAGTGTTCAATCTACACTTTTTCTTGTGGTGTGATCCACCTAAAATTTGGATCTGCCACATTTTTTGGCTTATAACTTAAAATGAGTTGGAAAAATGAATGAACGACATAGATAAAACACATACACCATGATTGGTCTTGAAGAGCACACTATCATGACTGGTCTTGAAGAGCACACTAGCTAGCTGGCCAGGGGTCATTAGCTAGCTGGCCAGGGGTCATTAGCCAACTGGATATTCATTAGTCAATCATTCGTAGGCCACAGAAGATTCAGATAAAGCAAATGTCTTCAGTGTTTTCAGTTCATCCGAGTAGAAATTACCTTATGAGCCATCTGGATGGCATATAAAAATCATGGTGGACTATGGAGAAGTTTTAATCGGAGGCATTTCCCCACCCACTATTTCCTATTGTGCGGTCCACTTTGAGTTTTGGATCTCAATTTTGAGCCTATGTAATGACGTGATCTGGCAAAGTGGATGGACGGAGTAGATTTCTCACAAACATCACTATGGAGCCCGGTTGGCTTCCTATTGCCAAAAGCTTTCTCGGATTGCCTGAGGGTAGCACATCACGTACGGGCCCATCCTCAACCAACAACATGCAACCTGATAGTGGGGCTCATCTTGTTGTGTCTGTAGTATACCACACCTTTCATCCATTTTTCCAGCTCATTTTAGGGTAAGAGCCGACAATGAAGTAGATACACATCTCTGGTGAACTACACTACAAGAAATAATGGTGATTGAACGCCCACCATTAAAAACTCTCTACGTTGTGGCCCACCTTACAACCGTTACTGGCTGAATTTTTCTAATTTTTCTCTGAATTAGAAAATCTATGCAATATTTTCAACCAGACGGAAAGCTCAGATCTCACGCACGAGTTACATAGTGTAATCCTTGCCTGCGTGTGTACGGGCAGGTCTTCATGCGCGTGTGGTATTAGCAAATCTGTACAATAGCAGTGGCTGTAATAAAGCTTAGTGTATCGCACTCAAATTGCACACGTGTTATACATGTGAGTGCAGTTAAACTACCCCAGATATGAGACTGATGGGACATAACTACAAATCAAGATTGATTAAGTAATCCTGACCGTTGATGAATCAAATCAAGATGGTCTTACACTACATTTTAGAGGTTCTTATTTCAAAGGTTTAGATTAACCAATCAAGGCCATATTTGGGTATTGAATAATCCTCAGTGGAACCCTTATATCAAACGGTCCAAAATGATTATAGGTGGACCCATTAGGACCTCATTTCGAAATTTTGACGGTCATAAGCTACGAAAATTTGTACTGGATCACAGTCCGATGATGATTGACAAGCTGTATTTCCACCTATCGTACGCTAAATAAAAGAAAAACGATATTGTACTCCCCTAAGTACCATAAGCTTGATGTACAGCTCCATTTATGAATAGGTTGGATGGGAAATAAACATTACGGTGGGCCCTAGGAAAGTTTCAACGGCGACCATCATTATCACCGCTTCTTCCTGTGGTGTGGTCCACTTGAGCCTTGAATTTGAGTCACCACATTCTGTGGGCCCCACCATGATGTACGTGTTGTATCCACACCATCCATCCATTTGGAGAGATCATTTTAGGTCATTGGCCAAATAATGAGGCAGATTCAAACTTCAAGTGGACCCCACCACAGAAAACAGTGGGGATTGAATGCCCACCATTAAAAAATGCTTTGGGCTACAGAGGTTTTCGATCAAGCTGATATTTCTGTTTTCCCTTATTCCTTGTCGGTGCTAACTTATAAATAGGTTGGATCTCAAATAAACATCATGGTGGGCCCTAGGAAGGTTTCAATGGTGGCCGTCATTGACCCCACTACTTTCTGTGGTGGGAACTTTGGATCTGCCTCGTGCCATAAAATGATCTCTCAAAATGGATGGAGAGATCATGGTGGGGCTCACAGAATAGCTAATCCGCGTCCTTGAATTTGCCTAACTTTTTGTCCTGCTCCATAAAATGCGATGGACGGTGTGGACAAGGATGTGGATTACGTCCCGCCCCTACCGTCCGGGCAGACCTGAGGAGGGGCCCACCCTGATGTATCCATTTATCCACTCCGTCGGACGGTAATCCGACCCGGTGTGGGGGGGGTGGGAGGACGCAATCCTCGTCCTGGATAAAACCCTCCTGCCCGTTCCCAGCTGGAGACGGACGGGGTAGGACGCAACCCGCACTCTGGATCTGCCCCTTTTTAGGGGCACATGCCCGAAAATTACTATTCAAAATAAATGAATGGTGTAGATAAAACATGTACATCACGGTGGGCCTGCCAGGACCGAGTCCATCCTGTCAAGTGCAGGACAACCGCATCCACGGCATTTGACGATTGACAAGCTGTATTTCCACCTATCATGGATTGACTTGATTCTTAAGCCCATGGCCCACCATTGAATGTTGCATCCAACTGATGGAGTAGATGTTCAACACACATCACGGTGGGTCCCACACAGCTCGACTTCAAGTGCCCAAAAAAAATCTTGCTAGTGCACTTATCTCCTCATTTTTTTAATACTTGAGCATTCCTACAAATTCTATTTACCACGGAGAGAGATTGGATACATTGAACAGGAAGAAGAGTTTTTCATGCCTTGATGACAGAAGAAAATTAGATATCCATACCTCTAAGTATGAATGAAGAAATCCACGCCAAATGGTTGATGCTCTTCACCAAACCTCCTTTCTTCCTAACACCGAACTAAGTCCTGGATTTGCCTTGACTCACCACAAGACTCAGTCCCGACTCGAACCAAGTTGCACAATGCGGCCCTAAAGCTTACAATCTCTATTATGAGCTATTGAGTCATGAACTCTGTCTGTTTTAAATTGAGCCGGAGGAAACTATGGAAAGAAGAAGAAGAAGATGAAGCGTTTCGTCGCTTCGTCTTCTAGTGTGGATTGCGTTCTACCTACCTGTCTCCAGTTGTGAAAATGCAGGGGCTCCGAGTGGCCATCGTGATGTATAGGTTTTATCCACACCGTCCATCCATTTTTACTTATCATTTCCAATTATAGGCCCGAAAATAAGTCAGATCAGAGAAACAGGTGGGCCATACAATGGGGATTAAACTCTTACCGTTGAAAACTTCTTGGGGCCACAAAAGATTTGGATCAAGCTTATATATTTTATTTCCCTTCATCCAGGTCTATGTAAGTAGTTTACAAATAGGTTGGATCGCATATACATCGAGGTGGTCCCCAAGTTAAAGGTCGTGTACCGTTTTGGGTTAGTCCCGGAGTCACGAGCGCAAATTACCTCTTATGGTAACAGATTAGGGGCGCCACTTGGGTGAGACACTGAACGTAGGGCCCACCTGAATGTATTCGTTGTAGATCCATGCCATTAATCTGATTTTCCAGCTTATTTTATGCTATAGTACAAAAAATGAAGACGATGGAAATTTCAAGTGGACCACAACATGACGGTGGACTCCAGAAAGTTTTTAATGGTAAGGGTTCAATGAGCGCTGTTTCCTATGGTGTGGTCCACTTAAACTTTTCATCTGCTTTATTTTTGGCACTGCATCCTAAAATACTATGAAGAAACATATAAACGGCATGGATCTACAATGAATACATCCAGGTGGGCCCCAGGTTCAGGTCCTACCACATCACTGGTTTCGGGGTCTCATCCCAGTTGCGCCCACAAATCAGTGGGTGTTACACGGAGTTGGATTGCATGCGGAGTAACTCCGCACGCCCTTATCGTGCTGAGTAAACTCAGTTGGGCCACCTAGGATGTATGTACTTTATCTATTCCGTTCATATGTTTTTCCAGATTATTTTAGTGGTTGAGCCCAAAATTTAAGCATATCAAAATCTCAAGTGGACCATGCCACGGGAAACAGTGGGAATAATGATTTCCACCGTTGAAACCTTCCCAGGCCCTACAGTGATGTTTATTTGTCATCCAACCTGTCCATAAGATCACATGGATATGGATGAAGGGAAAACACAAATATCATCTTGATCCAAAACTTCTGTGTCCTCCGAGAATTTTTCAATGGTAGACATTCATTTCACACATTTCTTGTGGTGTGGTCCACTTTAGATTTTGATATACTTCATTTTTCGGCACCATACCTAAAATTTTCTTTTAAGATGGATGGACGGAGTGGATAAAATACATAAACCACTGTGGGCCCCACAAAGTTTACTCCGCACGCTAGCGTGCGGAGTTACTCAGTACGCAATCCGCTTCCGTGTTACACGGCACAAATTAGATGTTACCTTGGGAACAGCTTAGTGGGTGTTACCCCTACCGTGTGGGGCCCATATTGATGTATTTTTTTATATATCTACGCCATCTATCTGTTTTTTCATATCATTTTAGGATGTGATCTAAAACACTAGGAAGATTCAAATCTCAGGTGGACCATACCAATAGAAACAGTGATGAATAACCATTAAAAACGTATTGTGGGCCATAAAGGTTTTGGATCAATCTGATATTTATATTTTCCCTTCATCAAGAACTTATTAACATTATCAAGAGCTTGGATTGTAAATAAACATTACCAAAACCTTACAATGAGCTCTTTGGAATTTTAATGGTGAGGCACTAAATCACCACTGTTTCCTGTGGTATGGTCCACATGATATTTGGATCTGCATAATATTTGGTACTTCATCCTAAAATGGACTGACGAATTGGATAGACGGTGTTAATATACAACTAATCATCAAGGTGGGCCAAATAAGCTGTTCGCATACGGGGAGATGGGTGAGAGTAGGATGCAATCCACGTCCGGGAGTCATGGGATTTTTACTGCATACCGGAAGCGGATTGTGTACTGAGTAACTCCGCACGCCAGCGTGCAGAGTAAACTCTGTGGGGCCCATAGTGATTTACATATTTTATCCACTCCGTCCATCCATCTTAACAAAAAAATTTAGGTATGGTGCAAAAAAATGAAGCATATCAAAATTTAAACTGGACCGCACAACAAGAAATGTGTGAACTGAATGTCTACCATTGAAAAATTCTCGGAGGACACAGAAGTTTTGGATGAAGCTGATATTTTTATTTTCCCTTCATCCATATCCATGTGATCTTATGAACAGGTTAGATGACAAATAAACATCACTGTAGGGCTTGGGAAGGTTTCAACGGTGGAAATCATTATTCCCACTATTTCCCGTGGCATGGTCCACTTGAGATTTGGATATGCTTTAATTTTGGGCTCAACCACTAAAATGAGCTGGAAAAACATATGGACGGAATAGATAAAGTACATACATTCTAGGTGGGCCCAACTGAGTTTACTCCGCACGATAAGAGCGTGCAGAGTTACTTCGCATGCAATCCGATTCCCTGCAAACCATCCTAGGCCACTGTGATGTTTTCGTGCCGTCAAACCTATCCAAACCTGATCTCCTTAGGTCCACCACGAGTTGAACAGAACGATGGACGGATTAGATCTCTCACATGAACCCACCTACAAGTGTATAAAATAAACCATAGGGTCCCACGCTTCCTCATTTTAGGCCATGGGTCCTGATTGATATCGACCCCATGAGGTGGGCCACTGCTGGGAAACGGTGGAGATTGAATGGCCACCATTGGAAACGGTGGACCACACCATGGGAAATGGTGGAGATTGAATGGCCACCAATGGAAAAGGGTGAGGCCACTGCTGCTGCACGTGTGGGCCCCATCGTGAGGTTTATATGCCACCTAACCTGTGGGGTCCACTTGAGGTTGGACGATGTGGATACAATACATACATCATGGTGGGACTCATAAATTTTGGTGGAAGCCATAAAATGATCCCTCCAAATGGTTGGACGGTGTGGATACAATACATACATCATGGTGGGACCCATAAATTTTGGTGGAAGCCATAAAATGATCCCTCCAAATGGTTGGACGGTGTGGATAAAATACATACATCATGGTGGGCCCTACTATCATGAAATAGTGAGGCAATGATGCTTACAGTTGAAGCCTTCCTTAGGCTCACCTTGATGTTTGCTTGCTACCTAGACCTCACAAGTATGGGTGAAGGGGAAAACATAACTATCAGTTTTATTCAAAACTCCCCATTCAGGTGCCACATTGTAGGCAGCCAATGGCACTCAAGATCCCCCGAGCACTGTGTATTCCCCCTGAACATTGTGGATTCCTCCTGAGCACAATGTGGAGGGTCAAATAATGCACCACACAGTGTGGGTCTATGTAACCTTATCAACAGGTTGGAGTCAAATAATACACCACGGTGGGCCCCCACAGAAGGTTTCAATGGTGGACAACCATCACCGCTGCCAACTGCAACAGGGTCCACTTAAGTTTTGGATCTACCTCATATGTGGGCCCTACCCGAAGTCTTAGTTTGAGTGACCTTATGGGTAAGGTAAATGGCAAATATCTATCACGGTGGGCCCTAGAGGAGGTTTCTACAGTGGGAGTTCCAATCACCGTTGTTCCCTTGTGTTCCTTAATTTGGTGGGGTGCACTGGAGCTTTGAAGCATTCTCGTTTTGGGGCTCGTCCCAAGAAATGAGCTGGCAATGTAGATGGACAACATGGATAAAATACCTACATCAAGGTGGGCGGGTGGGCATCTAATAGACAATGTGCGGAAGCATGTTGCCTGCAAGTGTTGAGGCAAGAATTAAAAGTGAAGAAATGAAGAAGGGAAGAAGAATAAAGAGAAATCAATAAGAAAACAAGGATGAAATTAAAGATGATTCCGGAGACCTATCTTTCTCCCTTCGGGTTGAGCGTACTTTATATAACTCCCGTAAGTGGATGTCGCGATAGATGATGTTAACATGGAGCAGAAGGCCCTTCTCTCTCCCTTCAGGTTGAGAACTTGGTGCAATCCCTAGAAGTAGTAGATGTACTGGGTGATACTATCATTTTGGAATATCATGGAGTTCTATGAACATCACAAAGGAATGAAGCCTAGTCTGGTTGACTTGTCTCAATCATGAACAGAAACACTATCTTGACTTGGATGATCATTCAACCATTTTCTTGTCATCTGGACAGGATGAAAGAAGAATAGGGCAAAGCTATTTGTGCTTTCCCTTCATCTAGGTACATGTGACCTAATCAACAGGTTGGATGGAAAATAAACAATACAATGGATCACCATTGTTTTCCCGTTGTATGGTCCGGTTGACATTTTTATCTACCTCATTTTTCGCCTCATGCTCTAAAATGATTCGTAAAAATGGATGGATGGTCAACAGCATTTTTTGTCATTCGATTGATTGGGAGTCGATCAAGCGATCGTCGGTGATGTGCACCATTCAATCATCGATCGGGGACTTGATGACACGATATATGGTGGTTTGTACCATTCAATTGTTGATTGGAGGTTGGTCGGATAGTCGACAACATTATGTGACATCTGATTGTTGATTGGAAGGTTGATCGGGCGATCATTGGTAATGCGCATTGTTTGATCATCGATCGGGAACTTAATGAAGCGATCTACGTTGGCTTCCACCATTTAATCAATGAGCACACGAGCAGATGAAGGAAAACTATTCATAAGAGTTTGAATTTTTTATCACCTTTATCCAAAACTTTAAATCTTAATTTTTTATTAAGATTTTGAATTTCATTCAAACATTGTCAATTTTTTCTTACTTCAAAACCTTTTTTAATCGAAATCACAATTTTTTAAACTTTTCAATTTTCTTTTTCAAAATCTTAGTTTTCTTCTTAAATCACATTTTTTTTTTCAAACTTTTCCATTTCTTTAAAAGTCAATTTTATTCAAACTTCTCAATTTCTTTTTTCAAAATCTCATTTTTATCAAACTTCTCAATTTTTTAAAAATATGAATCTTAATTTCTTTATAAAAATCTCAATTTCTTTTTTTTAAAAACTTCAATTTTTAGATCTCAATTTTTCTCAAAGATTGTCAATTACATTTCAAACTTCGCAACTTCTTTTTTTCAAAATCACAATTTTTTAACTTCTCAGTTTTCATTAAAATTGTCAATTTTTCAAAATATATTTTTTTATTCTCAATTTTGTAACAATCTTTACTAATTTTATCAATTACTTTCTCATTTTTTCTAAATTTTATTATTAATCTTATTATCAATTTTTATAAGTTTTATTCTCAATTGTATCATATATTATATTTTATATGGACTATTAGCGACGAAACAAATTACTTTTTGCCACGACACAAATTCGTCGCAAAACTCAATATTTAACGACAAAAATGAAGCTCGTCGTTAAAAGATACTTTTTGCGACGACCTCTGTCTTCGCAAACAATATTTTTTGAGACGGCACCCAATTCGTCGCTAAAAGTTTTTTCTGCCACCGCTTATTAGCGACAATTTGAAATGTCGTTGCAAATAGTCACTTTTTGCGATGGAACCATATTCGTTGCAAATAGTAAAATGGTGCTTTTGCGACGAGTCCAACAAGTTAATCGCTAAATTATTTTTTTACGATGGGACGCAATTCATTGCAAAAAGTCTCTTTTAGTGACAATAATGAAAGGTCGTCGCTAAAAGTCATTCCCGCCACCATGAATAATTCGCGCGAGATTTATTTTATGACGGCAGTAGCAGGTCGTTGCAAAAAGTAGATTCTTAACGTAGTCACTTTTCGCAATGAAATGATATTCGTCGTAAATAGTAAAAATGGTTCTTTTGCAACGAGTTTTAATTCGTTGTAAAAATGGTTTTTAGAACAACAACTGAAACTCGTTGTTAAAAGTCTTTCCCGCCACCACGGAAAATTCGCGCACGATTTGTTTCGCGACAATGGTAGCAAGTTGTCGCAAAAAATTAGCTTACTAGCGACGACTTATAATTTCATCGCAAATAGTCTTTTTTGCGATGGAACCATATTAGTCGCAATTAGTAAAATGGTGCTTTTGCGACGAGTCCAACAACTTAGTCGCTAAATAATTTTTTGCGACAGGACGCAATTCATCGCAAAAAGTCGCTTTTAGTGACAATAATGGAAGGTCGTCGCTAAAAGTCATTCCCGCCACTGTGAATAATTCGCGCGAGATTTATTTTACGACGGTAGTGGCAGGTCGTTGCAAAAAGTAGATTCTTAACGTAGTCACTTTTCGCAATGAAATGATATTCGTCATAAATAGTAAAAATGGTTCTTTTGCAACGAGTTTTAATTCGTTGTAAAAATGGTTTTTAGCAACAACAACTGAAACTCGTTGCTAAAAGTATTTCCCGCCACCACGGAAAATTCGCGCGCGATTTTTTTCGTGACAATGGTAGTAAGTTGTCGCAAACAATTAGCTTACTAGCGACGACTTAAAATTTCATCACAAATAGTCTTTTTTGCGATGGAACCATATTAGTCGCAATTAGTAAAATGGTGCTTTTGCGACGAGTCCAACAAGTTAGTCGCTAAATAATTTTTTGCGACAGGGCGCAATTCATCACAAAAAGTCGCTTTTAGTGACAATAATGGAAGGTCGTCGCTAAAAGTCATTCCCGCCACCTAAATAGTAAAAATGGTTCTTTAGCAACGAGTTTTAATTTGTCGTAAAAATGGTTTTTAGCAACAACAACTGAAACTCGTTGCTAAAAGTATTTCCCGCCACCACGGAAAATTCGCGCGCGATATTTTTCACGACAACGGTAGCAAGTTGTTGCAACAAATTAGGTTACTAAAGACGACTTAAAATTTTGTCGCAAATAGTCCTTTTTGCGATGGAACTATATTCGTCGCAAATAGTAAAAATGATGCTTTTGCGACAAGTTTAACTAATCGTCGTAAAAATCTTCTTTTCACGACGACTTTTGCGTCATTGAAAAATTATTTTTTTTTGCGACGGTAATCAGTTCGTTGCTAAAAATGGCCTTTAGCGATAACAATTGAAAATCATCGCTAACAGTCCTTCCCGCCACATTTTTTATTCTTCCCACCACATTTTTTATTGAAAAAATTTGTGGGAAAATATTTCCACCAAGTTTTTGCAACGATAATTGCGTCTCGCCGCAAAAAACATAATGTTTTGCGACGCCTTTTCTATTTGTCGCAAATAATCATTTGTTTGCAACGAGTTTTGAATCTCATCGCAAAAAATGGACTTTTTGCGACGAAATGTGACTCATCGCTAAAAAAGTCGCGGCAAAATGTCTAGTTTGTTGTAGTGTTGGATAGCAAATAAGCATTCCAATGGCCCTTAAGAAGTTTTAATGGTGGGTATTCAACCACCACTGTTTTTTATGGTGTGGTCCACCTAAAATTTCCATCTACTTCATTTTTTATCATGCCATAAAATGAGCTGTCAAAATGGATGGACAGTGTGGATGTAAGGCACATACATCACAGTGGGCCCACGATCAAGGATTCACCCACCTCACGTGTCACGCCCCGAAATCTGGACACAGAGTGTGCACCCTCAGGCCCAGTTTATGGGGTATGACTTGTGCACAAAAGCACTTAATTCAAAAATCAAACTATTATAGAGGCATGGGATCATATGTGTACTAAGTTCAAATTATCATTTGACAAAAATTAAATAAAAATACAATCCATACATAATGGTCCACCCATTTGGGACTTATTAATAATGTCATCAAACGAAAATAAAACATAAAAATAATAGAACAATCTAAATGTCTTGATTCGTAGCAGCCACTTCTTCCTTCATTAAGATACTTAGTGGATTCCTCTACTTGTTCAGATTCCTGCTCATGTATATCATATGTACCATCTGTATATATTACTTCCGTCAGCAGGGAAGTCCAGTGAGTAAACCCATCATGATTCACACCCGTCCAAATAAGTAGTACATCCAAATACAGCCTTACAATTAAATTTACACTATAGATGCAATAATGTTATACAAGATGATATGATGCTTCAAGTGGGCATTACTCAGTCTTCCACTTGCTTCGATTGGATCCCATCAATCGGCTCCCCCTTCCTTGTAGGGCAGACTTCCACATATTAGTGGGCTTCCAGGATGGTCCCTAAGTAACCGGGTACTTAAGTACCTACCAATCTTCCAGGGCGATGCTCTAGGATAACAATATATGAATGCATTAAGCGTATGGCATGTCGTATTCAATAATCATCTCCCTGATTGAAAGGTAACAGATAATTCATTCATCTCTCCTTTTGAAAGGCACATATATATTAGTCAATCATCTCTCCTTCTGAGAGGCACATATCATTCGTGTCATCTCTCATATTGGAAGGCACATACATATTATTTGTCATTCTTTTCATTCAACATGTAAAAGTAATAAAATGCATTGACATATATGCATAACATCATCATAATCAACACAAGTCACCCCAAACATAGCATTACACAACAACAACCTACTTTATTCAAATGAATATGAAACATGTTGGGATTTACTCACCTATTGATAATGGCCGTTACTTTGTTAATTTTGTCACGTCCTGAGTAGAATCGGTCCTGAATCTACAATAAATGTAATTTATATTTATTCATCACCAATCTAGCCTTAATATACTTATTTTCAATTTGAATTATACTTTATTGAGATTTGGTTCCTTAATGGACGGTCCAGATTTGATTATTGTGACCCACTTTTCCAAAAGGAATTGCCCTTTTACTATTTTTCTGATGGTACGGCCCACTTGACTGGTGGGTCATCCTATACTTGGTTACAAGTTCCCCAATGGTACACTACCAAATATGATTGATTATATTTTGCAAGGAATTTGTCGTAGGATATCCTAAAATGATCTATTTATGGGAATCCATACTGTACCTCCCCACTATTTCACTTGGCATGGCCCGCCTGGAAATCTGATTGGGCTGATTTTTTGTCACAAAACTAACAATTCATTACTCCAGAGATTGGGTGGATAGGATTTTCCAAAGACTACACAGTGGGGCCCATAAGCTCCCAACTAGTGGACAGGTGTTGTCCCCACTGTTTGTCTTGGTATGGCCCACTGGAATATCCTATACGGGTCATTTTTTGTCCTTAACCAGAAAACTTATTTATTAAGATATTTAACGGATTAGATTTCTCAAAATGTCATCAAATGGGTCCCAAAAGTGGACAGCAATCCAAAATCGGACTGCCTCAACCATGTGTGGTGGTGTGGGCCACCTGAGATTCGGATTTATCTGATTTTTGGACCCAGGCTGTAAAATATTATAATACAACATATGGTCGGCTTAGATCCACTGATTTCATCACACTGGGATCCATGAGTGGACCGCTGTCCAAGCCCAGAATTTTTATCTTTTTAATTTCATTTTTATTTTATAATTTTTCACAATTAATTTGTTTCAGGTCGTGTGGCCCATTCCAACCTCAGTTGGTTCCAAATTCGGACACTAGTCCTAAAATGAGATGTAGAAATAAATGGACGGAGTGGATGCACAAAATACATCAAGGTGGGTCCCATGAGTGGGGCCCCCACTTCACTTTTTAAAATGTCGATGGAGCCACTTTTTTTTCTTTTTATTATTATTATTATTATTTAGGCTATATATGATGTTTTACAAGAGATCTGGTCCGACCATTGGGTCAGCCACCTCATTGTGGGCCCAATAATGTTTTGGAATAAAATAATTTATCATAATTAATTTAATAATTAAATAAAACAATAATAAATGAATTTTAAAGGCTATCATTCATTCAATCGATGTGGCCCATCTGAAGGTCCATTCGATCTGAATTTTGTGGCCCATGTACATTTTGGCCTTATGGTCATTATGATCCGTCCAGATCGATTCCTGGCCCACCCAAATGGTCCCCACCAGTCACGATCACATATTCAAGGGTTAAGATAAACATAAGATCCCTAGATCCGTACAATGAACGGACAGACGATCCGACCCGTTCATTAGTTGGATCTGGCCTACTTAAATGAAATAAAAAGAACACCTACTTGAATTAGTCGCAAGATCCCTCCATTCCTCATTGTTTCTCTTATTTTCTTTCCTTTCTTTTACGATGATGAAATACTTCTTTCTCTTTTTAAAGAGAAGTTCTTGCTCAAGAAAGCTTTAACCAACTAGTCCATGTTTTCTTTTTGTTTATTAATGAAAAATTAATTCATTTAACTCTATTTTCTATCATTACAAAAACAATTTAAACGACAATAATTTTTCGGGTCGTTACATCACGCCATGCAGAGGAATGTCACTATTATATTGTGGACACTAGAAGTGATGATGTGTTAAAATGTCTGAAAAATAGCATAAAAGACATTTTGGAGAACTGTATTACCTCAAATGTGTGATGATGAAACCAAAGAAAGCCTATAAAATGTTGACTCTCTAACTTTAAACGAAAAGTGAACAGTGTATGTTTTAAAAGTGAACACTGTATAATTTATTAAATGTGTGCATATTGTTGGGATTTCAAAATACATCAAAAAGAAAGATTTGAAATATCTCTAATTCCAATTGCCTCCAAATTCAAGATTGACTAAACGCTAAAAGTAGCTATATGGATTTGAAATAATCTCATTTACCACCAAATCTAAGGTGCCAAACGAGGCGTTAGAGTTTGAGTTTCATAGGAGAGAAATATCTCAAATAAAGCCATAATACTTATATTTATAGACCTATAGACATTTTACTTAGTGAAACATAACTTAAAAACAACTCATATTTAAGGTTGTGAACAAGTCAGGCCTAAGATAGGTCGCAGCCTGGATTTTGAACTATTTTGAGCTGGGTCACCAGGCTAGCCCTATTCAAAATTTTGATTCTTCATGCCCAAGCTCAGCCCATCGACACACCTATTGCTGTTCCTCTTATGCTTCCAAAATGCACAGGAGTACTAAATTATCATACTCCCTCCTTAATAGAAAAATTCAATATATACTAGTTAATCTAATTAATCCAATGTAAGACTTCTGTGAATATGATGTCATGCCAAATTCAAAAACAGATGGAACAATGGTATATCTCAATCTCAAACCTTTTGTCCTAAATTGCTCAAATTTGATTTGGTATATTAGATCATTATGTATACGCACACAAATTCCAAAATGGTTAAATTGTTAGTTTGATTTGATATATTTGATTACTATGTATACTGGCACAAATTCTAATGCACCGATGGTGATTCCCATGTCATATTTTGGAATGGACTGAATTTTATTTTATAAATTGGATTAATTAAAGCATGCTGAAAATTTTAATATATAACATATAAATTATTTTTCAAATCATTTTAATTTGTTAAATTGCTCAAATTTGATTTCGTATATTTGATTACTATGCATATATGTATGCACAAATTCCAATGCACCGATCATGATTCCTATTCATATTTGGAATGGATTGAATTTTATTTTATAAATTGTATTAATTAAAGCCTGCAGAACATATTTAATATATAAATTATTTTTCGAAACCATTTAAAAAGAAAATTTCTGAGTGCGCACCTTAGATGAGGCTTTCAACTTGGGTGAGACCCAGAACCAGCGACGTGGGTAAGACCCTGACTATAGGGCCCATCTTGATACATGCATTGTTTATCCACACCGTCCATCTGTTTCCAGCTTATTGTAGGCCATAGGCCCTAAAAATGAAACAGATACAAATTTCAGGTGGACCACACCACAAGTAACAGTTGTTAATGACCATTGAAAACCTTTAGTGACCACAAGTTTTAGATCGTGCTGATATTTCTTTTTGACTTTCATCTAGATCTGTATGACCTTATCAATAGGTTAGATGGTCAACAAAGCTTTTAATTGTGAAAGTTCAATGATCACTGTTTCCTGTGCTGTGGTCTACCTGAGACTTGTATTTTTGGGACTATACCCTAAAATACTGGAAAAACAGATGAACAACGTCGATATACAATGCGTACATCAAGGTGGGGAGAGGATTAGGTGAGACCCCGGATCCACCAAGGTGGGTGGGACCCTTGACTATGGGGCTCACCGTGATGTGTATTCCTTAAATCCACACCGTCCAAACATTTTGAAAGCTCATTTTAGGGCATCCAACCAGAAATGAAGATGACTCAAATCTTAGATGGACCACACCACAGGAAAAAGTCCTGATTGAATCCCCACCATTAAAAAATTCATGGATTCCACTGTAATTTTTATTTTCCATCCAATTAAGGTCACAAACACCAATATGAAGAGACCACACAAATATCATATTGATCCAAGGCTTTTGTGGCCCACAATAAGTTTTTAATGGTCAATCACCACTGTTTCCTGTAGCTGTGGTCGATCTGGGATTTTGGACTGCTTCATTTTTTAGATCATGCCCTAAAATGAGCTTTCAATATGGATGGACGGTGTGGATGTAGCCACATACATCACAGTGGGCCCCAACATCAGGGGTCCCACCCACCTCGGTGGATCCGGGGTCTCACCTAATCCGCTCCCATCAAGGTCGGCCCTCCGGTCAGGGTCTCACCCACATCCCTGGTTCAGGGGATCACAACAATCTCTTAGATCTAGAAATTCTTTAATATCAGGTTAATCAGCACATTCAAATTCACGTGGAAAACAATTTTTCAATCAACAAATATGGACCGTTCATCAATTTCTCTAAAACCATCAATATTACTTATATCGTGTGGCTAATTGATAATCAGATCCCTCTGATTTTGAGAAAAGGCATCTACAAATGTAGGGACCCATCTGATCAGAAATACTCCTCTGTGCCGGCCTAACCCGAATACCCGATTGGGATGGGTCACCCTAATCCTCTGAAATCAAGATCTGTGGGGCCAACCATGTTGAATTTGTAAAATCCACTCGGCCCATCAGATTCTATCCTTGATTCTAGACCCTGGGGGAAAAATCTTCCATAACCACAAACTCAGGTGGGTCCACACCAATGGAAACAATGGGGAAGGGATGCCACCCATAGGTCTGAGTGTGAGGTGACCATGGTGTGTATGAGTGTTTTCCACCCCGTGTAGAACTGCAATAGCATACCTCACTGGTGTTAATTTCACAAACTTTCATGACATCCACCCCGTCCATCAGATGTGCTGCCTCATTTCAACCCTTGAATCCAAAAATCATGATAATCAAAAACTCTGGTAGGCCACAACAGTGGAAACAGTTGGGATAGAATGCATACCATTAGTCGTGTGGGTCTGACCGTAGTGTTTATATGCCACCCAATCCATTCAACCGATGTGCTTCGTCAAGATGAAAGAATTACCCGAAAATCACAATATTCCAAAACTCAGGTGGGCCATACGAAGTGAATTTAGAGGTTTTAGGTATAATACTTTGGGTGGCCTACCTAAGCATTAAATCAGCTTGATTTTTGGGTTCAAGGAACAAGGGGTGGTTTACCTGATTGACGACCTGGATTTCATGCATGTTAGGTCATTGACCCCATGTCAAAGAATGTAACCAAGGTAGGTAACTAGGCGAGGCATTTGCTCAAGTACATCCAGATGTATTGCAATATCATACATTGGACTTTAATCACTGGAATTTGGTTCTTTAAATGATCCAAGCCATTTATGTTATAGGAATTCTCTTTGATGGGGAATGCCCAAAAAATATCTCAGGTTTAATGTTTCAACCCAATTTTTTTTTTTTTTTTTTTTTTTAATCTTATCCACCACAAGGAGGTGAGACTAATCTAATAAACGGTTTGGATCATTGGAACACTACCCATATCCAAAGATTAAAGTTCCAACATATCATATTACAATATAACGGGACGTATTCGAGGCAAACCTCTGTACAGGATTCCAGTCTGTTTCTTCAGAAAGAGATTCCATCTCTCCCTTAATTTACAGGGTGGAAGAACACCTTTGGGGCCCACCATGAAGTTTGTGAGATGTCCATTCCATCCATCAGTTGACACACCTCATGTTAAAATTCAGAACAATACAGATTACAAACATGGCTAGCCAACAAAAACCATGGTTCGCGCACTCAGAACATGGTCAAGGAAAATAATTGCTCCTTGATTAAAAACATGGACAGTTTTCCTAAGAATTACACATTTTGGGGTACAAAACAAATACATCAAAACCAACCTACATTGCCGGCCACATGAAGAAAATGGACGCCATCCTAAGCAGTAGCCAATGTGGATGCTGGAAAGTCCTCATAGCCTGTGATTCCTGTGATCCTTATCCGCGTGTTTGGCTGCAAAATAAAATAACCACAATTCCATCAGTCAAGGACCTGATCACCCACATACTTTTGCAAGATGATCATTGTCTATGATTACAGTGACTCAGACAATGATACCACCATCCAAATCATGGACCCTGCTTTGCATGGATTAGCCTGTGCATGGATCATTGTTGATCAATTTATGGACTGTTGATTCGACTATGAAGGATCGATCAATCAGTTTAATTCTCAGGCCATGTTCCATCAATGACCCCATGATTCGTGTGCTCTGGATTGGCATACATGTATGCCATGTGTACCGTGGATGAGTTATCACCATTTTTTTTTCTAAATGATGGAAAACAGAAATTATCATCTGGCATTCAAAGATTGATGCTCTTTCTTTCTAAATCAACATGCATTTGTCAGAATCAAACAGCATGTATGACATATCTGTAATATCATCAAGACTCTCGCCTACAATGCATTGCAAGCTAACTTCACATGCAATGGGTGGACACATGTCAACATGTTGCATGTGTATGACATCTGAGCTGCACACACCATGAATGTCAAATGGTGCAAAATAAGGCCGGTCCACTCCACTCATCAGGTAGGCCACAGTTGCATGTTGAATCAGAGCATCAGCAGGTCTGATACAGACCACCCACCATTTTCACACAGGGAGGCCTGACTGATGGTTGCAATGGCCTGATTCTTGCCCCATGTGATCAAGTTGGGCCCAACTTTTGCACGCTGGGATATCATGACATCCACCGTCTGAATGTATCTCGTCCCATTTTGGGATTGTAATTCCCTGCTGTGTTGTATTTTGGCTGGCTTGGCAGATGCCTGACCTCTGTTTCATTAAGATTATTCACAACTCTTCCACAAAGAGAGAGAGAGAGAGAGAGAGAGAGAGAGAGAATATTTTGGAATTTTGGAATTTCTAAGCTTAGTTGAATTTCAAAATAAAAATTCACGAACTTGTTAATTAATACTAAAAATATTTGCAAATTTGTCAGTCTTAAGTATAAGAACTTACGATAGAATAAAAAGGCTTTGACATATAGCTCCCTCCTTTTAGCCCAAAGACAAAAAAATTAAAAAATAAACAAAAACCCACCTCCCTCATGTGTTTTCCCAAATAATTCCTTTCATTTTCCAAATATGGTAAAAACCACCCTGTTGCTAATTTTTTTGGATGGAAAAACTAACCACGATTAGGTTAGCAAAATCCTTTTACAAATGACAATATTAACCTTCTCCCAGATCCACAAAACCTTCAACCTAACTCTTCTCTCTCCTCCCAAACCCTAAGTCCAATCCTGTTCCAACTTAAGGGTAAAAAGGTCTTTTCTGTGGTCCACAGTCAACTATAATGGTAAAGACATATTCCGCCACATTTTGCTGACAGATGTTAACCACAGTTTGATTTTTACCGAAATTGGAAAACACAAAGGGGAGCGTGGTATTGTGTTCAGGGCAAAAGAGAGGGTGCTATATGGCAAAACCCCTATAACAAATGTATGCTAACAACTCAATGACAGAAGGTATGTATGTGTACTTGTACAGTAACTAGGCATAGGCATGGGATATCAATAATATGAGGACTGTTAATTCCCAACACCCAGCTTCAAGCCAAACAGAGAAGCTCCACATAGCCAGACAGGTGTACAGGATCTGGGGTGCTCATAGAGTGGCTCCAATGATGAATTTTCTTCAGACCCAAAAATCCATCCAGTACATTTATCAGGCGGGCCACACATGTATGAGGAAATGGACATAGAGAAAAATGGGAGTTGACAGTCCAGATAACATGCATGTGTCATTCACCTGATGAATGGGCTGGCCTGATGTTTTAGCATAGGATACATTCACCAAGTGGACAATCTGATGAACGCCCAAGACCCCATACAAATGTGACACATTAGCAAGCGTGGGGCATAAAGGTTTGGCACTTGAAGATGGAGCATCCAGAATTAGCATTCCTTGTAATGAGGGGGAAAAAAATCCCTAATAAAAATGACACATGCGTAGTTTTTTTAATGCTTTTTTTCCTTCTTTTCTTATTAGAACTGTACACGGTGTTTTTATACATGCATGATTTTGTTTTTCTCTACTTTCTGTTTTAGTACTAGATGCATTGTTCTAATCTTGGTATTAGAATCAAGCTTACCAGGATCACGAGTCACTCTGGTTCATGGTAATGGAATGGATAGAAGGTACGCTACTTCAACGTGCAGTATGCTAGGGGTAGGAATAGGATCATGTAGTAGCTCTAGTTCTTACACTAAGTATATGCAATATGGTTTTGAGGTGCGCTCCAATGGCGCCAGTACCACCATAAGCTAACCGGGCAGATGTGGAGCCCATGTGATGTACATATCACATCCACCCATCCATCAAATGCGTCACCTCAATAACAACCCAGGGCCCAAAAATCAGCTCAAGCCAGAACTCAGGGAGGCAAACAGCATTGCAAACACAGTGGGAGGGGATGCCCACCCTTGATTTTCAACAGGGCCCACTTGATCTGCAAAACCACCTGATTTTGGTCTTACTCTTCATCCAGTCCAGATGAACGGTATGAACAACCCAAATCCGTATAGACAGCTCGGTGGGCCCCCATGCAAATCAAGGGCGGGCGTCCCCTCCCAAGTTGTTCCATGTGTTGCCACCTGAATTTTGGATTGGCATGGTTTTGGGGCCCTGGGGGTATCAGATGTTGTGAACACATCACATGGGCCCTACATATTCCTGGTACCACCATAGCTTATGGTGGTACTAGTAACACTAGAGAGTGCCCCTATGGTTTTACATATGAATTTGATATTGTAATTTATACATGAAATGATGAGTGTTATTGTTGTGGGAGTCGAAATCAAAGTCTAAATCTCAAATCAAGATATAAATTTACATTACAAGTTCATCGACACTAAGGAGTATAGAAACAAGTTCATCGACACTCAGAGCATAGAAAGAAGAAGAAGAAAAGTATACATGTCCCAGGGCAGCTTCACGTGCGCACATGGCACACAACTGACACAAGTACAAGAACCAATCCATCCATCTGATAACCCACTATGTAGATGTCGTGGCCCAAGAATCAACTCCGTCAATTAGTCAGGTGGGCCATAGTTACAATTGTGATGTACGGAAGGGAGGGGACTGGTCCAAATGTTTCCAACCCATCCATCTGTTACTAACATACTGGCAGACCTAATAAGTTATCAGCTTAATTTTTAGGCAAGAACATCTATACAGTCAGACCCACCCAAGGGACAGCTCAGATATTGCATAATCTACCACACTGGCACATGTGCTGGCATGTAGACAGTATACCTTGTGCAAGGAACTGGGTGAGCAAAGCTCCAAATATCATTTCCAATAAAGAATTGCACTTATCATATTATGAGGATGTAAAAACCGAGTAGAAATAAATAAATAAATAAAGCTGCATGCAGGGCACGGCATACTTTCTAATACCAAAGCAGATAAAAAGGGTGCATGGATAAAAAAAGAAGGGTGCAGAATCCTAATGATAGATTAAACGGTCCTCAATCCCTGCAAACAAATAATTACTGGTAATAGTATCATGTGATCAATACCTGTCGGTGCCCAATATTCCTCCTATAGTTCTTTCGCTTTTTATACTTGAAAACGACTACTTTTTTATTCAATCCCTGCGTGGAAGACAAAAGGAGAATGTGGTGAGTATCAAACCTCTTCTTGTTGTTCTTCTTCTTTTCGTTCAGAAACTACACTCACCTGTTCTTCGACTATAGCATGTACAGCAGCATTCAGTACAACCGGTTTCCCAATATAGGCTTCAGATTTGGTTCCGACCAGTAAGACCTTGTTAAGGATAATCTGTCCAAGAAATCAAAGAAATGAGAATCAAATTTAGGCAGCTGAATCTAAATATGATATTTAGGTTACGATGTGAAGGAAATAAAGCCACCCATTAATGCAGGGGCATTTTTACACCGGGCTCGAGTGGGGCGGCCGATGCAAAATGGAAGCACACTCGGGGTGAGGCAGACCGTGCGAAGCGGCTACACCGTGCGAAGCCGGACCCATGCGAAGTGGGGCGGCTCACGAAGAAGGGCTCGATCGGGCCTGGCCTGGCCTAGGCTATGAGATAAAAAGGATATTTTGTGCCTCCCCCATCAGCTCTGGAGCTTTTGGTGGGTTGGTCGTATGTCCTACGTCAAATTGGTATTAGAGCAAGAGGTCTCGTATTCGAGACTCCTCACTGGGGGTGATTAATGCAGGGGCATTTTCACACCAGGCTCAAGTGGGGCGGCCTGTGCGAAACAGGAACACAGTCGGGGTGGGGCAGACTGTGCAAAGCGGGACCCATGCATAGTGGGGAGGCTTACTAAGGAGGGTTCGACCAGGACCTGGCCTAGCCTGAGCTATGAGATAAAAGGATATTCCGTGCCTCCCCCATCAGCTCTAGAGCTTTTAGTGAGTTGGTTGGATGTCCTGCATCACCCGCGTTTAGTGACAGACACACTCCAGCTTGGTTGCAGGCAAGGTATTCCATAACAAAAACAATGAACTTATAATGCATCAGTAAAAGCATCTGGAAGTGATTTCACCAGCAGCTACCGTCTCTGGAAGAAGGACACTCACCAGAGAAGATTCTGACATACGGAAATCCAGGTCCAGCAGATTTTCTTTGTCCAGAAACCCTCCAACACTAACAGATCCTCATCACATCTGAACAGAAGTTCGTCCAAAAAACATCCAGACCTATCAGGCCTACTTCAGAAAGCCTCCAGTCTATCAAGTCTGTGCCAGTTGGAACCAAATCTCATTTATTTTTGGCGGAATCCCCATCTAGAGCTTTTTCTGTTGGTGGATCTAGTTTTAAAGGTGTCTTTGACTATCGCAAGTCATCAGATTAAGGACTGGGAGAAGCATAGTTATCGGAATCCATGTCTAGGCCTCTGCATCTGCTGGATCTGAAGAAACTGACTTCCAATCTCATTTCTCGTGCTTGAACAGTTATCAAAACACATATCTGAACTTCTACATCTGCCAGATCTGAAGAAAATATTTCAGATCTACTTCTCTGTGCTCAATCAAGAGCTATATCTCATCTGAACAGTCCTTTTTTGCAGGATCTGAAAGTATACTCACAAAGAAATGACCTCCAGTTAATCTTTTCCTTTTGATGGTACATTTGTTTACTCTCTATTCTCTAAATGGGAGACAATATGCCCATCCAAACATCATCTGGACATATGGATAATCTTAGTCTCATTATTACTACAGTGAAATTAGATGGTACAAATTATTTAGAATGGTCCCAAGCAGCTCGGATATGTATTGGAGCTCAAAAAAAGACCAGCATATATAACTGGAGTGAAGAAACAACCTAGCACTGATGATCTGACTTATGGTGAATAGAAATCAAAAGCTGGCTTGGAATGTCTTGACTGCTTAATTCCATACAACCCAATATCAGTCATGGCCTCTATCTTTTAAAATTTGCAAAAGATGTATGGGATAAAGTTGCCACCATGGACTCCCACCAAGAAGATCTAGCATATCTCTATCAACTTCACAGGGAAATTAATAATCTCGAACAAGGTGATGGGATTGTAGAAGAATACTTGCAAGCTTGAATCAGAAGAGTTGGATAACTATCAAAGGCAATTATGAATCTGGAAGATTTACAAATCAAATGAGACAACTGCGAATAGTTAAATTTTTTGCTGGTCTTCATTCAGATTTTGAGCCTCAGCATAAACAGGTTCTTGGAAGAGAGTCTTTACCTTCCTTCGAATCCTTATATCATTACATACGCCCAAAAGCTAGAAAGTGAGATGCCCCTACACTATTCCAAAACGATTAGCCTTGCTAACAGATTCAAAGATAGTTAAAGGACAAAGAAATGGACGAGGAACAGTGCAAAGAGGCAAGCTTCGTTATATACATTGTGGGAAAAGAAGACACCTAAAGGAGCACTGTTGGATACTTCGTCCAAAAGAGCTTCGAGCTAAGCCTTCTGTCAACATGAGCACTACAAAAGAATCAACTACCTCTACTGAAAGGGATCCAAAGGATAAAATTATTAGTGAACTCCAACATCAAATAACTGCTCCTCAAGGATCTGTTTCAGTTGTTAACTAGGGAGGGCAGTCAGGTACGTACATCTGCATCTGCATTTACATCCGCCAATCATGCCTCTCAGACATCCAGGATTATTGACTCAGGGGCATCTGACTGCATGACGAGTATGGCCAATGGATATAACTCTTATACCCCAACAATTAGTTTAGTTTTAGTTGATTGTTCTTTTTCTAAAGCATTAGGAAAAGGAAATTTTCGTCTTTTTGATACCTTGTCCATCGATTCTGTCATTCATGTACCATCTTCTTCATCCAATCTTCTCTCAATAAGCTCTGTAACCAAACAATGAATTGACATGTCATTTTTTAACCATTCTACTGTGCTATCCAGGATCTGCCAACGAAGAAGATGATTGGTAGTGGTCGTGAAGAGAAAGGACTCCTATCTTCTGAATCAAGGAACTTCCAACTCTGCCTATATTTCTACCTCTCATGGTCGTGAAGAGAAAGGACTCTTATGTTCTGAATCAAGGAACTTCCAACTCTGCCTATGTTTCTACTTCTCACATGGACGGTAAGGATCAAGTGACACTCTCGTTTAGGACAATGCACAGAGAGGTTTCCATGCACTTAGTCCACTGGATCAGTACTCTTTCCAGAATATGGTATAATTCTTCTAATGATCAGTCATCAAATAATCCACACAAATACCAAGAAATGAAAATTAAAAAAAAAAAAAAAAAAAAAAAAAAAAAAAAAAATCTGAATCAAGGAACTTCCAACTCTGCCTATGTTTCTACTTCTCACATGGACAGTAAGGATTGAGTGTGACACGGTTTCCATGCACTTAGTCCACTGGATCAGTACTCTTTCCAGAATATGGTATAATTCTTCTAATGATCAGTCATCAAATCATCCACACAAATACCAAGAAATGAAAATGAAAATGTAAAAATAAATAAATAAACCCATTTTTTAATTTCAAGAAACCACTTAAAAATGCGAAAAATTATAGTAATAAGCACAAAATGGATTCCGACATTGATTACCTTATCATTCACATTGGCACCTTTAAGCCTTTGGGTGTAGATGGACCGTCCCGGAATCACAATGTACTGGCGGGACCCAACCTGCAACAGAAGAAAAAAAAAAATTCTATTTTTTTTAAACAGATATAAGAAATGGAGAAATTTAACTAAATAAGAACACCCTTCAACCCTATAATCTAATAATCAGAACAGTACAGTTCAGGATTTAATTTTGTATAAGTGCAACCCAAGCTTCAGTAATCCAAACCGTTGATAAGATAGTCCTCACCGTGAATGCCCCATGCACAACCCCAGTTTCGAAAAAGAAACAAGGCAACGGTTCAGATGAACCAAAGAAAAGCCAACATTGCAATGGCTAGGATCTTCCAATCCAAAGGATTTTTACAGTGCACAAGCAATCCACGCCGAGGCCCATCAAACCAATGGCTTGGATCACCGAACCATGGCCCCAAGCATTGTACAAGGAGTATCTGGTACTGACCATGACAACAGCAAAAATCTCGACTCCTTTCTTCGGGACTTCATTCGACTCCTCGGCGAGTTGGAGGGTTTCGGAGTCGGGTTCCTGCACTTGGTCGGCTTCGACGATCTGGGTCGACTCGGAATCGAGTTCAGATTCAGGCTCTAAGGACTCGGCGGTGGCGGAGGAAGGCCTCCATCTCTCAGAGAAAAGAGGAGAAAAAGAAGATGAGAAGGTGGTGTTTGAGGAATGGAGAAGGGGTTTGAAGAAAAGGGCGGTTGGGATTTGCTTCTGATGAAAGCTTGTGGGTGATGCTATCAATGGGGAGGGTCTTGGTTGTAAGAATCCAACGGTAATGGAAGCCATGGCCCCTCTCCTCTCCCTCTCTCTCTCTCTCTGCAATAGCTGCCTTTCGGTTCTTTCTGAGAGCTATCCTATCTGTAAGGGATGATGACAATGACTGATATACCCCTTGCCGTTATCATGAATTACGAGTTCCTCAGCTGGGTTGGGCTGTGCTAAAATTTAGGCCCGTTTAATAATTGGGCCGGGCACGGACTTTGTTTCAAAGGAAATGCTCGTTTAGGATTTCAAAGGCATTTTTGTCATGTATCATGGATAAGTCTGGATTGTCTGCTCAGCTTTAACAGGATTTTCCTGTTTGCCGTTTGTCGACCACCTGTTGGTCCAGCTCAGCACTGATGTTATCCGCACTATTACATTTAATGCAATCAGTGTTGACATATGCTGAGCTAGACTAATCAGGCGTCAAATAGATAAATCATGTTGAAGCCGAGCAAATGATCCAGATTCATCATGGATGATAGGTCACACTACCTGTTTCAAAAGTGGTATTAGCTGGTATGGAGTTTCATTTGGTATCATGTAAATTCCATCAAGACAGGATGTATTAGATTAATCCAAGTATTATATCATCCAGTCTAGTAGGTGATATGGCAGGATCTTTTGTGGGTTTCAAAACCCATTACATATGTGGGCCTCACGTTAATTATGCGTTTTATCCACGTTGTTTACCCATGTGTGCCTTTTACACATGCCATCGAGTTGCGTATACATCGAGGTAACCGGCATGAGTTACGAAATTTGGTCCTGTTAATTACAATACCATGGTCTGCTAAACGGAGGTTTCACTTGATACAATGTTCTTCTCAAAGGAAAAATGTTACCCTGATCGTGGACAGTTCATTCCAAAACTCAGGTATGCATGCTATGGCCCACCTGAGTTTTGGAACGCACTGATTTTTGGGATCCAAGAAAAAGGGGGCACAGATGAAGGACAGATTGGATGTCATGGACACATCATGGTGGACCCCACACAACGCCTTGTAAAATACAGGCCCATTCTACAGAATATTGTAGAGTAACCAGCCTCCAAACCGATTAGTATCGAGTTGTATTTCAGAAATTTTGAATTTCACGAGGTGAATCAGAGCCACAATTGTGTATAAGATATCCAAGCAGTCCATTAGGTGGTCCCACGGTTTGATGCCCCTACCCCAAAAATCAAGCTGGTCCACTCATCACATGGACCACAAAGTAGAAACAAAACCAAATTGGCTTGCAATAGCTCTGGCCATATCTTTTTGTAGACATACATTTCTTTCACAGATCAATGCAATCAGCTAAACGGCCTACTTTTGACCAAAGTCATCAGCATAATGGTATAAACATGGACGGCTTAGATCTCACAATCATACGCAACATTTGCTGCTGCCTCACGCACGCCTCTGGGATTAGAACCTCTGAGAATACACTGCCAAATGCCTCTAGGTTTCTTATGTGCCAACCATGTACGAGATCTGACCCACTCATGCGGTGGGACCCACAATGAACATGTCCTCTGTCTCATCAAGTGACCACCACGTCTGGAAAAAAAAAAAAAAGTCAATTATCTTTTTCTAGCCGTTGGTTTTTCTCATACATCAGCAAGCCTTTACTGTATGGATTTGAATGATTCTTTGCAGAGCAGATGCAAACCCAGTGTGCAAACTCTCCGTAAAAATCAGATTACAGCTTTTAGTTCTTACTATTTCACAAATAAAAGCAGCAAAATAGCTTTGTTTTTCCTCTTTCAAGAAACACATTTTTCAGTGTAAGAAGACGCATTTGAAGGACAGCTCGGGCTTGAAAATCTCCTCTTTGGCTTTTGTATGCTTTCAGTTGTGATGATCATCTCTTTGGAGGCAACTTTAACAGAAACAACAGCAGTTTGCACTCTACAATAGCATAGCAGCAATCCCTTTGCACAGCACATCCATGGTCTTCACTAACAAGCACAAAGATTAATAAATAAATAAATAAATTCCACAGCTTTTCTCTATCGATGGACTCTAGACATGTCATTCGGGAAAAGTACCAATCTGCAATTCATAAGGTAAATTCCCAATGACCCGAACCGAGTTGGGTCGGGTTGTCAAGTTCCTCGGGTTGGGTTTGGGTTGGAAAATGCGGCTCACCTGATTTGAATTTGGATTGGGTTCAGGTTGAGAAAATTCAGTTTTTTTTTTTTTTTTTTGAAAGGTACTGACTATTTTTAAGGGCCAATGGCCATAAAAAAGGAAGGGAAAATGAAAAACGGAGAGGAAACAGAAAAATATATTTGGGCCAGGGTGGGTCAGGTCGGGTCGAGTATAGAGGACTTCGGGTTGGGCACCTCGGGTTGTGGGTTGAGTCCTCTTGAGGTCGGGTTGGCTTGGGTTGACTGTCAACCCCAGCCAACCTGCCCAAGTTGCACCATTAGTAAATTCCTGCATTTCAGACCCTTGATAAGCTTGCAAACGGTTTCCAATAACCACTTCCAGTTAATGTCCACTGTTTTGCTCTTGGTAAAAGGTTGGCTTGCAAACTCCAAGGAAATGGATTCCCTAGCATCTGTCACTTTTTTTCTCTTTTTTCAATTATACACAGTAGAGTTCCTGGCAGTTCTGTCCCAATACCCAAATACAGTTTTTGGATTCTACAGAATTCCACTCCCAGTACCCAGACATGATAAACAGAATCTTTTCTATAGTATTTGTTCCACAGAAACATTCTTTAGAAACTTCTAAACTCTAAGGAAAGCTACAGGAATTGGACCCCTATAAGAATAGAAAACATGGAATGGGAACATCATGGTTAAAAGACTCGACGAATCAGGCCCACTCATTCAGTACTGAGTCGAGTCAGGACTCGCCCGAGTCAGGCTGAATCGACCCGACTTGCCCGAGTTGATGGTGACTCATACAAGTTGGGGGTTACTTGTGGTATCGAACCAGATCAGGTCCAGGTCCAGGTCGCATCAGACTCATGACTCTTAAAACAGTGGCTAAAATCCTCGTGAATTGTTGCTAATATCCCCAAAGCTTTTAATTGATGTGGGAAGTCTGATTATAGGACTGCCCATTCATTCATACCACTAGGGGTGAGCAAGGGCGCAAATATCACACTAATTGGATATCCAAACCATCAATCAATAGCATAAAAAATGAAGGCCAAGATAGAGCAGAGAAACAAAATAGGTCCAATCGTCATCTTGAAACGTCTATTCAATAGGCCCCACCATCAACTTCTTATTATTCAGAAGCATTTTGGTTTTATGCTGCTAAACACCCGATCTATGGCTAGTAAAAATGGACAGCTGTAACAAGATGGACCACATTCAAAAGGTTAGGATCATGTGATTGGCATGAATTTTGCACCTAGTGGTACAAACAAATGCAAAGTCCACATCAATGATTCGCCATCTTACTTATCAATTAAAAGCTTTGGGGATGTTGCTAATGTTCCCATGAAGCTGGGGACAGTAGTATTTCCTCTAGAAATTGTTTTTTCTATCTTTAGCTCCTTTTTTCAATCAAAGTTTCATTTAAAAATATAAATAAATAAAATAATGTTTCCAGTTCCATTACAGGGGTAGTGATATTCCGACACTGTACGATTGGCCCATGTGATGCTGGCATGATCCAAACCATCCATCCAGTTATTCCCACAACAAAGATGTCCATGGCCTAAGAATGCCTCATTGCACCATTTTAACTTCTTCAACAGAAGCATTAGAATGTAGATCATTGGCTAGTGATCAATGGTTATGATCATCTGATGATTGCTAAATTCATGGCACCATTGGTTGAATGTTCCAAAACGTGCTGAAGAAGTATAGGCAGATCTAAATACAAGTACCTCCTAGTATCATCACCCTTATTGGGGAGTCGACTCCAACATCCTATTCTTTCACCACTTACAGACTCTGCTTCTGATTTTCAGTGAGAACAGGTGCAATTCACTTCAAATTTGCCCGGAGGGCAAATCTGTCATTTTACGCCTTTGCAGCTCATTTGAAGCATTTCCAATGCAGTAAAGACTGCACCCAAAACTTCATTCACTCAAAGCACGAACCTAGATAATGAGCAGCAAAAGGGGTGAAATGACAGTTTTGACCCTTCAAGTTTTTGGATGGCAAATGAAAACATTTACAACTTCACGTAAAACAAGAGGGTACAAGATAAGTCACTCCCCGAAGGTGAAACAGGTGCAATGTGGACAAAAAACTCTTTTGGGTGCTGATGTAAAAGGAGATATTTACCTCAATCAAGGGAGGAGGTGCGCTCGAAATATGAGGGGGTACGTACAGCACCAGCCACTGCTCCAGCACTGAAATTAAAAGAAATCAGAACGAGAAGTGAATCTGTGGCTGTATTAAATGGGTTAAGCAAAGATTGAATGCTCCCATTGGCATGCAGGAGCTTCTGGTCCACCGGCTCCCACATGTCCATTCATGATGGCTATGCATCTCCAGTGCACATTCAAAATGGGGATTGGATAGCAATCCTACTTCGAAGACATCCTTTCTCACCATAAATAGACGGGCAGAGCCATTAGTGCAATGGTTGGGCTCAAATGGGTTAATCCAACTGTTGCCATGAGAACAGAATCTGCATCCATCTGAGGATATGTATGGCATCCTCAGGCCCTGAGTTCCAACAAAAAGGACCCATGCCTTGGTGATCCACACTGTTGCTCTTATGGCATTGAAAGACTTCAAAAATCTCCAAGATCAGAAGAAACTAACCATCCAAACTTTGGCCTTTTTACCATGAATGTGAACTGTTGACGTATTTTCTTCTTAACCACATATCTGAAGGCCATGGATAGAAGGGTTAGGATTGTACCATCAGGGAGATTTTTCTCACCTGGTCAAACACCCCAGGCACAGATCTGTTGGCTTGTATAAAATCAAGTGTCGATGTAACTAGGCAGGGGATCATATAATTCTTCATGACCACTCACCCAAATTTTCATGTTAAAGACAAGAAAATGAAGCACATAAACATGGAATTAGCTCTTACTACTGATAGCAATGGTCCCTGCTTGCATTTGTTGTGGAAGGTAAAAACAAGTGGCTTTGGGTTTTCCCCAGGCCCTCTGATAAACCCACTGGATTCATTTCAAGATTGAGTTTGGATTAGAGAACTTCAATAAGATAACATTGCATAAAATAAATATCTTTACATGAATAGAATTTAAGGTAATGCAAAAACCAGAAGGAAGGAAAACATTGGAGGCTAAAAGAAAATTATGGAACTAACATTAACGACGCTGAAACAAGCGGTGTCCTTCTAACATCGTACACTGCAATAAGCCCACTGTAAATTTCATTACCGCCTTTGTATGATAGAGCCAATCGCTCTCCTGAAGCATCCCAGGCCATCTTCTCAATGCCATGACTGCATGCACATAATAAAAACGAACAGTATGCGCATGCATTTGTCAGGACATCACAACCTCATGCAGGAATGCAAAATTACATAAACAAAGCTATAGGCTCTGCGGAGCTGTAACCTTTCAGGGTACGTATCTTGGATATAGACACATGAGGTAATGTCTGAGGTAATGGCCTTAGAAAACTTTACTCGCCAACAAGTTTCATATGATACTACTAAAAGGTGTTATACGATGCTTGATATAAAGCAATGGTGAATTTTTGTTCGAGCGAGTAATGGTCCAGGCAAGCCCACCTTTTTGTAATAGAAGCCGTTGACATGGTGAGGCCTTCTTGAGATGGGTCATTCCCAGTATCTCCAATATCAGGTGACTGTTATGATAGTAATGGTGAGGATTATCCCAGCAGATATTTCAAGGGACAACTACTTTCCACCATAGAGCCCACCGTATCAACAATTTGGATTATCAATATGGAACTAGAACACTATTTATGCAAGCAAGATTATCCTTTACCTGCCTGTCAAGGATTCTATTTCTGGCAAGTCAACTGGCAGTAGGTGTGCATCTGATGACAAGCATTCAAGGACAAGAAGCTAGTGATAACATCTCCTGACTGGTAAAAATCAACTAAAGTGCACAAAAGAGCTTCAGGAACAGACAGTAAAATCAATCAAGTACACTGATGGACATACAAACATGCGAGCTTTATTAACTTGTATAAGACATCTCGTTGCGCAAAAGAAATATGCCATAGAAAGTTGCAAAGATTTCAAATATATATATATATATATATATATATATATATATATATATATATATATATATATATATATATATAATAAAATTAAAAATCACACTGGTAGGATGATCCAAACCATTTAATTGGTGGGTACACAACAAAAAGTGGCAATGACTCAAACTTCAATGATGAAAAGTTCATTAATTAGACAGCTAGGATGGCCTGATCAAGAAATCTTTCGCCTAGTAGCCAGTGAACGACATAGCCCAGGGGATGAATTCCCCAAAATTTGAATGACACCATCTCACCATTTTGAAAATCACTGCCGCATATTTAATCTTCTTTCCCAGTGATTTTCTGTTTGTCTGAGTTTATTGTATCTAATTCTCAGAATCAAAGTAGCTATACAAATGGTGACCAGTTGGCCATGCACAGGATGATCCAAGTTATAGCAGCAAAGTTCTTCTTTCCTTCTCTTTATTGCATTTCTTTGGATTCTACATCACAGGACCAAAACCGATACATTTTAATGCCAGGTAGTTGGCCCAAAAGGCTCCTTAGGCTGGCACCATATGGCCCAGGCATCATATGAATGCAATCATTCAAACTACAGTTGCTACAAACTTGATCATGTCCAACAATGGAAACAGATTGATTCCCTTAATTTGAAATCATAAGTCACTAGAAACTTGAGCCCAGTTACAAAACACCCAGCATTTGACACATGGGGAACTTAAATTGTTAGCTAGGTCATGAGAATTACTCAATCCAGCTCAAGACTTGACCAAAGAACCCCATCCAAAAGTCCATGTTCAAAGAAATTGAAGCATCACAGGATAAAACTCTTCTGATGAAAATTCAAACAGGCAAAACATAGTAGAACAAAATATCATCATGGATAGAGATGATTCACAGAACTCAAAGTAGAGAAGATCCACACGATAATTATTAATTTAAAGATTTTGGAATATAAGCCAAGTAACAGCCAATTCCAGTTTCATCCAAGGATGGGACAAATTTGCTTGGAAAAGAGACAGTGAACAGTATGCCATAAATATGAAACAGATAGGTTTGTTCCAAAGTTTAGCTTTGTACATTTTTACAGTGTGAATTCAGCTTTGTTTCTGGATTGAGGATTCCTCATCAACTATCCTTTTAGTTTGGTTGTTGCCTCTTTCTGTGCCATGTGTCTTTCTCCAATTTTAATAAGGTTCTTTCATAGTTAAGAAACCAAAAAAAAAAAAAAAAAATTGTTCCAAAGTTCAAAATCTCAACAAGACAAGAAGTTGATTTCAAACTCAATCGAATTTCAAGTCATTTCGATTGATTGGTTTTCAAGCAGATTCGACAAGAACTCTTTTTTTTTTCGAATCAAGTCAAAGATTCAACCTCGTCTAGTTGAGTTTTTCCAGTTTTTTTCTATTAAATTTATGAATTTAGACATTTTATAATGCATTTTTAAATTAAAATATTACTAATTATTCAGTTTTTGCTTTCAATGTTATCGAGTTTACAGTCAAGTCACTCAACCAAACCAAATGGGCTTCCAAGTCGAGTTTTCAGATTTTTGAGCCATGATTTATTCTTATTGGCAATAAAATCACTTTGTTTAGAACAAAATTAAAAAATTCATGTTTAAAATGAAAATTGAAACTAACACTCAGAAACAAAAACTATACCCAATGATGGAGGCTTTGAAGCAAAGTGAATTGAACCCAATGTTATGGATTCCGAGAATGCAAGCAGTATCATATGCCCATCTGGATCCCATGCTGCTCCCTGATATTAGAAACAGAACATGGCTGATAATTTAAAAGTTTGGGAGTTTTTCTTTTGCACAGTAAACGAAAATGATAAATGTTACGACAAGAGAATAACAAAGAAAACAGAAAAATAAAATATGAGTTCGTGGAGATCAGTTTAGCATTCCTATATATACATGTGTTTGGGGGGGGGACACTCAAAGGTGGACGACCCATCCCCACTCTTCCTGGTGCTATGGCCCACTCAGGTTTTGGATCTACCTCATTTTTGTGCAGACGTCCTAACATAAGCCAGCACAACAGATGCATAGAATGGATATCAAACAGTCATCATAGTGAGCCCCACAAAGACTTTGTTGCACAGGCTCCCTAATCTACATCATCGGTGCAAGCTGCACACAAAGGCGAGGAGAGTGGGAGAGGGCTACTTGCATGAAAGAATTGAAATGACAAAAATTCCCTCAGTTGGAAAAATAATTTGATAGGCTACAAGATGAATGTATGGATCAAGGGTTTGGGCACCAGAAGACCAAGAAATTGGGGCCCGAAAGTAAACGATTCCTGAAATGCGGATAAACCTGGGAAGCAGAAAAAGTGCTTCTGTGTCCAAGAAAATCACACAAAAAATAAGTGGGTGTGCACCCCAAACCTAGGCTAGGCTGGGTTCCAGACTTCTTGAATCTTTCTGGGTCTTTTTGTTTGAGATTGAGAGGGTTTTGGTGAGATTTTGGGGAGGTTTTGGTTCGCATTCAGGCTAAGGTTTGGGCTTCAGCATGGATTTGGGCTTGGGCTTTAGAATGGTTTGGGTTCCCATACTTAGTGAAAATTCTGCAAACGTTTCACCCTAATACAATGTAAAATTTTCCATCCATGATGAATGGGTTAATTGGGCCAAGCAGTCTGTTGAGTGGGATGTTTACAGACAGGGTTTGCAAAAGTGCATCCAAACGCACAGTTACTAGGGTTTGGCTCAAAATGGTGTTTAGGCATCAAAAGCCACGTTTGAGGACGCATCCAAACAGGCATTAAATGCCTGGTATATGTTTATTCTTCCTTCTTCATTTATTTTTTATTTATAATATATTTACATTTTCAATTAATTAAAATATAATGCCAAATCCATGAATTCTATCATTCATGCCAGCCTTGAGGAAGAGAGGGTTGGTACATCAAGATGAAGTTGGTTAAAGAGATGGGTTAAAAAGAGGAGCAAGCAAGGTGATCACCAAAGAACATACACAATAGAACACCCTGCTCAAAGCAGGTCTTATCACAGGCAATAGATTGTTAACATTTCGCACTCCAACCTAAGCGTCGGTCAGGCGCAGGGAAGGAAGCTCCTTTCATGACGAACTAAAAGTTAATAATGCAGCAACAAGACCCTTGCCAAAAGCATGCCAATGCAAAATATTGGCTGGCCAGTCGGCAGAATATGAGCTTGAGACTGGACCAACTGGTCAGTAAAAGAAGACGAAGGATGAAAAGTGAAATGGCTAAGGCAAACTCTGCTCAAATAGAGCAGGCTTCCCTGTCAATCTGAAATGATAGGTTGCCGAAGATGACCAGCCTCCTATTTATAAGCAAAGGGGGAGGCTGGCTGGCTGGCTGGCTGAGGCTAGGCAAATCACGTAGAACCACATCAGATGCTAGCCTACTCATCTCAACCCAATAGGAAGCTGCCACGTGTACAGCTGGTGGGGCTCTCCCCCTGTCAGCAAGTCAGCTGGACCAATGAGATGTCGGATTCATGGACCAAATTTGAGTCCATAAAAGAAATAAAAATCACCAGACATGACACTCACAATGTTTGGTCCATAAAAGAAACAAAAATCACTAAATGCGATGCTCAAGCAATATAGTAGTGGTAAACACAGTATTTTGCATGGATAGATTAAGCTATGATGCAATGAAGTTTCTAGAACATAAGAGATTGGCTTAAAATGTGGTCATAGACTCAATAGTTTATGTTAAAACACTATTCAAAGCAATGATTTCCAATGACAAGGTGTAGGAGAACAAAAGAAACTCAATCCGAATGCATTCCCAAGAATACGATAAAAGGATCTCAAAAAGTAGAAAATCATAAACTTCTTATAGAGAAGCTGTTGAACACCATACTCATCATTTTCACTAACCGTGACACGCCCACCAGTGGAAGACCAAGGTTCTGATGTCCAAGTGTTTGTCTCCCAAAGATAGAATGTTCCGTCACTTCAGTGGACAAATTGTAAACTCATGAATTAGTTAAACTGATCATGCCTCTCACAAAAGCAACTCACAAACACAGCTTTAACAATGGGAAATGAGTGTGCAACTGAGCAGTGAAAAAGTAATAAATGAGCGTACAACTTCGCAGTGAAAAAGTAATCTCCTGTTGGTGACCACTTCAGCATCGATATACCCCCTAATCCCCGTCGAATAGGTGTTCCCAACCCTATAGGATCAAAGAAAGAAGAACCCAGTGAAACAAAATATATTTGTTCAAAAACAAAAGGATTTGACAGAGAAACATGAGTAAAGAATGGCCATATATGCCAGATGTTAGCATACTACCTTTGTAATAGCAACAATCTATGAGAAATATGCCTTAGAAATGCACATCCCAGGCAAATAAGAAGACTACCATACATTGGAGGATAATGACTTTCATGAAAATACTCAATGCAAGTGGATTGCCGATCACATAATGATTCCACATAGAGCTCACGTCAGGTGGAAAGACGTGTTTATTATTTTGTTTTTAGTTCATTTCTTTGAGTAAAATGTAGAAAGTCTAAATCACCCTCACATAAGTGCTGATCGAGACTAGTGCTTTAGGTAGGCGTACTTTTGTCTTTTCCTTTCATTAGGGTTTTAACTATAGGTTATAAATAAGGCCAATAGTTATGTTAGACTCCTTAGCTTGGCATATTAAGAAAAGTAAGATAAAACCTTCTTCCCTTTTGCATGTGTTGCCATAGATCTTGACTTGATTGCTAAGAGTCTTCCACAATTAATTGCATTCCAGTGCTTCCGGATGTGTCAAGTGGTATCAGAGCACGTTCACTCTGAAAATTGAGGGTTTCTCCTCTTCCTTTATCAAATTCTTCTTTTTTTCCAAATGTATTATTTCTTTCTTTCGGATTCACAAACTTGTACCCGTCCCTTTCACATCCCCAAAAACCTACCTGTCCCTTTTCCTATCCACAAAACCCTAACCATCCCCCTTCAACCAAAAAAAAAAATCACTTTCCCACTAGGACTCCAACCCACCCTAAAATCTCTAGATCCAATTTCCTTACCCAAATCCAGTGATGAACCCTCCCAAATTTCAACCATTCAACCGTGGATCCCTAGCTCTACTTTAACATAAGAAGTAACCCTTACATCCTTAACCCAAACCATAGATCTACATCCCCTAGCCCAACCATAACCCTAAACCCTAGATCTAAAACCAAATCTCAACTGTAAAAGTACAAAAACTTTTAGATTTACCCTCCTTCGGAATCAATCCCAAATATGTTTCCATTTTCCAGATTGTGTGTGATACTTTATTGACGGCACATGGAAACAACTTTGTGTTCAAATCTGGGGTACACATTCTTTGTTCCATATCAGCAATCTGAGTGACAAGGAATTAGCAGCCCTGATACCCTAGGCAAGGACCTCAGGCACCACAAATTGTCATCATGATTATCCTGATTACATTTAGCCTCCTTGCGCTAAAGATCCAATCATTCAACAAAGCACGTGAATATGGAGATTGAAGAGTTCAGTGGTGGCATAGACCCAAATGTTTTCCACAATTGGGAGAAACGTTTAAAAATTATTTTGAATAGTTTAAGATGGTCGAAGAAGTCAAGATATGATTTGCAGTATTGAAACTAAAATGACCAGCCCTTAAATGATGGAACTCGGTGGTGAGGGATTTGTCATGTTGTGGCCTTCCTCTAGTTTCGAATTGGAGGAAGATGAAAGCCGAGATGAAGAAGAGATTCCACTGTCAAATAATGACTATAAAATGTTCAGGGAACTCTTATATATGCAACAAGATAATCTAACTGTTGTAATGTCCACCAAGAAGTATTATAATCAAATGTCAAGGTGTGGCCTGGTGGAATCGGAAATGTAACAAGAAGCTTGTTACTGTGGAGGGCATACAAGGAGCACTCAGAATGAAATGGTAGAGGTCCAACTGGAAACTATAGATAAAACGTATCAGATTGCATTGCAAGTGCAAAAGCAAGGATGGATGATACCTAATTCGTCTCCTTGCATGGTAGTACCACATACCGGCAACCATCCTTGACCTCCCACGATCACTAAAAGTGACAATTAAAAGACCCCATAAAACCATTGTCCTAAGGAAGTAAAGGAGTCAGGAGAGACTATAAGGTGTTCATAGTAATGTCACCTGTTACAAGTGTGAGGACAAGGGCCACCTTCCAGCCATGTGCCCAAAGAAGAACATTAACCTTTGTTAAGATAATATTGATGAGAAAAGGCTCCAAGAGAAAAAAAAAGTGCAGATGACATCAAATTGTAACTTGATGGTCTACAAGAAAAAACCATATCATGTTTCCTCAAGCCCATCCTGATTTTTGACAGTGTAAGTTTGTCAAGATCATCATCAACAATAGCGAACCATCAACAATAGCAGCAGCCTGAACATCATTTCACAAAGAATGGTGATCGATTCCAACTATAAGCAGTGAAATACCAACAACCCCATCCGGTTACCAAAAAGATCATGTGAGTGACTCAGAGATTCCTGGTGACTCACTGGTTAGGGCAATATTATACTGGGCTGGTATGAAGTGACGTTGACTCCCAATAAGAGTTTGTCACCTCCTACTTGGTTGTCCATGGATGTATGATCATCATGTGCAATGTTGTGGTTTCACTAATACCCACAATCTCATTCATGCTCAAAGGAGATCACCCTCAAACCAATGAAAAACAATGCTCCTCAAAAGGGCAACGGCACAAAGATTGTTTCTATAATGACCAATGGCAATTTGAGGTGATGGCAAAGTGATATAGACCAACTTGGCAAAGGATGTGACGAACAAGAAGATAGAAACCATACACTTGGCATAAGAAATGTGAGCAGAAAAGAAGATGCCACTACCAGTGAAAAAGACGAGAGACTATAAAGAACCATTTTCTGTTCAAAGACATAGAAAGAGGAACTAAAAGCATTCTCCAGAACTAAGAGTACCATACCAACCAAGTACCTACCAACAGTGGCCAGGGGTAAGAAAGAAGAGTCACTATGGCAAGGTAACGTACAAAAAGTACACTCCTAATCCTGCAACTTGAGACTGAGTTACTTTCAAAGAGGGGAATTGATGCAAGTGGATCATCGATCACACAAGTGATAACCACATGGTCACATGTGTGATCCCACTTGATGGGAATCATGTGTTTATTTAGTCTTTAGCTTATGCCTTTGATTGCAATTTGCAATGTAAGGAGTCTTAAGTCAACCTCACTTAGGTGTTATTGTGACTGGTGCTTTTACTAAGGTACTTTGTCTTTTCTTTTCATTAGGGTTTTAATTGTAGGATATAAATAAGCCCTATGGGGATGTATGACTCTCTAGCTTTGAATATTAATAGAAGTTCGAGAGAAGTTTGCATGTTTAGGAATGTCTGACATGTTAACATAGATCTTAGCTTGATTGCTAAGAGTCTTCCTTGATTACTCGCATTCTGATGCTTCCAGATGCATCAATACCAAGGGTGCATTAGGATGCTCTATCAATTCAATTGCAACTATCAGTCAAATAAGTGCAAATAACCAACTTGTAATTTCCTTCTTAAGTTCTTAGGGTCCCAAATTGCAATTTTGTTACTTTCAAATTGGAATCAAAATAAATAAATAAATAAAAATTGCAACTCAAGAACTACTTTCTTCATTATTAGTACTAGAAAACATCATTATTTTTTTGTAATTTCTTCTAATTTAAACTAAACATTTGCAATTCAATCTTTGTGCATCCAATACAACCTAAACATTTAAGAAATGCGAAGGAAGTTAAGATATTGCATACATTACGAGAATATGACCGACATAAGGCCAACCTTCCCAATTTCATAACTAAAAAGCGAAAGCCCAACTTCCAATATTAAAAAAAACAAAAAGATCAAATAGCAAATAGCAAATAGCAAATAAATACGACTAATATCATCTAATAACACGACTCTAGTTATTTCAATAGTTCAATTGGTAACAAGTTAAAACATCCATTGCCATGTGCTAGAAGAAAGTAGAATAGATTACGCAAACCAAATACAAAAGAGTAGTCAAGAATACCTTGAGCAACATCCCATATGGTGAATGATGAGCTCTCGCATGATGCAGATGCCAAAAATGTGAAGAAATGTTAAGGATTCAGATTGAAACATCAAATGCATTACTTTGAAATGGGAATATGATGAATTTGTAAACAATTATTTTTCCGGCTAAAGATATCTAGCAAAATAACAATTATAAAAATGCTCATGTGTGATAACATGGTTTAAAGATTTCACATAGAATCAAAGATAAAACATGAAAGAATGGCAAACACTTGGGAATTTTAATAACGGGGCACATGGAAATTGGATCGGATATCTCCCATTTGGACTCCAAGAGAGTGCACTGACTTGTTCCCCATTAGGGCTTTGGAGAAAATCCACTAGAGTCCATCGAAATCCAGAGCCTCCTCTAGAGAGGGTGCCCAGGAAAGAGGCAACTCTTGATCTTACAGATGCTGGATTGCCTGGGTAAGAAGCAGACCAAATGCAAATTCCACGCCTGGAAAACAAAAATCAAATTAAATTATTGGAGGATTATGAAAATGTAATTCCAATAATAAACATGCTATACAACATAATTAGCATGTAATAATAAAAATATCAATAAGTGGGTGATACTTGCTTGCATGCTACAGAAAGTGTCCTCCCACCATTTGGCCTCCATTCAAGCATTGCGATGCCTCTTTGGAAATCGCTAGTCAAAAGTTGTGGATCCTTGCCTTCTGTTATCAGAAGCAAATTTGATTTTAATGAAATACAAGTTAAGAATGACATGTAATGGAATGAGAATGAAATAAGGCATTTCTGTTTTTGACAAAAGAAAAAAGCTACAAAGGAGAAGCATATGTTTATGATCAGATATAGATACATTGCCAACCTGAATCCTCATAATCACGTACGGTAACTTGGTTGGGGGCAGAGATAAATGCTATAATATGTTTATGTTGGTGCCAGCTAACTCCATGAGGATCCACTTCTTCTACCAAATTCGCCTGTAAAAGTATAATGTGAGAAGAGCAGTACAACATGAACTTTGAAACCATCAACAAATTTAAAGTGCACAACTTGAATAAAATGTTGGAACATGTTCAAATGTAAAACATGTATAAATGCTGGAAATTGAACACTTCAACTGAATTTTGAAAGCTGAGAACAGTGACAATAGTTTGGCCATTAATCCATCAAAATTTCTAACAATCAGACCTCACAATTAAAACTTAATGAAGCCAATTGTAAAAATGTCCATCACTTTCTATAAACAAAAAACGATTAAACAAAAAGGTAGAAAAAATGGAAGCCTTCCTAGAAAGAATATATTTGTTTATGTCTTGTTAGTCATATCCCCACCCTCCCTACGAAGCAGAGCAGAAATAATTTGGTAAAGAAGCAGGGAGGCGTCTGTTTCAAAATGTTGGTAAGTATATAATGGGGACATAAGACCATCACGTTCCTTTTTCCGAGTGTACCAGCGTAGGAGACATGTTGCGCCCATCTCATTGTAGTTCGATGACATTTGAGGAGCACAAGCATGTGAGAGGAAGAGTACGTAGTAGAGCAAAGCAGCAGACAACACCGTATTTCATATTTTCTGGGTTCTGTCGAACGATCCGACAAAACACAGTCAGATGATCCGACTATGCGGACAGACAGATTTATTTTAGGCGTCGTTTTGTTACTTTTCTTTAGTTCAAGCACTTTAGTGCACTTTTTCTAGAAGTGGGTTACATAAGTTTTGTTAGAAACTCTATTTTCTATTATATGATTATGAAAATTGAGAGAAAATTTTTCATTGCTTGAGATAAGCATGAACCCTCCTATTATTGGAGCTTCTTCGATGTGATGCTGATTATCCTTCTTCTATCCTTCTTCTCTATAATTTTAGGTCTTTATGATCGTTGTTTTTCATCCGTTTGAAGACTTTTTAATCTTTTCTTGAATCCAAACCCAAAACCCTTTAAACCTTGAATCCCTTTTGATTCAGCATAGGCCCACGCGGCCTTAATCTTGGTTTTTCCAAAACCCCAACTTTTTCCCATTCAAATCCTTCAAACCTAACATAATCTCACACAACTTTCAAATCCGACTATTCCCTTTCACTCAAATCCAAATTTCAACCTTCCCATGACCTTAAATCCCTAATTACCAAATCACCCAAACCCTAACCCTAATTCCCATTAATCTCTAATTTTAGCCATACCCCATGAACCCTAGAACCCATTCCTTTGATTTTAGGATTAACCCTATGCTTGGACATGGAAGTTCTACCTTCCCTGAGTTCCACCATTTAAGATTTTGTAGTTCCTTCATTACATGCTTGTGGTTTATGATTGTGGTGCATGAATTCTTGCCTAATTAACTTTCGCACATGTGATTTGAGTAGTTTTAATTTAATTATTCATTGTTATACATTTCCTCTTTAGTTTCATTTCGCATTATATTGATAGGCCCATTGTCCGGCGTCAAATTTGGTATCAAAGCTTTAGTTTGAAGCATAGGGTGTCTAAAGCATCTCGTTCATCACGTTTAGGGTTGGTTAGTGCATGAATCATATAGCTTGGGGTTTCATATTGTGGCGTTTAGGGTAGAAACTTTTTTTCAGCCATAACATGATAAATATAAAGTCTATGATTCATATTGTTACGTCTAGGTTAGTCTTATCTCTATTTTCATTATCATTGCACCTAAAGTTTAGTTGTTAGGTCTCCCGTAATGAATAGAGTATAGGCGCTCAAGATACTCAAAGTCATTAAGTGTTGTCTTGTGGCCCTCAAGACCCAATGGAAAGCCAAACTCCAATTATTTGGCATATTTTAGTAATCACATGTACCCACAGACACTCCTTAATTGGCTTGAAGACTTGGAATATTATTTTGATTGGTATGATATGTCGGACAACTGTCGAGTGAGGTTCGCCAAGTTGAAATTGGTGGGCCAAGCCAGGTCATTTTAGACAGACTTGGAGCAAAAAATTGAGTGAAAAGGTGGAGCTCCGATCTCACAGTGGGGCGAGATGAAAGAGCGTTTGAAAGAAAAATATCTTCACATCTCTTACCGTCAGAAGCTCTTAGCTCATGAAAGAGCCGTCCCACCTTCCCGTCCAAAAAGAGAACTCATGTAGCCACTTTCTTGTAAAGTGGTCCAATCCGTCACTAAGGGAATCTTGGCTTCTAAGCAACTTGAAGGGTATTCACCACCAATTATATTTCCCTGGGAGCAAGACAATGTCTTGGTGAATGGCAAGTTAGAAGGGTCTAAACAGGTTGTTTATGAAGAAGAAGAGTACGTGCCTGAAATCGATAGTGGTGAAGAAGAAGAAATTGAGGCATCACTAACCATTGTAGCACATGAAGGAGTGGGTGCTAGTGATGAGGTGGTCAAAGAAATTAAAACCGCACCACTTCCATTGTCACAAGTAACCTGAATGATGTGGCATCCCAATTTAAGTCTCTTACCATAATGAAAGCGAACGAGTTTGAAAAAGAGACTAGTGTGGATTCAATGGTGGATACCCACATGACTAATGATGTTATTCTTGAGGCTAGTGTAGAGTTGTTGTCTGAAGTGATTGTGGACTTGGAAAGGACTTGTGATATCCTACTAGATGACTTACCGGATGAACTTCCACCCAAGCGGGACATTCAACACGCAATCGATCTTATCCCTGGGTCGACTCTGTTAAGCTTTCCCCTCTACCAAGTGAACCCCGCGGAGCATACGGAAATGCAAAGGCAATTTGATAAGCTTCTTAGGGAAGAGTTCATTCAAGAGAGTTTGAGTTTGAGTTTTATTTCATGTGTCATGCCCGCCCTTTTCACTTCCAAGAACGATGGCACGTATGGGCACATTCTGGTTGTCCACAAAATCTCAGTCAAGTGTCAGTTCACTTTACAACATATTCACATCATCGTAGATGTGATGGCCAGAGCCCCTATCCTGCATCTTGATGACATGTTGAATATAATGGCCAATGCCGAGATCTTCTCTAGACTTGACATCAAAAGTAAGTGTTCGCAAGTATTGGGATACTTGAACATTATCCTTGTTTATCACTCACAATGAGCAATACCTCTATTAGTTAGAGCAGGTTTGTGGGATACTAAAGAATGAAAAATTATGTGTCACCCGCAAAAAGTGTTCTTTTGTTATAATCTCCCAAGTTCTAAATAATAGAGTAGTTTATTTTGAGTCTGTTTCTTCACCGGAGCATCTTAAAGTTTCATTTACCATCTCACATAAACCATTATTGTGTCTGTGAGTCGTATAGTCATTTGCAATGCTATAAATCATTAGATAGTTTGATGCATTGTGCAATTAGAGATCATGGCAGCGCAAGATAGAAAATAGCAGCGCAGCAGTGAAAAAAAAAAAGTGAAAAGAAAAGAAAAACTAACCTAACATCTTCTTCTTCTTCGATACTGCGGCAGGGGTTGCACGGCCGCACCATCTTCATCTTCTCTCTCTCTCTCTCATTCTCTCTCTCATCTCGGCCGCACCATCTTCATCTTCTCTCTCTCTCATTCTCTCTCTCATCTTTCCCTCTCGTCTTTTTCCTCTCTATCATTCTCTCTCTCATCTTTCCCTCTCGTATTTTTCCTCTCTCTCTCATTCTCTCTCATCTTTCCCTCTCGTATTTTTCCTCTCCCTCTCTTTTTTTTTTCATTTTCCCTCTGTCTCTCTCTCTTCTCTTTAAAAGGGCATCAGATTGCGTGCGAAGTCACTCCGCACGCTCTTATCGTGCGGAGTGAACTTAGTTGGGCCCACCTAAAATGTATGTGCTTTGTCTGTTCCGTCCATATGTTTTTTCAGCTCATTTTAGTGGTTGAGCCCAAAATTTAAGCATATCCAAATCTCAAGTGGACCATGCCACGGGAAACAGTGGGAATAATGATTTCCACCGTTGAAACCTTCCCAGGCTCTACCGTGATGTTTATTTGTCATCCAACCTGTTCATAAGATCACATGGATATGGATGAAGGGAAAACACAAATATCAGCTTGATCCAAAACTTCTGTGTCCTCCAAGAATTTTTCAATGGTAAACATTCAGTTCACACTTTTCTTGTGGTGTGGTCCACTTTTGATTTTGATATGCTTCATTCTTTGGCAATATGCCTAAAATTTTCTGTTAAGATGGATGGACGGAGTGGATAAAATACGTAAATCACTGTGGGCCCCACAGAGTTTACTCCGCACGCTAGCGTGCGGGGTTACTCAGTACGCAATCCTCTTCCCTTGAAAACAGGAACAGAGATGTCTCACTCAAAAAAAAAAATTTAATACTCTTGAGGGTATGATGATTGGTGCACTTGCACCCGTGGGGCCCACCTTGATGTATGTTTTGTATATCCACGCCGTCCATTAGTTTTTCCAACTCATTTTAGGGCATGGTCCCTAAAATGAAGGGAATCCAAATCCAAGTGGACCACACTGTAGGGATTGAATTTCCACCGTTAAAAGCATCCTGGGGCCACAACTTTGGATCAAGTTGTTATTTGTGACCATTTTTTATATGGTAGTGATTCATCCTATACACATGGCATTCATATACTGCAATTTGTCCCACTAACCATTTCAATCTTAACCATCCATTTGATGGACACAAGTACAATGCATAACATTGCTAGATCAGAGTGATTTTTTGGTACATGCTACATCCACAATGACCTCATGATTTGAACGGCATGGATGAATTCACATCGATTCCATTTGTCCAGTAAACGAATCACCATCATCTGAAAGATGGGTATGATCTGTCACGTACTTTCTCTGTATAAAAAATGAAAATGGTTCACTTACAGGCGACTGTACCGCAACTTGTGGTACAGTGACATCTTTACCACTAACATGCCACTTATTTAAGAAAATCACGAGATGAAAATGATGGGCCATTCACGAGAATCACATTTATGAAAAAATCAGATTTAATTGCTCATCAGCCGAATTGATAGAACCAACGGTCGTTTGACTTAGATACAGGGTTGGCCCACCTGCTGAGTGGACCGGCCTGACTTTTGTGCCAGGTGATCTTCATCGTGGCACCTACATTTTTATGGTACTGATGTCCTACAAAAATGACATGCTGGCAGAAAGATGCCATTGTACTACAAGCTGTGGAACAGTTTCTTGTAGGTGATGGGTACTCTAAGAAAAGGGATATTTGTAAACATCTCCCCTCTAGTTTGGTTTATTGTTTTTAATGGTTAATAACCATTGTTTCCTATGACATGGTCCACCTGAAATTTGTGTCATGCGGCATGGTCCACCTAAAATTTCAATAGTCCATAACTACTATTTCCTATGGTTCATAACCATTGTTTTTAATGGTCCATAACCATTGTTTCCTGTGACATGGTCCACCTGAAATTTGTATCCTGTAACATGGTCCACCTGAAATTGTACTGGTCCATAACCATTGTTTCCTGTAACATGGTCCACCTGAAATTTGTATCCTGTGACATGGTCTACCTTAAATTTTAATGATCCATAACCACTGTTTCCTGTGGCCCATAACCACTGTTTTTAATGGTCCACCTGAAATTTACATCTTGTGCATATTGTAGAGTGGCCATTATTGTATATATGTATTTGTTGGGATGGCTGAAAAAAAAAATGTTATTTTAAATGTTTATATTATTCACATTTAAGGAAATTGGTAAGTACTAAGTATTTCTAGTTTTCTACACTTACATTGTTATAGACTAGTGAGTACTGAGTAGTGATACTTCTTGGACATATTAAACTATTAGCAATATATGATATCAATTTATGACATATATCAACAGTTTATATAAAGAAAAAATCAACACCAGAACTTACAGAAAGTCAACCCGTCAGGACAACATTCTTACCAATGTCCGATACACATTAACTGGTCAAATTGATAGTTCGTGAATATCCATTTTAATCTTTTTTCTGAGATTTTCATATTTTGAACAAATCTACCGAATACAGCCCGATTGATACCGACGCCGTTCGATTTTCCCGACCGATTGCCACCGTCGCATTCAGAACCATGTTGCATGATGAAATTAGGAAGTGGATAAATGTGAGCAATGAACAATATAAATTTAATGTTGACTCACATTGCAAGTTGCAGAAATTTCAACTGGGTGATTACATCATAGTCCGCATAAGGCCAGAGCGGTTCCCACAATGAGCCATTAAGAAATTACAAACAAGTAGTGCCAAGCCTTATAAAATCTTAAAACGCTTGGGTACTAATGCATGTAGTAGATCTTCCGCCTAGTATAGAAATTAGTTCTACTTTCAATATGGAGGATCTAGTGGCTTTTAAGAGTCACCCAGATGGCATATCTACCTTACCTCATACTTCATGGCCTATCCTTACCCAATCTTCCCAACCTTTACCTTATTTACCACACATACCTGAGAAAATGGAAGAGATTGAAGACATATTGGATGAACAAGTGGTGTCTACTGGTGAAGGAGGGTACTAAAAGTATCTCGTCAAGTGGAAGAACAGGCCGACTTTAGATTGCACGTGGCTTACAGAGACAGAGCTGCAGCGGGTTGATCCAGATATCTTAAAGCGTTACCAGAGTTTTATTTCATTAGAGGCGAATTCTTTTCAGTTGGGGAAAGTTGATGGGGACATCAAACCATTACGTTCCTTTTCCCAAGTGTACCGGTGTAGGAGATGTGTCGTGCCCATCTCGTTGTGGTTCAATGACATTTGAAGAGCACGAGCATGTCAGGAGCACGTGAGAGGAATGCGTAGCAGAGTAGAGTAGCAGGACTAGTAAACATGACCGGATTTCATATTTTCTAGGTTCTATCGGACAGTCCAACTGTGCGCACAGACAGATTTATTTCAGGCATCATTTTGTTACTTTTCTTTTGTTTAGGCACTTTAGTGCACTTTTTCCAGATGTGGGTTATATAAGTTTGTTAGAAACCCTATTTTCATTATATAATTATGAATATTGAGAGAAAACTCTTCATTGCTTGAGATGAGCATAAACCCTCCTGTGATTAGAGCTTTTTTGGTGTGATGACAACAGTGTGATGTTGATTATCCTTCTTCTATCCCTCTTCTTCTAATGCGGGGGCATTGTCACACTAGGCTCGAGTGGGGTAGCCTATGGAGGCGGGCACACATTAAGGGTGGGCGGCCCATGTGAGGTGGGTGGCTCGTGGACTCAAGCCCCGCCCGCGCGGGTGGCTCGTGTGATGCGTACCCATAGACTTAGGGCCCATCAAGGAGGGTTCGGACGAGGACCTAACCCATGAACTTGGGGCCTAGGCTATGAGATAAAGAAATAAATTCGTCGCGCTCTATCAGTTCGAGCTTTTAGAGCAAGTGGTTAGTTGTCCTACATCATCTTCTCTACAATTTCAGGTATTTATGATGATTGTTTTTCATTCGTTTGAAGACTTTTTAATCTTTTCTTGAATCCAAACCCAAAACCCTTTAAACCTTGGGTCCCTTTTGATAAGATCGATAAGCTTAGAAGAAACTTTCTATGGAATGGATCAAGGGAGAGTAGGAAGTTCCATTTACTAAGATGGGAGCAGGTGTGCAAACCTATGAAAGAGGGAGGCGCAGGCATAAAATCGCTTTCTTCCATGAACTCTGCTCTTTTGGAAAAATGGATTTGGAGATTCTGTGGGGAAGACAATTAGTTGTGGAGGAAATTAATAGAGGCCAAGTACGGGGTTCAGGAGGGCGGTTGGTATGCTAAAAGGTCCTCTCTGTATGGAGCTTCAGGTGCTTGGAAGGCGATCATGGATACTCAATTCTTGGTTACTAGAGGCATTGCCTTCACGGTTGGTTCTAGTTCTCGTATTAGATTTTGGGTCAACACTTGGTGTGGATCTCTTCCGCTCCAAGTCAAGTTCCCAGCAATCGTTGCCCTCGCCCCGGATAGGCTTTTCCTCGTGGTTCATTGCTATTCCTTCAACAGTGATTCGATTGTGTGGAGTTCCCCGTTCCGCAGGAACATGACAGATATGGAAATTGAAGAATTTGCGGCTCTTCTGGCCCTCGACAGATGTGAAAGAGAAGGATAGGGCTATTTGGTCTATCTGTAAATATGAGAAGTTCTCGGTTAGATCGTTGTACTCTATCATCTCTTAGGTGCCTTCCTCCTTGGTCCCTTCCCATCCGTTCCACCACTGGTTTTATGAAGCTCCTCCGCAAGTTGCGGGTTTTCTTTGGTTAGTGGGTCAGAAAAAGATTCTCACCATTGACAACCTTCAAAGAAGAGCGATGGTCCTTCCCAACATTTGCCTTATGTGCATGAAGGATAAAGAGACAATTGATCATCTTTTTATTCATTGCTCGTTTGCCAAGAAGGTTTGGGATTTCTTTTTGGAGACATGTCATGTGTCTTGGGTTATGCCGAGATCCGTTCATGAGTTGCTTTGGGCGTGGCATGGGGGGGAGAGGGTAAAGTTGGTAAAACTTATTGGCGTCTACTTATTATGGCTATATTGTGGGTTAGTTGGGGCTCTAGGAATGCTCGTTGTTTCCGAAATGTGGAAGAGGGGGAGAATGTGGTGATGTGTAAGGTGATATCCTTTGTTAAGGAGTGGGCGATGTATGTCAAGCCGGCCCTGGCCGGTTTTCCTAGTTAGAGTCTGTCTGGCTTGTGGGTGTTGTATTCTTTTCTTGCTTTGCGAGCTTTTTAATAAATTGCAGTTATCTCTCAAAAAAAATTTAAAAAAATTTTAAAAAAAAACCTAACCTAATCTCACACAACTTTCAAATTCGACCATCCTCTTTCACCCAAATTCGAATTTCAGTCTTCTCATGGCCTTAAATCTCTAATTCCCAAATCACCCAAACCCTAACCCTAACCACAATTCTCATTAATCTCTAATTTCAATCATACCCTAGGAACCTTAAAACAGTAGAACCCATTCCTTTGATTTTAAGATTAACCCTATACTTGGACATGGAAGTTCTACCTTCCATGGGTCCCGGCCTTAAAGATTTTGTAGTTCCTTCATTACATGCTTGTGGTTTATGATTGTGGTGCATGAATTCTTGCCTGATTGACTTCCACACATGTGATTTAAGTAGTTTTAATCTAATTATCCATTGTTATATATTTCTGCTTTAGTTTCATTCCGCATGATATTAATAGGCCCATTGTCCTGCGTCAGTATAAATAGAAAGTGGGAGTGGTAGCAAGAGTCTGAAGCAGCAAAATTAAGGGCCTGTTTGATTTCCATTTACATGGTGTAAATACAAGCAAATGGGTAATTATTACTTACCATGTAATTTCTGTACTTTTTTACAATGACAGTTTTGTTTTTTATACACTAAAATCGAGGAAGGTACAGATTTTTTTTGTAGGGCCCACTGTGATGCATGTGGCTTATCCACACCGTCCATCCATTTTGCAAGGTGATTTTAGGGCATGGACCCAAATTTGAAGCAAATCCAGAGCTTAAGTGGACCACGCCACATGAAATAGTGGTTTGAATATATACCAACAAAAATCGTTTATGACTACGATTTCCTATGGTGTGGGCCACTTGAGCTTCAGATATACCTCATTTTTGGGCTCATCCTCTAAAATGTTCTAGCAAAACAAATGGATGGCATGGATATGTCACAAAGATCACAATGGGCCCCACAAATGTATGGCTATCTTTTTTGAACGTATTTACAAGGAGTAAATACTATTCGTATCAAACAGAGGGAAACAGTAATAATTACCTACTTGCATCCATTTACCTGCATTTACCCAGTGTAAATGAAAAACAAACACCCCCTAAGGTGTGGGGAAATGTTTGTTTCAAAATGTTAGCAAGTATAAATAGCAAGGAAGCAGGAGCAGGCAAAAATTCAGGTGGGGAAGACGGGTGTCTGAGACCAAGGAGTACGAGTCTGAGTAGGAGTGAAACTGAGTATGAGTTCGTTGGGAAGAAATACGCCTATATTGGAAGAAGAAAAAGTACCTCTTTATTGGGAAGAAATACCCCTTCATTGGGAAGAAGAAGTACCTCTTTATTAGGAATAAATACCCCTTCATTGGGAAGAAGAATAAGAAGAAGAATAACCTTTCTTTGGAAGAAGAATTGGGATCACAAGACCAGCATTTTGGCATCAAATGACAAGAATACACACCTATAGCACCAACTAAAGGCAGAAAGACTATCAACCAACTCAAGCCACAAATGCACAAGGTGGCCACCCATCTTCAAGCACTCAATGCCCACTAATAACTCCTACCATCTTTGCTTCCTTATTGTATTTTTTCTCTTCAAAATAAAATGCCACTGATAGGCATGCTCTTGGAATTTAATTAAGACATACCACCTCTACCTAACCTCATCTCACACATCTGAACCACTCATCACCCGTCCAAACCATATGTTCCACAATAGCAAGCAGTACTCCTACCTACCACATCGCCTGAAATATAACCACCTACCGCAGGCAAACTACCTCACTCCAGATCATGGACTAAAATATTGATTTTGATACCCAACTCGGTCCTTGTTGAGTCTGGGTGGTACAGCTAATACCAATACAATTGGACAAGTTGCATGAGTCAGTCCAAAACTTTAATTCAAATGATTCCTTCATGACTCAGCCAATACTCAGGCCAAAACTTTAAAGGATTACTTTGTGACTAGACCAATATGAACAAGTTAAATCATTGAGACCGACAAGTCACCGTGTCTGTATCACTGATACAGGCAAGTTGTATCACCAATACGAAGTTGCACTGTGCAAATCTCTGATAGAAACATGACACACTCTGCGCCTCAGCCAAACAAGAATGATTTCCAAGGACTCGTCCATTTCTTGAATCAGAACCCCCAAATCGTCTCATGTAGTCATCTAGCACTACCAAGACAACCCGGTATCACACAATATTTTAAGACATGTTTTGGATTACTCAAGATAGATGCTCATGTAGTCATCTAGCACTACCAAGACAACCCGGTATCACACAATATTTTAAGACATGTTTTGGATTACTCAAGATAGATGCCTGTGTAGCCGTACTCAAGTGATACCAGAGTCTTGGAAGATGGACTGATTGCAACATGATCTTGGAAGATGGACTAATGAAGTTATATAACAAGGAAGGCAAATTGAAATGGATTCATTAGAAGTCAATATTAAATAATTCTATTAAACTCAAAAATCATTTTGAGGGGAATCGCTGAATTGGAGGTTTCTAGGACTCTAGAATCTAAAGACCAAACTATAGTATAACTGTACAACCAATACGGAGTATTTGGCAAGCAACTTTAGCAAGTGCAGTTTTAGAAGTGAGGTTTCAGTTAAAATCAATGATCAAGATATCCCTCAAAGTGATATATTTCATTACCATGGCACTATTGTTTAAATGGATGGTGAGATTTGTGAGGATGCATACAAAAAAATCAGAGTTGGATAGAGGAAGCAATGATGTGCCTCTAGAGTGTGGTGTGATCAGTGCATGCCTATGAAACTGAAGGGAAACTCTTGTGAGATATCCATTCGACTAGCTATGCTATAAAGGCCAAAGTATTCAAAGTTAGAAGGCAGCATGAGCCGAGATTTGTTGCAGTCTTGCAGATGAGGATGTTGATATGGATGTGCAGGACAACAATGAAGGATAGAATTAAGAATGAAGTCATCCGGAGCACCCTTAAGGGTAGTCTCAAAAAGAGATAAAACAAATGGCCATAGATTAAGATAGTTCGCTCATTTTGCAACAAAGACCTGGATCCAGTAAGGAGGGGAACATTGATCAGGGTCAAAGGGCCTATAAGAGGTGAGAGGAATACCTAGAAGGACTTGAATCAAGGTGTTGAGGAGAAAAGGATCGTTCATTTAACAAGGATTTTAGATAGTACTGCTTGGTTAAATGAGATTCTAAATGTGCCCCATATAGCTGGGACAAGTTATGATGATGATATTTTCGTCGTCGTCATCTAAGCCATATCCCAACTGCTTGGGGTCAGCTACGCAAATCCTGATCTGTCATTCCCCTCCTTCAAGCAACATCCTGAGTTCCATGCGCAAGTTATGATGATGATGATGATGATGATTATGAAGTATATTTTTTTCAGATTTCTTAAGTTTTTCTATTATTATTTATCTTTGCTCTTTATTTAATGCCTTTTGTTCTAAGCATTCTTTATACGAATAAAACAGAGAATCCATATTATTTTAATTTTTTGAGACTGCCTCACCAGCTTGCGTACCATGTCCATGCAACATTGAGTTTCACATAGTAAACTTTAACAAGGCTGAAATGCTAGCATATCAATAGTTATCAATAAAGAATAGTGTCGTGCAGATATTCATGCATCAAAACCAACTGATAATCAAATGATTAGTTTTTATAAGAATACCAAGAAGTTTGCAAGCAATGCACATAAGCTTCCGCAAATGAACCAACTTACATCCTTGGGACGAAAAATTCGCTTGAATGAGTCACTCAGGATCAATTTTAGGGCAGTTAAACCCCTTTCCGGAACATCCTCTCTTAATTCCTGCTCTGAACCTTGCTCGGAATTGTTCAGAAGAAGATCTGACTGAAAAGGAATTGGACTGAAAACCACTCCCTGGAGAACCAGTTTCAAATTCATAACCAATCAAATGTGGGGAAAAAACATCAATTTTATGCAATAACCACCCATGATGATGTGGAAAGGGGAAAGGTAAAAATATGAAAAAATGACTATGCGCACATATTCATAGTTACAGAAGAATTATGTGATCCTAGGCCCGTGGATATGTATAGTTTCCTTGGGTCCTTAGTTCGTAGATTGGCTTCCATGGTTTTGTGATCTGGACCGTTGATCTTGTGGGTCCCACCATCAATGGACCATCTTCCAAAAGTCTCCATTATTGGGAGATCCGAGTCATATAAACCATTGTTGCATTTTTTTTTCTTCTTAATCATCTAGTTGTAGGCCACTAATCCGAGTGTTACGATCCTCTAAACAAGGAGGTTTTCCAGACATGGTCAAAACAAACTAGAGCACATCGTATCAACATTCTAGATCTCTTAAGCTGTGAACCACCAGGCCTACTTGTTCAAACTGAGATTTCCAGGCTGCTACGTTACCTAGGGAGAAGGATTGCATAATTCTTCATTTTTCTTATAAAAATACATTAGAGTTGAGAGCTGAAAAAGATATTATAGATAACACTGGTACTAAATAAGAGCTATGCCAACCCCATACACACTTTACACACTACACACATGCCGACCTAGCAAGTACATGGGAGATCTAAGCAGTGCACAAGGTAATCCAATGGAAATGGCCATAAACGGGAACATGTGGACATAAAAGAACCTCATTAACCAAATGAAACTACACATATTAGTACAAATACACCCATTCCATGATGAATGATTTCCTCATATGCAATTGTCCACTGGAACTCCATTGGCACTATTCAGAGCAATCCCACTCTTGGTCAAAATGAGTTTGACCGAAAATAGCAATCATGAAATCATGCAAATCAGATAAAGGTGTGTTTGGATGTACTACCGAATGTGAATTTCCATGGTGAATTATGCAATCGGTCCACATCCCACACGTGCACGCTCCACACGTGTGTACAAGAAAATGACCACTTTCCCTTTTTAGCCCATTACTACTTTTCTTTTCTTTCAAATCTCTACATTAGGAAATTTTCTTTTTCTTTCATATCTTAGCTTTAGGCCATAAATAATTTTAGATTTTCTTATTTAAGTACTTTGCTATTTAGGTGCTTACTTAATTACAGTGCTTTCTTACGTAGGTAGTTTCCTATTTTCTTAGATCTTTGCTAGCTAGGAATTCTATTAGATTCTATAGATTCTATTGCAGATTGTAAGGAGAGGTTATAAATAAGGCATATGGCCTATGGAATAAGACAAGTTCATTGATATTTTCTTTGAGTAATTCTCATTTCTACAGTAGTTGTTGAAGGGGGGAGTGATCTCTAGTTCAAGACTAGAAGACTGTTGAGCTTGCTCACAGTCTTGCATTCGTGATCTCTAGCATTCGGCTAGAGAATTGTTGGGTCCTTTCCCACAATCTCTTTCTTATTTACTTTGATCTATTTGCTTCCCCTTTTAGGGTTTGCATTAGTGAGCCTATCAGAAAAATCGTCTGGATCCACAACCATGGACCCCACTTGTGTGGAGTGGGTGCATCAGATCACTATGATTCATCACCCATCAAAATCAGTCATTTCCTCATAACTTGAACTGAATTTTGCGATTTGATTCAATTATGCATCCAAACGCGGCAGTAACAGTCGAAAGGAAAATATAAAATTTAATAGAACTCACAAGAACTTTTCCGTACGTTTCCTTTGCTCGATCATCAATCAGGCTTTCAGCAGTGACTGTATAAAAGAAATGCAAAATTAAAAAAACAAAACAAAATCCTCTAAAAAAAAGAGCTTAGAAATTCTTCAATCGGGCTCGGAAAAAAGAAATTCAAATGATCGAGAGATCAAAATAGACAGAAGAAAGATTCTTACTGAAATCACGATTGATTTCGCAGATGGTGATCGAACCGAGAGGAGGAAAACACGGCATTTTCTCTTCTTCTCAGGAAGTCGAAAATGGCGGGAAAATATCTAGGGTTTTTTTTCGTCTTTTCTTTTCTTCTTTTGTTTTGGTTAAAAAGAAGAAGAAGAAGATGAAATGGTGCAGATTTCGAAATATAAATCGAGCGCGCGCGTTTATCGTCTTCTTCGAAGCAGATTTTAGGGTTTTAGCGGTGGGTTTTGCTAACCAGTGCCTGGTGCGTACAACGCACCCCCGAAGTTTACAAAAACGAGTCGGGATCCTCGGAATCGGATTGCTTGCGGAGTTACCGTCCGGATTAAACTCTGTTGGGCCCACCTAGAAAGTATCTGCTTTATCTATTCCGTACATATATTTTTACAGCTCATTTTAGGGGTTGAGCCCAAAATTTAAGGATATCCAAATCTCAAGTGGACCATGCCAGGGGAAACAGTGGGAATAATGATTTCCACCGTTGAAACCTTCCCAGGCCCCACAGTGATGTTTATTTGTCATCCAACCTGTTCGTAAGATCACGTGGATATGGATGAAGGGAAAACAAAAAATAAGCTTGATCCAAAACTTCTGTGTCCTACGAGAATTTTTCAATGGTAGACATTCAGTTCACACTTTTCCTGTGGTGTGGTCCACTTTAGATTTTAAAATGCTTCATTTTTTGGCACCACACCTAAAATTTTCTGTTAAGATGGATGGACGGAGTGGATAAAATACTTAAATCACTGTGGGCCCCACAGAGTTTACTCCACATGCTTAGCGTGGGCATTTACTCACTACGCAGTCCGCTTCCCTGATCCTCTTCTCTTACCGAGAGCGCGGTTTCGGTGGATCGCTGGATCCACCGAGGTGGGTGAATCCCTGAACGTGGGGTCCACCATGATGTAAGTTCCTTATATCCAGGCCATACATCTGTTTTTAAAACTTATTTCAGTGAATTATACCAAAAATGAACCAGATCCAAATCTCAGGTGGACCATAATACAGGAAACAGTAGTAATCCAACATTAAAAACTTCTGGTCGGACACAAAAGCTTTGGATCAACCTCATATTTGTGTGATCTCTTCATCCAGGTCTTTGTGACCTTATCAACAGGTTGGATGGAAAATAAACATTCCGGTGGCCCATATGAAGTTTTTAATGGTGGGGATTTAATCAAGACTGTTTCCTATGGTATGGTCTCTTAAGTTTTGGATCTGCTTCATTTTTTGGGTCATGCCCTAAAATTAGCTGTCAAAATGAATGGATGGTGTGGATGTAAAGAACATACATCACAGTGAGCCCCACAGTTAGGGACAAGGGATCCACCCAAACCACTCCCTCATACATCTGCTGCTCCTTCTCTGATTGGTCCAGCCAAGGAGTAGCAGAGGTTCTCTGCTGGGTATGAGCAGAGGATCCGAATTTTATAAAAATAAAATATATATAGATGCTGTGAAAGACCATAGTGTATGTGGCATCCAAGCCGTCCAATATGATTGCCCCACATGAAAATGAAAACTCCAAAAATTCAAGTTGATCCCATCATCAGGTGGGCAAATTCACCCAAAAACATCCAAATTTATTGGAGGGCTCACCTGATGGTTTGATTTGCCTGATTTTTGGATCATTTCATTTTCAATGTGGGGCTAGTACTCTTGACAGATTGGATGATGTAAGCATATAGCAAGGTGAACTCCACATGAGGTGTGTTTGGATCGGAGAAAACACATGAAAATGATATATAATGAGAGTAAATGGAAATGTAAATGAATCCTTTTGAGAAAGGATTTAGAAATACATGGGGGTGAAATGCCATCTTGAGCTTTATTGGATGTCCGTCCTACACTTTGGCACATTAATAATACTTCCAAACAATTCAATTACTAGCAATATCACTAAAATCACACTAATAGAATGATCTAAAGTGTTTAAAGGTAAGACATCTAAATTAATAGTTAAAAAACATTGGCAAATTACCTATTTGTGGTATTTGTGTTTGTGGCCAACCTAAGGCTTGAAATTTATTCATTTTTTTCTAAGGTATATATTTCAATGGGCTTATTATGTTTGTAATCCATATGTGTGTGAGCCACTTGAGGTTTAAAATCATAAATATACACTAATTTGGGATATTAAAGCTAATTTGGAATATCACATACGTTTCTATGAATATATTGAAAATTTCAAATCATATGTTTCCGAGAATTTATTTAAAGATTCAAAGGCATTACAACTCCTAACATGTACTCTTATCTAAAGAGAATATTTGAATTTTAAATGTACCTCATTTACTTCCATCTAAATACGTCTAAGTGGGTCATTTGCTCCACGTTCATGTACCTCTAATTCCATTTCTCATTTACCTCTGCTTACAAAGGAACTTGTAAATTGAGGTAAGCGGATTAAATTGGGAGTAAATGTAAGTAAACGGTATTTGAGGTGTATTTGGATGGGAGTAAATGTATGTAAATGAAATGATTTCATCCAAATCCCTCCCAATCAGGGAACATTATTTGGAATACAGCGGGCATATTGCCATAACTTATGAACGACCATAAACGTTAATGCTCTATAAGTAGACCCTACAGTAACGTTTCAAGGTATGCAACAAAACACATTGTAATCCTGTGATTATAATTAAGTCTTCATTACTGACTTAAGCATCGGAGGATCCTTAGCCAGCATGACCGACGACCCCTTGTCTCTGTGACTGCAGATCCATACCGTTCATCAGGAGGCCCATCATCTGACGATGATCTACCATTGATTCATTCAAATCATTTGTTACCCATTTTTTACGCTATATATATATATATATATATATATATATATATATATATATATATATATATATATATATTTTAAAATGGGCTTGTAGATGGGCTTATCACTATGATCATTCTATTAAAATATCACATATGTACACTAATTTAAGATATTAAAGTTAATTTTGGATATTACATATATTCTCGTAAGTATATTGAGAAGCTCTCATGCACTCCAATTCCTCCCATTCACTGTCATCCAAATGGTTTCAAATGCATTCATCTAATCCAATCCAAACATAATTAAGTAGGTTATTTACTCTAAAATCATTCACCTCTAATTTCATCTACAAGCCACCAAATAACCATTTACCTCCAATTTAATTTCTCATTTACTTTCATTTACATGCTCCCAAACAAGAATGAGTTTACCTGTAATTCAAAATGTAACTTCTTTTTATTGTTTTTGCTAGGTTTCAAAAAGTTATAATGTGTTTACAACTTATAAAGTTTTTGTGAGCAAATACAAATATCCAAACAACCCTGTAATTTAACTACTTATAATTTCTTTACAAATTAAGGATTTTACCGGCATCCAAACACTCATAAGATTTAGATCTGCTTCAGTTTTGGGCCAAACTCTAAAATAATCATGCAAACTGACAAACAAAGTGGATGTAAAAGACAAACATCATAATGAGCTCTTGTAGTCACGGATCCACCAGAGCTTGGTGGTTCCCAAGATCCACCGAATCATGTCCGACAATGCAATTATAGGGCTGTAAACTGGTCGGGCCTGAGTTAGTCTTGGCCTGGATTTTGAACTATTTCGGACCAGGCCGTCGGGGCAGATCTATTCAAAATTCTAATTTTTAGGCCCGAGACCGGCCCATTAAGACCGATGCAATCATTGCTGACATGGACTTAACTTGGACTTAACTCCAAACCAAGGTCCGAAGACTCGACGGGCACTCGGACCCAAAAGGTCATGGAACAGAGACTGGACCCGAACCCGAACCTCATCCGATGCCAGTCGGATGTCACCTATAAATTGGTTGGCATTTTGAGAAACGTTGCTGAAGCACCGCCTTAAACCCTAAACATCTCTCTCTTTCTCCTTCAAGAAGCAATTCAAGGAAAGTTAAGAATTCTTTTCATCCCTTTCGAGAAGCTTCGAGAAGCAATTCAAGGAAATTTGAGTTTTTTCGAGGCGAGGGAGAAAATTCGTTCTTCAAAGCTCAATTTTCCAAACACACAGCGTTTCGAATCCATTTCAGAAAATAAAACCCAATCTCGAATTATTTCAGTTTCAATGGAAAAGGGGGTTTCTACCCTTCCCTCTTCATAGCGTTTCTCTAGGTAAATATGATTCATTTGGTAATTTATAATTGTTCATGAGGCATTTCCATTCTCTCTTTGGGGATTGAAGCAGATTTTCCTTAGAAGAGACGACGCTCTTAAATTACTTCCTTTTTGAAATTTTGTTCTCTCGTTTTCAGCGGCTTTACTTGAAAATGATTTCTCGGTTTTCGAAGATTCTGGAGACGAGAATCCACCGAAGACGGTCCCGAAAAGGGTTTTAAAAGAAACCCGGAAGTGGAACGTCAAAAGGAGCGGTTTCATCAAACGAGCTTCCTTGGATTTTGAAATTCGGGACAATCTAAGGATAGCAGGAATTCTTTCAAATTGGGGCTGGGATTTGGGTTTTCCAGACACACTCACAGCCTGTCTCAATGATTCACGTGTAGTGTGGATTTTGAACAATCTCTACAGTTAGAGTTCAGATGCTAAACTCACTTTCTGCTTCTTTGGTTAGTATGAGAATTGTAGTGGGTCAAAGCATGGGGTTCGATCGGTTTGTGCGATGATACGTATTTCTGTTTTCCAAAATATGAATTACGAAGCAATGCGTTTGCTTGGATATCTTGTTAGAAACTGGGATGGAGGAGATGGTTGGCATGATGTGGTATTCGATTTTCTTGGGGAGAGTTATATGGATAGAAGTGTTTTGGAAACTGTATATAGCATGCTCATTAGCTTATATGTAGAGGAAAACATGATAGATTATGCTCTCAAGTTGATTTATCGAATGAATGTGCTTAACCTCTTTCCTGCAATTTGGGTTTGTAATTCTCTTATTTGTGCAGTCCTAGAATCAGAACAGTTGGAATTGGCTTGGGAAGTGTTTGATGAAATGCAGTGTCAAAATGCTGCTACTATCAGTTTATTTATCCATAAGTACTGTGCCGAAGGCAGTTTGGCTTGCGCTTGTAAGCTGCTCGTTGAAGTGAAGAATTATGAGTGAAAAGCATATACACTGTTGTGATTGATGCGTTCTCCAAAAGGGGTCTTTTAAAAGAGGCGACTTCACTCCTGTACAAAATAATCCAGATGAGTTTCTCTCTGGATTCTGTTTCAGTTGCCTTGGTTGTCAATGGTTATTGTAAGGCAGGAAGGATTGTGGAAGCAATGGACGTTTTGAAGCTGTCCAATTCCACACCTGACATTTTCACATATATTAGCTTTATTTCGAAGTTTTGTAGTGAGGGTAATGTGGTAAATGCCATTGCATTGTTCGATGAGATGCCTGAGTTGGTTAGGTTTCCTGATTGTTTTAGTTACACTACGATTATTGAAGGTTGTTGTAAAGTTGGTGACATAGATTGAACTCTTAAATATTTTGGGGAAATGTTGAAAAAAGAGTTTAACTGGTCTGTTGTGACATATACCGTTCTCATTAATGGCTTTTGCAAGATTGGAGATTTGGAGGCCGTTGAACATTTGTTTGATGTGATGACAAGAGAGAGCCTGAAACCAGATGTTGCGTATTGCCGCCAAATGATCCAAAATGTCAGAAAACCCCTATCTCCCAAATTTGAATGTCGTACGACGTATACTTTTACTTGCGCACCTTGAAGCGTATTTTGTCGTCTGGAACCGATTGAGAGGGTCCAAATTGGGAAGGAACTATCAAAATTCATAGCAATTGATTACCCATACCCCGACTCATTCATTTCATAGCCCGATGAGAGATTTAAAGTGCTTTGGCATCAATGACTTCGGTTTCCGAAAAGGTACCTGTCCTTTGGACAGTCAGAGCCTGAAGTTTGAAAAATATTCCAAGTATGGATACATGCGTACACCAAAAGAAGGACATGCGTAGACCACAAGGAGACATGCGCTCATGCCCTTACCACATGCGCATAGAACCTTAACTTCCCTTCTTCCAAAATACTAAAACTCCAAAACATGCTAAATGTTGGGACGTGCGCCCTCCACAGGGGCACATGTGCCCATGCGCCGAGACATGCGCTCATGCTTCTACAACATGCGCATAGTTCCCCTCTCTCACATACATGTGCTCATCATTTTATACTTTTCTCAAACCCGGGATCCGATTAACTTACTATAAATAGCGCACTCCCCTACTGAGAGGGAGAGACTTCTTCTTTCGAGAGGACGCCAGAGCGCCACAAGAGGTAGAATCCTCGCTGGAGAGAGTGACATGCGCCCATTACCCTTGCTGGAATCCCTCACCGAAAAGGGTTACATTTGCTTATCTCTTCGGAATCCCAAAAAAAACTTGAAAAATGGCTAAGGAGTGGAATTTCTCCCTAAGTCACTAATGACATGCGCCCATGGGAAGGGGGCAGACGCATGTGCTCTACCACATGCGCTCACCTCTTTCTCCTTTCCTCTCTCCTCACTCCACTTGCAAACATGTGCCTGGACAGTCTTACCAGACCCGAAGACTCTGTGATGTGGCCCGCCTTCGATGTGATACGTCTTTCCATCGCACTATCGCTCTTAAACACATATCGCCGAGCTCTATCCATCCCCCGGACCGGATCTCCTAACGGTCGATGTTAAGTGGACCAAATCAGCAATTTGATCAAAATGATCAACACATCCTGCCTAGTACCATCGTATTGGTACCACCAGAGCACACTCTCTGAATCAATGAATTAGTAAAATGTGATGTATTCACAACATCCGACCAAATGGGTCACCTCACTTTAACCACCGTTCCTGAAAAATCAGCCCAAACATAAACTCAGCTGGGCCATAGACGCCCTTGATGTGAGCGCGGGGGGTGGGGGGTTGGGCATGTTGTGTATAAAGAATGTAGGCCGTGCAAACCCTTCATCTACCATGGATGAACAGTCAGGACAAAAAAGCAGGCTGCTCTACACCTCAGGTGGGTCCCTATGAGAATCAAGGGTGTGCATACCTCCCACCTTGTTCCTTCTGCTGTGGTCCACCAGAGTTTTGAATGTAGCTGATTTTCATTCCCTAGGTGTAACCTGAGGGGATGCATCAGATGGACAGGTTGGATGCAACAAATTCATCATGTGGGCCCCACGTCTGCTAGGTATCACTGTAAGCTTACGGTGGTATGAGTACCACTGGAGAGCCCCTCTTGATTTAGTGTCGTGTTGTTTACACACAATTATTGCAAAATGAATTGACTTCCTGTTTACCTAGCTAGCTCCCCTAGAATGTTGGTTGGTTGTGTATAATAGTAGTGTGATCCTTATCAACTAAAATGTTAGAGGCTTTATCGGTGTTTTATGAACTTTGGTCTAATCTCCTCACCCACGTAAGAGAAAGGTTACAAGTACTCTGGAACTAGAGACCTTTAAAAGCCTCGGGCATAAGGGAGGTAAGAAATAGCTTCCTTCATAGTCTGGAGTTGCAACAATATGGCATTTTTCTCTTCTAATTTCATGTTTGGAACTTGAAGAAGACTACATTCACCATATCCCTCAATCCAATCCTTCCATCATGCATGCCACAAAATTCTCATGGCCATCTCTCTCCCATTTCCAAGCAATTGAATTTGTTGTTTCCTTGCTGGGTATCTCTTTTTTTTGTGGTATAGGTATGGCACTACTGCTCGGCAGGCGATGTCATTTTCTGCCATTGAAGTGTGTGAGCAGTGTTTGAAATATTGGTATCGTTATAGGTTTCACTGGCTAGGGATACAGAAACAATATTAATATCGCTGATACCCTTAAATGCAGGGAAACATGCGGAAAATGGTGGATTTTTTGTTCAGTGAAACTAAAACACACATTTGCATATTTAATAATAAAAAATTGCAAAAATAATGCATACATAATAAATTTACATTTAATGTGGGCCCTAAAAGCATACGCTGTTGTAAGAAATCACTCCAATAATAACCAAGATGAATTTATATAATATGCATACAATTACAATACAATAATCAAGATATGTAATGGTAAATGAGCTTAGAAAGCATACCTATCTGGCCATTCATCCATCTACTCAAAGCAAATAAGTTTCCATCTAATGGGGAAAAGATTAGCTCGGTTTGTTATTTGAGTCATTGATGAGTTCTATTCTTAATTTAATATCTACTGATTTGTTGATCAAATGGTCCAGATCTTGGCATTGGACTGTGCTTGTAATTTGGTTGGTTCTGTTACAGTTCTTTTACTCGTACTGCTATTTGATTGACATTATGTAGGATCCTTGCAGCAACAAAAATGAGAATAGCTGTGATTTATTTTTTTTTAAATTTATTATTATTATTATTTAGATTGTTACGTTTTACTGTGGATAATGGCCATTGATAAGAGTGGAATGGCATAATTAGTTGAGATGATGCTTAATGATGACACACATGCACGTTCGCACAGGCACTGCCACTGATCTCCTATGAACCGGACCACTCCAGCACTGACCGGTGCAGGTGGGCCCAACCATGATGTGTATGTGAAATCCACTCTACATCAGATGAGTTGGTGCATGTTAGGTCTAGGACCCAACAGTCAGCCCTATCTGTAGTTCAGGTGGGCCATACGAGTGAAAACAATGTGAAGGAGGACACTACCCTCCAAATTATTTCCTTTCGTGTGGCCCACTTGAATCACAAATAAGGCTGCTTGTTGGCCTCAGATCTAAATTTTAGTGTGTCATGTAATGGTTGGAGTGGATTTTATATAATCATTGTGGTGAGCCCTAAAAAATTCAAGAGTGGATGTCTCTCCCCAACTATTCCCTTGATGTGTTGCACCTAACTCACATTTCAGCCTTTTTTTGGCGCTGGACCTAATTTGGTATGACTCATCTAATGGTTGGAATAGATTTCTCGTAGACCTCTTGGTGGACTGTAAAAATCCACGGTGGGTGTCCATCTCCCGAACTGTTTCTCTTCGTATGGCCCACCTGAATCATGGACTTTTCTGATTTTGGGCTTCAATAGCTAAAATGGGGTGCGCGGCTGGTGGTTAGGGTTGATTTCACTTAAACATCATGGCAGGCCGGTCACACCTTAAGATGGTAGATAAGGTCAATTGTGCAGGAGACTGTGTGTGGGTGTGTGCATGCGTGTGTGTGCCCTGAATGGGCTAGGCCCGGACCATTGACATTAAGGGTGGCAGTGGGACAGGTCCAGGCACTAATGGTCCAAGGCTCGAGTCCAGTTCAAGCCCAACATGGGCTAGTACAGTATGCCCAAGCTTGAGACCAACAAATTTGGATGGGCCCAGGCCAGGCGTAGACCAAACATTGATAAAATCCCCATTTCCCCCTTTTAATGTTCCTAATCTCCATTGATTGAGTGGGCCATGTACAAAGAAATAGACACCTGGAGGACCGAAATCAACAAGCCTATATTCAAGATTCATGGGTTGCCTAGTCAGGGATTAGAATGGCATGTTTGTATGATATAATACAAATACAAATGCATATGTTTGGGGGGGGGCCAAACGCTTTGATAGTCAGAGGTGGTTGGCAGGTTTGGATGCACTTTGCAGACACCATCTCCTCTACTGCTCAACAAAAAATAGGAGCTAAAAACCTGAATCAGGCAGAAACCAATCTGAAAAATCCAAGCTTGAAATCCCCCTCTTTTTCGGAAATCCCCTTTTGAGGAAGTGCATCCAAACGGGCCTTTAGCAAACCTCTTGCATTTTATTCTCCAACAAGGATACAACACTTCCAAAAAAGAAGCTTTCACTTGGATTGCATTTTGGGACGTGTAATCTTCATTCTACCATTGAATCCAACGGTTTCACATCAAAGAAAACTTACAACTAATGTCGACATACGACTCTGTTACTCTGTCAAGTTCTCAAATCATGAGGTTTGCTCGAATACATCCCAATGCATCACAATAAGATTCGTCCGAACTCGAGCTGTTGGATTTAGGCCTTTTTCAATGACACAGTATATTTGATAAGGCTCCCATTGGATGTGGGATGCCCAGAAAACTATCAGATTGAATATTTCAACTGATCGACTTTACAGAGGGTACGGTGACCTCATTTTCAAAGCAAAATATCCAAATTATTAAAAGGTTGAAATAATCCAATTGAGAGCTTTTACTCATGTTTCCACTACACAGTGGGACATCATATAACGTTTTTGAATCGTAGATTCAAAGGCTAAAGTCTTGAAGTATCATATTGCCAGTGTTATCAAAATCCTATGATTTATATTATATCATATGGGTATACAATTTGAATCTAACACCCAAATCGTAAATTCCAAATAATTATATCAAATTGTACGATAATCATTACATACATGGGCCAAAAAATTACTTAAAATTTGATTTTTAAGTTTTATTCAATTTTTCTTCTTTCTTTATACCCTTCTGCTCATAAAACATGAAAAAGGCCTCCCCTATTAAATATAAGCTCATTTTTTTCTTTGAGATTTAGGGATTTTGATATTCAAAAACCCAAAACCAAGAAATCAAGATACTATTTACAATGAATTCGAATGCCATTTTTCTAACATGTTTCTACACTTAAGAAAGGCAAAAAAGAACAAAATTGTTAAAGGACTTCTATGGTTTTTAAGGAAAATTTTTCAAAAGACAACACAAGAAAGCAAAGGAAAAAAGAAAAGAATCCTTTAATATCATAATAGGTATACGATATACATTTGCTCAATTAATAATATCATGATATGTATCACTTTCTTGGTACATGTTGATGGGAAATGGATGATTAATGAGTTTTTAATATTTTCTGATTGATTTATATTTTTCATTTGTTTTTTATATGTATATTTTTAAAATCAGAAAAAAAAATCTTACCATTTACGATACGATTTGCGATTCAATAGGATTCAAACCCTTTTACAATTTGCGATTCGGTAACAATTTTGACAACATTGCATATTGCAACATGTCTGAATGTATTCAAGCAAACCTTTATTCCCAAATAATTTTTTTTTTACAAGAAAAAGATATTGTTTAATAACTATGAAGTAATTACAGAAATATAATGGATCCATAAATTGTTGCAAATGATATTCAATGCATTTCTCCAACTTATTGGAGCATCAGTTTTGGCATTCATCTGGCTTGCTAGGAAGATCTACATTTTCTGAGCTTTGAAACAGAAAATATCGCTACGTGGGTATAACGTGAAGCCAGGGAAAAAAGCACCACCTTTAACTCGGTCTAGATCGAAGATACTGGAATATCCAAGCCAACAAATTGTGCATGTGGAGCCCAATTTTAAGAGACCCAACGATTGTGGTGGGGTTGAAACCCAGAAACAGACAGTAACAGAAAGACCATCTGATCAGTGTCTTGGAAAATGGGTGGTGGTAACAGAGAGGACCCTCGTTCACATGGTTAGGGGCATCCAATCATCCGATCAATGTGGTTTTGGCATGGTGGCCCATGTGGAGAGGGGTGGATTATATCTAAGGTTCAGATCAGTGTTTTGGACTCTCCATTTGTTACATACAACTCATTGGCACCATAATACACACACTGCAAAAAGTGAACATTAAGTTCAAAAGGATTATTTCCTTTGAATGGGTTGAACATAAGAGTAATGGAGAAAATGCATACTGGAAATTGAATTTGAAGAGATTTCCATTTGAGATAGAGATAATTACCAAATGCAAGACAAGTGGTATGGGTGTTACGACACTGAGTCTAAGCTTCTTTTCATTGATGACTGTTTTGTTCGTGCCTTCAAATCCATGACCAAAAGGGCTCCATTTCTCTTCTGCAGCCAGATGCAGATGTAGTGCCGTCTAGGTTTGAAACAAGCAAGTAAATGATCTGTAGTGATCCTCAGGTTTGCAGTTTGTACAGGTGGGGCCAACAGTTTGGTGATTGAGACATTGATTTGGTGGGCACGTTGAAAGGACGATAGCGGATCATGCTCCAAAATATATCCCATAGTGGAAGATCCATGCATCATATCTCTGAGCATTTGTTGGTTGAAAGTGGACTGTAACTATGTTTTCTTGACCATCAACGTGTTAGAATTGGTCTATCAATGAGATTTTTGGGCCATGGTCCATGTACTGTAGGGCCAATCAAAGCAATCGTTTTGATCATCGACTTTATCCAAAAACAGTCAACAATAAATCCTAATCTCTGCTTCATGAGTATAGCAACACTCGAATCAATCAATCATCTTTTCATCCACTGTTCCCTTAAGCGTCAGGCATGGAACAAGTTCCTAAGGAGGTTCAATATATCTTGGACTGCCATCTTCAGTCGGGGGCCTCTTCATGGAGTGGCATGGAGTGGATCTTCGGAAACAAACGAAGGTTCTTTGGAGGCGCTTGCTGGCTGCCATCAGGGCGATTTGGGGAGAAAGGAATGAAACGTGTTTTCCAAATGAGACCAGTAAGGTGGAGTGGGCAGTACAGCAAAGTTAGTAGCAGTAGAATGAGCCTTTTGTACAGATGCTTTGAAGGATTGTAAATTTCCTTTTCTTGGGTTGTAGCTCTGTGCCGTCTTGGTGCCTTTTTTTTCAATAAAATTACAGTCACCTTTCCAAAAAAAAAAAATTCAAACCAATGGTTTCTTAGGTAGAGGAGACTATTTCTTCACCAAGACCAGATAATTGGACTAGCTTTCATGAGATTGAGGGTTTTTGTTGTAGGATGCACGCCAATGTGGCATATACATGTGAGATATGGTCCACTGATAAGATGAGGCACACCAAGAACACTCTCTGGACTAAAAAAATGGGGAACCTGATCAAGCGAGTCGTACCTTTAGAAGAAAAGGGGCAAGCACCAGTGGTATTGGGCGGATATGGGGCCCAATGATGTGCTCACAGAATCCAAACCATCCATGAAAAGCAACAACTCAAGACCCCAGCTCCCGAAAATCAGCCTGATCCAAAAACTCAGATGGGCCACAACACAGGACAAACCAATAAAGAAACAAATCTATTCAATGAGCAAAAGGAGAGAGGGATTCGAACCCTCGATAGTTCTTTGTTCAGAACTATACCGGTTTTCAAGATCGGAGCTATCACAGGAGCGCGTTCCATAAGAAAATGGACCTTAGAAAAATCCACCTTCAACATTCATGTGTAGGACCGCAACATCCTTTAATGGGAGAGCATATTCAAGGTGGGGCCCACCTGACAAATGGCCCAAATCACACACATGTGTGTCATATTTGCAAGTATGGCAGAGAAAACCCTGAATCTCATGCAAGCAAGTCCCGTTTGCATTTCCCTTGAAGGAGCATCAAACACCAGAGAGCAGTTTTTGGGAATACCTTTTGGAGCCAGAATTTGATATCAGCTTTTCTGGGAAGATAGCCCACCATAACCATATTCTGGGGTAACAGATCTCACTTCACAAAGTAAATTATCAGCTCTGTGATGGCTGCATATCGACTATAAGAGCACTTACTAAAGCTATCTTGACCGCGCAGCAGACTTGAAATGCGATGTCTTGAATCTCCATCACCTGAAATAGGACAATGAGGCATTATACAGACTAACAGAAGCAATTACTAATTGAACACAGTTGATCCAGATTGTAATTTCATTGGCTCCCATTTCAGAGTTTGGGGTCTGAACCCCAATTACATTTCATTCATGTTGAATGTAACTTCAATTAGAATATGGGTTGTGCGTCGTTTTCTTTTTTCACTGTTGATTTTGCCCAATACACTCATGGCCTGAATGACGAGCACTTCGGAGCCCTTTGCAGTGGTCCCATTTAATGAATGGCCCAGTCCTCACATTCATGTGCTGCAAATCTCCCCTCAATTTCATTCATGCTAATCCCATTGGCATAAAGATTGTAGGCAGCGAAATGTAGATAGCTTTGAGGTAGGATCTCTGGTGAAAGTGGGCCATGCCATATGGGGGTTAGATGCCACCTCAGATGGACGAGGAATAGAATCCATCAACAGGTCCCAAGCAGGCTCTTGCTTAGAAAAACATCCGGTGGTTTCTTCCATAACGTCGGTGATTTCTTCCATTAAATCTAAGGGAGAGAAATGTCTTTGGCGAGGACTGAAATGCTTAAAAACACATAGAAAATGCTTGTTTTCCGTACATAGAAACTCGGTCTGATTAAGAATCAACTAGTGATTGGATGATCCTGACCTGCTCAATGGACTTTCTCGTGTGGAATGTGGATCAAAATGCTTGTGTTTATTTCTTGCACTATTTGCAGGCTCTTGATCAGAAATTTAGCAATGTCTGATCAAAGCAATTTTTGGATCAACAACAATCCAGGGTATGCCTCAGCAGGTGGATGGTCCAGATAAGCAATCAGATTGTCCACATGTATAATGCTGATGAGACGAATTCAATCACTCCTTAAGGAAAAACCCAAATCAAGTCCAAATACAACAACCTCAACAGAAGTTTTACATACTTCTCTCATATTCATGATCTATAATGCTATTTCATGATCACTTCATCGCTTATGCTAAATCCATAAATTAAGAACTTCTATATCACCAAACTATGTCATACTGCCACTAATTCACTAACAAGGCGACGATCTTTATCTGGCAACAGCAAACAGAAGCGAGTCACATCATGTCTTGGAAACAAATGAATGCCATTTTATGCTAACATTAAAGTAAATAGATTTTTATTTTTATTTTTTTCAATCTTTTTGCTGGTTCTCTTCATACTATTTTTGGATCTCTCCAAAATTCACAATGCACTGTCTGTTTTAAATCAGTTAACAGTGCTACAGATACAGAGGATATTGCTGTCTACCAGCTTCCTAATAGAAAATCTAACAAGATATCAACCAAAAGCGATCACCCCAATGAAGATAGCTAGATCATTTCTAACTTCTAAGCAATAATCTAATAGCCAAACGAAGAAAGAAGCATGGTATATGCAAAGGTTACCTCTGTTGATCTTATGGGTCACTCTCATCAAAGAGAGCTCTATAAAACCTCTTCCTTTCCTCCGGCTTATAAATTTCTCCTCGCTCCTCACCACCATCATCATGTTCAGACATTTCACCGATTGTTCTTCCATCCTTTCTCTCCAACTTCATCACCACCAAACCTCTCTTCTTCTTCTTCTCTAAATTCACCACATGCCTTCTCCGGTTATATTCATGAAGCCCCTCTTGCATCAGCTCCCCGAACTTATCCTTCACAACTACAAGTGGATCCTTATCAATCAGCTCCGACCCACGATACCCTTCTCGAAGAACAACTGTGTATATCTGATACTTGTTTGAAACATAGAAAATGCCCGGATGCCGAAGTAGCAACACATTCAATTTCTCTGGAAAACGGAATTCCCTTGTAAAATGCCCCAATTTTATGATAGACGCCTTCTTCCATAACGTTAGTGAAAGCAATTCATGCACCACACCAATCACCCGTTTCTCCATCTCCATCGACCCTTCCTCCAAACCCTGTGCATCCGAATATGGTGAAATGTATGGCATCTTGTTAAATTCAAGAAACCGCTCCTGTGACTTCATCCAGCTCAAAGGCAAGCAACACTCAAAATGCGGCCCGGTGTTCTTCTCACGGGCTAAGATTTCGATTGAGGAAATGGCTAAATGAGGTTGCCACGAAACAAGCTCGATCTCCATCATGCTCCGTCTCCCACTGCCCCGATTGACGATCCGAAACATCTCAGGATATTTTGGCAGAATCCAGACAAGATAGTCATCGGGAAAGCCAAAATTGCGTTTCAGTTCATTGAATTTGATAACATTGAGCCTCCGATTGGAGCTCATCATCAATAACTTTGCTAATTTATCTACCAAGATAGACTCCATCCCATATTTTACATTCTCTTCTTCTTCTACCAAAGACATCATTCGTTTCGTCAATTTGCAGTAATATTCGTCATCCATAAGGTAGGTTTCAAAGCAGCACGGGTATTTTTTTAACCAGTTGAGGGCCTTTCCTTGGAGATCAAGGGTCTTGAATTTCTTTTGGATGAATCGGACGGGTGCAATCTGGTCAGGGCATCGAAGGATGATGTTCTTCAGTTGGTTGTTGACGATCCAACGGCGGTTACGAGAGAGCGCAGATTCAAGAGCAGGATCCTTTTTCATTGACCACAGCGAGAAGCTCCGGCCGAGGAGTAGAACGAGGGATGAAGAGGAACAAATTTTGTTGTTTGGGAACAGATTCGAAATCCTTGGAATCACCGCCATCAAAACTCTAATCTTTCTGTAATTCTAATATTCCATTCATAAACTCAAAACCGTCAAGCAATTTTCGGCAGAAATCAGGATATCAGAACAAGAACAGAAATTCAATGTACAAAAGGAAAAACATCCAAAGAATCTTCCGGACTCGATCCAGGTTCTCATGTAAATTTGCAAACAATTCAACGAAAACCAGCTCCAACAGGCCGAAAACCTTCAAGCCATTTCTAAGGGGCCGTTTGGATAGCATGTAACTTGGTTAAGATGAGTTCAAGTCGCATGTGACTTCATAGCATCATGAGACCAAGTTACATCCCATTTTCCCCAAAATCTAACATCCCAAAACCCTGAGTTTCAAGTAGCATGCTACTTGGTAGCATCCAACGTTCAAAACTTTCAAATGCTGGTTTACAAGGGAGATTCGAAGCTACCTGCGAATTGATGAAGATGGTTGGTGGATTCAATGAAGAGGGTTGGTGGCCGCCATTAATGGAGGTTGGCTATAAAAAGAGGAAGCCCTGCAACAGAAAAATCACAATCCCTTCCTCCTTCCAATCCGAGAAGAAGCCTCTCTCCCTTACTCCTTCCACACAGCTCCGAAGGTAGGTTCCCCCTGCGAGATGATTTTTTTGCTGTTTTTTTGTTTGTCTTTTGTCTTTTTGTTTTTTTTTTTTTTTTTTGCTTTTTTGTTTCTGCAACTTCTTTGACGGCAGCAGCGATTGGGTCGGGAGATTAGTAGGGCTCTAATGGAGCGGGTCAGATCCGGGATCCGATTCGCTCCGAATCCGTATAATACGGATTTGGATCTTAAAATAGGTCCGATTAGTTAAATGGACCGGATTTTGATCTTAAAATAGGTTCGTTTATTTAAATGGATCGGATATAGAATCCCTTACTATACTCATGCTGGCCATCCGTTTTACAAATTATTTTAGGCCATGTGTCAAAATTGAGACATGCCGCTCTTAGGTCAACCATACCATAATAAATAGTGGAATTTTCATAATTTTCTACTAAATTAAATATATTATATTATATATTTTATATTTTTTAGATTAGTAAAGGGGTGGATTCGGACCTATATCCGACCTGGTTCTATGGATTTTGGATCAGAAATCGATCTAACAATTTATAAATGAATCGGACATGGATATCACTTTTTAGATCCGAGATCGATCCGAATCCTATCCCAATCCGTCTATGGGTATACGGACTTGGAGCCGGATCCTACCCATTGAGAGCCCTGAGTAGGTTAGACCCAGCCTTACCCAAGACGGTGCGGCCCTTACCGTGGGCCCCACCTTGATGTATTTATTACGTATCCACACCGTCCATCTGTTTTCAAGATCATTTCAGGTTATTATCCCAAAAATGAAGCAAATCCATTTATCAGATGGACCATACCATAATAAACAGTGGTGATTGACCATTAATGGCCCACAGAAGTTTTGGATCAAGCTGGTATTTGTTTGACCCCTTCATCCAGGCTTATGTAATCTTATAAATGGATTGGATTTTAAGTAAACATTAAAAAAAATTAAGGTGCGTTCTATAAATATTTTAATGGTAGGACGGTCAATCAACACTGTTTCTTAAGGTATGGTCCACCTGATAACTATATTTGCTTAAATTTTTGGATAATGCACTAAAAGAATATTGAAAAACAGATGGACGGTGTGGATACATAATACATACATTAATATGGGCCCCATGGTAAGGGCCGCACCTTCTTGGGTGAGGCCGGGGTTTCACCTAATCCGGTCGGACGCTGATTTCTTGCGAAAGCCCATCGCAGGAAGTTCATGCGCTGCGAACCTGTGGGCCCCACCGTGATGTTTGTGAGAAATCCACCCCGTCCATCTGATTTTTAAGATCATTTTTAGGACGTTAAATGAACTGAGATGAACTGAAAACACAAATATTATCCTGATTCAAAACTTTTGTGGGCCCACGAATATTTCAACTGTAGAAATTCAATCCTCACTTTTGCAGCCACTTGAGTATTGGATTTGTCTCATTTTTTGTTGCATATCCTGAAATGCTCGAAAGAATTGAATGGACGGGGTGGATTTCTCACAGCACAGTGGGTCCCACGTAGGAACCCAGCGCAGTAACTTCATGTGAAACGCTCTCGTGATGGGACGCCGTTTGGCCAGTGACGCTGCCACTAGCCAAGTGGCTAGTGGTCGGTGCTCTGTGGGCCCCACCATGATGTATGCGTTTCATCCACACCATCCATCCATTGTTACGGATTATTTTAGGGCTTGAACCTAAAAATGAGGCAGATGTAAATCTCAGCTGCACCCCACCACGGGAAAACAGTGGTGATTGAATGTCCACCATTAAAATCTCCGTACAGCCCACTGTAATGTTTATTTGACATCGAACCTGTTTATTCGATCATATAGAACTGGATGAAGGGAAGAAACAAATATCAGCTTGACGTTCAACCTGTTGATTGGCCACCAATAAGTTGTTAATGGTGGACGTTCAATCAATACTATGTGGTCCACGTGGGTTTCGGATCTAACTTATTTTTGGTTTAATACTATAAAATGATGTGGAAAAATTGTGTGTGGCCATCTAATTGGATCGGATTGGTCTGGTTTTTTAGGCATCTAGTTTTTTTAGGCCATCCGATCATGGTGGGGTGACCCTGCTGAATGGGTGGATGCCATACACTATGTTGGCCCCATATCGAACTAGTTGTAGAGGCAGTTCCTCTACAACATAGTGTGTGGTCCTCATTTGGTAGATTCGGTTATGGTACATTTTAGATTTATTTTTCTGTGGGTCTGCATATTCATTTCGATTTTTTTTATTTTATTTTATTTCCTCATCTGAAGATCTAGATATGATATTTTTTTTGTCCTAAGAATATTGAATGCTCTATAGGAGTGCTCCTTATTGATGCATTTGCAAATTCCAAGTTCAAATTATCAAACTTTTTTTTTTTTTTTTTTTTTTTTTTTATGTATGTTCCAAGATCAAATTATCACATTTTTCCGTATGTCTATTTTTTTAATTGTTTTTCATTTATAATATTCATTTATGTGTAGTGTTGTCTGTTGCAATGTCGGATTCCGATATGGAGCTAAATGTGACGGTTGCCGCCACCACAGAAGGCGCATTGTATATATGTTGGCTTGATGAAAACAATAGGCTTGAAGAATCGAAGTCGTAAAGGCAGCGAGATTGGTCAGGCCAATAAGTAACAGATGCAATTCTTAATGGACCTGGACTGACATGTTTCAATTATGTAATTTGGTTTAATGTTTTTCCCTCTTTATGGACTTATATGTTTTGCAATAGTGTAATTTGGTCGCAATTAGTTCTTTATGACTTTCAAATTATAATATTTCGCTTTTTATGGTCCATTAGATGATGAAATTAGCATAAAAATTGGCCTATGCTACTCGATTCAATGGGCTTGGTAAAATGATATCCATTGAGTCAAGCCTAATCCCGTCTGAATTGAGTGTTGAGATGTATTCATTGTCGCCACATATAGTAGATGTGAATATGAAGTCATTAAAATGTAACCAAATTACATCTTACATCCAAATAAGATTGCATGTAACCAAATATCACCTGTAACTTGGTTACATCTAACTTTCTTACATCTTAAAAAAAAAGGTACATGCATCCAAACAACCCCTAACAGATGCCCAAATAACAAATGCGAAAATTCAATGAAAGAACGAAGAATAAAATCCGAGAAATCTTCCACAATCATCTGAATTCTCATGTAAGTTTGCAAACATTCAACCAAAAACAAATCCAACAGAATTTGCAGCTACAGAAATTTACAGTTGAGAAACTTCGAGTCATTTCTAACAGAAGCCTGCAAAACAGTTACAGAAATTTAACGAAGTAACGGAAAGCAAAATTCAAATAATCGATCCTTCGGAAGCCTTGGAATGACATTGACAGATCGAATCGAACGCGATTCGACCCAAATAGGGAAGAAAATTGAAGATCTGAGAGATTAAGATGGGAAATTCAAGAGAATCAAGATCTACATACATATGTAGTCGGAAGAGCTTCGGGAACAACAATCCGAAGGTTGATTTGCTCGAGAAATGGAGAGAAATGTCATGGAAACATTTTCAGGGATTGAAATTGTGGAGATTCAACGGATTTTTTTATCAAGGTGTGTGATTTTGTGGTGGAAAATTGGCGGGAACGAGGTTTTTCTAGGGTTTTGTTTTCCCTTGTGTCCTAGGGGAGGTCTCTCTCAGAAGTCGGATGAGAGACGCTCGTGGAGATATCATATTGCTCGGGCTAGTGAAGTTAAATGGTAGTCCTGTGGCTGTGCTATATCGGTGGGCTAGCCCTGGATTAAATGAAATGCGTTTGAAATTTAAATATTCTAGTTGGATGGAAATAAATGGGAGGAATTGAAATGCATTTGAATTTTTTTATATATATTCATATGAACATATGTGATATCCCAAATCAGCTGTAATATCCCAACTTACTCATTCAAATATATACTAACCAAAAAAATTGAGGAATTTTGGAGCATCAGGTAAGCCATAAATGTAAGGATCACAAACAAACAACTTGATAACTTTTTTAATGGTACATTTATATGGCTATCCTTCAGATGGTTTCGATCATTTTTTTGGTATGGTTTTAGTGATGTAGTCAATCACTGGATTGTTTTAAAGCATCATTAGCATAATATGTGTGTGGCGAACATGTGGTAGTGGCACCTTTGTTTTCAAGTGCAACTCTCTAAAGAAGCTCAAATAGGCATTTTACTCCATTTGCTTCCAAATCTCCTATAGCAAAGAGGATTTCATTTACATGCATATTTACTCTCATTTCATTTCATTTCATTTACATGCATTTACTTCCATTCACTCCCAATTACACCCATTTACCTCCATTTACTCCCATCCAAACACACCTTAATTACCATTTACTTCCATCCACTCCCAATTACACCCATTTACCTCCATTTACTCCCATCCAAACTCCCCTTCATTTCCTCCCAATTACATTTAGGTCGGCCCATTAATGTTAGGTTTGGGCACCTGGCCCTAAGGGGCCCACCTTAGTCATATTGGGCTAGACCACCAAGCCTATTGCTACCCTTAATTTTGCCTCTATGGGAATACTTTAATGCATTAAAGATGATCAGATGATCATGATCGTCCATGTTTTGGATGCTACTAATAATAAACTTAAGTTGAAAGTATGATCCATGCCTCTTATATGCGTAGCGCAATGTGAACCATTATAAGGGATTTTTCTATGGCTTAGATTCTGTTGTGGCCAATTTAATCAAACCAGGCCATGCGTCTGAACAAGGGCTTATATTTGGTTTTTGTAAGGAGAGGGAGGGGGGGGGGGGGGGGGGGGGGGGGGGGATGCTTGGGCATGCTAGAGTCCACTTGACTCCAAGTTTAACTGAACCGCTAATGTTCTCCCATTAAGATTGGACATAAATTCAGATATCTTCTCAACCACAAATTGCGTTCAGGTGATTTTTGAAAGGGTAGGGGTTAGCCTAAATTTTGATTTTGAATTGTTTTAGATCTAAGGTAGGTCTAGGATTGGATTTTGAATTGTTTTGAGTTGTGCCGTCGAGCTAGGCCTATTCAAAATTTTGATTGTTCAGGCCTAAGCTCGACTCATTAACACCCTTAGGTTAGCCCTTCTAAACAGATTCTTTTTGCCTTGTAACAATAGACATGATTTTACAGACTTAAAGATATGTTCTTTCACAAGTACTTTAGTTCAACATTTCTCAAATGGATAAGAATGTACAAGTAAATTAAAAAAGGCTAAATAATGCCGGTTTTATTTGTATTAAATGCATGACTCATTATGATTGACAAAGTATTAAACAACTGAAGAAATAAATTAGAAAGAAAGATAAATGCATATATGTCTATCAAAACAGACGATCGAGGCAGGTGGTCAGTAGGATGTGGTCAAATGGGCATGATCAACTAAATCGAAACTTAATTGAACATGATTTTACAACTTAAGGTAGTGGATATTTACTTCTATTCCTAAGGTACTGTAGCGAAAGCCGCTGGATAGTAGTGATATAAGTTAGAATTAGGTTGGGCGATGTTAAGGTAAATTGTAAAGTAGATTGATGTGTTTGGCTTAGAGTTCCGAACGATTTTTGTGTGCTCCTTTTATAGCTTGTCGAAGTAACTCATTGAGTTTTCTTATTGATCTTGGATCCTCTACGTATTTGATGACTTAAATTGAAAAGGAAAGACTCTAGTTAGACTAAAAAATGTTGGCTTTTTAGATCTTCTTTTCGTAATTAATCCTATTATGGAGATCTTCTCAACCCATTAATTAGATTTAAGATCAAGCCCAAGAATATTAATATTCATCTATTGAAGACAACCATGCCACGATCTAAGAACCTCAATTGAATTTGACCATTCACTCTAGAATGCTAGAGGGATTTGTGGGTAAGATCTCTCAAGCTTTTGATTCCAATCGAACCCCGGACACAAGATAGAATCATCAAATGGGACATCCGGGTGATTACTCTGTCTCCTCTAACATCCGTGGTGTTAGATGGACTAGATCTTTCCAATACTAATTTGTTATATCTTTCTTAGAGCTCCTTCCCATCCTCATTATTCCAATGAGAATGCCAACCATAGGGTTGTATGGGCGTCTGACCCATGTGAATTTTTCATCAATCTTATCTTCTACACGTACCATGTAAATAATGTAACCACATGATGGACGGACTAGTACAATACGGTGGACACACAGCTTTGGTGTTGTATAAAGCAGCTTTTGCATACGATTCCGGTTAAGGATGTAAATGGGCCAGGCTTGGGGTAGGTCTCGTCCCGGATTTTGAACTGTTTCGGGCCGGTCGGCAGGCTAGCCCCATTCAGATTTCTGATTTAGGCCCAGGCCCGGCCCATGACACCCCTAATTCCGGCCCCCCTCATGTGAAAAGGCCCAAAGTGGTTTTTATATGAAATCCAATCCATTTATCTGATCTTAATCATGATCAAAATATAACCCAAAAAAACGCAGTATTCCAAAACTCAGGTGGGCCATTCCAAATGAATTTAGGGATTTCAGGTATAATTTTATGAGGTGGCCCACCTGTATGTTTAATCACCTTTATTTTTGGGGATCAATGCAGAATACACATGATATACCAAGTGGACGGTGTGGATTTCATGGAAATTAAGTATTTCCCCCCACATTAGAGAAAGTGGGACCCACGTTGGTACCTACGCAGTGTACGCAAGCATTTTCCGCTTGAAAAAGGTCTCGTACCGTGTCTCACTCGGCGCACGTTATACTCCTCCCCTTTCTACTTATCTCCTTCCTTCTGGTGTCTTTATAGGAAGGGGCTTATCCAAATATCCGAATGCAAGGAGAGATGGCTCTCCTCCTTCTCTCTCCTCTCTCCTCATTTTCTTCGTCTGCTTCTTCTTCCTCTTCTTCTCTATCAATGGCCGTTTCTCCTCATCCATGTAAGTCTCTCCTCTCTCTCTCTCTCTCTCTCATTCATTTTCCGCACATTTCTGAAGTGGGTTTTCTTCTGATTTCTGAAAGATTGCCTCCAATTTCTCATATGGGTTTTCTTTCAAGGGCTGGAAGCTACTCAGATCACTTCTCTAATTGTACCATTTCTATTCCCAAAATGGAAAAATGGGTGTATGCAAATCAATCAGAGTGGGTGTTGATATCAACTCCCTCCTCGCAAACCTCCGAATTTCTCTCATCGCTCTTATTTCTGCATTTTATCTATGTCTGTCGACTGGGTTTTCTTCAAATGTCAGTCTTATTGCTAATAGGGCTGTCTATGGGAACCGGGTCCGTGGGTGTATGATGGACCCGAATGTTTTTAAACGGGTCCGAGCACTATTTCCTTGCCCATTTAAAAATTGGGCGGGTACCTATTCGGGTGCCATTGGGAGCCTAATGTCAGAGTCCTATTGCTAATAGGGCTGTCTATGGGAACCGGGTCCGCGGGTATATGATGGACCCTACTCTTTTTAAACGGGTCCGATTACTATTTCCGAACCCGTTTAAAAATCGATCGGGTACCCGCAAAGGAGCTTAATGTCAGACTCCTATTGCTAATAGGTTTGTCTATGGGAACCCGGTCCGCGGGTATATGATGGACCCGACTTGATGTAAATGGGTCCGAGCACTATTTTCTAACCCATTTAAAAATCAGTCGGGTACCCATTCGGTTACCATTGGAAGCCTCCATCACTAGGGCTGTCAATTGGTCAGGTCCAGGTTCTTTTGGTTATGGGTCTTTGTTCTTGTGGACCTAGATCCCATCAGGCTCAAGTATACGTTGGGTCGTCGGATTTAGGTTTTGACTAGGGGTGACAATGTGCCAGACTAGGCCAGGGCCCTAGAACCCTAAGCTCTGGCCCCGGCCCCAACCCTCACCTAGACGGCTAGGGTGGGCTAGGGCCCGGTCAGGCCAAGATAGGGCTGGCCTTATAAGTTAAAGATAAGTTACACATATGTTATATGTACAATTAATGTGCAATTGGTGAGTGCTTGTTTATGAACCGTCATGCTTTTCCAGTGAATCAAAGTTTTTCCGTGGCACATCTGTGTCAAATAAAATCATTCATTAACCAACTATATGCACCACCCAATTATCCATCGGATGCATGGACTTAAATAACCATCTAAAGTGAGGTCCGCAATTTGGACAGTTTATAAGTACTTGGGTATCGTCTATCACATTCTACCAATTAATAATACCTGTGTTATATAGTTCATAGGCATACACTAGTATACCTATTAAACGAACTCTACTGTCTATGTGTATCTATGCACTTTACTAGTATATGAACTCCATAGTCTACATTACTAATACCTATGTACTATATAGCATACACTAGGAAAACAGGCCACGCCGAGCTATTCATCATTGGCTGGTCCCGGCCCAAGCTGTTAGACCAAGTTTAGTGGCCCAAGCCCCGGTCCCTCAAGGTTGGGCACCCGGGCTAGGTTGGGCAGCCTGGTCCATTGCCACCCTTACTTTCGAGTTGGTTTTGGGACAAATAAGAGCATTTACATAGTGGCTCAAGCCCTGGCCCCTCAAGGTCGGGCACCTGGGCTAGGCCGGGCAGCCCGGTCCATTGCCACCCTTAGTTTCGAGTTGGTTTTGGGACAAATAAGAGCATTTACATAGTCGGGCTCACTTGATGGATGGATTAGATTGTATACATGTGCTAACTTGACACATGCGTAGTATGTAAACGGGCTCATTTACATGCACGTGTGCTACAAGACCTCATTTTGTTGCTAGGACGATCAATACATGGTTAATATATAATCGTACTACTAAAACTGACTTGACCCAAACCAACCCAACCCAACCCAATTCAACCTAATTTTAACTAGCGTCCAAAAGGTGAGATCCAACCCCCCTTATTTTAACCATGGTCCAAAATGGTAAGGTCTGAACCTGACCCAATTTTCTTAATGGGTCCACAAATGGGACCCTAACCCATTAAAATCGGATGGGGTCCATCGGGTACCTGCGGGTCCAGCTACCCATTGAAAACCCTACTGACTAGGTGACTGCCTTAGCATTAATACTACATATATAGGAGTGAGTTCTCTATTAGTGTCTGATAGGGAACTTCCTCATTGGGCATGGACTTCATTCACATGCGACCATGGTTGCTTATCCAAGCCATTGATATGATTGCTCTCTTCATGGATGGACAATGACGGGCAGTGTAATGGGCCATTCTTTGGTAAGAATACTATCTGCTAGGTAGTGTTAGCTCAACCTGCTGAAAGTCAACAAATAAGCCCTAATCGAACACGAATCAAGCATGATTTGGTGGATTAGGGCCCGTTACATATAAACACAATGGAAAAATGAAGAAAAAGGTGTAGTTCACCCGTTCTTATGATATTTCCCAAAATGGTCCACTCCACTTTGGTTCATCAAGTCCCACTCAAATATTGTGTTTTGATCTTCAAAATAAGCATATATCTAGTTGAAAATCAGTTTCTAAGCTTCCTTTATGGTTGGAATGAATAAAGAAGTGAAAAAATGAGGGAAAATTTGGAAATAAATTCTTTCATAACAGCCCCTTTATCGCCATATCGGCATGTATCCGCCGTATCAATCCCGTAACGGTGTGGATACAGTCTTCTTTTTTTTTTTTTTCCATAGCAGACCGATATCGGCCCCGTAACGGTGTTGATACAGCCCTTTTTTTAATTTATTTTTTATTTTTTATAATTAACGGACCAATTCACCTCTGTAGCACGTAGTGGGACCTGTTCCTTTAAGCAACAGCTGATACGGCAGTAATGTAACCGTTTGTTAATTTCATTAGCACAGTCCATCCATGATGGGAGCCACATGCTTGATGGCTTGGATCACAAAAATCATGGGCCCCATGTGTACAAACTCTGTGCACAACAGGCAGTTTCCTGCTAGTCACTAACTGAGACCCCCCCCCAAAACACACACACACACACACACACACACACACACACACACATCCATCATAGCTAGGCACTCAAAATTTTCATCTGATTTCTTTCAAATTTCTTTTTGTGTGTTTGATAGAAGGTTTTTTAAAATAGACATGACTGTCAAAGGATATTACTGTAATGGTTGCAGCAACATAATGGGCATTTCAAGCAAAAGAAAAATGCCCAAAATGCTCATTGCATTGGGCAGTTCACATGTTTTATCAGCCAATATAAAAATTTATGTTCTACAACAGGCTGTTCAGTCATTATATATTAGCTGATGTTGCTGCACAGCGTAACAGTTGAGGGTCATTACCATGATAGTGAGCTTTGACTGTGTGAGCAGATTCTGTGCCTTGGTAGGCCCGGCATTTTCCATACTTCCATGTCATTCTTAACGTGTGGCACTCATGGATGAGATCTAAACCGTCGATTTTGTGTTTTCAATGGTGAATGGACCATGGCCCCAAAATCAGTGTTTGGATGAGTCTAGCCCTTCAATTGGTGAAAAACAAACAAACGACCAAAGGCAAAAATCTGCAGCAGATGTCATTAAGTGAAGAAAGATAACATTTGGTTAGGGTCCAATCGATGGATGATCGTGGACGATGCCTGGTTTGGATCATCATACACATGCCATGTGTGTGGTATCCAGAGGGTGGTAGTCAGTTCCCACTGTATAAGGGCTGTTAGCATATTTTCTTGGAACTGTAGTTCGTTCATGCTAATTCTATTCTACTCAAGCCTGCTACCGGATTTCGTATTGGCTTGTAGTGTCCAGGTTGCCAAGGAAAAACCTGAATTTGCAACCAAGATCTTTTGATGGAGTGCGGTTTCATACTCCAATTGCTTCTCGAGAAAGAGCGGCTGTGATTGTTCGGGCTTCCTCGGATGTGGATGGAAAGGATTCAGACAGCAAAGAAACGCCTGCAGAGGCATCTGGAGAGGTTGTGTCGGTCGAAAATCTTCCCCTGGAATCCAAGCAGCAGATGATGCTTGAACAGAAGCTGAGGATGAAGTTGGCCAAGAAGATAAGGCTGCGGAGGAAGCGGCTCGTCCGCAAGCGGAGGATGAGGAAGAAGGGAAGATGGCCGCCTTCCAAAATGAAGAAGAACAAGAACGTCTGATGGGCAACAAGTTCAAGAAGCCTTTCAGGTTTAGAGCTGGCTCTATTTCTGATTTTTCTTTTGCATTCGATGTTTCCTGATTTTGGATAAATCGGCATTTGAATATATGTTTTTGCTTGTTAGGTCAAATTCAATTTTATTGCTGGTTTCAATCCGATGGTGTTTGGGCAAAGGGCTATCATGATAGGGGAGTTACTTGAAACTCTGGCAGAGTGTGATGGTTGATACAAAGGCACTTGGAAATTGTTCATGCGCAATACATTTAGCTTACATTGAACTGTCCAAATTGTGGAACCATCTGTAGACAGGTCGCGACCTGAATTCAAATTTGTTGAACAATCTTAACATCTGATTCATGTACACATGTTCACTGAATTTGGACCATTGGCTATTTTTCATTTTGACCACTCACTGGGTGTCCACCAATCACTAACTAGTTAAGTAATCAAATTACTGTAATTTTCTTTAATTTATGGTCCATCTAAAGTGGGGTATAATTTCGTAGTGCCTGCATATTGACCATCACACTGCCAGAGTATCAAAGTTTTCTTTTCATGATTTCTCATTTTGTTTTTGAAATTGATCTCTTAAATTCTAAATTCTATGTTCTCTTTGGATTCAGGGGAAGTCTTTTACCTTTTCTCTTTTTTAAGAGGGTATCTACCTGAGAATATAGCGGAAGGCTTGGATTTTTGGTTTGTCCAAGTTGGGCTCATGGTTCAGTGATCCAAACCATTGGTACAATCTGCTCCACTCTACCCGGCCCATACTACAAAATTCTCCAGATGGGAAAGTCTTAACCCTTGAATAGGTGGCCTGGAAATTGACTTTTGAGAGCCGGTGATTCAATTGGGCGGGATCTTCCAATCTGAGAAATTGTTGGGGCGTGAGGCGTTGGTGGGGCCAATTGTACCAATGGCTTGTATCACTGAACCATGGGCCCTAGTTGGACAAACTGAAAACAGAGTTCTCAATTGAGCATTGGTATAATGAACTTACTATGCAATAGAGATGATCAGATCCAGTGGCTGTATCAGTTCGGCCACAGCCAATTTTTTCAGGCCAACATGTCACTCGTGGAATATCTAATCAGTGCAAAAGGTGGGCGACACCCTGTTGATCAGCTGATATGAAAATCACACCCATCCACTAATCACGGGAGAACATAAATATCAATGGACAGCCAATGGTATGACTCTACTGGTGTGGCCCACCTTCTGCAACACTGGATATTCTACATCTGTGACATGTTGGCGGGGAAAAAATGAATGCATCAGATCTGATACAAGTGCTGTATCTGATCATTTCTCATTATGCAATGCTTCGGATGAAAGGTCGTACAGTACTGTTTGGCTTTTCAGTTTGTGCGAGTGGGGCCCATAGTTCGAAGATGCAAACTGCTGACATGAGCAACCATTTTGCAAGCCGAATGGGAACCATTGCTGTAATTTTCTCTCCTAAGCAATTATCTATTGCTATTGAATAGTTAGAATTCGTGCGATCGGCGCTATTTTTTATTACATGGGCAATGAACACGGTAGCCCACAATATCCGCCCTTTGCATCAGTTGAGCTCTGGACCCACCTGGGTAAACTGAAAGCCTGATCTTGTACACTATCATACTTTTTTTTTCTTTCCAATTCATCTATTTTCTTCTTTTAAACCAGGACGGTTCCGGCCTGCTGGACCGGGTTGGACATCCAAGCCAGGTCTATATAGTAAACGGTTGGGATGGGATGCCCACTAACTATGTGGGTCCCATCATAACAGTTGCGAATGTGCCACATTCGACTCTCAAACACCCACATGTGCCACATGGGTCAGCAGATGCCACCATCCATCTTCATGCACCCTGCATGGCCCACATGACAACATCAATCTACAAGCAGCCCTCATGGGCTAAATGATCCTCACCTATCATGATAGACTGTCCAGGAAATAACTCATTTCGCATACAAACGGGCCTTAAGCGAACTCCATTATAGCAGGATCCGACAATCTACACGATATAAAACCTTCATAAAAGTCGATGATGAACGATGCGGATCGATGATCTAGCAATCCGCTTAACTACTACAAGAGCAGATGGGTCTGATCACTCATCCGATTCTACGATATATATGGCCTTGGATTTCGATGAATGGATTGAATCATTTAAGGGATGAACTGGAAAGACAATATTAGCCTCTCTATTTTGCTTTCTGGACTCACAGTTACATAAGTGTAGTTATCCGATCTCATCTGATCTCTTTATCAGATCTATTTTCAAAGTTAACTTCATGGGACCTATCCACTAGTGATTGCCCATAGGTGTGGGCCCCACAGGCCCATGTCCAACATTAAGAAGGTATGAATGGTATCTATCTCACACATATGCCAGGTTTGTCGCATGTGCTACAAATCACAATCACCTACCACATGCATGCCATGGTTTAAAAACCCCAAAACTTGACTTGACCCATTAGCAATGTTTTAAATATCGATGATATCGGCTGATATATCCCACGATATGTCTTGTATCCCACCTATGCGATACGAAACGCATAGGTAGTGCCGATATATCCCACATGTTCGATCCGGTGAGCATTTTCAATTTCCGATCCCTTTTCTTTTGTTAAAATTATGTTAAATCAGTGTTAAATGGTTACAAAACCATTGGTTCTTCATGTTTTGCATGAAAAATTGGAGCTTTGATTTTGATATCCATTAGGTCTTCATGCTCTCCATGTTTTTTTTTCGAAATTTTCCTTCAACCAGATGTCAATTGAGACTAATTTCAAAGTATTTAGGAGTATTTGATGAAATGATCATCACATTCACTCTAATTTTGAAATTTGAGTGTAGGTGATCCGATTATAAGGAAAATTTGAAATTTCCCCAATTTCTCACAAATTGCTTGCAATGTTGCACTCCAAACATGAGATCAAGCATGTATGAGGGCTGATATACTGATTTGTTAAGTCCTTGTCAATTTTCAGAAAATAAAAATCATTTTTAATTAAAAATTATTATTATTGTTATTTTTGAAATTTCCCTTCAACCAGCTGTCAATTGAGACTAATTTCGAAATATTCAGGAGTGTTTGATGAAATGATCATCACATACACTGTAAATATTATGCATTCAATTTGAATATAGTTGCATTAGTTCAGTCAGACAATACATAGCTTAGGACCCTATACAAAGGAAACCTATTATGTGTACTTTTTTGAGATGTTATGATTTAAAAATGTATATTAAGGTCTTTTTTAACAATCCCTGAAATTTCATTGACAAATTCAACCATTTTCCCAATGTTTTCCCATGTTTCCCAAAAAGTGCAATAAATTACCCAATACAAACGATATATCCTGTGTGATAACCGATATATATCTATATCCCAATGCTGCGATACGTAACGCGATTCCGATATTTTGAACACTAGATACAATTCATATCTATAACATGACACAAAACTTGAGCTTCCTTGCACATCATTGTTACCTATGGACCTAATGGTACGGCCTGTTTCTACTCTTGGATTGTTCTCCATCAAAACCTTGATTTCTCTTAAAACAACTCAAAAGGAGTTCTCTAGATTTGAGCTTTTTTTAATATTTCGGGTTTTCCCCTCCCTCGCGCCGCTTCAACATCATCAGAAGGCATCACATGTATCGGCGATATTGGGGAACTTCATATAGCCAATATTTACAATATTTATAGTATTGGCTGATACTACTATTATTGAGGCTCAACGATTTTAAACAATCCAAAAGTTACAGAAGTGTAGAGTGTCGTGCAATATATGGGTAAATATCGCAATGTATTGTGGAAATATTGATACATCTAATATTTCCAAAATATCGCCATTATATAATACAAAGTATTGACAATGCTGTCGATACATTCCAATTGACGCTCCTGAAAATTTGGAAAAAAATTTCAAAAAGAAAAGAAAAGAAAATACTTATAAATTTTCTATCTCAAAATTTTGCTTCCAATCTCAGATTTTGAGCTTTTTTTAATATTTCGGGTTTTCCCCTCCCTCGCGCCGCTTCAACATCATCAGAAGGCATCACATGTATCGGCGATATTGGGGAACTTCATATAGCCAATATTTACAATATTTATAGTATTGGCTGATACTACTATTATTGAGGCTCAACGATTTTAAACAATCCAAAAGTTACAGAAGTGTAGAGTGTCGTGCAATATATGGGTAAATATCGCAATGTATTGTGGAAATATTGATACATCTAATATTTCCAAAATATCGCCATTATATAATACAAAGTATTGACAATGCTGTCGATACATTCCAATTGACGCTCCTGAAAATTTGGAAAAAAATTTCAAAAAGAAAAGAAAAGAAAATACTTATAAATTTTCTATCTCAAAATTTTGCTTCCAATCCCTTCCTAAGCTGATTTTGATTAGCCCGTTCGATTTTTTTGGAGAGAAGGGGATTTGGGTGCAGAAATCGAGATTGGAGAGTCAGTGGGCAGGAAATAAATTTTTTTGTTTGTTTGTTTTTCCATATTTAGTCATTTTTTTTCCTTCAAATCACTTGGATTCAGTATTACAAAGATGAAAATCCATGTTTTTGTATGCTCAATCATGGATTTCAACCTCTAATTTGTTAATTTTAGAAAAATGGGGGAAAAAAAAAATTTCCCATTTTTCCCATTTAACTTGCAATTAAAGTATGAAAAAAATCACATTAGAGTGGTTGGAGCAGTGTTTTAAATAGCGAATAGCGTGTAACGTAGCCTTCACCCCTCTGAAGCATGAGGTGTAAGCTACATAGCATGTAGCGTAAGCTACACAATACTTAGATTTTTAATCAAGGTTGCACTTGGTTGCACCAAATTAGATGATTAATAATAAAATTTAACAAAATTTCATTATATTTAGTGCAACCAAATGCAACCTAAAGTAATAGCAAGGGGTAATGATTAAGTATAAAAGTGAAGAAATAGCAACAAAACTGATTTAAAACTATTTCTTATATTATTTTACTAAAAGCATCGAAAGACAAACAAATTTTCATTGAAATAGAAAAATGTAACAAATCATTGAAAACATTATTGATTTTAAGTTACACTGAAAAATGACTTGTAATGTGAGCTATGTAGCATGTAACGTAGTCTATGAAGCGTGTAGCGTATCCAAATTAATAATGTAGCATAGGCTACACGAATCTACACGAAACTTAAGCTATTTTCATGAGCTACGTAGCGTTTAGGCTAAGTTACGCTACGTAGCGTAAGCTACACGCTACATACCGTAGCTATTTAAAACACTGGGTTGGAGGCTGATCTATAGATTGACAGAAGTTTTTGAAATTTTTGAAGAAAATATTTTAGTTAAAAACTATTGAAAAAAAATAAAAACATATTTTTTTAAAATTCCAGATTGATCAGTGGTTATTTAGCCTTAATATTTATGTGTTTATAAGTGTTGGCTGATCTTAATATGAGTTACACTTTGATTCTTGAATTTATTCACCCATTTAACTTGCAATTAGAGTGTGGAATTGATTTTGAATATAGTTACATTTTGAATGTATTGCTTGTGTTTTCATACATGTCTTCTTAGATTTATAAATAATATGTACTGATTTTGAATATAGTTGCGTCACTTCTGTCAGATAGTGCATGATTAGGACCCTATATAAAAGAAACTTATTATGCACTTGTTTTTGTGATCTTTTGATCTCTACTGAGTAATAATGTCTTTTTTAACATCCCTTTGAAGTTTCATTGAAAATTTTGACCAATTTCCTAATGTTTCCCAAAAACAACAATACACTACTTGATACATCCAATATTGTACATGTGCTGCCCAATATCTTTTTGTATGCCAAGGGTGTGATACATGTGTTGATACCAGTGTTTGCAGTATCGATAATATCAGCCGATATTATCGGTATCTGTAGTCGCCAATAAATATCAGCTCAGTAATAACGTGAAAATTGACTAATTCCTTGGTATCGCACGATATATCGTGCGATATCGATAATATTGCACTATGTATCGATATCGCACGATATATCGTCATAATATTCGCCCTTTTTGCACAGTGGGCTCCAAATATCATCGATACCTGGACGATATCGTCCAGGTATCGATTAGAGACACTTAAACGTTTCTAAACTTAGTTTTTTTTTTTTTTTTTTTTTTTTTTTTTTTTTTTTTTTTTTTTTTTTTGGAGAAAAAACTTGGGGATGCCTATTTTTTTCTTAATTTTCTCTTACTTTACTATATCGGTCAGACGCACAAGAGTCCCCCATTTTGTAGAAAAAAATGATTTTTTGTTTGATTTTCTTCTAGTTTCTCCTCCCTAAAAAAAAAACCGTTGGGCTATTTTTTAGATTTGCGTAGGGGTCATAGTTTGTTGGGTCCAGTTAGTTATTTTTTAGATTTTATTGAGTCCTTATATAGATCTAGCCCATATAGGGTAGCTTGTATTACGTTGAACTAGGATAGTCAAAACTGCATTTGGAGGATACTCAGTTGCAGCATCCACAGGTATATTTTTCAACTCTCTTGCTTGTTTTACTTTGTCAATGCATTGGTTGTGTTTACATTAATGTATTGTTACATTTGTATATATTATGGAATCAATTTAAACAATAGTTGCATCAGTTCAGTTAGATAGCGCATAGCTTAGGATCCTTTTACAAAAGAACTCCATTATGTGGACTTTTTTTTTAAAAAATATTATGATTTAAATGTGTGTATTGAGGTCCATTTTAACAATCCCTGAAGTTTCATTGACAAATTCAATTAATTTCCCAATGTTTCCCAAAAAGTACGATACAACCGATATTTCCCACCGATACGCGATGTGTATCTTTATCCCAAGGGTGTGAAACGTAATGCGATACCGATGCTACGAACACTGCCCATTAAGTCCACTCGACCCATTAGGTCAACTCGGTCACTAAAACAAGTGTTAAGATGACTCAACTCGATATTTTAGTACATAAAAATAAAGAACTTTGATTGCAAGAAATATTTAGTATCCCTAGTTGCATTGGGACACTTAGATAACCCCAATCCATTCATCTAGACCGTTCATTAGGCCCAGCACACATTTCATGGGTTACCATGCAAACATCACAACATTCTGTCAAATATTTAACCATTCGATCCAATGTCCTCAAATATAGATGGCTGAGATTGACTACACAAAATAGGTCCAATCAACAATCTGATACATCTATTTGATAAGGCCCATCATGGATCGATCATGATTTCAAAGTATCACTTTCATTAAGCAGTCATAAGCATGCCATCCATGAGTTGGAATGAGACGGCTACAGAAAATAAGGCCAAATCAAGGATGATTAAACCAATCGATCAGTGCATTTTTTTTCATAGTGGCCCATGAAATGTACTGTGAACTTAATAGACAGTTCAGATCGATCGATTGGACTGCTGAAGTGATCCACTGCAACTAGCAGCTCTATAACTTAGTGTTCTGAGAGCACTGGAGCATTTCCGTATTAAAAAAAGAAAAAGAAAAAAAAGAGAGCAAAAGACAGACAATATGTGCTGTTGGCGTGTTGGGTTATCTATTTATGTTTCCTACAGACTCAGCTAGAAATCTCGTTGAGTCGACTCAACCGAGTTTCGAGTCAACCCACTGAATTTTAGAACTACGATGCATGCAGGTTCATCCATTTCTCCATGTTTCGCATCTTTGAGACCTTGAAAGATGATATTTGGGATGTTTTTATTCTTATTAGGAGAGTACCCAAGAGCTACTAAAGCCCCCATGAATATATACATGACTCCTCTCTCTCTCTCTCTCTCTGTGTGTGTGTGTGTGCAAGGGGTGGCCGTCGGGATTCATACCAGCCACAACTGTTGATGTATTTTCTTCTTAACCACATATCTGAAGGCCATGGATAGAAGGGTTAGGATTGTACCATCAGGGAGATTTTTCTCACCTAGTCAAACACCCCAGGCACAGATCTGTTGGCTTGTACAAAATCAAGTGTTGATGAAACTAGGCAGGGGATCATATAATTCTTCATGGCCACTCGCCCAAATTCTCATGTTAAAGACAAGAAAATGAAGCATATAAACATGGAATTAGCTCTTACCACTGATAGCAATGGTCCCTGCTTGCATTTGTTGTGGAAGGTAAAAACAAGTGGCTTTGGGTTTTCCCCAGGCCCTCTAATAAACCCACTGGATTCATTTCAAGATTGAGTTTGGATTAGAGAACTTCAATAAGATAACATTGCATAAAATAAATATCTTTACATGAATAGAATTTAAGGTAATGCAAACCAGAAGGAAGGAAAACATTGGAGGCTAAAAGAAAATTACGGAACTAACATTAACGACTGTTTCGGTGTCCTTCGCACATCGTACACTGCAATAAGACCACTGTAAATTTCATTACCGCCTTTGTATGATGGAGCCAATCGCTCTCCTGAAGCATCCCAGGCCATCTTCTCAATGCCATGACTGCATGCACATGATAAAAACGAACAGAATGCACATGCATTTGTCAGGACATCACAACCTCATGCAAGAATTCAAAATTACATAAACAAAGCTATAGGCTCTGCAGAGCTGTAACCTTTCAGGGTACGTATCTTGGATATAGACACATGAGGTGGTGTCTGAGACAATGGCCTTCAAAAACAAGTTTCATAGGACACTACTAAGAGGTGTTATATGATGCTTGATATTAAGCAATGGCGAATTTTTGTTCGAGCGAGTAATGGTCCAGGCAAGCCCACCTTTTTGTAATAGAAGCTGTTGACATGGTGAGGCCTTCTTGAGATGGGTCATTCCCAGTATCTCCAATATCAGGTGACTGTTACGATAGTAATGGACAATTGCAACATAATGGTAGACACAGTTAGATGGTGAGGATCATCCCAGCAGATATTTCAAGGGACAACTACTTTCCACCAAAGAGCCCACCGTATCAACAATTTGGATTATCAATATGGAACTAGAACACTATTTATGCAAGCAAGATTCTCCTTTACCTGCCTGTCAAGGATTCTATTTCTGGCAAGTCAACTGGCAATAGGTGTGCATCTGATGACAAGCATTCAAGGACAAGAAGCTAGTGATAACATCTCCTGACTGGTAAAAATCAACTAAAGTGCACAAAAGAGCTTCAGGAACAGACAGTAAAATCAATCAAGTGCACTGATGGACTTACAAACATGTGAGCTATATTAACTTGTATAAGACATCTCATTGCGCAAAAGAAATATGCCATAGAAAGTTGCAAAGTTTTCAACTATATATATAAAAAAAAAATTAAAAATTAAAAATCACACTGGGAGGATGATCCAAACCATTTAATTGGTGGGTACACAACAAAAGGTGGCAATGACTCAAACTTCAATGATGAAAAGTTCATTAATTAGACAGCTAGGATGGCCTGATCAAGCAATCTTTCAGCTAGTAGCCAGTGAACGACATAGCCCAGGGGATGAATTCCCCAAAATTTGAATGACACCATTTCACCATTTTGAAAATCACTGCCGCATATTTAATCTTCTTTCCCAGTGATTTTCTGTTTGTCTGAGTTTATTGTATCTAATTCTCAGAATCACAGTAGCTATGCAAAGGGTGACCAGTTGGCCATGCACAGGACGATCCAAGTTATAGCAACAAAGTTCTTCTTTCCTTCTCTTTATTGCATTTCTTTGGATTCTACATCACAGGACCAAAACCAATACATTTTAATGCCAGGTAATTGGCCCAAAAGGCTCCTTAGGCTGGCACCATATGGCCTAGGTATCATATGAATGCAATCATTCAAACTACAGTTGCTACAAACTTGATCATGTCCAACAATGGAAAAAAATTGATTCCCATAATTTGAAATCATAAGTCACTAGAAACTTGAGCCCAGTTACAAAACACCCAGCATTTGACATATGGGGAACTTAAATTGTTAGCTAGGTCATGAGAATTACCCAATCCAGCTCAAGACTTGACCAAAGAACCCCATCCAAAAGTCCATGTTCAAAGAAATTGAAGCATCACAGGATAAAACTCTTCTGATGAAAATTCAAACAGTGAAAATATAGCAGAACAAACTATCATCATGGATAGAGATGATTCACAGAACTCAAAGTAGAGAAGATTCACACGATAATTATTAACTTAAATCTTTTGTAATATAAGCCAAGTAACAGCCAATTCCAGTTTCGTCTAAGGATGGGACAAATTTGCTTGGAAAAGAGACAGTGAACAGTATGCCATAAATATGAAGCAGACAGGTTTGTTCCAAGGTTTAGCTTTGTACATTGTTACAGTGTAAATTCAGCTTTGTTTCTGGGTTGAGGATTCCTCATCAACTTTCCTTTTAGTTTGGTTGTTGCCTCTTTCTGTGCCATGTGTCTTTCTCCAATTTTAAGTTCTTTCATCGTTAAGAAACCAAAAAAAAAAAAAAAAAATTGTTCCGAAGTTCAAAATCTCAACAAGACAACAAGCTGATTTCAAACTCAATTGAATTTCAAGTCATTTTGGTTGATTGGTTTTCAAGCAGATTCGACGAGAACTCTTTTTTTTTTTCTTCGAGTCAAGTCAAAGATTCAACCTCGTGTAGTTGAGTTTTTCCAGTTTTTTTTCTATTAAATTTATGAATTTAGACATTTATAATGCATTTTTAAATTAAAATATTACTAATTTTTCAGTTTTTCCTTTCAAGGTTATCGAGTTTACAGTCAAGTCACTCAACCAAACCAAATGGGCTTCCAAGTCAAGTTTTCAGATTTTTGAGCCATGATTTATTCTTATTAGCAATAAAATCACTTTGTTTAGAACAAAACTAAAAAAATTCATGCTTAAAAAGAAAATTGAAACTAACACTCAGAAGCAAAAACTATACCCAATTATGGAGGCTTTGAAGCAAAGTGAATTGAGCCCAATGTTATGGATTCCGAGAATGCAAGAAGTATCATACGCCCATCTGGATCCCATGCTGCTCCCTGATATTAGAAACAGAACATGGCTGATAATTTAGAAGTTTGGGAGTTTTTCTTTTGCACAGTAAACAAAAATGATAAATGTTACGACAAGAGAATACCAAAGAAAACAGAAAAATAAAATATGAGTTCGTGGAGATCAGTTTAACATTCCTATATATACATGCATTGTGGGGGGGTGGTTAGCATTGATGTTTAGCATGCCTACAAACTTCCCTGGAGAACCAGTTTTCAAATGTGAGGAAAAAACATCAATTTTATGCAATAATCGCCCATGATGATGTGAAAAGGGTAAGGGTAAAAAAATGAAAAAATGACTATGCGCACATATTCACAGTTACAGAAGAATTATGTGATCCTAGGCCCGTGGATATGTATGGTTTCCTTGGGTCCTTAGTTCGTAGATTGGCTTCCATAGTTTTGTGATCTGGACCGTAGATCTTGTGGGTCCCACTGTCAATGGACCATGCTCCAAAAGTCTCCATTATTGGGAGATCCGAGTCATATAAACCATTGTTGCATTTTTTTTCTTCTTAATCATCTAGTTGTAGGCCATTAATCCGAGTGTTACGATCCTCTAAACAAGGAGGTTTTACAGGCATGGTCAAAACAAACTAGAGCACATCGTATCAACATTCTAGATCTCTTAAGCTGTGAACCACCAGGCCTACTTGTTCAAACTGAGATCTCCAGGCTGCTACATTACCTAGGGATCGCATAATTCTTCATTTTTCATATAAAAATACATTAGAGTTGAGAGCTGAAAAGGATATTATAGATAACACTAGTACTAAATAAGAGCTATGCCAACCCCGTACACACTTTACACACTACACACATGCCAACCTGGCATGTACATGGGAGATCTAAGCAGTGCACAAGGTAATCCAATGGAAATGGCCATAAACCTAGGGGGGGGGGGGGGGGGGGGGGGGGTGGGGGGGGGTTTCCTGTAACGGCCGTTTCGACCCCGTAACGCATAATGGTTATGACCGTTACCATTACGGCCGATACGTAACCGTTTTGGGATACCTTGCACTCATCAGGTAGGCCATATGGGGACATTGAATGTGGTCCATTTGCAGGTTTTTCCTAGCACTTGATGAGTGGCTCCAAGCCTCCACCTAGTCCTTTAGTGTGGTCATCTACACGGTGGGGAACACCTTGTGCACCTCTTGAATGTCCCACTCACTAGCAAGATTGGCATGCGTTGAAAGTAAAGAACATGTGGACATAAAAGAACCTCATTAACCAAATGAAACTACACAAATTAGTACAAATACACCCATTCCATGATGAATGAGTTCCTCATATGCGATTGTCCATTGGAACTCCATTGGCACTATTCAAAGCAATCCTACTCTTGGTCAAAATGGGTTTGACCGAAAATAGCAATCATGAAATCATGCAAATCAGATAAAGGTGCGTTTGGATGTACTACCGAATGTGAGTTTCCGTGGTGAATTATGCAATCGGCCCACATCCCACATATGTACGCTCTGCACTCGTGTACAAGAAAAGGACCATTTTTCCTTTTTAGCCCATCACTACTTTCCTTTTCTTTCAAATCTCTACATTAGGAAATTTTCTTTTTCTTTCATATCTTAATATTAGGCAAGAAATAGTTTTAGATTTTCTTATTTAAGTACTTTCCTATTTAGGTGCTTTCTTATGTAGGTAGTTTCCTATTTTCTTAGATCTTCCCTAGCTAGGAATTCTATTAGATTGTATAGATTTTATTGCAGATTGTAAGGAGTGATTATAAATAAGGCATATGGCCTATGGAATAAGACAGCTTCATTGACATTTTCTTTGAGTAATTCTCGTTTTCTACAGTAGTTGTTGAAGGGGGAAGTGATCTCTAGTTCAAGACTAGAAGACTGTTAAGCTTGCTCAGTCTTGCATTCGTGATCTCTAGCATTTAGCTAGAGAATTGTTGGGTCCTTGCCCACAATCTCTTTCTTATTTTCTTTGATCTATTTGCTTCCTCTTTCAGGGTTTGCATTAGTGAGCCTATCAAAAAAATCGTTTGGATCGACAACCATGGAGCCCACTTGTGTGGAGTGGGTGCATCAGATCATTATAATTCATCGGCCATCAAAATCAGTCATTTCCTCGTAACTTGAACTGAATTTTGCGATTTGATTCAATTATGCATCCAAACGCAGCAGTAACAGTCGAAAGGAAAATATGAAATTTAAAAGAACATAAGAACTTTTCCGTACATTTCCTTTGCTCGATCATCAATCAGGCTTTCAGCAGTGACTGTATAAAAGAAATACAAAATTAAAAAACAAAACAAAATCCTTTAAAAAAAAGCTTAGAAATTCTTCAATCGGGCTCGAAAAAAAGAAATTCAAGTGATCAAGAGATCAAAATAGAAAGAGAGGAGAGATTCTTACTAAAATCACGATTGATTTCGCAGATGCTGATCGAACGGAGAGGAGGAAAACACAGCATTTTCTCTTCTTCTCAGGAAGTCGAAAATGGCGGGAAAATATTGGTATGGACTCTCGGGTCGATTAGGCCACTACAAGCACGTCGACCTGTTCTCCTTTGAGGTGGAATTTTTTAACAAAAGAAATAACAGCAAATTGGATTCACTTCGAGGGGAATCTTAAACTCTTGCTCCTTAACAAAGAAAAGATGCAAATTTCGTTGCTGATTTTCATTGACTCCAAGCATTAAATACAGATTACATCTAATAGTTACCACAACTAACCATTACACCAAAAACCCCTAAAAATGCTCAACATCATCCACTACTCCTAACGACTAGCAACTGCCTATAGACATGCATCTAAATCCCTAAAGACTCTCGACATTACCCCACTGCCAACAACCATAAATAACTACCTAAAGACGTGCATATGGGTACATATCAAATATCTAGGGTTTTTTCTTCTTCTTTTCTTTTCTTCCTTTGTTTTGGTTAAAAAGGAAGAAGAAGAAGATGAAATGGTGGAGATTTTGAAATATAAATCGAGTGCGCGCGTTTATCGTCTTCTTCGAAGCGGTTTTTAGGGCTTTAGCGGTGGGTTTTGCTAACCAGTGCCTGGTGCATGCAACGCACCTTCGAAGTTTAAAAACAATAATGATGCTGAGAAAGACCATGGTGTGTGTGTGGCATCCAAGCCGGCCAATATGATTGCCCCACGTGAAAATGAAAACCCCAAAAATTCAAGTTAATCCCATCATTAGGTGGGCAAAGCCACCCAAATACATCCAAATTTATTGGAGGGCTCACTTGATGGTTTGATTTGCCTGATTTTTGGATCATTTGATTTTCATTGGGAGGCTAGTATTCTTGACGTATTGGATGATGTAAGCACATAGCAAAGTGGACCTCACATGAGATGTGTTTGGATTGGAGAAAACAAATGAAAATGAAATGGAAGGGGAGTAAATGGAAATTAAAATGAAATCTCTCGACAAAGCATTTAAAAATGCTGTCAAATTACTTATTTGTGGTACTTATGTTTGTGGCCTACCTAAGGCTTTAAAATTTCCTGTGGTATTTCTTCGTGGAACTTATTTGTGGTACTTCCATTTCTCATTTACCTCCATTTACAAAGGAAAGAGCTTGTAAATGGAGGTAAATGGGTGGAATTGGCAATAAATATAAGTAAATGGCATTTGAGATGTACATGGATGAGAGTAAATGCATATAAATGAAATGGGAGCAAATGCGCATGTAAACGAAATTCCTTTATGAGAGAGGATTTAGGGGCCTGTTTGATTCTCATTTCCTTTGCAAATACCATGTAAATAAGTCATTATTACTTATTTACCCCATTTGAAAATTCAGTGTAATTTTTGCTTCAAAATCAAAAAAAGTTTAAAATTATGGGCCCCACTATGATATATATGATACATTCGTGTTGTCCATCAATTTTACTTTAATATTTTGAGACATTATTCAAAAACTGAGGCAGATTCAACACTTAAGTGGCCCACACAGAAGGGAAATAGTGGCCTTAAGAAGTTTTTAACGATAAGTGTTGGATTCCCTTTTCTTAAGGTGTGGTTCACCTGAGCATTAAATTTGCCTTATTTTTTTGTTCATGCCCTAAGTTCATTGGCAAAACAAATGGATGGTGTGGATAAGCCACGTACATCACGGTGGGCCCCACCTATATTTCGCATTCTCCTCAATTTTAGCAATAAAAAATAGGCAATCAGATCATACATGGGGAACAACATAGAAATTACCTAAGAAAATCATTATACATTTTACAATATATTTAACATAGAAATGAAAAATCAAATAGGCCCCAAAAGTAAATGGGGAAATGCCTTCTTAAGCTCTCTTGTAGAGTCACGTGTGTAAATGAGGTGCAACTAGACACATGTCCACTAGACACGTCACACTAATGATATTCTGAAACAATCAACAATCTAAGTATGAGTTACATTACTAAAGTCACACCAAATGAATGATCCAAACTGTTCAAAGGATGGCCATCTAAATGGACTGTTAAAAACCGTTGGCAAGTTGCTTGTTTGTAGTCCTTACATTTGTGGCCTGTACGAGGCTCAAAATTTCTCCATTTTGTTTTCCTCTAAAGTATATATTTCAATAGGCTTCATACAATTAGTCAATCAAATATCACATGTGTTGAAAAATTGAAATGCATTCCATTTTCTCCAATTTACTCCCTCCTACATAGAATATTTGAACTTTAAATGCATTTCATTTACTCCCATCTAGACACAACTGTGTAAGCCATTTACTCCTAATAGAATGATCCAAACCATTCAAAGGGTGGCCATCTAAATGGATGGTTAAAAAAACGTAGTCTAATTGTTTGTTTGTAGTCCTTACATTTATAGCCGACTCAATGCTTGGAATTTTCTCATTTTTGGAATATATATATATATATATATATATATATATATATATATATATATTACGATCATTCTATTAAAGATCACGTATGTACATTAATTTAAGATATTAAAGTTAATTTGAAATATTACATATGTTCTTGTGAGTATATAGAAAAGCTCTCATGCATTCTAATGCCTCCAATTCTCTCCCATCCAAATAATTTCAATTGCATTTCATTTATTTCAATCCAAACACAGTCAAGTAAGCTACTTACTCTAAAATCATTTACCTTCAATTTTATTTTTCATTTATCTTCATTTACAAGCCACCAAATGATCTTTATCTCCAATTCAATTTTTCATTTACCTCCATTTGCATGCTCCTAAATAAGAGCGAGTTTACCTGTAATTCAAAATGTGACTTTTATTTTTGTTAAGTTTCAAAAAGCTATAATATGTTTACAATTTATAAAGCTTTTGTGAGCAAAGCTAGATATCCGAACAATCCTACGATTCAATTACTTATAATTTTTTTACAAATTAAAAATTTTATAGGCATCGAAGCACTCGTAAGATTTAGACCTGCTTCATTTTTGGGACCAAAACTCTAAAATAATCTCACAAAATGAATAAACAAAGTGGATATAAAACACAAACATCACAGTGAACTCCTGTAGTCATGGATCCACTGAATAACGTCCGACAATGCAATTATAGGGCCATAAACTGATCCGGCTTGAGTTAGTCTGAGCTTGAATTTTAAACTATTTCGGACTGGGCAGTCGGGCTAGGCCTATTCAAAATTCTAATTTTTAAGCTTGAAATCGGCCCATTGAGATCCATGCAACTGCCATTGCTGACGTGGACTTAACTTGGACGCGAAACCGGACGAGGATTGCCTGCAAAGCCTTTCGCAAACATCTTTTGTGCTCGGAATCTAGGTGGGGCCCACCGTAATGTTTGTGAGAAATCTACGCCGTCCAAACATTTTGTGAGTTCTTTTTAGTTGTTGTGACAAAAAATGAATGGGATCCAAGACTCAAGTGGGCCGCACTAAAGCAAAAGGTGGTTAGGGGAATTCCTACCGTTGAAATCTCTATGGGGTCCACGGTGATGTTTATATGCCATCCATACCGTTCATAATGTCATTCCTACTGAGATGAACTGAAAACACAAATATTATCCTGATTCTAAACTTCTGTGGGCCCACGAATACCTCAACTGTGGAAATTCAATCGTCACGTTTTCGGCCCACTTGAGTCTTGGATCCCGTTCATTTTTTGTCGCAATGTCTAAAACGATCTCAAAAAACGGTTGGACGGAGTAGATTTCTCAAACAAATCACAGTAGGCCCCACCTAGATTTCGAGCGCAGGAGATGCCTGGAAAGGCTTTGCAGGCCATCCGCGTCCGACTTAACTCCAAACCAAGGTACCATTTTTTTTAAAACGTTGCTGAAGCACCGCCTTAAAACCCTAAATCTCTCTCTCTCAAGAAGCAATTCAAGTAAAGCTGACATTTCTTTTCATCCCCTTCGAGAAGCAATTCAAGGAGATCTGAGTTTTTTCAAGAAGGGATTTTCAAGGCAAGGGAGGAAATTCGTTCTTCAAAGCTCGATTTCCTAAACACACAGTGTTTCGAATCCATTTCAGAAAAAAAACCCAATCTCGAATCAGTTCAGTTTCAATGGAAAAAGGCGTTTCTACCCTTCCTTCTCCATAGCGTTTCTCCGCGTAAATATGGTTCATTTGGTAATTTATGGTTGTTCATGAGGCATTTCCATTCTCTATTTGGGGATTGAAGCGGATTTTCCTTAGAAGAGACATCGCTCTTAAATTACTTCCTTTTTGGAATTCTGCTCTCTTGTTTTCATCTGCTGTACTTGAAAATGATTCGTCGGTTTCCGAAGATTCTGGAGACGAGAATCCACCTAAGACGGTCCCGAAAAGGGTTTCAGCAGAAACCCAGAAGTGGAATGTCAAAAGGGGCGGTTTCATCAAACGGGCTTCCTTGGATTTTGGAATTCGGGACAATCTAAGGATAGCGGGAATTCTTTCATATCAGGGCTGGGATTTGGGTTTCCCTGACACGCTCACGGTCTGTCTCGATGATTCACGTGTAGCGCGGATTCTGAACGATCTCTACGGTGAGAGCTCGGATGCTAAACTCACTTTCTGCTTCTTCAGTTGGTATGAGAATTGTAGTGGGTTGAAGCATGGGGTTCGATCGGTTTGTGCGATGATACGTATTTCTGTTTTGGGAAATATGAATTACGAAGCAATGCGTTTGCTTGGATATCTTGTTAGAAACAGGGATGGAGGAGATGGTTGGCATGATGTGGTGTTCGATTTTCTTGGGGAGAGTTGTATGGATCGAAGTGTTCTGGAAACTGTATACAGCATGCTCATTAGCTTATATGTAGAGGAAAACATGATAAATTATGCTCTCAAGTCGATTTATCGAATGAAGGTGCTTAACTTCTTTCCTACAATTTGGGTTTGTAATTCTCTTATTTGTGCACTCCTAGAATCAGAACGGTTAGAATTGGCTTGGGAAGTGTTTGAAGAAATGCAGTGTCAAAATGCTGCTACTATTAGCTTATTTATCCACAAGTACTGTGCCGAAGGCAGTTTAGCTTGTGCTTGTAAGCTGCTCGTTGAAATGAAGAATTATGGGTTCGAAGTGGATATTATCGCATACACTATTGTGATCGATGCGCTCTCCAAAAGGGGTCTTTTAAAAGAGGCGACTTCACTCCTGTACAAAATAATCCAGATGGGTTTCTCTCTGGATTCCGTTTCAGTTGCCTCAGTTGTCAATGGTTACTGTAAGGCAGGAAGGATTGTGGAAGCAATGGATGTTTTGAAGCTGTCCAGTTCCACACCTGACATTTTCACATATACTAGCTTTATTTCGAAGTTCTGTAGTGAGGGTAATGTGGCAAATGCCATTGCATTGTTCGATGAGATGTCTGAGCTGGTTAGGTTTCCTGATTGTTTTAGTTACACTACGATTATCGAAGGTTGCTGTAAAGTTGGTGACATAGATCGAGCTCTTAAATATTTTGGAGAAATGTTGAAAAAAGGGTTTAACTGGTCGGTTGTCACATATACCGTTCTCATTAATGGCTTTTGCAAGATTGGAGATTTGGAGGCCGCTGAACATTTGTTTGATGTGATGACAAGAGAGGGCCTGAAACCAGATGTGGTTAGTTACAATGTGTTGATGGATGGGCATAGCAAAAAGGGTTACAAGCATAATGCTTGCGAGTGGTTAGGTATGATGAGGACAGCTGATGTTTCGCCGGATGTTGTGACCTATAACATTCTCATCCATGGTCTTGTCAAAAGAGGCATTGTGAAACAGTCGAGAGAGATCTTGGATGAGCTCATTATGAGGGGGGTTTTGCTAGACAAACGTACATTTACCAGCATCATTCATGGGTTCGTTAAAGAAGGTAACTTCCAGGAGGCGTTTCTTCTATTGCGCCAAATGAGTGAAAAGGGTCTGGAACCCGATGTTGTCACTTGCAGCACTCTCCTTAATGGGTATTGCAAAGCACATCGTATGCAGGAAGCAAATGCTTTGTTTCATAAGATGTTGGATGCAGGTCTGAATCCAGACATGATATCTTTCAACACACTTGTGCGGGGTTATTGCCGTGATGGAAATATACAAGATGCTTGCAGAGTGGTGACTATGATGGTTAAACATGGTCTGATTCCCAACGATGCAACGTACTGGGGGCTAGTCTCTGGCTTTGACAAATATGGGGCTGAAAATTCTGTAGTAAATGCTTTCATTAAATTACATCAGATATTACTTGACAATGGTATTGACATTGGTAAATCTCATTATGCGGCTAAGCTTGGTTTGACAAATGGGACCTTGTAAAACAATTGTAGAAGCTTCTTTTGAATTGATCAAGCACATGGGTTTGGCACTGTATATTGAGATTTTTATTATGAGCAGCGGTGAAATGGATAGTATTGAATCTAAGCTATGATTAAAATGATTTGGGCATGACTATTGGGATTGGTTTGCAGCTCATTAAGCTTGGAAATCTTCTAGACTCAATGTACTAGGTGCCACGAGACTTCGTTGTGGCTATTCTGTGCTTGAGGCCTTGATGAATGACTGGAAGTTTGGATTTTCTGAGATTCTGACGTGTTTGGGGAGCGTTACCTTTTCAGTCCATGCTAATTTCTCATTTGGAGATGAGGCAGCCAACCAAGTCCTAGTCGTGAACTCTATACATGGCATGCATGACAATAGATGGAATTGCTTTTTGGAAGCTATTGAAGGTAGTAACTCTGCATGGTAATAAACCTTGCACGCTCAAAGAAGTGAACACGTTCAGCACGGATCCTTTTCCTTTGCTGCTATATTGAAGGTATCTGAAATCTTTTGAGCCTTCAAAACTGAGTGTAATTTTCTTTTCTTTGTATTATTTAACCAACAGTAAATTAGCATTTCCTGAAATGTTTGTTTTTGCTGGGTCTAGGACAGTGTGAATAGGATCTTTGTTAGCTTGCCACATTCAGATGCATTCTAAGGAAGGTGCTGTCTCTTTCTCTTTCTCTTTCTCTTTCTTCTTCTTCTTCTTCGTCTTTTTTGAGGGAATATATGATACTCATCTATTCAAACCATTCATATGGCGTGTCCATCATTGGTGGATCATGCCCTCAAAATATCTCGTGTTGGTTGATCCTAGCCTTCTAATGGTGAGCATTTTTGATGCAGGACAGCCCTAAATATGATGCATGCTCATGATCACAATTATCCAGCGGAAGTAAAAGCAATAATAATAATGAAATCTAGCATTAATCATCATAAACTAAGAAAACCAGAAAGGAAACATGCAATGGGACGGGCCATCATCACAACCATGGAGTATGGGATCCAAATAGTGCATAGGTTGGATCCGGCTAGGGATGGAACCTCCCGATCTTGCATGGCTATACCCAATCGATCAATGAGGATCACTAGTCCGAAGAACCAGGAGGTTTCTCGGATTAGGGATTTGAGAATTTGGGGCTTAGGGTTTGGATCGATTCTCAAGGTTCAGATCGTAGGGAATAAGCAAACAGAAGTTTAGAAGGATAATAATAGAAGATAAAATACCTGGAAGAATTTGGAGGGGCACAAGAAGAAGTCAGAAGAAGAAGATCAAAGAGAAGAGAAGAATCACCAAGAGAGAGAGAGGAGGCAGTAGGAAGCTCAAAGAGGCTTTCATTAATCAATAATCAAGTTAAATTTCGTGTTTAGGGCCTAGCCCACTTAAATAAACAAATAAAACAAGTAAAAGTACTAAACTACCCCTAAACTAAGTAAAAAACGCGTAAATAAGCAAAACCGCGCAAAAGTTCGGGCGCTTGGTCGGGCGCCCGAAGACGTCCAAAAACGTCCAGAGAGTTTCGGGCGCTCGAGAGGCCAAGTTCGGGCGCCCGATCAGGCGCCCGAAGGCAATGGTTGGGCACCCGATCGGGAGCTCGGAGACGGTGGTCAGGCGCCCGATGGGCGCCCGAAGTCTTCAGTTCTTCAGTCTTCTTTCTTCATTCTTCCTTCACACGTGCCCTCCCTGGATGGGGTCTTCCATGTGTCTGATCACGTGTGGAGGGTCTTCAGATCCTCAATAGTTGCCTATCCACAAGGATGGTACTTGTGGATGACGCTTTCTTCGTTGGTACACTTGAAATGGTCTTGTGTCCTCATCAACTCCCCTCGGGTGAGAAAAACTCGACTTCGACGAGTTAAAACTCTTGTGGCGCTCTAGTAAGTCTGGATCAACACGCTGCACTTCTGCTTCAGTCAACTACGTAGATTCAGAAGGTGGTTTGTTCCTCCATTTGACAAGATACCTCTGGAAACCTCCATCTCTCGTAGATACTATCTCATCATCCAAGATCTCTTCAATTTCTTCTTTATGGACAATAGGTGGAGGGAGGGGTGGAAGGGGTTGTCAAGAAAAATTAGAATAGGGCCATGAATGAAATGATGGATCAATGGTGGGATCAGGGGAACGGACTAGATCTTCTACATTAAAAGTCGGGTTAATGCCCATTTCAGATGGAAGGTCGATCCGATACGCATTGGACCCAATTTTCTGCACTATCTTGAATGGCCCAGCACTACGTGCTTGTAGTTTCTTAGCGGAACCCTGTGAGAACCGCTCTGGCCTTACCCTCACTATTACAGTCTCCTTCTTGAAAATCTTGCAGTCTACGATGAGAATCAGCTGAAATTTTATAATTATCATTACTCTTACTTATCCGCTGTCTAATATGTGTATGCAATTCATGGATATGTCGTGCAAATGCATCGGCTGATTCAGAAGACCTTTGGGTGACAGACATGGGTAATAGATCTATTGGCATTCTAGGTTTATACCCACTAACAACTTCAAATGGACTCATCCCTGTAGATCGATTTACTGACCTATTATAAGCAAATTCAGCAGTTGGTAAAATTAGGCCCCAAGTCTTAACATGATCACCCACTAGACAACGTAGAAGATTTCCAAGACTACGGTTTATCACTTCAGTTTGACCGTCTGTTTGTGGGTGGTAAGCAGTAGAGAATTGCAAACGAGTTCCCATAATGTGCCACAGTGTCTTCCAAAAATAGCTAGTAAATCGAACATCACGATCAGACACTATGGTTTTAGGTAACCCATGGAGACGCACCACACCATCAAAAAAGATACGAGCAACATGAGACGCATCTGACGTTTTCGAACATGGGAGGAAATGCGCTATTTTAGAGAAACGGTCCACCACAACAAAAATGGAATCGTGCTTTTTGATTGTCTTGGGAAGCCCAAGTACGAAGTCCATACTAATGTCCTGCCACGGAGCATGTGGCACTGGCAATGGCGTATACAGCCCGGTATTTTGTTTTCTCTGCTTTGCCAGTTGACATGTACGACACTGCCCTAAAACTTTGGCTACGTCTCGCTTGAGACTTGGCTAATAGAAACGATCCTCCACAAGGGCAATGGTCTTATCACGACCAAAATGGCCAGCTATCCCCCCTGAATGAAGCTCCCAGATGAGAAATTCACGAAGGGACATACGGGGAATGCAAAGTCTGTCTCCCTTGAAAAGGAAGCCATCTTTAAGAACATATTCTTTCATAATACGCTGGTCACTAGAGAGCGACGCATAAGTACCCCCAAATCAGGACATGTGGGGTATTTATCTTTCAGTTGCTCAAACCCGACTACCTCTACACTCAAAGAGTTGAGCAACGCCACTCTTCTACTAAGGGCATCCGCTGGTTTGTTTTCAACTCCAGCCTGTGTTTCAAGACAAATGAATATTCCTGAAGAAACGCTACCCACTTGGCATGCCTTGGGTTGAGTTTATTCTGAGAATGCAAATATCTCAAAGCCTTATGGTCAGAAAACAAAACGAACTCTTGCGGTAGGAGATAGTGTCGCCAATGTCTCAGGGATTGCACTACCGCATAAAATTCTTTGTCGTAAGTGAAGTATTTTTGTTTTGCCTCATTTAGCTTCTCACTGAAATAGGCCACTGGGTGTCCTTCTTGACTTAACACTCCGCCTATACCAACACCAGACGTATCACACGCCACCTCAAAGACTTTAGAAAAGTCAGGTAGCCGCATGACAGGAGCTTCTACCATCTTGCCCTTAATCTCCTTAAAAGCCTTGACTGCGGCTTTAGACCACATGAACTCTCCCTTTTTCATGCATTCTGTAATGGGAGCCATGATCGTGCTAAAACTCCTAATGAACCGACGATAAAAAGTTGCTAGGCCGTGAAAGCTTCGCACCTCATGAATGTTCTTCGGTTCTGGCCACTCAATATGGCCCTGACTTTTTCAAGGTCTGCACGCATCCCTTCAGATGACACTATAAATCCTAAGAACACAACTTGGCTAGACATGAATGCGCATTTCTTAAGATTAGTGTACAACTTTTCCTTCCTAAGGACGCTACAAACCTTCTTTAAGTGTTCAAGATGTGATTCCTTAGTGGTACTGTAAATAAGAATGTCGTCAAAGTACACCACTAGGAACTTTTCCATGAACGGCCTCAAAGCTTGTGTCATCACCCACATGAACGTACTGGGTGCATAGCTAAAGGACATGACCAATCACTCATACAACCCATCTTTTGTTTTAAACGCAGTTTTCCATTCATCCCCTGGGCGTATACAGATTTGGTGATATCCACTCTTGAGGTCTATCTTAGAGAATATAGTGGACCTCGCCATCATGTCAATCATATCATCAAGTCTAGGTATGGGAAACCTATACTTGACGGTAATTTTATTTATGGCACGGCTGTCCACACACATGCGCCACGTGCCGTCTTTCTTGGGCGTCAACAATGCAGGCACGGCACACGGGCTCATACTCTCTTGGATGAAACCCCTTTGCAGAAGCTCATCAACTTACCTCTTCAATTCTGCATGTTCTGCAGGGTTCATCCTGTAGTGAGGAAGGTTCGGTAAAGTAGATCCTGAGACAAGATCAATGGCATGCTGTATGTCCCTCATAGGTGGCAACTCATTCGGTAAGTCTTCAGGAAATACATCACTGTGTTCCTTCAGGACCGAAGTCACATCACGGGGCAACTCTAATGGAACCTCAGGTGTAATCTCTCTAGCCACAAGGGCATACACCATAGAATCCTCCTTAGTCTTTTTTTCAAACTCTCTTGCATTGTTTATATGTAGAGACTTAGGTTTGGATTTCCCCACTCCTTTAGGCTCACTTGCCTTTTCATCCTTTTTCTTCCCTAGGGTGCTCTCCGGTGGCATCGGGTTAAGTTTGATCTTTTTACCGTTATGCATGAAGGTACACGCATTGGAACGGCCAAAGATCGTGACATCATTATCGAATAGCCACGGTCTACCTAGGATAACATGTCCCACATCCATAGGTAAAACATCACACCACAGGGACTCTTTGTATGACCCAAACTCGATGGGGACTAGACATTGATGGGTGACAGGTAGGGATGTCTTGTCAACCCAAGAAACTTTATATGGGTCTGGATGAGGTGTGGGTTTCAGTTTCAAGCGCTCTAAGGTGTTAGTGGAAATCACATTCTGACAACTTCCACTGTCCACTATCACCTTACAATTCTTTTCACCACACTTGGCAATAGTGTAGAAGATGGTGCTTCGACGCCAGTCAGCACTGCTTCTAGACTGAGCTAGCACACGCCTGACTACTGCAAGCGTTGCTTCTCCATCTAACTCTTCATCATCAGTAAGTCCTCCTTCAGGGTGATACTCTTCAACTTCATAATCACCCTGGTCATCTCCACCCTCGTGGGACTCGCCTATAACTAAGGCTTTCCCATGGCTCTTCGTAGGACACTGATTAGCCATGTGGCCCAGATTGCCACACTCATAAAACCTCACTTGGCTCATATTGCTAGGACCGGCACCAAGAACCCCTTTGCCCTTGTCCTCCCTAGGCCTAGGCGGAATGGTCACCTGTGCTCTAGGTTGACTACCAACATTAGGTCTCGTTCCCTGGGAACTAGATCTAGCACTGGAGTCTCGGGACTTGAAACGACGGACGACAGGAGTCCTTAGGTATTGCTCTAACTCCTGCACGACTTGATATGCTTCATCCAAGTCCGTCAAGGGCCGAGTCATAAGCTCGCGCTGAAGATCCGCAAGAAGGCCCGTCTTGAAGCGCGAGAGCGTCACTAGAGGGTCTTCTTGGATATCACATCGCATCACATATTCTTCAAATTTAGCGATGTAGTCAGCGGCAGACATTGACCCTTGGCGTAAAGATTGCCATTGGTCAATGAGCTTCTGGCGGTATGAGAGAGGAAGGTACTTCTCTTTCAACTTCTCTTTCATCTTATACCAATATGTGATAGGGGCTCTACCAACTCTTTCTATTCTATGCTCAGTGTTGGTCCAAAAGAGCTTGGCTTGACCCACAAGCTTCATCTTAGCAAACCGCATTTGACAGTTTTCTGACATGCCATACCACTCAAAGTAGTGGTCCATGTCAGCAACCCAATCAAGGAATGCCTTGGGGTCCAAGCGCCCATCAAAGCTTGGGGCCTCGACTCTAACACTCTTCATCGCACGCTCATCTGGATCATAGCGGTCTTGATGATCATATGTGGCTCGTGCTTCTCGCACAACACCATGACCATTACCACGATCTCCATCTTCACTACCTCCACGTATGGCAGTGCGTTCCTCTAAAATTCCTCCCACTTGGGAGTGCGCATCATCCCCAACAGTGGAGTTTTCCCTTTGGGATGCCTCTAGTTGCTCGACCTTGGTCCTGATAGTGGTGATCTGGTTCTCAAGGCGGGCAAAATCACGTTTGTGACTTGCCTCTAGGGCGGTTATCTTTTGTATCAATTGAGCAAGTTGCTCAGATAACTGCTCGTTACTCATGGTAGGTTGAAGTCCGAAACCTCTACCTCTCCTAGTGGGCATACAAATAAGACTTGAACCAAAACTCTACCCCACTAGACACTAGGTGTTTTGACTCACAAGATGGATGCGATGAATGCAAAACTAATATGAACTGACACAATTAAATTAAATCAGGAAACAACTCAAATTTGGAAATTTTCCAAGTTAGGAAACTTTCTAAAATTGGAAAGTTTCTAAAATTGAAAACTTTCTAAATCTGGAACTTTCGTAAAACAAACCTAAAAATCAAAACCCTAATTTGATAACTCGATCTAGACATAAACCATGCAAGCCTATTCTCTGATACCAAATTTGATGCAGGACAGCCCTAAATATGATGCATGCTCATGATCACAATTATCCAGCGGAAGTAAAAGCAATAATGATAATGAAATCTAGCATTAATCATCATAAACTAAGAAAACTAGAGAGGAAACATGCAATGGGACGGGCCATCATCACAACTATGGAGTATGCGATTCAAATAGTGCATAGGTTGGATCCGGCTAGGGATGGAACCTCCCGATCTTGCATGGCTATACCCAATCGATCAATGAGGATCACTAGTCCGAAGAACCAGGAGGTTTCTCGGATTAGGGATTTGAGAATTTGGGGCTTAGGGTTTGGATCGATTCTCAAGGTTCAGATCGTAGGGAATAAGCAAACAGAAGTTTAGAAGGATAATAATAGAAGATAAAATACCTGGAAGAATTTGGAGGGGCACAAGAAGAAGTCAGAAGAAGAAGATCAAAGAGAAGAGAAGAATCACCAAGAGAGAGAGAGGAGGCAGTAGGAAGCTCAAAGAAGCTTTCATTAATCAATAATCAAGTTAAATTTCGTGTTTAGGGCCTAGCCCACTTAAATAAACAAATAAAACAAGTAAAAGTACTAAACTACCCCTAAACTAAGCAAAAAACGCGTAAATAAGCAAAACCGCGCAAAAGTTCGGGCGCTTGGTCGGGCGCCCGAAGACGTCCAAAAACGTCCAGAGAGTTTCGGGCGCTCGAGAGGCCAAGTTCGGGCGCCCGATCGAGCGCCCGAAGGCAATGGTCGGGCGCCCAATCGGGCGCCCGAAGACAGTGGTCGGGCACCCGATGGGCGCCCGAAGTCTTCAGTTCTTCAGTCTTCTTTCTTCTTTCTTCATTCTTCCTTCACGCGTGCCCTCCCTGGATGGGGTCTTCCATGTGTCTGATCACGTGTGGAGGGTCTTCAGCTCCTCAATAGTTGCCTATCCACAAGGATGGTACTTGTGGATGGCGCTTTCTTCGTTGGTACACTTGAAATGGTTTTGTGTCGTCATCAATTTTCCTGTTAAATGTTGGTCATTGGTTATATCTGTGCATTTATGGGTCACGATTTGGCAACCAGAATCATCTGATGGGGGAGATTTTGGGGCCATCACATGATTTTGCTGTAAGATGAATGACCTACTCACTGAAAAGATGTTCCATTTTATGGTGGTTAGTGGCCCCAGCAAAATGTGCCATTTTGCACAGGCTATTATATAACTCAATTGTTTTTTCTTATCCTGATACTACATACCTTTAATTTGACATGATATTGCTATTTAAATGCCACTTCTAGGAATTGTTCACAAGTTAGTAGTGCTATTTAAAGAAGCCCCATAGTTTCTTGATTTCAAGAAGTTTATTGTGAAAACTTCTACAAACATATCATTCATGTCTAGACCCCATTTCATATTGGATGCTTAGTTGGATTGAATTGTGATAGTTCAACTAAATATGGGAGAAATAACCAATAGTGGGGACAAGATTGTTTTAACTCACAAATCACAATGATGGCCCAAGCCCTAATTGCAATTCATGCTTTTCAAGTTGCGCCAGCAGGCCCCACATAGGTCATTTCCACTTTATTGAATTGAAGTGGAAATAGCATTCCTTAAAGCATATGACATGTAATCTAAGCTAATCCTATTGGATGGAACCCCAGCACTTAACACTGTTCATTGCAGGAGGCTTTCATTGGAGACCTCTGAAAGATCCATTGGGGGCCCTACTTTGGACAAGTAGGTATCATCTTCCCATCCTAATTAATGTTCGAAGTATTGGTATCGCCATTGTTCATGGTATCGGTATCGTTACATGTATCGCTGGGTAGGGATACGAAAATATGTATCGATATTTTGCTGATACCCGGAAACTTATTATTGACTAAGGGAAACATGGGGAAAATGGTGGAATTTCTCAATGAAACTTCAGGAGATGCTAAAATACGCACAATTGTATATTTAGAAATCAAATAATTGCAAAAAAGGTGCACACATAATAAGTTCATTTTTAATAGGGGTCTAAAAGCATGTAACGCTGACTTGAGGAAACATTGGGGAAACATGGGGAAAATGGTAGAATTTTTCGATGATACTTCAGGATATCCTAAAACACACATATTTGTATATTTAAGAATCAAATAACAGCAAAAAAGACGCACATTTGTATATTTAGGAATCAAATAATAAGTTTCCCTTTAATGGGGGTCTAAAAGTATGTAGCATTGGCTCAACGAAACATGGGGAAAATGGTGGATCCGTCCATCCATCCGTACAACCATCCATCCACGCATGCACATGCATACATACAAAACACACATGCATGATCTATCCATCCAACCATCCATGTATGCATACATTCATGCATATAATGACACGTACACATATACACACATGCATGATCCATTCCCACAATGCATGACTTGTCCCAACAATCATCTAGGTTTTGTTTATGCTCAAGAAGACCTCTACAGTATCTTGGATTTTATGCTAGTTTTTCAAAAATGTTCATTTGACACTGATATTCCCTTTTCAACTAGTAGCGACATGATATTGCATTCATTAGTCCTTTTGGAAGATACTTTTAGGGTTTGTCCTGATCAGGTCTGCTACTACAGGAACTAGTTACCTAAGAGACATCAGAATCAAAACTAGACATTATTAGGGATATCTCCTTACGACAGAGAGATGGACTTAAGTCATACTCTTGCTATGATAGATGTTGGGTATGTTTAGGTTTGTGTCTAATACATTTTGTGCCTCTCATTGTAGTAGCTCGAGACGATAATTTTTTTTTTTTTTTTTTGTAATATCATTTGACACAGTTATTAAAATGCAGGTAATGGGATTTTTGGTGGGTTTGCAAGGAGATGTATTTTAGTTATTGGTCGCTTTGTTGAAAGGAGCCGTTTGTGCACTGATGGAAGTATTGTATCAGGTAATTCAACATCTCTCTAAAAATAGACTTTTCTGGTGATTGAGTTTATTTAGTTTCTATCAATTGGTATAGCGTTAGATCTATGCAGTTCCCATCTGGGTATGACTGGTTTTGTTTAGTTTTATGTGCAGCAACAGATCCTATTCTATTTATCATTTTTCTACTAAATTAAATATATTATACCATATATTTTATATCATATATTTTTTTAGATTTGTAATGGGGGTGGATTCGGACCTAGATCTGACCCGAATCCGATGGTTATATGGATTTTGGATCGGAAATGGATCTAACAATTTATAAATGGATCGGATATGGATATTAGCTTTTGGATCCGAGTTGGATCCGAATCCGATCCGAATCCGTCTACAGATATATGGACTTGGAGCCGGATCCAACTGGATCCGATCCAGATCCGACCCATTGAGAGCCCTAATGACTTGGAACTCTAGTTTTTATATTTTGAGTTTCTTTCGTAATGATCCAAACCGTTCATTTTACAATTCTTTATTTTTAAAAAGGAAAATTTGGATTGATTTCTTCAAACCTTGATTAGACAAAGAGTTATTATGATCATTTATGTTCAAAGCAAAAGTGCCAATTCATGAAAGGGTTGAAATAGACAGATTGAGAGCTTGCCATCGTGCAAATATTTGTTTGTAGATATTGGTTTGTATAGTTATGAGGCCCTAATCAACTTAAACACTGCAGCTGTGTGTGACCTAATCAATAGGTTGGATGGAAAATAAACATTACATAGGGCCCTAGGAAGTTTTTAATGGTGGTCGTTCATTCATCATTGTTTTGTTATGGTGTGGTCCACTTGAGATTTGGATGTCTCATTTTTTTAGCTCATGCCCTAAATTGATATGAAAAATAGATGGACGGCGTGGACAAAATCAATGCATTATGGTGGTCTCACATAGCATTGTCCAATAGCTACCGGCTAATGACAGCGTTAGTAGCAATCTGCATCAGTAGGCAATCCAAGGAATCCGAAATTGGATTGCTTCTTATCCTATTGATATGGCAAAGTTCTGTGAGCCCCACCGAAATGTATTTGTTAGATTCACACCGTCTATTCATTTTTCTAAATGATTTTAGGTTGTGATCCAAAAAATGAGGCAGATGCAAAACTCAAGTGGACCACACCACAAAAAAATTGGGGCTTGAATATCTACCATTGAAAACTTCTTGGGGTTATAGTAGTTTTGGATCAAGATGATATTTGTGTTTTCCCTTCGTCCAAGTCAATAAGACCTTATGAACAGATTTGATGGAAAATAGAAAGCATGGTGGGCCCTAGGAATTTCAACAGTGGGCGTCATTATTCCCACCGGTTTTTATGGTGTGGTCCACTTGAGCTTTGGGTCCGCCTCATTTTTTGGCTCATGCCCCAAAATTATCCGGCAAAATGGATGAACGGTGTGGATATAACAAATACATCATGATAGGCAAAGAACTTTGCCACGTCATTTAGGCTTCAACCCTCCTCCGTCAAAGCTCTCACCGCAAGTTATGAGGAGGGTAAAATTGCCATTTAAATTTTTTTTAACTTTGAAACCGCTTATCGCTTTCAGCGTTAAGCATTAAGCCAAATGATGATAGCTGAAAAAAAATCTGATTTTTTCACTGAAATTTTAGATTCTGTGCTTAATATTTTAGATTTGCCAAACAGTCTGAATTAGAAAAATCACTTAAGTGCAGAAAAGAAGTTTTACCAAACAGGCCCTAACTGAGATCTTCTGATATAATTAAGAAATCACCGATCTTAGAAGCTATCCAAATTGGTTTGTGCCACGAGGCTACGAGGCAGCCAATAAATCATCTAATTTGCTCAGTGTTTTTGTCAAGCTTTTGAATAATTTTGGATGTTTTTCGGAGTTTAACAGTCTCTTTTACTTGATTATCGAAAATTTTAGTAGCATCTTTTGTTGGATATTTATTTTATTTCAGTTATTGTGTTTTGCTACTTCTTTCTTGTTACCTCCTCCTCCTTTTGCTTCCTTTTTATCAATTTTTTTTAATGTTGGTCCTCTTTGTTTCAGCCTCTTGATCATTTTTATTTTTCTTAATGTTGGTGCTCTTTGTTTCAGCTACATCCACCTATCCAAATTAGATTAGACTACAAATCTAGTTTACTGTAAAGTCAGTTCTAATTAAAACATCTTCGTCATCATCATCATCACACCCCTTTAGGCCTTCCCCTTGCCCTTTTAGAGCCTTCAACTTGTACCAACTCACTCCTAACCAGTGTAGTTCTTGCTCTTCATTGCACATGATCAAATCATCTAGTCTGCTTCCCCTCATCTTATTACCTATTGATGCTAATCCTAAATCCCCTTGAATGCATTCATTTCTAATTCTATCCTTGTCTTGCCACTCATCCATCTCAACATCCTCATTGCAGCTGCACTCGTCCTATGAACATGTTTTTCTTTAACTGCCCAACAGTTTGTCTCATAAAGCATGGCTGGCCTTATAGCTATTGTAAAAAATTTCCCTTTCAGTTTGAGTGGTACACAACGATCAGATAAAACTCTAGAGCCACATCTCCATTTCTTTCTACCTGCGTGAATGTTATGGGCAACATCCTTCTCAATCTCATCACTCATGAATTATTGACCCAAGGTTTTGAAACTTCTTGGTCAGCAATCTTAACTTATTCCTCGTTCCCGCTCCTATTTTTATTAATGATTTTAAATCCTTTAAATTCTAAAGTACCCCTCCATAAATCTAGCTTCGTGTCTACACACTCCCTTGTCTTGTCAATCAAAACTATCATTTGCAAACAACATACACCATGGGATCTCTTCATGAAAATGCCTTATTAACTCGTCCGTAACCAATGTGAAGAGGTACGGGCTCCATGCTTATCCTTGGTGCAAGTCCACAGTAATCGGGAACTCACTATCTCTCCACTAGTGGTCCTCACGTTTGTTACTGCTCCTCATAAATATCCTTAATCATGTTAATATATTCTCTTGAAACTTCTTTCCTAAACCCACAAAATTTACTCTCTAGGGACTATGTCACAAGCTTTTTCTAAGTCTGTAAAGACCATTTCGAGATCCTTTTCTACCTATATGTCTCCATTAATTGTCTAAGTAGGAAAATAGCTTTAGTGGTAGACCTCCCATGATATGAAACCAAACTAATTTTTTGATACATTCATCTCATGCCTTAGCCTTTACTCAATCACTCTTTCCCAAAGTTTCATGGTATGGCTCATAAGTTAAGTCCCATGATAGTTAGTGTAGCTCCATATGTCTCCTTATTCTTATAAATAAGTACCACAATACTTTTCTTCCATTTTGTTTGGTATTTTCTTCAATCTTTCAATATTGTTTGACAACTTTTTTAGCCAAAATAACCCAGTATCTCCCATACACTTCCAAACCTCTATTGGTATACCGTTTGGTCCAAGGGCCTTTCCTGTTTTTATCATTCCCGTCGCTTCTTTAACTTCAGATATCTTAATCTTACGAAAGTTTCTATGGACCCCGACGTCATTTGAATTTGTGGTTTCTTCTATACCTATGCCCTCAGAGTGATTGTCATTTAACAAGTTCTGAAAATAGCTTCTCCACCTTTCATTAATCTCATTGTTCTTAACTAGTACCCTCTGGTCTTCACTCTCAATGCATCTAACGTGATCTAGGTCCCTACTCTCTCTCTCTCTCTCTCTCTCTCTCATTTTTGCAGGTTTGAAGACATCGTTCTCACCTTCTCTTCTCCCTAAGCTATTGTATAGACCATCATAAGCCTTAAGTTTAGCCTCACTTGCTACTTTCTTAGCAATCTTTTTGATGTTTCTATATTGTTCAAGATTTTTATTGTTCTTAGTCTTGTCGGGTTTTGAAACATGAACATTTCTCTTTAATAACTTTTTGCACGTCGTCATTCCACCACCAAGTTTCCTTATATGATTGGCCTTTTGTAGATACTTTTAAAACATCTTTTGCCTTTTTCCTAATGCACTCAATGATCTCATTCCATATAACATTTACTTCTTCCTCGACATTTCACTTTCCTTTTTCCAACAATTTATTTATGAATAACATTATTCTCTCAATTTATATTTGACCACCCTAGTTTTTGCACACATTAATTTCATTCGCTTTCTTCCATCTCTTAATGTAAACATCCATAACCATTAAACTATATTGCGCGTTCAAACTCTCTCTAGGTATCACCTTTCAATCCTTACATATTGATCGTTCTGCCTTCCGAAGTAGAAAGAAATCTAGTTGGCTTTTATATGATCTACTTTTGAAAGTTATTAAATGTTCATTTGTCTTTTTAAAGTATGTGTTTTCTAGAGCTAGATTGTATGCCATAGTGAAATCAAAGACTACTTTTCCCATCTCATTTCTTCTTCCAAAACCATATCTGTCATATACCCTCTCATATCTTGTACTTTCTTTACCTACTTTTGTCTCTTCCTATAAATATCGTCTCTCTCTCTCTCTCTCTCTCTCTCTCTCTCTCTCTCGGAATTTCTTGCATTAATCCATCCAGATCCTCATAGAATTGTTTCTTTATTTTATCCTTGAACCCTACCTACGGTGCATATGCTCTAATAACATTGATCATCTCCTATCCTAGTACAAGTTTTATTAATAAAATCCTATCACTTACTCTCTTAACATTTACAAATTTGTCACTTAAATCTGTATCTACCACTATCCCTACATTTATATCTTTATCTAACACTATCTAATGCAGGGGTATTTTCACATCGGGCTCGAGTGGGGCAGCCTGTGTGAGGCAGGGGCACACTCGGGGTGGGGTAGACGTGCGAAGCGGCTACATCGTGCGAAGCGGGACCCATGTGAAGTAGGGCGGCTCACGAAGGAGGGTTCGACCGGGGCCTGGCTTGGCCTAGGCTATGAGATAAAAGGATATTCCGTGCCTCCCCCATCAGCTCTGGAGCTTTTGGTGAGTTGGTCGGATGTCCTGCGTCAAATTGGTATCAGAGCGGGAGGTCTCGTGTTCGAGACTCCTCACCGGGGGTGATTAATGTAAGGGCATTTTCACACTGGGCTCGAGTGGGGCAGCCTGTGTGAGGCAGGGGCACACTCGGGGTGGGGTAGACCGTGCGAAGCAGCTACACCATGCGAAGCGGGACCCATGTGAAGTGGGGCGGCTCATGAAGGAGGGTTTGACCGGGGCCTGGCCTGGCCTGGGCTATGAAATAAAAAGATATTCCATGCCTCCCCCATCAGCTCTGGAGCTTTTAGTGAGTTGGTCGGATGTCCCACGTCACTATCCCTACTGTATTTCTATGATTGTCATTTCCTATGTACCAAAGCTAATATCTATCAATTTCTCTAGTTTTGGCCCCTTTCTACTTGGTTTCTTGAATGCAAGCTATGTTAACTCTCTTTCGTTTCATCATATCTACCAACTTCATACCAGTGTGTTAAATGGCTTTGCTATGTAGTGTGTAGTAGTGTAGCTTACCCTTAACGCCATGTAGCTCATGAAAATAGCTTAAGTAACGTGTAGCCTATGGATTTCCGCCATTTTTTCTGCAGAAATGTAGAAACATGATTGGTGGCATAATCCTGAAGACTCCTTGATATGTTAGGCTAGTCATTGTTCTCTCTCCATTGTCAAATGACTGGAAAGGAGCCTCCCTTCCAACATTTCAGGAGATTGACCAGAGCCTTTATTCTCATGGCTCCATTGCACTTCACATTCATTGACAAAGTAATTCAAAGGTGGGTTACCAGAAAATTTAAAGATGGACAAGCTTGCAAATCATGATATTAAGCTTACGAGATTTAAGTTTCAAACTAAATACCTGATTTGTAAAATTGTATACTGTGGGAGCTTCGTTGTCTTCTGTAAATCTCTGTTTACTGAAAATTTTGCCTCTCACTCAACAAAACAAAAAAGGAAAAAAAAAGTGTCTCCAGGTATACCTCTGAATTTTATTTTTAAATTGGTTTTGGTCAATAGTACAGATGCTTAATTCTCTTCCCAAGTTATTGTAGCCTTCACTGCTGCAACGATGCTTGCAGCATGAAAGTTTTTTTTTTTTGTTGAGAGAGCATGAAAGATGTTTCAAATAGTAGATTAAAAGAATTGAATTTTTCCCTCAATTAAGAAAAGAGAATGTTATATATATTGCATCTTTTGGTGCTGATAGAATCAAGTAGGAGGGAGGTGTTGGTATGGATAAAATGAAAAATCTTTTTGGAGCATTCAGCTGATCCTGTCTACCATTTTCTCAAATTTCAGGCCTCTTCCTGCCGGTTGTGGTGAGGCCCATCTTGGACTCCTTTGAAACATCTAAACAGGTTCCACAACCAGCATTAAGTGATGTATGTATTTACTTCTGCAATTGCTTCTTTCATTTTTTTTAGTTAATAGATTCCATTCCCCTTTGTACCCAGCTGTGGTTCCCACCTGTCCCATTCATGGTGGGGCTAGGAATCCCTACGCATCTCGAAAGTGGGATTCCTGCGTGAATGGACTGGTGGTACACTGTCGTAGCCTTGGGTTCATGATCTCCTTGTTACTACATAATGCAGAATTCAGGCTTGACCGTATTCTTCCTCATATGGATGTTCTTACTCATCTTGCTGTATCCTAATTTAGAGTATTTAGGGTTTAATTTCTATCCCATTTGCACATTGCAGAGCATTTGGTTGCCGGCCAGTATGATATCGTTTTGGGGTCTTTGTTTACATTTGCAGGTAGTTGCTGGGATGAACCGTAAAAAGCCTGTATGAGGGCCAACGAAGAGAGCTCATTTGATATCTTGGGGACCAAACATTTGTAGATTTGATATCATTTCCCGGCAGTTATGATCTCTGTATAACCATAAGAAATGGGTGCAGATGGGGAACTCTTTTTCATGTCCTAGTCTTAGGATTTTTTTTTCATTCGAGCAGCTTCTGACTACATTCAGCTAGTTAATGCTTTGAGTTTATGATAAAAGAGAAACTTTTTTGGTACATTGCAGTACTAAATAAAATGACATGTCCATGAAAGATGCTTGAGAAATCTGTGGATAGCTGGCTTCCACCTAAAAAAAAAAAGACTCAAATGTTTTTTGTCGTTTCAGATGACGATGAATTCAAAGAGGATGAACAAGCATACATGCAAACGGCCCACCTTCAGTGGCTGTTGATATGTATATTGAGGATCTCTTATTACGAAATTTGGGGAATGAGAAATCGGAATTGGGGCCCACCAGGACAGTGTTGAGAGTATGATCATACGAGACTTGTCCATGTGTCCAATACATGGGTTTTGCATTAGGTTATGTTGTGGATTTGCAATTGATCATTCCCCAAAGTAAGTTGTGATTGGCACATTTCATCATTCCAGGCTGTGATCTAGTCAGGTATGCCTAATCAAGATGGCTCGGTGCCTAGCGTGATGTGAGCTATGATTGCAGAATTCCAAAGGTGGTACGGAAGGTGGGTTGGCCCAAGTTTGGTCCATGGTCTAAAATCATATCGAATGGATGATCCCAACCATCTGATTGGTTGAGTTTAATGTCGACATCACCAATGGTCCACAGTTGTGTTTGAACTCCATTGGTGGATGGTCAAGATCTATTTTCAACTAATTCATGGTGGATATGTCAAATGAATGTCCAACTCACCTGACTGCACGTCTTCGACTGGTGGCGATGAACAACTTGCAATTGCCATCAGTCTGACGGGCCCAAGTCCAATGGCCATAGATCTCTCTCTCTGTGGTTCCTTCCAAAGCAGCTCCAATGCTCTCAGAGCACTATCAGTTATAGTGCTCCAAGTTGCATCGGTTTAATTGGACAGTCCATTCAATCAATCTGAGCTGTCCATTAAGTCCAGGACACATTTCTTGGACTAGCGTTCAAGAATTGAACTGATTGGATGATCCAACCTATCCTCTACTTGAGCCTTTTTTTTTTCTTTCTTTCTTTCTATAGCTATTCCCTTTCCAATGCAGGGATGGGATGGCCTCACAAAAGTGATTCCTTAGCATCATAAGCAATCCATGATGGGTCCAAACATATAGATGGATTAAATTGTTAACTGGACCTATTTTTGTGTAAATGCTCTTGACCATCTATATTAAAAGCCATTGATCTAATGGATAAGATTTGTTAGATCGGCATGATATTTGCATGCCAACCCATGGAAGTGCTCTGGTCCTAATGAACATTCTAGATTAATGGATTGGATTGTCTAAGTGTCCCAAAGCAACTAGGAGCACTAAAACATGGTGCTCTGAGAGCACTGGAGAATTTTTCTATAGGTAAAACTAAAAATAAAGTGCCTTCTGCTCTTTAGTAGAGGTTCAACCCTTACAAAACAGAGGAAGTAAATGCTCCAATTTTAACCAGCAATGTTACATGTTCAGTGGAAACAGTCCAAATATGGTCGAGGATCTTCCAATCTGGGAGGTTTTTGAAGCATCTATGGTGGGCCTAATGAGATTAATCATATGGATAACTGAAACATGATCCTCACATTTACAAAATCCTTTTTCAGCAAAAATATATTACTGACCTATGTGGGAGAGGAATATTAGAAATCATATATGCTGCCATTTTTAGGGTTGCTAATGAAAATTAGATACAGGTAGAAATAAAAATGACATCATAAACCCAGTTCGGTTCACGTGTGATCTTGACGTGCTTGAAGTCCTTTTGGGCTGCATTTGAAAGCACACATGAATTGAATTGTGAACATTTGGCTCCATCACGATAAAATGAGCAGATCTTAATCACATTTTGAGCATCCATAACGAGTGCTTCTCCAATTTGAAATTAAGGCTACTGAAATTCGAGACCAATATCTTGATCTTAATGCTAAGGTATGTAGAATTTGGTCATTTCCACCTTTATGCCAATTCAATTCAATTGTGCATCCAGAGTCACCCTCTGCTAGAGAATGAAATGAGGGCAATTAATACAGAATTCAGGACACGAATTTTATTGGCTAAATGAGACAGATTTCATGAGAAGGAAAAACAACATTGAAAGAGAGAACACCGCATTTCATTGCCTAAAAGACATTGGGACGCACTCTTCTTTACAGACTCAGCTATAGAAAATATCTGAGAGGAGAGTATGAAAGAGAATAGGCAAAGAAGCATCTTCTCCTGAATTCGTGATGATTGATGAGCCCCTCTCAACTTTCATATCTCAATCAAATTTTTGAAAAAAAATTTAAAATTCCTTGAACACTATTTTTTTTGGGTCACTAAAAGAATTAATTTCTCAAATGAAGAATTACTTCACAAGTGAGAGTCCCTTCAAGATCACCAATAATCCGGGCTATCCTGACTTCCAAGCCCCTCTGAATTTCTCTGAAGAATGTTCTAATGTAATCTGCAAACTGCCATGTATCAAAGCCCGCAGATATGTGGACACTGTCGGGAGGACTACCTTCAAAACTGCTTGAAATCTTGGACTGCATCTCTACCAATTTCTGCCCAGTTGCAACCATATACCGTTGAAGCTGAAACTTTTCTTCAAGGAAGTGTTCAAGTGTTTTGTTGTGCCCCTTTGTACTGGAGATGCTGGCATCTCTTCTGTTCCCCTCCTGATCATTTTCATGCTGAAATAGAAACACCCAAAGCAGAAAAAGAAAAATTGGCCAATTACCAAATGATAACTATTTCTTAGATTTATCAAAAGACAATCTAGCATTTTGAAGTACGCCCAAACTGAATTTCTGTAAAATATGTAAATGGGGTTTTACACTAAGTGGCATGTGAGCCAGTGTGGAAGGCAGAACCCAAACGGGCGGTTTATATATTTTTTTCTGCTGCTTCTCTCCTGAAATAATATTCTTCATTCCAAATAGTAGTTGAAATTAACAGAATGATATAATTTTTGGCAGAAAATATCTAGGCTGCCCCATCTCCAGTATATCTCTAAGTGCACCCTCATTAATTAAAGAATACTAGAGAAACTGATGAGTACGGATAGAAAACCTTACCATCCGTTTGCACAAATCGTCGGCCTTTTCTTCAAGAGACTGGTACCTTTTCACTTGTTTATTGAGCAATGGCATCACTAGAAGGAAACCGTTCATCTGGGGTCCATGTTCATCATCAGTCTTCCTCTGTTCATAGCATTCCGGCGTATCAACAACATTGTCATTACTAGTTGGCTTCTTGACAGCTGCTGCTGCGGCCAACTTTTTGAGCATTAGAAGTTGCTGTTTGAGCCTTTTGATCTTGTAGGAAACTCCGAGAGCATGGATATCCTGTCTCAGCTGATACTGATTTTTCAACAACCTCAGCCTCTTCTTGGCAATCGTTCTCCACATTTTCCTCTCGAATATGACCAAGATCAACACCAACCACTTTCTCTTCATCGACCTCTTCTTCAGGAGCTTGGATGGTGGGATTTGTATCCTGCGATTGGTTCTCAATTGGGTTTTCACTTCTATCAAATTCTTCAACAGATTGATAGTGAATTCCTGCAGTGCCATTGTCCATTAATGGATTGGATGTTGGTGTTACTCTCATGGTGTCAATATCAATAACCTCTTTGTGCTTTCGTTCTCTCTCACATTGCAATGCCGTTTGTCCCAATGTAGCTCTTTGTTCATGCCCTTTGTCCCTTGGTTTTTTCTTTATAATCTTCACTTCTGACCATGCGGGAACCATCGCTTGTGAGTTTAGAAAGTAAGTTGAGTTGCTGCTTTGGAAATGCTGGGCATGGATACTGAATTTCTCTTTCAAGGATTTTAGTTCCGCTTCCCTGTCCAACAAAAAGGCTTCTAGTTTCATGTTTTCCTCTCTGAACTGGGATAGGTTCTCCTCGAGCCCTTCAATGTGAGACTGCAACCGCTTCGACTCTAGTTCCATGCTCGGTAACCGCCAACAGTAAGCCTCCAGGTTCTCGTCTTTGAGCCTCATCTGTTCTGCGAATGCATCTATGTCAGCTGAATGCCTCTGCTCTAGAATGGATATGTACTTCTCTGTTTCCATCCAAAGCCAATCTTCCAGCTGTTTAGCATTGGCCGTGATCACTTCCGACCAAGAAAAGAGGAGCAAATCAGAAGCAGAAAATAATAAATTTTGCCATGGAAAATTTAAAGTGTGTTCAGATGCTCCATTGAACTGAATTACAGTTACCAACTGAATTAAGAACAAAGGATGAAAATGGTGGCGGTGCCATTTTAATTCGCAGTGGTGACCAAACCCCTAACCATCTGTTTCAAGATGGATCTGAATCAATCTCAATTGAAATTGGGGCTAAGAATGGCATGATGCAACCCTCATTTCGGCTGTTTCTCCTTTATTGAATATTGCATTTCAAATGAGCATCCAAATGCAGCCTTACATGAACATAGGGACCCCAGTGGGTACCTGAATCAATAGATATCCCCGAAGTATCCTATTTGATATAATTGGACTTGGGTGTCCAAAATTCAGGCCTGATTAATAATCAGGTTGGATTCGTTGGACCAAATCTGAATTTGGATCTGAACGTTGGCCTGGACCTAGTTATGGATCCAAACACCCATCCCAAATCAGATGGGGTATCCAAATTGGATCGAATTCAGGTCCAGAACCTTGCATGCCATACTCATATCCAATTCTGATTTTCTTTGTTGAGTTCAGATGAGGGTATTCTTGTATCTGTCTCAAACACGACCTATAGAGAGTCTTACATAAACAGCTTTAAAACCACTAAAATTTCAGATCTGGAATTCTTTTATGCTGAAGAGGCCAATAAAAATTAAAATACATTTGCAAATCAAAATACAATTCAACCAAGAAAGTATATCACACTTGATTTTCGAAATGTTAATAGGAAAAAAGAATCAACCACAATAACGGTACATGCTTTCTTCTCTCTAATATTTCCTTCACATGGGTTTGAAGAAAACGATTAAGCAAATCAAGATGACAAAATCTGATAAGTAACCATCTTATACAGCTGGAATCAGGCATTTGGTTTGATAATAGATGGTCAGGTGCATATGCTTTTGAAACTAAACCTCAGGTCCTGTTTGGGATCAAGAAAATGAAAATGTGAATTTGATAAATCTATGAACTTGCCAAATTCATGAATTTGCATTGAATGTGGATTTGACAAATTCCAAAGTCTACTGTTTGGGAATTAAACTACAAATCCATAGACTTGGAGAACATTTAGTATAGCAGTAGAGCATTTATCGTGAAGGAATCAGTTTTTTTTTTTTTTTTTTCTTGCACAGGAGTCTCACTTTGAGGATTTGCAAAGTCTTTAGTTTTTTTGAGGGATTTGGATTTGCCCCAAAAATCAATGGATTTATGAAGGTGTGGATTTGGGACATCCACAGATTTGGCAAATCCCTAACCAAAAACAAACAGGCCAGATTTGAAATCCATGGATTTCACAAATCCTTGCCTCAAATCCCTCATCCTAACACCCCAAACATCCCCTTGGAAGAAAAGAAGAAAACAGAAGTAGGATCTTACCAGGTTCTCCACTTTCTTCAGGTGAGTACCGATTTTAACAATCGACTGTTGAATTATTCATTCTCTTCAGTGCAAAGCATTCAACCTCCTTCCCATGCTCAGCTTCCGAAGAGTATTCGAGAAGAAGAGTTTTGTGGTTAAGGCCACTGTCAGTAGGCTGCAATTCCATCCTTCGGTTTTGCCACCCTGCCTCAACAGACTGCAATCCTTTCATCTCCAACCATGGTTGGGATCTATTGGCCAAATTACTTCTCGAATGCTTGTCGTGTCTTGATTCGCAATGGCCCCTCCATCTTTCAGTTTCAAGCTCAGCTTGCTTTCTCCTTGCTTTCGATATCTTCAGCTCTTTCAACAGCATCTGTTTCTCCGCCATATCTAATTTGGATTTCCTCATCGTTGCAGATAGATTTTATCCTTCTGTTCTGCATCCTTCTGCATCTTGATAATCTCCATGGAAAGCTTTTGAACCTGCAAAACCGACTCCTCTTGCTCAAGGACATCATCAAGTTCTTGCTTCGCCGCATCAACCTGCCGAAGAGCACGGCCCATCTCAGCTTCAAGCTGCCGCTGATTAGAAACAAGCTCGATGAAGGCTGTCTTATGCTTCCAAAGCTCGGATGAATGTTCTTGCTTTTCTTCCTTTGCCGTTTCCCTCAATTCCTCTGCAACCTCTTCTGCCTTTTGTAGCTTCTCTTCTAGCTCCTTCCTTTTCTTCTCTTCTTCTGCCAATGCCTCATCTTTAGCTTGTATCAGAAGCTCCTTCTCCTCAGCTTTCTCCTTCAAATTCGAAATAGATTCTTCCTTCTTTACTTCAAGGCTGCCCAAGCCGTCTAAAAGAGTTTGGATCTGCTGTCTAAGGCTCTTCTTTTCGCAAAACCAGCTCTGCTCCTGTGAGGTGAAGATGCCTACAACCTTCTCATTGGCCTTTGCATCTTCACTTCGCCTTATCTTCAATTCCAACACCTCTTTCTCCGCATTCTTGAGCTTGTCCGGAAGCTCGGACCTCCCCTCCATGAGCTTTCCACACAAGCAATCCTACAAGTTGGGCACTGCCGTGAAGCATTCTATTTGCGATTGTCGTCCATCTACCATCATCGGCACCGGGTCTTTTCTCAGTCGAGAGTAGATGAAGAGCAACAAACGCGCAGGAAACACCAAAATACATCGGATAGATGCACTCATCTTTCTCCTCTGAAAAAGACCCACATGGAATTGATACCTCTTTCTCATCCATCATTCCACAATTCCACTTCCTCTCCTACTCTGGCGAGAATGCCGTCATTTCACAGCAGCTAAAATTCACTTGCAAACCGGAAAAACCCGACACCGATTACAGCATTTCATTAGAATTCTCACACAAACCATGAACTTCTCTTCTTCTATTATAATTCAAAACAAGCAGCAAGAAATTAGGGGCATGTGTTGGACAGCTAATCATGAAATTCTCCTCACAACCAGATAATGAAATGCATTGAATTGCAGCAATACAAGGAAAGAGAGGAAGATGAATGTTTTAATGGAAGCAAAAACCACCAACCAAAGGATAAGAAAATCCTCTCCAATAAAGCTTAAAAAAAAAAAAAAAAAACAAAATTTAGTTACACACTTTTCATGGTGTGGGAAAGATTCCATGACAGAAAAGCAGCAGGAAATCAAAGTATAATTCCCTGGTTTTTTCTGAGAGAAGATCCCAAGTGCTTTTTTCCTTCTTCTAGTGACAAGGTGGGGAAAATGACGCCCACCGTTGAAGCCTTCCTAGGGCCCACGTGATGTTTATTTTCCATCCAACCCTTTCATAAGATCAATCCGACCAGGATGAAGGGAAAACCAAAAAATCAGCTTGATCCAAAATTTCTGTGGGCCCCAAAAATCTTTTAATGGTGTGCGTTCAATCCCCACTGTTTACGGTGGTGTGGTCTTCTTGGGATTTAGATCTGTCTCATTTTTGGGTTCATCCCCTAAAATGAGATGGAGAAATGAGTGAACGGAGTGGATATAATACATACACCAAGGTCGGCCCCACAGAGCTTAGGGCTCGAGGCTATATGCGTCACAGTGTCGTGTGGAAGGAAATGCTGTGAATTAATGGTGCTTGGGCCACCATTACTTAATATGAGAAATTATAAGGTATGAAGGCTCATAACATTAATAGTGTGCTGTTATGCGAGTTCATGCATGTGGGGCCCATTTTTAAGTGATCCAAACCGTTGTTCTGATTTCAATCATTGCTGATGGGAGATTCTGAAGAAATAATATGATTTGAAGGATCCTAACCCTTTGATAAGTCTCCTACTAAGAGGAGGTTAAGATAAAAAAATACAGTAGCAGTCTAGAAAAAGGCCATATAATGGATGAATAAGATCATTAGATATGGAATGTTTTAGGGATCTAACCATGGATGGGAGAGACCCATCAATTTGACGATTCTGATCATCTAAGAAGTGTTGTACTTGCACCAAATGAATGCCTCATGACAGTTCATGTTATGCTGAATTATGGGCTTATGATTGTATCATTAGTAAGAGGGTGCTGAATTATGGGCTTATGATTGTATCATTAGTAAGAGGGTTAAATAGGTTTGGAGAAAATAGAATTGCTGGTCTAACGCTTGAAGTAACAGTAGAACCTATTAGTGATCTAAATAGAGTTTGTTGGATTCTGGGTCTTGGAGAAGAACTACTGGAATGTCTTGTAGGAGATGAAACGGGAGGTTCGTAATCATCTTTATTTGTTGGCTTTGTAGCCATAGTTTTCTTGTAAAAATTCTCTGGAAAGAAAATCAGAAAGATTATTAGTCTCTCATTTTATAAATTCTATTTTGAAATCAAAACTAGATAAAATAGCTTGCCATCGCGTAAATATTTGTTTACTTGCTAAGTTTTTTATATCTTTTTCTAAAATATATTTTGCGCTTTTGCAATCTATACGAAGTAAAAAAATTTGATTTATAAGATCACTTTAAAATTTTGAAATACATAAAACAATTGATAAAATCTCCTTTTTAATAGTGTTATAATTCTTTTGTGAATCATTCCAAATTTCTGAAGGATATCTAACTATTTTTTCTTGTGATTCTAACATTTGTTTAAAAATTTCGCTATATCCTATATCAGAGGCATCTGTTTCTACTATTTTATATATTAAAGGATCTGGTATATGTAGTAATAGTAATACTTTAGTCCTGAGTTTTACCTTCTTAACTACATTTGTGTGGTTTGTGTCCAAGGGCTTGGATTCTTTTTTAATCTATCATAAAAAGGTTTACATATTCTATGTAAATCTTTGTAAAATTCTCCTGTGTAATTTAGGCTTCCTAAAAACCTTTGTAATTGGGTTCTGTCTTTTATTTCTTCTGAAAATTTACTAGCAAACTCTAAACATCTTTCTATGGGTTTTATTATTCATTTATAACTATAGTGTCATAAAAATTTTACTTTTGTCTGAAATAATTTTATTTTAGGTGCTAATACCACTAAGCCATTTTCTATTATTACTTGTAAGAATTTTCTAAGATGTTTTCAATGTTGGTCTACACTTGTAGAAAATATTAATACATCATTTATGTATACTATAGAGAAATGTGAATATGGGTTGAATATATCATTCATTATATTTTGAAATTCAGATGGTACGTTCTTTAATCCGAAAGGTATAACATTCCGTTTGTATTGTCCAAAAGGAACGTTAAATGCTGTCTTGTATCTATCTTTATCATCTATTTGTATTTGCCAAAATTCTGACTTCATATCGAATTTAGAGAATAAAGTAACATTATATAATCTATATTATAAGTCTTTTTTTATTAGGAATATGATATCTAATATATTATAATACTTTATTTAATGTTTTGTAATTAATGACTAATTTAGGAGTTCTTCTTTTTATTTCTATTTGTTTATTAACATAAAAAATCGAATAACTTCATGATGATTTACTTAGTCATATTAATTTTTTTTATCTAATAATCATTATATTTATGTTTTACAATATTCTAACATTTCTTGATTCATCTGTATGGGTCTAGCTTTAGTTGGGATCTTTCTTTCATTAAAGTCTTTTTTATATGGTAGTTATATTATGTGTCTCTTCCTATTCCAAAATGCATGAGGAAGGTATGAACATATTTCATGTTCTAAGTTGACTTTAAATGTTTCTATTTTTTTTATAAATTGAGGATTTTATAATTGTTGTTTTATTTTAATATGATTAACTTGTCTTTTTAGATATTTCACATGTTCTTGTTTTTTAGTAATTAAGTTCATTGACTTTGTTATTAAGAATGTTTTAATCTGATTAATATCTCTAATCGATGGTGGATTGATGAATTCAAATATTAAGTCTTTTTCTAATATTGTCGTGTGTATCCCTATATGATCTATATTGAAGGGTTTTATTAATTCTAGAAATGGTGTTCCTAAAATAACTGGTTTCGTTAGGTCTTTGATTAATAAGAAATTTATTTTAATATATATTTTCTTATTGCAGATTTGTGCTCTAGATAATTTATATTTGATATTTAATTTAGATCCACTGGCCGTTCCTAATTGTTTTGTTGTTGGTTCAAAGTATTGTATTAGAACTAATCCTTCTTGTATATAATTCATATCGGCTTCCGAATTAATAAGGGCTACTATTTTTATATAGAATTCATTATTGTAGACACCCCACCTTCGGCTACACTGTTGGTAGAGATAGCTGGTTGAACGGAGGACCATACCCCCAAATCCCAAGTCCAAACTCAGCCAAACTCACCCTTGTAAGCCCCATTCCATAGCCCAGTTCAAGCCTGAACCCAGTCAACCCAGTCCTGAAAACCACCCCGAAAAACCCCCCATAAAAAAGGCCAGTCAAAAAATCCCAAAAAAAGGTCAAACTCACTGAGTCAACTCGCTGAGTTAACCCGCTGAGTCAACCCGTCGAGTCAACCCGTCGAGTCAAAACACCGAGTCAACCCGTCGAGTCAACCCGTCGAGTCAAACCACCGAGTCGACCCGCTGAGTCAACTCACTGAGTCGACCAGCGAGTCCAACAGCAGCCCCGAGGGAACGGCCGTACTCGCTGGAAACCGAGGAGCGGCCGTACGGGCGGCCCATGGCAGGCCGCCCGGACAAAATTACGCAATCTGCCATTGTCCGCTGCTATAAATACCCCCCTCCCCTTCTCATTTCAACAATCCATTCGAGGCCATTCGAGTCCATTTCAGCCCGAGAGCTCTGAGTCCATCTCTCCACCCTTTAGCCCATTTTTCCACCAAGGAGAGCCCGAGTGAGGAGAGTCTAACCCTGGTCCAGCCCAGCCTGACCACTGGTCCAAGCCTCCCAAGCCATCCAAGTCTTGATCCAGCCACTCGAAGCCAATCCTTGCGACACCTCCGTCCACCCAGCTACTCATTTTCCAGCATCATCTCATTTGCATCTAGCATAAGTGCAACATTTACTTTTCTTCCAACCCCCCTGCTTCACTACAAGCACTTTGATTACTCAAACACACATGCATATGTCTTTATATTAAGCACCTGTCAGTTCGAGCGTATGCTCTGGGCTTGCCCGTTGTTGGAACCTGCCCATCAGAAACTCTTACTGTTCAGACCTGCATTCACGCTTCACCATAAAACACCTTGATCATTCAAGCACACTGCATACGTCTTATATTAAGCACCTGTCAGCTCGAGCGTACGCTCTGGGCTTGCCCGTTGTTGGAACCTGCCCATCAGAAACTCTTACTGTTCAGACCCGCATTCATGCATCATGTCATCCATGAGAATATACGAGGATTAAACTAGACTTTCAAGTATTCGATCGATTCTGTGAAGTAGAGACCGTACTTCGGTACGGGCAGTGTGTGGGGTGCTTAACCTCTTCCCACCCTGTAACCGTGATCCCTTACCTTGAATCTCTGACCGCAGATCAACAGGAGTCATTTTAGAGATAAGGATCTTCAGATCCCCTTCTCTAACGTTTCTACGGGGTCTAGCCGACTGTAGATTCGAAGTAATTGGCTAGTGGCGACTCTGGTCTTATATAAACTCATTTAGACATATTCAGCTCAACACGACAACCAAACAAAGCCCTCGAGAACGAGGCAAGCCAGTGGCACAAACGGCGATTTCGCACTCACACACCTCTTCCTCTTCTTCTTCCGAAAGGGAAAGGGAGAACGACGTCGTGTGGGAGCGCGGAGAAATCGGCGAGGGTCCACAGAATGGCGACTCTGCTGGGGATTAGCTAGTCCCACTAGTCGTGATCCAACTTGAAAACAGAATCCTTCCCGTACTTGAAAGTCATTAATACTCATACAATCTCATCTGCATAGCATTCTACCCAAACCCAAACAAAAAAAAAATAGAAAATCCCAAAACCCAAAAAGAGTAGAGTACAGTCCTCACCATTGCGCCTCCTCGGGCTCAACGTACACAGAGACAACTTCCCTTCCGCAGCATAATCCGCACTCGGGCTCAGCAAGCCATGTCCGACCACGAAGAAGAAACTCATCACTTCCCTGCTCTCGAAATAGCCGAAGCGCAACCTCCAGCGCAACAGCCCGTTGACAATACGCCAATCATACAAGAATTGACACAAGGAATGAGAGCAATGCAAGAAATGCTCTTGCAATTCATGCAAGCACAAACCACCGCAGCAGCCAACAATCAGGTTGGCCCAGTTCAGCAAGCTCAGCAGCTATGCCGGGTCCTCCCGGCCTCCAGTTCAAATCAAGCACAACCATCGGAGTCTGCCCAAGACTACCGACAGCAGCCTTCTCAGCCCTTCGCTGTGGGGCATCCTTCTCAATATCTTCCTGCGACGACAAGGCCATCTCAGAGCACCTCCGTTGCCGGAACATCCAGTCAGCTTCCAGTCAATCTTGCAAACAACAATCTCAGTAGATCTCAGCATGTCCCCGCCGATGGGACACCTTTTCAATTCCAGCACATCCCCGCCGATGGGATTTCAATTCAATTTCCAGCAACAGGGACAGCACTGGCGAATGCCCACAATGGGGGTCAGTGTCAAGCCCACATCAATCAGCGGACAGTGGCGAATACCCAACAAGGGGGTCACTTCCCAGCATCTCAGCCTCCTGCAAACAGGAGCACTTTTCAATTCCAGCACATCCCCGCCGATGGGATCCCAGTTAATTTCCAGCAATCTTCAATTCAGCAAAATCCAGTTAATTTTCAGCAATCTTCAATTCAGCAAAATCCAGTTAATTTCCAGCAAGTTCCAGTTCAACCTTCAGTACAGTCTCCAGTTCAGTTACCATCATTTCAAGCACAAGTTCATCAGAATCCAGTTCAGTCATCAAATCAATTTCAGCAACCCGCGGTTGCTTTTCAGCAAGCCCATAGGGTCGAAGACATCGACCACTATGCCGAAGAAGAACGTGCCTTACTCCAGGAGGCACCAGTCGCTCGAACAGATCACTCAGGACTGGACGAGTTGCGGGAGCAGTTCCAGATCTTGCAAAATCAGCTTCAGCGACAACAAGGAATCGACTTACCTTCGACCAAGTTCAGAGACTTGTGTCCTTTCCCAGATGCTCAGGTACCTCAAAACTTTGAGGTTCCGAAATTCAAAAGATACGACGGCAGCGGTTGTCCCACAGCACATCTCAAGGCCTTCTGCGGAGAGCTGAGTGCAATCTCAGGAAACGAAGGGGCCCTCATTCGATTGTTCCAAAAATCTCTGAAGGGCGATGCCCTAGATTGGTACACTTCATTGGACTGCCACCGCATCAGAACATGGGAACAGCTCTCCCAGGCTTTCGTCGACAGATTCGCATATAATCTCAACATGGCACCCAGAAGAGCCGACCTCGCAGCACTCAGGCAAAGGAGTGATGAAACACTATCAGCTTATGTGGGACGTTGGCGAGCTATGGCAGCCAGAATGCGGACACCCATCGACGATGAAGAACAAATCTCCATGATTGTTCATTCAACATACCCAGGCATATCCGGGTATCTCATCTCGCATCCATATGCGAATTTCTCACAATTGATCCGTGCTGGAGAGCAAGTTGAAGCAGGAATCCGGGCCGGGACGATCTCCCCATGGCCTCATCAAGCCACTCCAGTCAAGAGGAACAGAGTGGAAGGAAGACCTATCGGGCACGGGAATGGAAACCGCAATGGTTCTCCTCCCCGCCCTAACAGAGGTAAACAACATCAACACCGCTGCTCAAGGAAATCAACGTGCTCCCCCACAAGGACGTCAACAGTATCAGCAGAATCAAGTTCAGCATCAGCCTCAGCGATATCAGCCACAACTGAATCCTCAGCCACAGCCACCTCGACAACAGCAGCAGTTCAGGGGAAATGGCCAATACTCATACCAGAACAGGCAGAATTACAGGGAGTTCAGGAAGTTCACTCCACTCAGTCAACCACTTAGTCAAATCATGACTACGCTGGTACAAAAGCAGTTACTCACTCTGATGACACCTAGGCCTCCGCCTCATCCTCTGCCTCCAAATTACCGAGAAAATGAGTACTGTGCCTACCATCAAGGACGTGGCCACGCCACTGATCGATGCTATACTTTGAAAAATGCCATACAAGACCTGATTGATGACCGCAAGATCGTCATCTCGGTCCTTGGAACTTCTCCAGCAGCTTCCACCAACATCCTTCAGAATCCTCTGCCTCAGCATCCAACGGACCCCAGTTCGTCTCGTGGCCCTGCAGTCAATAGTATAGAAGAAGGGGACCATATCGATCGCTTCTTCTCCCCTATTCAGTCCATTCATGCCTACACTTATGAGCCAACAAATCCTCCTCCAGTCTTGCAAGGGGCAAGTCCCTTTCTTCCTTCAATCTCCGAGCCAGTAGTGCTTGAAGGAGCACCTCCATATGATATACCAGTTGTTCAAGGGGCACCTTACAACCATTCAAGCTGGGAACCAGTCGTCTTGGAAGGAGCACAATCATACATTGAGCCCACATACGAACCTGTCATCTTGCAAGGGGCAACTCCAGAACAATCCAATCCGCAATGGAAGGATTACACTCATCAACAGCAAGAGCCCGTTGTCTTGGAAGGATCTCTTCCAGTCAAGCCTGTCATATTGCAAGGGGCAAGTCCCAGAGGCATATCAATCACGCTACGGCAGCTCGGACGAACAGAGAAACCTCCTGCCATATCAAGAGGACCAGTATTCATTCCATGGGAGCCTCCTGCCCCAGGAACAGTCAAGCCAGGACCACGACCTTATGTGGTCTATGAAGACAAGCCTCGATACTACCCCTTCAGCACAGGCAACAATGTAGTTCTCAAGGCAAAAGCTCTATACGAGGAAGATCTGGTACCCACACCAGCACCGTTGCAAGAACCAGTGGTCCTAGAAGGCAAAAGGGAGGAAAACTACAAAGAGGTTCCATGGCACTATCCAGAATGTGCGGAAGTGGGAAACATGAATCCCAACGGGCGTTGCATCCGAAGAGATAATCAAAACAGAGGAGATCCCAAAGGCGTCCTCTCAGGCCTCGGCAGCAAAAATGAAGCCGCATACGATGTAGCAACTCAGCTCAAGTCAATCCCTGCACAAATCTCAGTATGGGAGCTACTCTGCACATCTCGCATACACCGAGAAATGTTTGCCAAGACCTTGAATGATGCTCATGTCTCCTCCGATACGGCACCAGAGATGATTGCATTGATGATTGGACAGCTACTGGCTCCGCGCGCCATCACCTTCACCGATAATGAGTTGCCACCAGAGGGACGAGATCATGGGCGATCCCTCAACATAGCCTTACGATACAAAGACCTCTGTGTTCCACTGGTCCTTATCGATAATGGCTCAAGCTTAAATGTCTGCCCACTCAAGACTGCGAAACGTTTGGGAATCAGTCCCTCTTCATTTCGACCCAGCACCATATGTGTCAGAGCATTCGACAACACCCACCGATCAGTGGAAGGGGAGGTCGACATAGAGGTACAGATAGGTCCAGAAGTTTCTACCATCACATTCCAAATCCTGGATATATCAGCCTCTTTCAACATGCTGCTCGGACGACCGTGGCTGCACAAGGTTGGAGCTGTGCCATCAACCCTGCATCAACGAGTGAAGTATATCTGTGGAAATCAAGTGATCTCTATCCATGCAGAGAAGGAGCTCATCATTCCTTCCAATGCTACTGCCACTGAACCAGACATCCCGGTCATCGATATCCAGCACTCTGAAGAAGACATCCCGTTTCACAGTTTCGAATTCGAGACTGTGAACTCTATCGCCAATCCAGAACCGATAAGGGTGGACCGTGTCTTTTCACCGGCAGAGCGTCTGAGCCTCAAATACCGAATGAAGAATCACTTCAAGTCCAGAAAGGTATCGCTAGTATATAACCAACGCAAGTGGGGACTCGGATACAGGGCAACCTTCATGGACAAGAGAAGGAAGAAATTTCGGTGCTCACCCATCCAATTCGTCAAGCCAGGAGAACCTTGCAAAGATCCAGGAGGGAATCAACCGACTGCACTACACAAAGGCCTCCCGATGAGCCTAGTTTGGGCTACATGGCCCCCCATTCGATGGGATCAGATTCTTGAACCCTCTAAGCCTCCAGAAGAAGGAGGAAATGATGAAGACGAAGAAGGAAGACAAATACAGCAGCTTCAGGACCAGGTTACTCTGACACCTGCTCCCAACCAGGGGCACAACTTGCCCACTTCTCTCAACCAGGGGCACAACCTGCCCACTTCAATCAACCAGGGGCACAACCTGCCCACTTCAAACAGCCAGGGGCACAACCCGCCCACTTCAATCAGCAAGGGGCACGACTCGCCCATCTCATCACCAATTAGCAAGGGGCACGACTTGCCCATCTCTGCAAAGTCAACATCATCAATCATCAGCCAGGGGCAGAAGCAGCCCATCCATTGGACCAAGAAAGGGAAGTGGCCAGCCCTAGATTGGTCTGATGTCCAGGTTCCAAACTTGTGTCTCACTGTGGAACCAGACGAACTGCAATGTGAGGTAAGTGATCCGGGAGGGACTGAGTACGACTCAGATCTCGAACCTGACCAGCAAGAAGTCATGGTCATTGGGCCAGACCATGATTCTTCGCCCAAAACATTAACCCCCACCTCTCCAGGGGAGGAAGTGTGGGGTCCTGAATGGTCATCTGTTCCCCTAACTTTTGAATCAGCCAAAGAGCCATCTGAGGGCTCTGGCTTCCAAAAAAAACGCCTGTTTAAGCAGCGGCCGGAACTTTGGAACAAGTTGGGATCAATCATGGTCTGCAATGCCCGCTTGTTCAAAGTCCCATGAATTTCGAAAATCCAAAAAAATCAAAAACTTTCAAAAACCAAAAACATCTAGCATCTCAATTTCAGAAAAATCTCAAAAATCAAAAAATATTTCTTTTCCTGCATTCAATAGTGTGCCAAGTTCGTCTAAAGAGTCGCATGAGTTTGAAGTCGAATCATATGATTTCGACATCGAATTAGACTTCGAACTCATGGGTCTGGACGAAGCTCGGGATGAGGAAGATGATGATCCTGCTCCCGAACTTGAGGATCTCCTCAAAAAGTTCGAATCTAAAGCCAATGTTGTAGCCGATGATTTCGAGATAGTAAACTTGGGGACACCTGAGATCCCTAGGGAAGTACGCATTGGAAAATCGTTGCCACCTGAGATGAAACAGAAAATGATAGAGTTCCTAGCTCCAAGATTGTCCAACTTCGCGTTCTCATATGAAGACATGCCGGGGCTCGATGAAGAGCTCGTTGTACACCATCTGCCAACCAAGGCAGATATGAAGCCCGTGAAGCAAAAACTCCGAAGAATGAAGCCAGAATGGGCTCTGAAAGTCCGAGATGAAGTCATCAAGCAATACAACGCGGGATTCTTGGTAGTCTCCAACTACCCTGAATGGCTCGCTAACATCGTACCAGTACCGAAGAAGGACGGCAAGGTTCGAATGTGCATCGACTTCCGAGATCTCAACAAGGCCAGTCCAAAAGATGACTTCCCGTTGCCACATATCGACACTCTAGTCGACAACACTGCAGGATACAAGATCTTCTCATTCATGGATGGGTTCTCAGGTTACAATCAGATCAAGATGGCCGTCGAAGATCGCGAGAAGACATCGTTCATCACTCCCTGGGGAACCTTCTGTTACAGGGTAATGCCGTTCGGTCTGAAGAACGCAGGAGCAACATATCAGCGAGCAATGACAGCACTATTCCACGACATGATGAACAAAGAGCTCGAAGTATATGTGGACGACATGATCGTCAAATCTCGCACAATTGAAGGACACTTTGAAGATCTGAAGAAGTTATTCAACAGATTAGAAAAGTACAAGCTTCGCCTCAACCCTCAGAAATGTGTCTTCGGTGCAGTGGGAGGTAAGCTCCTCGGCTTTATGGTGAGCGAGGATGGCATCAGGGTCGACGAGACCAAAACCAGAGCAATCATCGAGATGCCCCCTCCTAGAACAGAGAAAGAAATTCGTGGCTTCCTCGGCAGAATTCAATACATCAGTCGCTTCATCGCACAGCTCACACCTATCTGTGAGCCCATATTCAAGCTCCTTCGGAAGAACGTCCCAAAAGAATGGAATGATGATTGCCAAGTCGCCTTCGACCGCATCAAGAAATATCTCATGAATCCTCCAGTCCTAGTGCCTCCCACTCCCTGGACGACCACTATTGTTATACATCTCGGTAGCAGCAGAAGCCATTGGCTGTGTCCTCGGCCAACACGACGAAACCGGGAAGAAGGAACAAGCAATATACTATTTGAGTCGAAAGTTCACCGACTACGAGACCAGGTATTCCCCGATCGAGAAGACTTGCCTCGCCCTAGTCTGGGCAACTCAGCGACTCCGTCAATACATGATTGCATTCCCTATTCTCCTTCTCGCTCACATGGATCCGCTCAAATACCTGTTCGAGAAACCGGCACTCACTGGAAGGATAGCTAAATGGCAGCTACTCTTGTCTGAGTTCGACATCACCTATGTCACTCAAAAGGCAATCAAGGGACAGGCCCTCGCCGATCATCTTGCAGCTCACTCTCTCCTGGACTATCAGCCGCTCAAGACATTCTTCCCTGATGAAGATCTCTTGCTCATTGAAGAGGACGAAAAGAAGAAGAAAGATGAATGGACATTATTCTTCGACGGCGCAGCAAATTCTAAAGGGAGTGGTATTGGAGCAATCCTCTACTCTCCAGATGATGTCCCTATTCCTATCTCGAGGCGTATCGCATTCGAGTGCACCAACAACATGGCAGAGTACGAAGCATGCATCGCTGGCTTAAGGGAAGCCATAATCTTGGGCGTCAAGAAGCTACGAGTATTTGGAGACTCACAGCTTATCATCAATCAGACCAATGGCGAATGGAAGACCAAAGACGAGAAGTTGATACCATATCATGTGTATCTTGACAATCTGATCGAAGAATTCAAGGAAATCACCTTCTCATACATGCCCAGAGCCAAGAACCAGTTTGCAGATGCTCTCGCCACGCTTGCATCAATGCTCGAGATCCCAAAAGGAGCTTCAGAATGGGAGTTCACAGTCGAAATTCAAGAAGAACCTGCTTTTTGCCTGCAAATAGAAGAAGCTGAAGCTGTCCCTGACAAACCCTGGTATGCCGACATCAAGCAATACCTCGAAACCCAGGAGTATCCGGAATCAGCAACGGCAACAGATCGCCGAACCATCCAACGTTTGGCCGGTCAGTTCACCATCAGTGGCGAAGTTCTCTACAAGCGATCCTATAATCACATCCTCCTCCGATGCGTCGATGAAACAGAAGCTGCAAAGATCATGAAAGAAATACACGAAGGAATCTGTGGCCCACACATGAATGGGCACATGATGGCAAAGAAGATTCTACGACTCGGCTACTACTGGCTCACCATGGAGACAGACTGTTGCAAGCACGTCAGAAAATGCTTCAAGTGTCAAGAGCATGCGAATCAAATCCATGCCCCATCATCAGAGTTATACAACCTGACCACCCCCTGGCCCTTCTCCATGTGGGGACTCGACATCATCGGCAAGATCAGTCCCAAAGCATCAAATGGTCACGAGTACATACTTGTGGCAGTCGACTACTTCACCAAGTGGGTAGAGGCAGCCTCCTACACCACGATTGCAGCATCTCAAGTGATCAAATTCATGAAGAACAACATCATATGCCGGTATGGAATCCCTAATGCCATCATCACAGATAATGGGACCCCGTTCGTCAACAAGAAGATGGATGACTTCCTCAGCAAGTTCAAGATCCAACGTCATCGATCAAGCCCCTACCGTCCCCAGATGAATGGTGGGGTAGAAGCCGCAAACAAGACAATCGTCAGGATACTCGAGAAGATGGTCGTGACCTATCGAGATTGGTCAGATATGCTCCCATATGCACTTTGGGCCTATCGAACGTCTGTACGGTCTGCTACGGGCGTTACTCCTTTCGAGCTTACTTATGGAATGGAAGCAGTTCTACCAGTCGAAGTGGAAATACCATCACTTCGGGTGTTATTAGAAAGCGGAATTGAAGAAGGAGAATGGCAACGGGCCAGATTCGATCAGTTGCAGCTAGCAGATGAGAAGCGCATGCGTGCACTAAGTCATTCACAATGTTATCAGAAAAGGATCGCTCGGGCTTACAACAAGAGAGTCCGGAAAAGAAGTTTCAAGGTAGGCGACATGGTCATGAAGAAGATTCTACCGTCGCACCTTCCAGATCCCAGAGGAAAGTTCAAACCCTCGTGGGACGGGCCACTGATCGTCAGAGAAGTACTTCCCGGAGGCGCCCTCAGACTCACCAGCATGAGAGGGGTGGATCTTCCTGAGCCAACCAACGCCGACAACGTGAAGATCTTTCACGGGTAAGTCATTCTGACCTTATCAAGAGTTACTTTAATAGAGCTGAAGTCAAGAGGTCGAAGCTAAGACCCCTGAGAAATCATCCCGTCCACCAACAAGTGTTTCAAATAAGGGGATTCCAAAAGAGAAAAATACAAAAAAAAAAGAGGGGGGGGATTCAAAAAGAGACAAAAAAAAAGAGAGAGAAAAAGAATGCAAAAGAAAAAGAAAAAGAAAAGAAAAGAAGAAAAGAGAAAGAAAAAGGGAAGCCAAAGCAAGGCACCCAAGAAAAAAATCAACCCAAGAAGAAACACAGTCATCCATCCATCTCAGAGGGGTCTTTAGCAAAGACCAACAGCTCTATTATCGTAACTCAGGATAAGGGCTGAAAGACTGCCATCGGCCGGCAACGACGGATTCCCGACCTCTAGCCGCAGCAGTTATCCAGAGATCCAGAAAAGAAAAAGAAAAAAAAAAGAAGAAAAAAAGAAAATGTGTGCCTAAACAAAGAGGGCGGAGTGAAAACCCGAAAGGGCGCTCCGAGTAAAAACAGTGGGCATACAGCGGACTTGGTGAAAACCTGAAAGGGCGCCAAGGGTAAAAATAGCACAGCTGCCAAGGGGCAGGCAAGACCAAATACCCGGGACGTGGTGAAAACCTGAAAGGGCGCCACGGGCAAAAATGACGGGAAAAGCCGGCTGTGGTGAAAACTCGAAAGAGCACTACAGGCAAAAATGGCTCAAAATAAAAAAAAAAGAGAAAAGAAAAAATAAAAGTGCAGGTACCAAGAAAGCAGACGGTCCAGATCAGTTCAAGCGGTTACAGTTCAAGAACAAGAAGAAGCGCAGTCAGGAGCGAAGAACTCTACAGACTCTGACAATCTCAGGAAACGAGAGTTCCCGTTGCCTACATCTCTAGGGAACCAAAGGATCAAGCAAGTCAAATCTCGAGATATCGGTCAAATCATTGACCGAGCCCCAGTTCTGATTCCTATATCCTGACACAAAATCCAGACACACTCACAAGACAACTCATGGCGCAGTAGATTTTCAAACAGTTTTTTCTCTTTTCAATTAAATGCATTATATTTCTCTTACACATCATCTTTTTCAAAAATACAAAAAAATGCATCATCATCAATCATATGTGCAATAATCAGTGTGCAGGTAGCCAACACAATCAATCTCTACCCTCCTCCTCGGCCACATCAGGTGAGTCCTCTGACTCATAAAAAGATAGTCTCGCTCTCAACCTGCTCACCTCCATACGCAGGTAATGCGCCTCATCGCGCTCAAGGGTACGGATCGCTGTCTCCTCATCAGACAATCTCTGATCGGCAGCCAATCTCCTCGACATCATCTCGCAATGATACCGAAGTGCAGAGATCTCAGACAGCAGATGGCCATGAGTGGCCAAAAGGAAGCCAGGATCGACAAAAGGGCGCTCCTCAAAAGGTTCATATGAACCAGATGAAGAGCCAGCATCTCCAAGAATATCCTGCTCATCCTCATCAGCAGTCTGGTGCCAACAAGGGATACGTCGATACAAAGACTGCTCCGCAACCCAGTACTGATATGGGGCGGTCGCCATCGGAAAAGTCCGCAGCTCAAATCCCAACAAATCAGCTGTCAAATAACTCGCCCAAGAACAATCAATCCGGGTCCTGAAGTCAGAGGATCTAGGTGGAAGTGCCCGACTCCCGATACCCGTAAAAGCGAAAAGAGGAACATCCTGCTCATACCCAAACTGCCGCAGGAACCGAATGGGATGGTAAGAGAAGAAAGATCGAAAGCCTACCAACATCAGAGGAAGGCGGTGTGCATCGCAAAGCACTGGAGGAAGTGAAAGCCAAGATGACTCCCAACGAACATTCCAGTCACGAAGTTCAGCGAACATCCTGCGATACAAGGGCTCGCTCATCCTAGCCGTATGCGGAAGGAACTCCAGGATATAACGCATGATGTCAGAGCTAGGGATGCCAGGAAGAGGTACAGAAACAGTCAGAGAAAGGCGCTCCCATAGCCAGACCTGATCACAGAAAACGAAAGAAGTTCAGCTAAAGCAAAGCAATCCCCAACAAAGCAAGAGAAAAAAAGGTGTAGAAAGAATACCTGCAGGAAGGCACAGCAACCGCGAAGAACACGAGTACGACCAAGGGCGTAGTCAGTCAGCCCATCAAATAGCTCGGCCAAAATGAGAGAAATGATCCCCTGCCGACGGACAGCTCGGCTCATCACCTCGAAAAGCAAAGGAGTCTGGGACCTGCGCCATCCCGAGAACAGCACCTCAGCAATCAAGCAAAACATCAGTGCGTTCCGAGCAAAGGTAGAACCGGCCGTACTCTGAGGACCCGAAAAAAGATCATACAGCAGGTCCAAAGAGAACACTACAGCATCCTGGCCACTAGCTGCAGGTCGAACAAGATAGGGGATCCCAAACCAGTTCTGCGGTGTAGCAGTCTTCGGCGATGTCTTCGGCGAGAAGTACTGAGTATAATCCAAGGGTAAGCCTGTCAAGTGTGCAAGCTCCTCCAAAGAAGGCCCCATCTCCATATCGTTGAACGCAAACAAGTTCAACGAAGGGACCCAGTCAATCAAGGCAGCTCCGAGCATCCTCCAGTCAATGTCAACTCTAGCCATATGAATCAGACTGCCAAAGCCATAGGACTCCAAATCTCGAATCTCATAAACTGACAAGCTGTCAAGCCAAGCAAGCAGTCGTGGCGAGCAGGAAGAACGAGGAAGCAGCTGACAAGTCCTCACCAGTACAAAAGGCCCAGAAATCAATGATGACTCATCAAGGATCGGAAGGTCAACGGGCGAAGGAGAAGGAAAAGCTGGAACCTCTGCAGACTCGACTGCCCCTGACCTGCCCTCAGTAACGGCTATGTCTGATATAGTCGCATCACTATCTGAAACTGTCATAACCTCAGCCGCATGGGAAGACTCGCCCACCTCATGAACAGAGTGCGCAAAAGACCGACGATCAGGAGAAAGACGATACTCCCCATCAAAAGGGCTACCAGTAAAGATCACACCGCATATCGTGGCACCCTGGCTAATCTGACCGTCAAAGAATGCATCTGAACCATCCAAAAGGGTCCCGGCTACCCCGATCGAAGAATCAACGGCCAAATCCGGACCTGCGGCCCCCTCCAACAGAAAATCATGTATCCAGTCATCATCCTGGCCGATCAAGGGGATCATCGAGGCATCTACACCGTCCATCATCAAGGGGACATCATCAATGATCACATCAAGTCCACCCAAACAAGTGTGCCGCACATCTCGGCCCTCATCCAGAGCATCCAAACCGTCAAAGGTACCATCTGAAACATCCATCCCATCCAGACATGAGATCAGCCCATCTATGTCCCTCATAGTCCCATCATCACCATCCATCACGTCATCCATGGGGCCCACACTCAAGGGATGCATAGCTTCACCCAGGTCCCACCTCATCATCCTATCCATACCATCCATTTCTCCCACAATCAAAGGCCCATTCAAATCAGAAATTTCAGCCATCCAACCATTAATGGGGCCATTCAAAGCTCCACCAACCATCAAGCTTAAATCTTCATTAATGCCCCCATTTAATGCTCCATCTCCACCATCAATCAAAGGCACTTCATCATCTTTAAAGCCTTCATCAAGTGCTGAAGTGTGGGACCCACTAACCTCTCCCACAATGGCCCACAAGCCATCATCAATGGCTGCCCAAGAAAGGATCAACAAAGAACAAGACAAAAAGAGAAGGAAAGAAGGGACAAAATGTAGATTCATGGCTGGAATCGAAGGATCCAGTGCAGAGGGATAGGGGACAAGAGAAAAGGACAACAGGGAATGCCCGAGCACGAACCAGCCCAGGCCGCTGAAGAGACGAGCTCTGGGCGGCCTGCCCTGGGCCGCCCGTACGGACGCGGTTCCTCTCTCTCCGAGGGATTGGCTCCAAGGTTCTTGGTAGGTGAGGCTGACAGTCCACGTCAGCAGATGGCGCTCCATGGGCCGCCCAAGGCTCCGGTCCACTCCAGATTTCGACTGAAGATGATCAAGATCATACAAAAGGTGCCCCACTGGTCCAATCGTGAAGCAATGTGACCGGAATAGGGCTGATCAAGCCAAAGAGAAGGAAAGGTGATCAAGTGGGGGCCACAAGCAATCCAAGCCATTCAAAGACTAGATCATCACGATCTAAACCATTGAAGAACCTACATGAGCCATGAAACAACAAGATCAAAGGTTTGATCATCACAAGAAGGGCCAGAATCCAAGATCTAATCATCAAGTGGGCCCACAAAGCCAAATCAAGCGATCAGAGACGTTCAAGCCATCATCCACACCATGAGAAGCATTCCTAACCTCACAAATCATCAAAAGAAGTGCCCCAAAGTAAAGCTAAAGTCTCAGGTGGGCCCACAGGACCAAATCCGTCAATCTGAACCATTCAAGGGCCAAATCATCAAGATCCAAACCATGGGAAAGCTTACACAAGTCATGGAGTGGCAAGATCAAAAGTCCAATCATCAAGAGAGAAGGCCGGAATCCAAGATCCGATCATCAAGTGGCCCGCAGGGCCAAATCAAGCAATCCGGACCACTCAAATCACAGTCAGCCCCGTCAGAAGCAAAAAAAAGCAAGGTAAGTATGCCCAACCCCAAAAAGGGGTCCGAATACCTTAAACTACGTCGGGATCAACATCCCGAGAGATTTTCAATAAAAACCGGCATCAGTCTGGATTGTCCATCCGCTGACACCGGACATTTTTTCAAAAACAAAAAAATATGTTTGCCCCCTCTTGTACATGTTTTTGGTCCGAAGACCTTAAACTACGTCGGGATCAAGATCCCGAGGGATTTTCAATAAAAACCGGCATCAGTCTTCTTCAAGATCTGGTGGCTCCGGACATTTTCAGAAAACCAAAAAAATATATACATCACTTGTACAGTTTCATGGTCCGAAGACCTTAAACTACGTCGGGATCAAGATCCCGAGGGATTGTCAATAAAACCGGCATCAGTCTTCTTCAAGATCTGGTGGCTCCGGACATTTTCAGAAAACCAAAAAAATATATACATCACTTGTACAGTTTCTGGTCCGAAGACCTTAAACTACGTCGGGATCGACATCCCGAGAGATTTTCAATAAAAGCCGGTATCGGTCTTGATCGCTTGAATTATGATCCGACGACACCGAGTACTTTAAAAAAAAAAACAACAAAATAAAAAAAAATGTCTTTCCTGTTTTGTGCAATTTGGTCCGAAGACCTTAAACTACGTCGGGACCAAGATCCCGAGGGATTGTCAATAAAACCGGCATCAGTCTTCTTCAAGATCTGGTGGCTCCGGACATTTTCAGAAAAATAAAAAAATATATCTGCCTCTTTTAAAGTTTTGGGTCCGAAGACCTTAAACTACGTCGGGATCAACATCCCGAGAGATTTTCAATAAAAGCCGGCGTCGGTCTTGTTTGCTCACATCAAGATCAATGACTCCGGACATTTTCAAAAATCATAAAAATATATTACCAGCCCCGCTTTTAGAGTTTTGGTCCGAAGACCTTAAACTACGTCGGGATCGACATCCCGAGAGATTTTCAATAAAAACCGGCATCAGTCTGGATTGTCCATCCGCTGACACCGGACATTTTTCCAAAAACAAAAAAAATATGTTTGCCCCTCTTTTGTACAGTTTCATGGTCCGAAGACCTTAAACTACACTGGGATTAATTTCTCGGGGGACCTTTCTCGCTTTCAACTAAAAACCGGCATCGGCCTCGACCGTTGGGATCATGGTTCGATAACCCGGATCATCTCAAAAATACCAAAAATATTTTAAAGCTTTCCATAAAAACCAGTGTCAATCTCGATTACTCGAGTTGAAGTCTGGAACTTTTTCAAAACAAAAAAATATATATATACAATATAAAACAAAAAAAGTTTTCATCACCAGTTTTGATCCATCAATTTATCCCCAGTGGTCCGAAGACCTAAAACTACACTGGGATTAACTTCTCGGGGGCTTTCTTTCCTAACCTGTCCCAGACATGGCTGACACTTGATCGTACGGGTGTCTGGAATCTTTTAAAACAGGTAAAGGCTGAGGCGGGCAGAACTCCGCAATCCTGTTCGTGTTGAACGCACTGTGATAGACAACCTTGAGTTGGAAGTCGCTGTTGAAGCTGACGGATGTTCCCTGTTCCTAGAACTCATGAAGGGGATTAAGGCTGTTGGGAGGTGAAGCTCACCCTCACGGAATTGTGAGCAACGTAAGACCCCAAACTGGATTGACTAAGGAAAATGTGAGGATGTGGCTCATCTTGTGGCCGAAGGAGTCCGTCGGACGATACGTGGTCTATGTGCATTGCACATGAGGAACAGGCAACTTTGTGGGTGTGTTGACTGAAAACCCTCAAAATCCCCTCATCCGAAGATGTAAAACTACGACACTTAACTGTGTGAGACTCGTCTTGCTCGCTGACGTAAAATGGATCGGGTGCCTTACCAGCAGTAGAAGCTGGAAGTGGATGGAAATTCCATATCTTTTCCCTGCATTTCAGAAAAATCACAAAATACAAAAACATTGCAAAATCATCTCTTCAAAAATCATAAAAATATTTCCATCAAATATCTGCAAAAATCACAAAAATATTTCCCTTGCTTTCAATCAAAATATTTCAAAAATCACAAAAATATTTCCTGTGTTTTCAATAACCAATCTCTATCCTGATCGCTCAGGTAAAGATTCGGACCACATATTTATAAAAAAAAAAAAAAAATCACAAAAATTAGCATCCCCAGCACTACAATTCAGGAGTCTTGAACTCCACTCACTTCACAGTATGGGATGACGGATCCAATCGCCCGCAAATTGGAATCTTGACCAAAACGGGCAACCAAAAACCATCTCAATCACATGTATGCCCAGAAGAACATCCTGAAGTCGAATGATATCCTCGTACATTCTCATTAGCAAAGAAACAGCATCTTGGGACGATGGACCTGATCGACCACGGGTCGGGATCTTGACCAACCCGCTGTCCAAACCTCCGTATCAAAAAGAAAAATCCCCAAGGGAGTACAACCCTGTAAGCAATAAGCTCAAAATTCTCTGCATCTCCAGCAAAAGCAAAATCATCAGACCAGAAGAGAATGAGCCAAGCCATGCATTCATCATGCATCTCCATGCATCAGCATCCATCGCATCAATCATCATGTTTACCTGCTTTCAAAATAAAAGTCGGTTAGCTAAAGACCCCACAGGCATCCCTAGTGGAGGCACATGCAAACCAGATTTTCATTTCAAAAAGAATAAAAATATATTACTTTTTGCAAATAAAAACCCCATGGAGTATCACTCCCCAGAGTGGGTGCCTTTTCAAAAATCCAAAAATATTTTCCAGTAGAGCGTTCTGCCTCCAAAACACCAGGAGATCTTCCATATCTCTGGGTAGGAGCCGACGCAAAAATCAAATAAGATCCGATGTCTCGCGGTTTCCCCGGAGACCATCGGATCCAATGCACTCAAAGTACGATCGAACTGAACTCCAGCGTCAGTGCGGTCGTACCACATGCCAAGATACAAGAAGATGAAAGCCAAAAGGCTCGGTCACAGAAACCATTTGAACAGGTGGAAACGATGAATTGTAACCCAAGTATCAAAATCAGCAGATTGGGTGGAAAGAGTTCACCCGCACATACCTAGGCGTGGATGCCTGAAGTACCTTGACTGAGTCCAAGTCGGCGTAGTAGAATCCCGTAAGACTATCGGACGCAGGGCGTCTAACCACTTTGACAGTCAAGCGAAACAAGTACTCCTGGAGTGATCTGGGAAAACATCAAACATCACACAAACAGTCTCAGGGTCAGCATCCTCGTAAGACTAACGGACGCAGAGGCTCTGCTGTACCTTTCCGATGTTAGTACCGATCGGGAATGGAAGGGTTGCGATTGGGTACCCAGGTTGCAGCAAACTGCAGGGACAATCGCAACGTTTTCTCCGAACTCTCGCGGTATGTGCGAGTTATCAACTTCCAGACAATCAACTGACTCAGATACAAAGGACAACAAAGATTCCAGACCACAATCAAGGAAAGAATGAATTGCAAACCAAGCATCAAAACCAGCAGATCGGGTGGAAAAGCCCACCCGCACATACCTAGGCGTGGATGCCTGAAGTACCTTGACTGAGTCCAAGTCGGCGTAGTAGAATCCCGTAAGACTATCGGACGCAGGGCGTCTAACCACTTTGACAGTCAAGCGAAACAAGTACTCCTGGAGTGATCTGGGAAAACATCAAACATACAATCAATCACAGGGTCAGTAACCTCGTAAGACTGTCGACGCAGAGGCTCTGCTGTACCTTTCCGATGTTAGTACCGATCGGGAATGGAAGGGTTGCGATTGGGTACCCAGGTTGCAGCAAACTGCAGGGACAATCGCAACGTTTTCTCCAAACTCTCGCGGTATGTGCAAGTGAGCGATCTCCAAACGATCAACTGGCATAGATGCAAAAGCAAGCAAAGATTTCAGACCATGATCTATGAATGACCGGGTCAGAAGTGGGGTGTCCACTCGCTTTGGCATTCGGTTGCACGCAACCTCTGCCAAAGAGGGGCATCTGTAGACACCCCACCTTCGGCTACACTGTTGGTAGAGATAGCTGGTTGAACGGAGGACCATACCCCCAAATCCCAAGTCCAAACTCAGCCAAACTCACCCTTGTAAGCCCCATTCCATAGCCCAGTTCAAGCCTGAACCCAGTCAACCCAGTCCTGAAAACCACCCCGAAAAACCCCCCATAAAAAAGGCCAGTCAAAAAATCCCAAAAAAAGGTCAAACTCACTGAGTCAACTCGCTGAGTTAACCCGCTGAGTCAACCCGTCGAGTCAACCCGTCGAGTCAAAACACCGAGTCAACCCGTCGAGTCAACCCGTCGAGTCAAACCACCGAGTCGACCCGCTGAGTCAACTCACTGAGTCGACCAGCGAGTCCAACAGCAGCCCCGAGGGAACGGCCGTACTCGCTGGAAACCGAGGAGCGGCCGTACGGGCGGCCCATGGCAGGCCGCCCGGACAAAATTACGCAATCTGCCATTGTCCGCTGCTATAAATACCCCCCTCCCCTTCTCATTTCAACAATCCATTCGAGGCCATTCGAGTCCATTTCAGCCCGAGAGCTCTGAGTCCATCTCTCCACCCTTTAGCCCATTTTTCCACCAAGGAGAGCCCGAGTGAGGAGAGTCTAACCCTGGTCCAGCCCAGCCTGACCACTGGTCCAAGCCTCCCAAGCCATCCAAGTCTTGATCCAGCCACTCGAAGCCAATCCTTGCGACACCTCCGTCCACCCAGCTACTCATTTTCCAGCATCATCTCATTTGCATCTAGCATAAGTGCAACATTTACTTTTCTTCCAACCCCCCTGCTTCACTACAAGCACCTTGATTACTCAAACACACATGCATATGTCTTTATATTAAGCACCTGTCAGTTCGAGCGTATGCTCTGGGCTTGCCCGTTGTTGGAACCTGCCCATCAGAAACTCTTACTGTTCAGACCTGCATTCACGCTTCACCATAAAACACCTTGATCATTCAAGCACACTGCATACGTCTTATATTAAGCACCTGTCAGCTCGAGCGTACGCTCTGGGCTTGCCCGTTGTTGGAACCTGCCCATCAGAAACTCTTACTGTTCAGACCCGCATTCATGCATCATGTCATCCATGAGAATATACGAGGATTAAACTAGACTTTCAAGTATTCGATCGATTCTGTGAAGTAGAGACCGTACTTCGGTACGGGCAGTGTGTGGGGTGCTTAACCTCTTCCCACCCTGTAACCGTGATCCCTTACCTTGAATCTCTGACCGCAGATCAACAGGAGTCATTTTAGAGATAAGGATCTTCAGATCCCCTTCTCTAACGTTTCTACGGGGTCTAGCCGACTGTAGATTCGAAGTAATTGGCTAGTGGCGACTCTGGTCTTATATAAACTCATTTAGACATATTCAGCTCAACACGACAACCAAACAAAGCCCTCGAGAACGAGGCAAGCCAGTGGCACAAACGGCGATTTCGCACTCACACACCTCTTCCTCTTCTTCTTCCGAAAGGGAAAGGGAGAACGACGTCGTGTGGGAGCGCGGAGAAATCGGCGAGGGTCCACAATTATTAATTACTATAGTTAAGTAAACATGCCATTTTTTATAATCTATATTAGCTATAAGATTTAAAGCTTTTATTTGGTTTTTAACTGGTGTTATGGTGTATCTGTTTCTATAATAATTTGTTTTCCTTTATTAGCCTGAAGCCTAGATATTTGTTCTTGAAGAAATTTATGATTTATAGTTAGTATATTTACTTGTTTCTTTAAATCTTAATTTCTTTCTTATTATCTTTAATTTCTTTTTGTAATTCTTGTAACGTAGGTATTATTTCATTTGGTGCTTGAAATCTATTTAATATTTCTGTTATATTATAAGATTTTACTTTATTTAATTCATATGATTGTGATGTATTTGTAATAGTATTTTGTAGTTGGTTTAAATATTGTGTTCTAAATATAGGATTCTATATGTGTTTTATATAGTCTATTAGATCTTGTTGTTTTTTAGTTAATACACATATATCTTTACTTTTATCTTTACACTCTAAACATACTCTATATTTGGATTTATTCTCTAAAGATTTTATACTACTAGTATCAAAATCTAATATGTCTTAGTCGATTTGATCTATTTCATTTTCTAATCCAAAATATTTATTATCTTATTCTGATTTTGAACTTGAATTTTCTTTTAATATATTATATAATTTTTTCTTCAAGTTGTCATTTAAGTCTAAATTATTTATTTTATTTTTAAGAGGGCAATTGTTTTTGTAGTGTCTTACCTTACCGCATTTGTAACAGACTAGTTGTTTATTAAACTTATTATAGTTTTTTATATAGTTATTGAAGTTTCTGTTTTTCCTATATTTTCAATTTCTTTTGAACTTATTTGTTTTTTGGAATAGTTGGATATTTTCTTTTCCATGAATATAATTTATTAAAATCTCTTTTAAATTTCCTTCTAAGATACTTTGTTTTATGAAATCTTCTTCTTTGGTCCGAGGAAGCTGTAATTTGTGTATATCGAAATTGTTCACAGAATTTACCTATTTTTATTCTATTTAATTTTTTTTCTTTTTTAATTTTGAATTGTAATTTTAGTTCTGAACATAATATTAATCATTCAGTTATCATTACTGATACTAAATCTCTATAAGTAATTCTATCATAAGGAATGTTACTAAAGTTATAATATTTTTTTAATTTTAATTTGACTCTTTCCGCAAATAATATTAGGTGATCCTGAAATAAACATTTTTCTCCAATATGCTACATTGCAATCTGTTATAAGCATAACTTTACTAATACATACATTTTTATATCATATAAAGTTTGATAAAATTGGACATCAGTAGGTTGTTAAGTATGTTACTAGCACGTTGTCTTATGTTTGTAGGGTCTCCTAAAAAGTATCTAAGTATGGTAAAGATAAGAGTATTAACTGCATCTTGGACTGGATGACCTTGTTCTAAAACTGGCTGTCCATTTTCATATTTTTTTTATAAGAGAGTAATATAATTTGTCTATCTTTTTGTGTCATATAGTTATTCCACCAACCTATAAGTTGTCTTGTAAAATCAGAGACAATCATTTGAGCGGTAGTAAAATCATCAGTTCCTTTACTCTTGTAGGCATTGACGGCCATTATAATTTCATTAGTAGTACTAAGTATTTGATATTTAGATTGACCATCAATATTCAATTCATATAATAAGCCGGCATTATAGGATAGCCTATATATTTTATCCGCGTTCTTCAAATTGTAAATCTACAGGAGTAGATCTAGGATAATAATTTCTAGTGTGAAGTAATGGAATAAATCTAGTTATAATACTATGCAATTGGTGATTAAGTTGGTTTATATCCTGATCGGAAGAAGAAGAGTTTGTATCTATGGGGGAAAAATTAGAAGGGTCAGATCTATTTTCTAAAACGGTTACAGTTTTTCCTTTATCTTGTGAAGTGCTGGTAGTTGTATGGATGCAAATTTTTTAGTGATTTCATCTAACATTTTTTCGGTAGAATCCTTAAATAATTTAATTAATGTAGTAACTACATGTGGTTAAAATATTAGAATTTTTTCTTTAATTTGTGAATCTGACGGAGGAATATATGTATTGCTGGAGCTGACTTTATTTGTATATGATTCTTGAACTATACTTTTTATCCAATTAGATGTATTTTCTATTCTATCTAATTGTTCTTGTATTGTTTGTAGATATTGATTTGTATAGTTATTTTGGTCTACAATTGGTATGATTTCACTACAAAATTCTGATCCTGAATCTGGAATTTGAATAATTCTAAAGGGAGTAGCTTGTACTGTGGTTCCATTGACATTAATAATTATTTGTTCATTAGATGGATATGTATATTGTATTACTTTATTATTTATTGTCTTTCATGTTTGAGTAATTCTACTTGTTACATTAAGTTTTGGTTTCATCTAATCTTTACATATTATATCATTTAAAGAAGGGAATAATTGTTTTATTCTTATAACAATATTTATAGTGTAGTTTTTTAATAAATTATTGTTCTCGTTTTCTGGATGATTGTTATAGAATTCTTTTTTACTAATATCATTAAAAGCTTGCATAAATTTTATTTCTAAATCTAAGTCATTTAATTTAAATTCTTTGTCTCTAAATATCATACAAAGTGAATGAGAGTCTTGCATTTGTGAGTATGTTGGTGATAGATTTTTTTGTGGTGTATATATAGGTTAGCTTGAAAGTACTAAAGGTAATTCCTTTTCTTTATCTTGAAAGTCTTCTATTCTTAAGGTTACTTGTCTGGTTGGTGTAAACCTAAGAATTATCTTACCGTCTGGATCTTCTATTATTTAATTTAGATTACTATTTTGTACAGGAGCTGGTTGTTGAATATCTCTTAATTCTCAATCATTTGGGAGTTTAACCTCATCCCATGTTATAGTTTTAGGTACATCTATATTAGATTTAGATAAATCAGTTTGTAATAATATTGTTTTATCTTTTGGGCTAGCAACTAAGGCCTTTGGTGATAAACATGTATTTGCTATTTTATAATGTATTCTATATACTATAGTTATTGGTGATGATCCTTGTTTTAAATTATATCCATTAGTCTTCATATTTAATGTTAATACATCTAAGATGTTTTCATCTCTTAGTGATACCATAAAATTTGGATAACAGTTAAAATAAATCGGGCGATTATGTAGGCTAGTTTCTACTACTCCTAATAAAGAGTCTTTGAAGTTATTTCACCTAGCATCTCTTAAGGCTAGTATTGTACTTAGGTTTAATCTATTTCTATTTAAGGGTTTTATCCTTACTTGTACTAATCCTAAATGTAAATAGTTACAATTTTTCTTTAGGTGTTCATTAACTGCCTTTTGAGATATTAACTGAAATTCTAGTGTTGGATTTTGTACTTCTACTATTTTCTATACAAGTTTTATTAGTACAGTCTGATAAGAATTCAAATATTCCTAATTTATATATTTTTTTGTCAGGTACTTTAGGTATTTTTCAGTTTAATAAATTATTACTGTATTTTTCATAATTTATTGATAAACTATTAATAGTATTAGTATTCTCAGACATTGATGCTGAGCTACTTTGTCTTTCTAATCGAAGAGATGAACTATTATTAGTGCGGAATAATTTATCCATCATACCACTACTTGGAATACTGTTCAGAGACTAAACTGTTCACTTTCGGGTGCCTTAACGGCACAACGGCATTCTCTCGCCTAAAGCCATCACGAGTCATACACCTTAGAACAGTAGATCTTTCTGAACATTGATTCTTAATAGTGTTGATCACAGATGTCATATTCTTTCACTATTAGTATTAATCTCTTCTATATATAATAAAGTAATTTAGAACTACTTCTGAGATATATTCTACTATTAATAAGCATATAAAGTAAAAGTATATAATTATAATAATTACTATGATTATATATTATGAATAATTTAATAAAAGCATTGCAAACTCTAATAAATTTTCATCGCAAGTTGAAATAAAATTACCTAATAGAAACCATATAGTAGAACTTATCATGATTAATCTATTTGACAATAATATTCTTCATTAGTTATAAAGTGTTCATCCACTAATCCTAAACATAATCTATAAATGATAATTGTAAGATATATCCATGTGATAATTATAAATTCAATGAGATTGGAACAATAAATTAATGTTTTATATAACCAGATAATACTAAACATTTGCTTTAATTGTTAAACGTTGGTAAATCTGAATTTGAACTTGGCTTTGATACCATTTCCATCCTAGGTAATATTTTGAATTTGAACTTCGCTTTGATACCATTTCCATCCTAAGTAATATTTTAAATTTGAACTTGGCTTTGATACCATTTCTATCAGGTTTGTGTCTAATACATTTCGTGCCTCTCATTGTAGTAGCTCAAGATGATACTTTTTTTTGTAATATCATTTGACACAGGTATTAAAATGCGAGTAATGAAATTTTTAGTGGGTTTGCAAGGAGATGTATTTTGGTATTGGTCGCTTTGTTGAAAGGAGGCGTTTGTGCACTGATGGAAGTACTGTATCAGGTAATTCAACATCTCTCTAAAAATAGACTTTCCTAGTGATTGAGTTTATTTAGTTTCCATCAATTAGTATAGCGCTAGATCTATGCAGTTCCCATCTGGGTATGACCAGTTTTGTTCAGTTTTATGTGCAACACCAGATCTTATTCTATTTAGTGCATTCGAATTTTGTCGTAAATGAGTCACCTGTAGGACGTATTAGACCCCAATGCAGGCATATGTACATGGTACTCATGGTAACTCATCCATAATAGGCATGGGATATGTGCACACGAATCCACACCGTAAAAATTGTGCACCCATTGGTCTAGATTGGTGTGATGCTTGCCACGTGGGGCCATCATTGGAAAGTGGATGAGCCATGCCCCAAATTGAACTGACATTCACTAGATCATATCAGGTGGGGTAGCATCCCTATATGGACTTCTCTTGTTGTTATCTAGAGTTTTGTTTAGTCTACATCAGTTGCAGTTCATGTTCAACAGGGAGTACGATATCCGATTATCATCTCCATAAGGGGCAGGGTAATGAATCAATTAGGTCAATCCATCTAGTTGCCCCTTCTTGGATGGGTGTTTCCAAATACACAAATATCCGATTAATCTATTCATTTACCAGGCAGTCTTCAAAGCAACTGGCTGAGATGAAAATAAATAATGACCAAACATTCATCAAGAGAAATTGGAGAAATGTGATGGACGAGATTGTCTAATTAGTGTGATTTTTGCAACATGGACCCATTCACAATGAAGCCCACTAGATGGATGGCCCCAATCAGTACATATCACTACCAGATGTACTGGGAGAGATGGCTCTTCCATATTCTTATTCTTCTGGCTCTAATGTATCACCTCCCATGCCCAATAAATGATCTTTTTTAGAAGGGTTAGACCCCAATGCAGGCAACTTATCCACGGTATGCATGGGATATATGCACACCAACCAATTCAATCAGATTTATAGGACCATTATGGGTGGGGCATAGCCAGAAATCGACACTGGTGGCCGCCAAATGGATGGTCGAAAAGGGTTAATGGTTCAAATTCAGTGGATCAGATCAAATGGTCTGGTTAAGATGTTCTGATTGATCCAATTTGGAGTCCATGCTTCACCCACTATGGGGATTACTATTTTATAGTCTTGATTGGTATGCATGTATTCCAAGCAGGGCTGTCAATGGAAAGTGAATGGGCTATGACCCAAATAGAAGTAAAATGCCAATTAGTTTTTTGCTTGCTTGGTCATGGTTGTGACACGAGGACATTTTACTAATTCATTGATTCACAGAGTGAGCTCTGGTGGATACCAATACGATGGTACTGAGGCAGGATGTGGGGCTCATGTGATGTATTCACAACATCCGACCAGATGGGTCAACTCAGCTTTAAGCCACCGTTCTTAAAAAATCAGCCCAAACGTAAACTCAGCTAGGCCACAGACGCCCTTGATGTGAGCAGGGGGCATGTTGTGTATAAAGAATGTAGGCCGTCCAACCCTTCATCTGCCAAGGATGAACGGTCAGGCCAAAAAAGCAGGCTGTTCTACACCTCATGTGGGTCCTTATGAGAATCAAGGGTGTGCATCCCTCCCACCTTGTTCCTTCTGCCGTGGTCCACCAGAGTTTTGAATGTAGCTGTTTTTCATTCTCTAGGTGTAACCTGAGGGGATGCATCAGATGGACAGGTTGGATGCAACACATTCATCATGTGAGCCCCACGTCTGCTAGGTACCACTGCAAGCTTATGATGGTATGAGTACCACTGGAGAGCCCCTCTTGATTTACATGTCTGAATTGTTCACACACAATTACTGCAGAATGCATTGACTTCATGTTTACCTAGCTAGCTCCCCTAGAATGTTGGTTGGTTATGCATGATAGTAATGTGATCCTTATCAACTAAAATGTAGGAGGCTTTATCAGTGCTTTATGAACTTTGGTCTAATCTCCTCGCCCACATAAGAAAAAGGTTACAAGTACTCTTGAACTAGAGACCTTCAAAAGCCTCGGGCATAAGGGAGGTCAGAAATGGCTTCCTTCATAGTCTGGAGTTGCAACAATATGGCATTTTTCTCTTCTAATTTCATGTTTGGAACTTGAAGAAGAAGACTGCATTCACCATATCCCTCAATCCAATGCTTCCATCATGTACGCCACAAAATTCTCATGGCCATCTCTCTCCCATTTCCAAGCAATTGAATTTGTTGTTTCCTTATTGGGTATCTCTTGTTTTTTGTGGTGCAGGTGTGGCACTACTGCTAGGCAGGCGATGTCATTTTCTGCCATTGAAGTGTGTGAGCAGTGTTCGAAATATCGGTATCATTATAAGTTTCGCTGGCTAGGGATACAGAAACAATATCGATATCGCTGATACCCTGACATGTAGGGAAACATGCGGAAAACGGTAGATTTTTTTTTTTCCAGTGAAACTAAAGCATACATTTGCATATTTAAGAATAAAAAATTTCAAAAAGAAAATGCATATATAATAAATTTCCATTTAATGTGGGGCCTAAAAGCATGCCCTATTGAAAGAAATCACTCCAATAGTAACCAAGATGAGTTTATATAATATGAATACAATTACAATACGATAATCAAGACATGTAATGGTAAATGTACTTAGAAAACATACCTATCTGGCCATTTATCCATTCATCCATCTACTCAAAGCAAATAAGTTTACATTTAATGGGGGAAAAGATTAGCTCGGTTTATTATTTAAGTCATTGATGAGTTCTATTCTTAATTCAATATGTACTAATTTGTTGATCAAATGGTGCAGATCTTGGCATTGGACTGTGCTTGTAATTTGATTGGTTCAGTTACAATTCTTTTACTCATACTGCTATTTGATCGACATTATATAGGATCCTTGCAGGAACAAAAATGAGAATAGCTTTGATTTTTTTTTAATTTATTATTATTATTATTATTATTTAGATTGTTAGGTTTCACTGCGGATAATGGCCATTGATAAGAGTGGAATGGCATAATTAGTTGAGATGATGCTTAATGATGACACACATGCGTGCTCGCACATGCGTTGCCACTGTTCCTATGAACCAGACCGCTCCAGCACTGACCAGTGCAGGTGGGACCAACCATGATGTGTACGTGAAATCCACTCTACATCAGATGAGTCGGTGCATGGTCTAGGACCCAACGATCAGCCCTATATGTGGTTCAGGTGGGCCATAGAAGTGAAAACAATGTGAAGGAGGACATTACCTTCCAAATTGTTTCCTTTCGTGTGGCCCACTTGAATCAGGGATAAGGCTGCCTGTTGGCCTTGGATCTAAATTTTAGTGCGTCGTGTACTGGTTGGAGTGGATTTTATATAATTGTTGTGGTGAGCCTTAAAAACAATCAAGAGTGGATGTCTCTCCCCAATTGTTCCCTTGATGTGTTGCACCTAAATCACATTTCAGCCTTTTTTTGGCCTTAGACCTAATTTGGTATGTTGCATCTAATGGTTGGAATAGATTTATAGTAAAAATCTCAGTGGACAGTAAAAATCTAGGGTGGGTGTCCATCTCCCGAACTGATTCTCTTCATATGGCTCACCTGAATCATGGACTTTTCTGATTTTGGGCTCCTATAGCTAAAATGGGGTGCGCACCTGGTGGTTAGGGTTGATTTCACTTAAACATCATGGCAGGGCCTTCAGCCGGTCACACCTTAGGACGGTAGATAAGGTCACGTGTGCAAGAGACTGTGTGTGGGTGCTTGCATGCGTGTGCATGCCCTGAATGGGCTAGGCCCGGACCATTGACATTAGGGGTGGCAGTGGGACGGGTCCAGGCACCTATACGGTCCAAGGCTCGAGTCCAGCTCAAGACCAACATGGGCTAGTACAGTATGCCCAAGCTTGAGACCAACAAATTTGGATGGGCCCAGGCCCAGACCAAACATTGATAACATCCCCATTTCCCTCTTTTTAATGTTCCTAATCTCCATTGATTGAGTGGGCTATGTACAAAGAAATAGACACCTGGAGGAATGAAATTAGCAACCTGTATTCAAGATTCATGGGTTGCCTAGTCAAGGATTAGAATGGCATGTTTGTATGATATAAGACAAATACAAATACGGCCAAACACTTTGATAGTCGGAGGTGGTTGGCAGGTTTGGATGCACTTTGCGGACACCATCTCCTCTGCTCAACAAAAAATAGGACCTAAAAACCTGACTTGGGCAAAAACCAATCTGAAAAATCCAAGGTTGAAACCCCCCTTCCTTTTTGGAAACCCCCTTTTGAGCAAGTGCATTCAAGCAAGGCTCTTAGCAAACCTCTTGCATTTGATTCTCCAACAGAACACTTCCATAAGGGCCCGTTTGGCACCATGGATTTGATGAGAAGTGATGTAAATTCACTTTGGTGAAGCCGATTTGATGAGAAGTGGATTTCATAGGAATATGTGAGAAATCAGAAGCGCAGATTCCAGCTCTTTTCCAATTCCTCCCAAATGGGTGGGATTTGATGAGAAATCCTCCCCAATCATGGGACCAAAGTGATGTATCTCGGGTGCGGCTTGGATGGATACCCATACGGTGGATCCCTAACTGTGGCATCCATAGTGTGACATGTGTGCCTTACATCCGCGCCTTCCATCTATTTTGAAAACTCATTTAGAACATGATTCAAAAAATTAAATACATCCAAATCTCAGGTGGACCATAATAACGTAAACAGTGGTACTCAACCATTAAAAACTTCTTGTAGGCCACAAAATTTTTGGATCAAGCTTATATTTGTGTGGTCTCTTCATCAAGGTCTTTGTGACCTTGTCAATAGGTTGGATGGGAAATAAACATTCCAGTGGCCCCCATGAAGTTTTTGACGGTGAGGATTCAATCACTACTATTTCACGTGGTATGGTCCACTTAAGATTTGGATCTACTTCATTTTTGGAACCATGCCCTAAAATGAGCTTTCAAAATACATGGACAGTGTAGATGTAAGGCATATACATCGCAGTGCCCCACAGTTGGGGATCCACCCAAACTGTGCCCATGTATCATTGACTATGGGACCCAATATGATGTCTATTTCTCACATTCATTCCGTCCATCCATTTTGAAAGCTCAATTTAGGGCACCATCCCAAAAATGAAGAAGATGCATATCCCCAGTGGAACACACCACGCTCTCCACTTTTTCTTGTTTTGTTGTCCACCTAAGATGTGGATCTACTTTATTTTTTGGGATCCTGCCTAAACTGATTAATAAAAATGGATGGACGGCATGAATTTAAAAATAGATGGATGGTGGGATCAAAATCCAAAGTATAGGTGGGCATACGGTGGGATTAAAATCCACACCGTCCATTCCCTCTTGTCCCACTTCTCTCCTAGTTCAGGCTGCCAAACAGAAAATCTGGAATTGTGGAGAATTCATATCATGGATTCCGCTTCTCATCACTTCCTCTCAAATCCATGGTGCCAAACAAGCCCTAAAAGAAGCTTTCACTCGGATTGCATTTTGGGACACTAGTAATCTTCATTCCACCATTGAATCCAACAGTCTCACATCAATGAAAACTTACAATTAATGTCAACACATGACTCTGTTTCTCTCTCATGCATAACAAGAAGATACGTTGGAACTGGAGCGGTTGGATTTAAGCCTTTTTCAATGACAATTTTTTTTTATAAGGCTCCCATTGGATAAAGGGTGCCCAAAAAACTATCAGATTGAATATTTCAACCCAAAGGATATGGTGGCCGTTCAATTTCAAAACAAAATGGCCCAATTATTAAAAGGTTGAAATAATCCAATTGAGAGCTTTTAATTATGTTTCTACTACACAGTGACACATCATATAGGAGATTTAGAGATTTTGATATTCAAAACCCCAAAACCAAGAAATCAAGATACTATTCACAATGGATTCGAATGCCATTTTTCTAACGTGTTCCTGCACTCACGAAATATTTTTTCACGGTAAAATTTTCGAAATACAATGAAAGAAAAAAAAAAAAAAAGGAAAAAAAAAAAGAAAAAGAAAAAAAGAGACAAGAATCCTTTAATAACATGATATGTATATGATATATATTTTCTCAATTGATAATATCATGATATATATTACTTTTTTGGTACTTGTTGATGTGAAATGGATGATTAATGAGTTCTTAATATTTTGTTATTTATTTATATTTTTCATTTGTTTTTTATATGTACATTTTTAAATCAGAAAAAAAAATATTATGATTTACAATATGATTTGCGATTCGATACGATTCAACCCCTTTTACTATTTGTGATGCGATAACAATTTTGACAACATTGCGTATTGCAACATGTCCGAATGTATTCAAGCAAACCTTTATTCCCCAACAATTTTTTTTTACAAGAGAAATATATTATTTAATAACTATGAAGTAATTACAGAAATATAATGGATCCATAAATTGTTGCAAATGATACTTAATGCATTTCTCCAACTCATTGGAGCATCAGTTTTGGCATTCATCTGGCTTGCCTTGCTGGGAAGATCCACATTTTCTGAGCTTTGAAACAGAAAATATCGCTGCGTGGGTATAACCGAAGGGCTTGAAGCCTTGCCTTGTTAGTAGACTCTGCGGAGTTTCAACAGGATCTCGGTTTCAAAACCCATCAGTGGTGAAAATCCATGCTGCTGACAGCACTACATTGCATGATTGACTGGGTGGATGTGTTGCATGACTGACCAAAAAAAAAACCTAAAGCCAGGGAAAAAAGCACCACTTTTAACTCGGTCTAGCTCGAAGATGCCGGAATATCCAAGCCAACAAATTGTGCATGTGGGGCCCAATTTTAAGTGACCTGATGATTGTGGTGTGGTTGGAGCCCAGAAACAGACAGTAACAAGAAAGGCCCATTGTTCGAAATGTTAGGACCATCTGATCAGTGTCTTGGAAAATGGGTGGTGGTAACAGAAAGGACCCTCATTCATACGGTTAGGAGCATCCAATCATCCAATTGATGTGGTTTTGGCATGGTGGTCCATGGAGAGGGGTGGATTATATCTAAGGTTCAGATCAGTGTTTTGGACTCTCCATTTGTTACATACAAATCATTGGCACCATAATACATACACTGCAAAAAGTGAACATTAAGTTCAAAAGGATCATTTCCTTTGAATGGGTTGAACATAAGAGTGATGGAGAAAATGCATACTGGAAAATGAATTTGAAGAGATTTCCATTTGAGATAGAGATGATTACCAAATGCAAGACAACTGGTACGGGTGTTACGACTTACGACACTGAGTCTAAGCTTCTTTTCAGCGAGGACTGTTTTGTTCGTGCCTTCAAATCCATGACCAAAATGGCTCCATTTCTCTTCTGCAGCCAGATGTGGATGTAGTACTGTCTAGGTTTGAAACAAGCAAGTAAATGATCTGTAGTGATCCTCAGGTTTGCAGTTTGTACAAGTGGGGCCAACAGTTTGGTGTCAAGACATTGATTTGGTGGGCACGTTGAAAGGACGATAGTGGATCATGCACCAAAATATTGAAAGATCCATGCATCATATCTCTGAGCATTTGTTGGTTGAAAGTGAACTGTAACTATGTTTTCTTGACCATCGATGGGTTAGAATTGGTCCATCTGTGAGATTTTTGGGCCATGGTCCATGTACTGTAGGGCCAATCAAAACAATGGTTGTTTTGATCGTCGACTTTCTCCAAAAACAGTCAACGATAAATCCTAATGTCTGCTTCATGAGTGTTGCTCTACACCGAATCAATTCGATCATATTTTCATCCACTGTTCCCTCACACGTCAGGCATGGAACGAGTTCCTATGGAGCTTCAATATATCTTGGACTGCCATCTTCGGTCGGGGGCCTCTTCATGGAGTGGATCTTCGGAAACAAGTGAAGGTTCTTTGGAGGCACTTGCTGGCTGCCGTCTGGACGATTTGGGGAGAAAGGAATGAAATGTGTTTTCCAAATGAGACCAGTAAGGTGGAGCGGGCAGTAGGGCAAAGTTAGTAGTAGAATGAGCCTTTTGTACAGATGCTTTGAAGGATTGTAAATTTCCTTTTCTTGGGTTGTAGCTCTGTGCCATCTTGGTGCCTTATTTCTTTTTTTTTTCAATAAAACTATTGTTACCTTTCCAAAAAAAAATTCAAACCAATGGTTTCTTAGGTAGAGATTGAGGGTTTTTGTTGTAGGATGCACGCCAATGTGGCATATACATGTGAGATATGGTCCACTGATAAGATGAGGCACACCAAGAACACTCTCTGGCCTAAAAAAATGGTGAACCTGATCAAGTGAGTCATACCTTTAGAAGAAAAGGGACAAGCACCAGTGGTACTGGGCAGATATGAGGCCCAATGATGTGCTCACAGAATCCAAACCATCCATGAGAGGCATCAACTCAAGATCCCAGCTCCGGAAAATCAGCTTGATCCAAAAACTCAGATGTGCCACAACAGAGGACAAACCAATAAAGAAACAAATCTATTCAACGAGCAAAAGGAGAGGGGGATTCGAACCCTCGATATTTTTGTTCAGAACTATACTGGTTTTCAAAATCGGAGCTATCACAGGAGAGCGTTCCATAAGAAAATGGACCTTAGAAAAATCCACCTTCAACATTCATTTGTAGGACTGCAACATCCTTTAATGGGAGAGAATATTCAAGGCGGGGCCCACCTGACAAATGGCCCAAGTCGCACATGTGTCATATTTGCATGTATGGCAGAGAAAACCCTGAATCTCACATGAGCAAGTCCTGTTTGCATTTCCCTTGCACATTCTCTAGTGATGAACCTTTTGGAGCCAAAATTTGATATCAGCTTTTCTGGGAAGAGAGCCCACCATAACCATATTCTGGGGTAACAGAATTCACTTCACAAAGTAAATTATCAGCTCTGTGATGGCTGCATATCGACTATAAGAGCACTACTAAAGCTATCTTGACCGCACAGCAGACTTGAAATGCGATGTCTTGAATCTCCATGACCTGAAATAGGACAATGAGGCATTATACAGACTAACAGAAGTAATTACTAATTGAACACAGTTGATCCAGATTGTAATTTCATTGGCTCCCATTTCAGAGTTTGGGGTTCGAACTGCAATTACGTTTCATTTGTGTTGAGTGTAACTTCAATTAGAATATGGGCTGTGCGTCGTTTTCTTTTTTCATTGTTCATTTTGCTCATACGCTCATGGCCTGATTGTTGGGATAGGAAGGGCCCGCAGCGGAAGCAAAGCCGAACACAAGCAGATAATTCAATCAAACAAGCCACACAAAGCAATCACAATGCATGCAATCACCCACACATAGACAATCCGATTTTAACGTGGAAAAACCCCTCACGGGTAAAAAACCACGGCACAAAGCGACACAAATCCACTATAAAGTCAGAAGTTACAAGAGATGGAACCCAAGACCCCAAAACCCAAGCCCACAAGAGAAATCCCAAGCTTACCCAAGAAGAAACCCTCTTCTCCAAGCTCTTTCTCTCACCTTGGACGTGTTAGCAACACAATGATCTACCCTAATCCCGTTTTGGAGCGCTTAAATACCAAAAACGTAGCAATTAGAGTCAGATTAGGAAACTGCGTACAAGCAGTTCGCGCAAGGTCGGGCGCCCGGCCAACCAAAAAACAGTCCAGCGAGAAACTTTGGAAAAACTGAATTTCGGGCGCCCGGACCAACATGGTCGGGCGCCCGGCCGGGTCATGGGGCGCCCGGTCACCAACACCGTGGGGCGCCCGGCTGTCGTCTTCACACATGAAGAGTTGAGGCGTTCAGCCCAACAAACTCCACCACGACTCAATTCTTCATGCAACACCTCGCCACGCACCATCTCCACCTCTACTTCGTCGTCATTACAGTCCCGTCGCTTCTCATGCCCCATCGACTCTATCCTTGCATCTTCACACGTCTTGTTGCTCTTCCCATGTGGCCCTTTTTCTCTTGCGACACTTGAACAACCGTGGATCCCGCTGCCGATCCCGCAGCTCCACCATGAATTGTGCTTCCGATCACCTTGTAAAGATTATCGCACCTTCGTGCCTTGATCATCACGCGTGCTCCCTTCACCACTTTACAATATCGATCGCAGCCGATGAACCTGCACCCTTTCGTCTCGAGTGCACCAAGAGATATCACGTTCCTCTTCATCTCAGGGACATGCTTCACACTTTCAAGGATCCGTTCGACTCCATCGAACATCCTAATGCACACAGAACCAATCCCTACCACATTGCGAGCGTAGCCATCGCCCACAAACACCGATCCACCATCATGCTCCTTGTATGACATGAATGAGCTTCGGTCAGGACATACACGACATGATGCCCCTGAATCCAAGAGCCACTCTCCACCAAGAGGCTCTATGCCAGATACAGTCAAAACATCACAACCGTCACCACAGTCCTCTATTGTATTAGTTCCTTCCCTAGAAGAACCTCCAGATCTCTCTTGCCTTTTATCAGGATTCGAACAATCCCTTTTCACATGTCCTTCTTCCCCACAATTCCAACATCTCACCTTGTGCTTCCACTTGCCTTTTGATTTAGATTTCGATGAAGGAGATCCTCCACCCCGCTCAGAATTCCTCCCCATCATAACCAGTGCCTCATCAGTAGAGGGACCCACGCCGCCGCTTTTCCTTCTCATCGCCTTTGCCTGAAGGGCTGAGATAACGGTTTCTACGCCAATAGTCTCCCTACCTGCGCACAAAGAGTCCTTGAGTGACTCATATGATTCTGGAAGAGAATTCAACAGGATAAACGCTTGATCCTCGTCCTTCATCGGCTCATCTACATCCATCAACTTGCAAATAAGCCTATTGAAATTGCTGATGTGGCTTTCGACATCGGCCCCCTCCGTCATCCTCAGATTGTACAACTGAAGCTTCAAGTATATGCGATTTTCAAGAGATTTCTTCGCATAGATATTCTCTAACTTCGCCCATGTTGCAGCCGCAGTCTTCTCTTTCATGACGTTGTATAGGACCTCATCTGTAAGGCATAACTGGATTGAGACATTGGCCTTTTCATCGATCTTCTTCCACTCTTCTTCTTTTATAGCTTCTGGTCGCTCTCTAATGAGCGCAACTTGCAATCCTTGCTGAACTAGAAGGCCTTTCATCTTCACCTTCCAAAGCTCAAAGTTGTTTTTCCCCGAATACTTCTCTATGTCAAACCTCATGCCTGATGCCATGCTCTTGTCTCAGATTCGAATTTCTGCTACACCCCAACGATCTCTCTGATACCAGTTGTTGGGATAGGAAGGGCCCGCAGCGGAAGCAAAGCCGAACACAAGCAGATAATTCAATCAAACAAGCCACACAAAGCAATCACAATGCATGCAATCACCCACACATAGACAATCCGATTTTAACGTGGAAAAACCCCTCACGGGTAAAAAACCACGGCACAAAGCGACACAAATCCACTATAAACTCAGAAGTTACAAGAGATGGAACCCAATACCCCAAAACCCAAGCCCACAAGAGAAATCCCAAGCTTACCCAAGAAGAAACCCTCTTCTCTAAGCTCTTTCTCTCACCTTGGACGTGTTAGCAACACAATGATCTACCCTAATCCCGTTTTGGAGCGCTTAAATACAAAAAACGGAGCAATTAGAGTCAGATTAGGAAACTGCGTACAAGCAGTTCGCGCAGGGTCGGGCGCCCGGCCAACCAAAAAACAGTCCAACGAGAAACTTTGGAAAAACTGAATTTCGGACGCCTGGACCAACATGGTCGGGCGCCCGGCCGGGTCATGGGGCGCCCGGTCACCAACACCGTGGGGCGCCCGGCTGTCGTCTTCACACATGAAGAGTTGAGGCGTTCAGCCCAACAAACGACGAGCACTTTGGGCCTTTGCAGTGGTCCCATTTAATGAATGGCCCAGTCCTCACATTCATCTGCTGCAAATCTTCCCTCAATTTCATTCACGCTAATCTCATTGGCATAAAGATTGTAGGCAACGAAATGTAGATAGCTTTGAGGTAGGATCTCTGGTGACAGTGGGCCATGCCATATGGGGGTTAGATGTCACCTCAGATGGACGAGTAATAGAATCCATCAACAGATCCCAAGCAGGCTCTTGCTTAGAAAAACATCTGGTGGTTACTTCCATTATGTGGTGATTTCTTCCATTAAATCTAAGGGAGAGAAATGTCTTTGGCGAGGACTGAAATGCTTAAAAACATGTAGAAAATGCTTGTTTTCCATACATAGAAACTCAAGTCTGATTAAGAATCAACTAGTGATTGGATGATCCTGACCTGCTCAATGGACTTTCTCATGTGGAATGTGGATCAAAATGCTTGTGCTTATTTCTTGTACTATTTGTAGGCTCTTGATCAGAAATTTAGCAATGTCTGATCAAAGCAATTTTTGGATCAACAATAATCCAGGGTATGCCTTAGCAGGAGGATGTCCAGATAAGCAATCGGATTGTCCACATGTACAATGCTGATGAGATGAATTCAGTCAGCCCTTAAGGAAAAACCCAAATCAAGTGCAAATACAACAACCTCAACAGAAGTTTTACATACTTCTCTGATGTTCATGATCTATAATGCTATTTCATGATCACTTCATCGCTTATGCTAAATCCATAAATTAAGAACTTCTATATCACCAAACTATGTCATACTGCCACTAATTCACTAACAAGGCGACGATCTTTATCCGGCAACAGCAAACAGAAGCGAGTCACATCACGTCTTGGAAACAAATTAATGCCATTTTATGTTAACATTAAAGTATATAGATTTTTATTTTTATTTTTTTCAATCTTTTTGCAGATTCTCTTCATGCTATTTTTAGATCTCTCTAAAATTCACAAGGCACTGTCCGTTTTAAATCAGTTAACAGTGCTACAGATACAGAGGACATTGCTGTCTACCAGCTTCCTAATAGAAAATCTAACAAGATATCAACCAAAAGCGATCACCCCAATGAAGATAGCTAGATCATTTCTAAGCAATAATCTCATAGCCAAACGAAGAAAGAAACATGGTATATGCAAAGGTTACCTCTGTTGATCTTATGGGTCACTCTCATCAAAGAGAGCTCTATAAAACCCCTTCCTTTCCTCCGGCTTATAAATTTCTCCTCACTCGTCACCATCATCATCATGTTTAGACATTTCACCAATTGTTCTTCCATCCTTTCTCTCCAACTTCATCACCACCAAACCTCTCTTCTTCTTCTTCTCTAAATTCACCACATGCCTTCTCCGATTATATTCATGAAGCCCTCTTGCATCAGCTCCCCGAACTTATCCTTCACAACTACAAGTGGATCCTTATCAATCAGCTCCGACCCACGATACCCTTCTCGAAGAACAACTGTGTATATCTGATGTTTGAAACATAGAAAATGCCTGGATACCGAAGTAGCAACACATTCAATTTATCTGGAAAACCGAATTCCCTTCTAAAAGCTTGAGAGATCTTGATGTGATAAATCTTTGCCCACAAATCCCTCTAGCATTTTAGACCATCATGTGCTGAATGGTTAAATCCAATTGAGGTTCTTAGATTGTACCCTAGTTGTCTTCAATAGATGAATATTGGCATTCTTGGGCCTGATCTTAAATTCAATTAGTGGGTTGTGAAGATCTCCATAGCGGGAGTAACTATGAAAAGAAGATCTGAAAAGGCAACATTTCTGAGTCTAACGGGAGTCCTTCCTTTTCAATGCAAGTCAAATACGACAAGGATCTAATATCAACAAGGAAACCCAACGAGGATTTTGTCACTTAGACAAACTATAAAAGGAGCACGCAAAAGAGAGTTCGGGACCCTACGCCAACACACATCAATCTACTTTACAATTTATCTTAGCATAGCCCAGCCCAGTTCTAGCTTATATCGCTACTGTGCATTGGTTTTCGCTACGATACCTTAAGAGCAGAATTAAATATCCACAACCTTAAGTTGTAGGATCATGATCAATAAGTTCTGATTCAGTTGATCATGCCCATCCGACCACATCCATATAACCACCTGCCTCGATCGTCTGTTTTGATAGACGCATATGCATTTATCTTTCTCATTTATTTATTCGGTTGTTTAATACTTTGTCAATTATGATAGTCATGCATATAAATAAAATCGGCATTGTTTAGTCTTTTTTTAATTTACCTGTACATTTTTATTCATTTGAGAAATGTTGAACTAAAGTACTTGTGAAAGAACAAATCCTTAAGTCCATAGACTCATGTCTATTGTCACAAGGTAAAAAGAATCCGTTCGTAAGGGCTAACCTAGGGGTGTCAATAGGCCGAGCTCGGGATTAAAAAATCATAATTTTGACTAGGCTCAGCCTGATGACCCGACTTAAAACAGTTCAAAATCCAAGCCGAGACCTAACCCAAGTTTGGCCCATTGACAACCCTAGGCTAACCCCTACCATTTCACAAATTGCCTGAGCACAATTGGTGGTTGAGAGGATAACTGGATCTGTGTCCAATCTCAACGGGAGGACACTAGTGGTTCAGTTAAACTTGGAGTCGAGTAGACTCTGGCACACCCAGGCATCTTACCCCACACACGAAAACCAAATATAGACCCTTATTCACACGCATAGCTTGGTTTGATTGAATTGGCTGCAACAGAATTTAAGCCATAAAAAAATCCCTTCTAATGGTCCACATTGGAATACGCATATAAGAGGCAATGATCATACTTTTAACTTAAGTTAATTATTAGTAGCATCCAAAACATGGATGATCCTAATCATCATATCATCTCTAATGCATCAAGGTGATTCCCATTGAGGCAAAATCAAGGGTAGCAATGGGCCTGGTGGTCTGGCCCAATATGACTAAGTTGGGCCCCTTAGGGCCAGGTGCCCAAGCGACTAGAAGTCCTAGCCTAACGTTAACGGGCTGACCTGAATGTAATTGGGAGGAAATTGAGGGCAGTTTGGATGGGAGTAAATGGAGGTAAATGGTAATTGATGCGTGTTTGGATGGGAGTAAATGCATGTAAATGAAATGAAATGGAAGTAAATGTGCATGTAAATGAAATCCTCTCCACCGGAGGGGATTTGGAAGTAAGGGTTCATTTGGGAGCGCTTGTAAATGGAGGTGAATGGGAAATGGAATTAAAGGTAAATGAATTGAGAGTAATGAATTACATTTGAAATAAAAAAAATTTGTTTGATTGAAAGTAAATGGGAGGAATTGAAATGCATTGGGATTTTTCATTATATTCACAATAATATATGTTATATACCTAATCAGTTTTAATAGCCAAATTAGTGCACATATGTCATATTTAATGGAAATGATTGTAATAAGTCCATTAAAATATATACTTTATCTAAAAAATGAATGAATTTGAGTCTTGGGTGGGCCACAATCACAAATAAGCAACTTGACAACGTTTTTAACCATCCATGTAGAAGACCAATCTTTGGATGGTTTGGATCATTCTATTAGTGTGATTTTAGTGATGTGACCAGTAATTGAATTGTTTTGGAGTATCATTATCATGCCACATGTATAGTGGACATGTACATAGCGGCATCTTTGTTTACTTGTGCGACTCTCCTAAGGAGCCTAAAAATACATTTCACTCCATTTACTTCCAAATCCTCTATTAAAAAGAGGATTTCATTTACAAGATCATTTACTCTCATTGCATTTCATTTACATGTATTTACTCCCATCCAAACACACCTAAATCCTATTTACCTTAATTTACTCACAATTTTCTTCATTTACCTTCAATTACTTCCATTGAAACGACCCCTAAATAGAGTGAAATGCCTTGTTGACCTCTCTTGGAGAGTTACATGTGAAAACAAAGGTGCCACTACGCACATGTTTGCCACACACATGTCACGCTAATGATGCTTCGAAACAATCCAGTGATCGACTACATCACTAAAGTAACACTAAAAAAATGATCTAAACGGTCTAAAGGATGGCCATATCTCCACAAGCTTCTCTCGTACGACTTCCGAGAGAGACCTCCCTAGGACATGAGGGAAAGCAAAACCCTAGGGAAAAAAAAAACCCCGTTCCCGCCAATTTTCTGCCACAAAATCACACATCCCGATCAAAACCCATCGCATTTTTACAGCAGAAATCCATCGAATCTCCGCAATTTCTGTCCCTAAAAATGTTTCCATGACATTTCTCTCCACTTCTCGAGCAAATCGACCTTCGAATTTCTGTTCTTGAAGCTCTTCCGACTACATCTGCATGTAGATCTAGATTCTCTTGAATTTCCCATCCTAATCCCTCAGATTCTTCGATTCTCTTCTGTGTTTTGGCTGGATTGCGTTCGATATGATCCGTCAACGTCATTTCAAGGCTTCCGAAGGATCAATTCTTTGGATTTTGTTTTCCGTTACTTTGTTGAATTTCTGTAAACCGTTCTGCCGACGTCTGTTAGAAATGACTCGAAGTTTCTAGGCTGCAAATTTTCGTAGATGCGAATTCTGTTGGATCTGTTTTTCGTTGAATTTTTGCAAACTTACATGAGAATTTAGATGATTTTGGAAGATTTCTCGGATTGTGTTCTTCGTTATTTTGAATTTCTGCATTTGTTCTTTAGGCATCTGTTAGTGTCAGACAGACCACATGCCTTGTATAGTTAAGCCTTGTATAGCTAATTTCCATGTATACATAGATGATTCTGTTTTTATCATTTACCTTGTATAGATGATTCAAGAGGGTTGTACATCTCTATATATTCAACCCTTTAGGGTTGTCTCTAGATACAATAAACCAAAGGAGGATTCTCCATTTTTCTGTCTTCTCTTTATTTTCATGGTATTAGAGACATACCGATCTCCAGCAACCCAACCCTGCTCCACCATCTTTAGCTGCACATCCTGTTCTGGCACCACCCATGCGGCACCCCTATTCCGGCACCCCTGTTGCGGCACTGGCACCCCTGCTGCGCCACCCAGCCTCGCCTCGACCAGATCTGTGACACACAACCCCGATCCCCGCAGCCCTTGCTGCTTCTCATCCTGCATCCCCTGACCACCCCCGTCTGCAGCCCCATTAGACCACCCTGCAGCCCCGTCCGACCACCCCCAGTCCCGTTTGACCAACCCCAACCCCAACCCCCGCCCGACCACCCCCAGCCCCCTTTCCAACCACCCCCAGTCCCTTTCCAACCAACCCCGCTCTTGCCGTCCACCCTTGTTCCCTGCTCCCTACGTCCAGCACCACCCCAGCCACGTCCAGCACCACCCTGACCACCCCAGCTACATCCGGCACCACCACGGCTATGTCTGACATCACCCCCAACATCTGTGAACAAAGCCCATGCTGTGTCCAGATCCACTCCAACTCCCAGTCCTACTCCCTGCTGCGTCCAACACCACCCCAGCTCCAACGAGCACCACCTCCAACCTCTATGAACAAAACTCCTGCTGCGTCTAGTTGCTGCCTTTCTGCTGCAAGGTACATCCTTCCTTGGTGGCTTTTTTTAACATCACTTCAAATCTATGGACAAGGATTCCTCCCGTGTGGATGCCCCACGTTGCGGTTTCGATGGTTCCAACTACAATCTATAGGTCATCCACTTTCAAAGTTTTCTCAAGGGCCGTGGTTTGTGGGGACTAATTGATGGATCCGTTACTATCCCCACTTCTACAGATGCCCAAAAAATTAGCTGAGCGAGAAATAAAAAATGGGCGGATTATTACCTAGATTCTTGATTTGGTCGATCGGTCAATTGTCATTGGCCTCACGCCACACCGCACAGCTAAGGCAATGTGGGAGCATCTCCAGACAATTTATCAACAGAGTAATTCGGCTCGGTTATACCACCTGGAACAAGATCTGGTTCACCTTACTCAGGGTGATAAAGGTATTCAAACATTCTACTCTAAGATTGTTGCAATTTGGACAGAGATGGCTATGATGGATCCATAACTTCCTTATGACTTTAAGATATTCCAAACAATGCGCGATAGTGCGCAAGTTCGACAATTCTTATGAAGCTGCGTTCGAAATTTGAGCATTGCATGGCTGCTCTCCTGAACCGTAGCCCAACTCCTTCATTGAATTCGGTTATTAATGATTTATTGGTTGAGGAGCAAGACTAAAAGTTCTCTCTCCCACTTTCCTAACTCTAGGACCATCTGATCTGGTACTCGCTGTATCCACCTCTGCACCAAATCGTGGTTCCACTCCTTTAACTTGTCGCGGCTGCAACAAAGTGAGACATGTCGTCGCTCAGTGCAAAGATTGGTATGCTTATTGTCAACGGACAGGCATGGCATTCAGGACCGTCGTTCACGTGCCTATGCATCCTTTTTTGGCCGTGGACGTGGTGGTCGTGGTCGTGCTGTTTCTGCTACTTCTGCCACTATTTCTTCCGAGCCTTTTGTTAGTGATACTGCGTCTACTATTTCTGTTAAAGGACTTTCCTCACCTTTGACTCCTGCGATGCTCCAGTAGATCGTGCAGGACCTTTCTCCTGCCAGTATGTCAGCTATATCCTCATCTTCTACATGGTTCTTTGATTCGGGTGCTTCCAATCATATGACTGGTGACGTATCACATCTTCGCGACATTCGTCCCTACACTGGCAATCAAGTTATTTCTACTACGGATAGGCACTAGACTTTCCATTCAGTCTGTTGGTTCATTGACTTTCTCTCCTTCTGTCCATCGCCAGTTCACTCTTCGTGATGTGTTTCATGTTCCTAAACTTTCCTCAAATTTGATTTCTGTTAGTCAACTTACATCCAATAACTGCTTAGTCACATTTCTTCCAGACTGTTGTTTTGTGCAAGATCTAGGCAACGAGGAAGGTACTTAGGAGGGGTAGGCGGCATGGTCGTCTGTAGGTGTTGGACTTCGACCCATCTGTCACTCTGGCTCAGTTGTTTCTTTTCTCAATCTTCCTCAGATATTTGTTCGGCAAATAAAATGTGGAAACTCTGGCACTTTTGCCTGGATCATCCATATTCTGATCGGTTGATTCAGTTATTTTCTTCTGGCATGTTAAGGAACATTTCTATTAATAAAAATAATTTGGATTATTCTTGTTCTTTCTGTTGTCTTTCAAAAAGTAAATGCATTCCATTTTCTCTAAGTACTACAAAACATCATCTATGTTTAAGTTAGTGCATACGGATGTCTGAGGTCTTTCATCCAATTATATCACTCTCTGGATTATGATACTATGTTATATTCGTTGATGATTTCCTACGTTACGCCTGGATTTACTTTCTACACTTTAAGTCACAGGTTTTTGAAAAATTCAATATATTTCACTGTATGGTAGATACTTAATTTCGGGTGAAAATTAAAACTCTTCGCTCTAACTCAGGGGGAGAGTATCTCTCCACTAATTTTCAATGAATGGATTGAATCATTTAAGGGATGGACCGGAAAGAAATATGAGCCTCTATTTTTCTCTCCGAACGGAGGTGGTCTCATCTGATCTCTTTATTGGATTTATTTTCAAAGTTAATCTCATAGGACCTATCCACTAGTGATTGTCCATAGCTGTGGACCCCATAGGCCCATGTCCAACATTAAGAAGGTATGAATGGTATCTATATCACACATATGCCAGGTTTGTCGTATGTGCTACGAATCACAGTCACCTACCATATGCATGCCATGGTTTAAAACCCCAAAAACTCGACTTGGCCCATTGGGTCAACTCGGACACTAAAACAAGTGTTAAGATGACTCAACTCAAAATTTTAGTACATAAAAATAAAGAATTTTGATTATAAGAAATATTTGTTGGGAATAAGGACACCGGCAGTGCAAGCGGAAGCCGAACAACACCACAGCAGAATATGCGATCAAACTGAGAAACACAATGCAATCACACCACACAAGCATTCAACCACAAGAGACAATTCGATTTTATGTAGAAAAACCCCTTAACGGGTAAAAAACCATGGCATAAAGCGATCCACTATAATTCCAGAAGATTATAGAGATTGACAGCCCACAAGCAAAGAAAAATAGAGAAAACCCAAGCTCTCTCTCACAAAACACTCTCCCTTCTTCCAAACACACTTTGGAAACCTTAAACACCTTAGGATTGCATCCAAGTTCGGATTCATACCTATATATAGCAAGAATCCCGAAAATGGAAACATCTTACGTAAATTCGCGTAATAGTGTAAGAAACTATGTGTCTGCGTAAGATACCGTGTACACAGCCGATCGGTCAGACTGACAAAAAAAAAAACAGTCCGGGGAGAAAAAACATTGTAAATACACATTTGCCTCAACACGCCTGACCAATCATGACCGGTTGGCCCCCACTATCCGGCTGGTCATGACCAGTCAGTGCACAGTCTAGGGGTCAGTTTGAAGGCTCTTCTAACAAACTCCACCGAAGTTTCAAACATCGAATCAGAACATCCTCGCTTTCTTCGTCATCTCATCTTCATCATAGCTCCACCGCTTCTCATGCCTTCATCAACCCTAACCTTGCACTTTCATGCCCTTTTCCACTCTTCTCATGTGGCCCTTGGGCATTTGCCACATAGAGCAACCATGGATCTCGCTGCCGATCTAGCAGCTCCACCGTGAATTGTGCTCCCGATTAACTTGTAAAGATGGCCACACTTCCGTGCCTTCATCCACGCGAGTGCCCCCTTCACCACTTTACAATAACGATCGCAGCTGATGAACATGCACCTTTTCGCCTCAAGTGCACCAAGAGAAATCACATTCATCTTCATCTTGGGGACATGCTTCACATCTTCCAGGACTCGTTCGATCCTATCGAACATCCTGATGCGCATCGTACCAATACCCACCACTTTATGAGCGTAGCCATTGCCCACAAACACTGATTCACCATGTACTCCCTGCATGTTGTGAATGAACTCCGGTCAGGACAAACGTGACAAGAAGCCCTTGAATCTAGAATCGACTCTCTGCCGTGAGATCTCTTGCCAGATACAGTTAGTACTTCACAAATATCGCCATCATCCTCTACGGTATTGACCCCCTCTTCAGAAGAATTTCCATACTTCTCTTACTTCAACTTGGGATTCTGACAATCCCATCTCATGTGGCCTTCCTGATCACAATTTCAGCACCACACCTTGGCCTTCCCTTTGCCCTTGGCCTTAGATCCCGATTTTGAATATTCCTCACCATACTTAGAATTTATTCCCCTTATAATCAGTGCCTCTGAGGAAGAACGAGAACTCACGTCACCGCTTTTCTTTTTCATCGCCTTCGACTAGAGGGCAAAGATAACGGTCTCGACGTTGATGGTCTCCCTCCCTGCGCACACAGAATCCCTGAATGACTCATATGAATCTGGAAGAGAATTCAGCATGATGCATGTTTGATATTCATCCTTCATCGGCTCATCTATCTCCACCAACTTGCAAACCAGCCGATTAAACGTGCTTAAGTGCTCCTCCACATCCGTCCCCTCTACCATCCTCAAGGTGAACAACTACATCAACAGATACATTCGATTCTCTAGAGATTTCTTGACATAGACCTTCTCTAGCTTCGTCATTGTATCAACGATTGTCTTCTCCTTTGTGACGTGATATAAGACATCATCCATAAGGTATAATAGGATTGAGGTTCTAACTAGAGGTGAGCACTAGCCGAGCTAGCCGAGCTAAGCCCTGCTCGAGCTCGGCTTGCTCAATGACCACCCTAGCTCGTGTTCAGCTTAGCTTGGGCTTCGAGCCGAACTGACATGATCGAGATTTCGAGTGAGTTCGAGCCTGGTAGGCCCAGCCCAAAAGACGGGCTTAAAAGTGTTTGAAATGAGTCCCAAAGGCAACCCAAAGCCCATTGACACCCCCTCTTACTTTTATAGAGAGTTTAATCTCTCATTTCTTTGTTTACTTCCGTTGTGGGACTAAAAAATATACTTTTTTTAATTTTTTACAAGTGAGTCATTTAAGCCGAGCCGAACCGAATCGAGCTTGGGTTAGCTCGAGCTCGGCTTGAAAATCATTTCGAACGGGGAAAAATGGCTCGGCTTGGTTCGAATCTAGCCTTCGAATTGAGCCGAATCAAGCTGCTTCGAGCCGAGTCGAGCGAGCTAATCGAGCTGGCTTGGCTTGTGCTCAGCTCTAGTTCTAGCCTTCTTGTCGAGCTTCGTTCACTCATCCTCTTTCATAGCCTCGAGTCGCTTTCCAAGAGTTTCATCAAACCCTTACTGAACTAGAAAGGATTCGATCTCCACCTTCCATAACTCAAAGTTATTTTTACTGGAGAACTTCTCTACTTCGAACCTTGTGCTCGATCTCATCTTCTCGTCTCATATCCAAATTCTACTCTACCCTAACTTTAGTTCTGATACCACTTGTTGGGAATAAGGACGCTGGCAGCGAAAGCCAAACAACACCACAACAGAATATACGATCAAACGAGAAACATTATGCAATCACACCACACAAGCATTCAACCATAAGAGAATCCGATTTTACATGAAAAAACCCCCAACGGGTAAAAAAATCACGATGCAAAACGATCTACTATGATTCCAGAAGATTACGAAGATTGAAGCTCACAAGCAAGGAAGAACAGAGAAAACCCAAGCTTTCTCTCACAAAACACTCTCCCCTCTTCCAAACACACTTTAGAAACCTTGGACACCTTAGGATTGCATCAAAGTTCAGATTCATACTATATATATAGTGAGAATTTCGAAAATAGAAACATCTTACGCTAATCCACGTAATAGCGTAAGAAACCGCATGTTTGAGTAAAATACCGCGTATACGGCTGACCGACCAAAACAAATCCAAGAAGAAAAAACACTATAAATACACATCTGACTCAACACACTCAACACACCCGACCGAGGGGTCAGTTTGAAGGCTCTTCCAACAATATTTAGTATTCCTAGTTGCATTGGGACACTTAGATAACCCCAATCCATTGATCCAGACCGTTCATTAGGTCTGGCACACATTTCATGGGTTACCATGCAAACATCACAACATTCTGTCAAATATTCAACCATTTGATCCAATGTCCTCAAATATAGATGGCTGAGATTGACTACACAAAATAGGTCCAATCAACAATCTGATACATCTATTTGATAAGGCCCATCATGTAATGATCATGATTTCAAAGTATCACTTTCATTAAGCAGTCATAAGCATGCCATCCATGGGTTGGAAAGACACAGGCTACAGAAAATAAGGCCAAATCAAGGATGATTAAATCATCAGATCAGTGCATTTTTTTTCATGGTGGCCAATGAAATGTATTGTGGACTAAATAGACAGTTCAGATTGATCGATTGGACTGCTGAAGCGATCTACTGCAACTAGCAGCTCTATAACTTAGTGTTCTGAGAGCACTGGAGCATTTCTGCATAAAAAAAGGAGAGCAAAAGGCAGACAATATGTGCTGTTGGCGTGTTGAGTTATCTATTTACGTTTCCTACAGACTCAGCTAGAAACCTTGTCGAGTCGAGTCAACCCACTGAGTTTTAGAACTATGATGCATGCAGGTTCATCCATCTCTCCATGTTCTGCATCTTTGAGACCTTGAAAGATGATATTTGGGATGTTTTTATTCTTATTAGGAGAGTACCCAAGAGCTACTAAAGCCCCCATGAATATATACATGACTCCTCTCTCTCTCTCTCTCTCTCTCTCTCTCTCTCTCATCATGACTACTCTCTCTCTCTCTGTCTCTCTGCAAGGGGCGGCCGTCGGGATTCATACCAGCTCATTGCCCCGGACGATGTTGTATTTGCAAAGCGGGCACGTCGCGTTGATGCGGAGCCATTTGACGATGCAGTTGGAGTGGAAATGATGGTTGCAAGGAAGTGAACGCAGCTCCGCGCCTTCTTCATATTGTGACAGGCATATGCAGCATTCCTGAAACAAAGGTTCAATACCAGCATGTTTGAGAATTGAGCTGTTATATAATGCTGGGTCTGAGAATGTGGTTTCAGTTTGTACAAGTGGGGTCCACTGTTTAGTGATTTGAACCATTGATACTATGAGCCTCGCTGTGGATGGCTCATGGGAGTGCAAAATCTCCCATCCTAGACCTTTCTATAGGTGGCTGCTAGTATCTACCATTTTGTTACTTTTGTGAGGAATTCCTGGCCATGAGGATGGTGAGGCCCGCCATGTTAAGGTCGACTAGCGCGCAAAAATTATGCCGGTTTGCTCATTAGGTGGGCCATGTCATCAAAATATGTGGGTGAGTGATGGTTTGACTCAACAGATGGGTTCAGTGCACGGTCTACACAACAAATGGATCTGCTGGATTCTTGAGATTAACGATTTTCATAGGTGAGGAGGGATGCATGCTCAGTTAGCATACAGGCATCAGTAGGTGATAAGTTCTCAAAGAAGGGAAAAGAAGAAGATCAAAATACTATACGGCTAGGGTCTTCTAATCTGAGCAAATTTTAGGTGCATAGGCTACAGTTCCATCATTGGATTCACAAAAACATGGGCCCCACTTGTGCAAACTGAAAACCCTGAACATTTTGTAAGGATCATATAATTCCTCATACAAATGAAGCATCCAAGCCATCCATCATGTAGGCCTCACTTTGTAGATGCTGTTGTGGAAAAATATAGGTGGCCCACTCAGTAGATGTGCCATGATATTAGGACTAAGTGGCAGGTTGGAAAACTTCAGCCGATTTTCTTCCCACGACAACCGTACTTCCGTTCAGCTGATTGTGGCCCACCTGACTCTTGGGATAGGGAATTGAAATGGTGGTACCCTTTTGATGGATGGCTTGGATATTGCACCTGCCTGCCATGCTAGCATATGTGGTGGCATGTGCATTAGCTGACTTGTACACGGAACACTAATCTCACCGGTGGCAAATCAGTGAAGGTGTATGTGTCTGTGATCGAATCCACTAATCAAGAAGGCCTCAGCAGGGATGCAATCATATCCAAAGATTAGGTGGGCCAGACAATCCCAACTGCTAGATCACTGAATGTGAACCTATGGTCATCCTTTTACCATCCATCATCTTTTCCCTCAGGTCCAGCAGGGAGGATTTTCAGACCAGCCTGATCATTTGGATACTGGCCCCACATATTGAACAGCTTATATGCCATATGTTTGTAGGTCAGCTTAAATCTACAACACATTCCAAGCACCAACATGCACATCTGAGACGTTAAAAGGGTGGACCCCAACCAGAGCGAAAAATGAGGGTGATCCAATCATCATCTTGTACAAAAACGATAGATGGCATAAAAGATAACTGCTGACGGCCTGATTCGACATATGCGTCTGGCCCACATGATGACTGGACAAGCCTCATTTTCAAGTCGATCTTACTGGTGGGGCCTACTTTTTTGCATGGCTTGGATGCTATATGCTTTTACATGCTGGCACATACTTTGCAACACATCATGTGCAATGGGTTGTAGCTTAAGTTGATATACAACCTGTCGTAGGTGATAGAAAATAACGAGGTGAAATACTGACCGAATCCTCGGGCGAAAGAGAAAGTTCATCCAGGACCTCTCCGGTGCTCGACTCCATTATCGTCACCACAACTGCATGCTGCTGCTCCAGATCAAATTTCTCCCGTTGATCAGCCACGGGACGGAACCTGAACCTGGGAAGGATGCTGATTTCAGCATCCGATGCACCTTCCTGGCCCGCCATAGCATATAAGATTGCGATAATGCAAGGCAAGCAACAACACAAGGCAATGCCAATGATACAAGCGAGTGTGATGCAAAATATTGCAAAGAACACATCAAATGCTAGAAACACCACCGTCAACCTGCATTTCATTTAAAACGAATGGCCGTGAGCTTTTACATGATATAACCAGAGTTGGAATACAAGAATTTCTTTTAAAACCATTTCATATCGAGCATATGCACAAGCATACCATGGTGATTGGTTTGTCTAAGGGTCGTTTTTAAATGATGCAAACTGTTGTTCTGATGGAGCCTGCCATGGATGGATGATCCCAGATATCCTAGGTAACAATCTTGATCTTTTTTGCCAAGCCCACATGCAGAGCTTAGCAAAGCCTTGTATGTGGACCATACTTAAAAAAAAGAAGAAGAAGAAGAAGAAGAAGAAGAAGAAGAAGAAGAAAGAACTCGACTTGAATCAATGTTCATCTAGGTCGGGTTGACTCAAAGACTAAGCTTGCCTTGACTAGGAAGTTAGTTAATATAAATTAAAATTATTAGTAATAATAAAGAAGATTTGAAATAGTTCTCTCATAAGAAATATAAAATGAGACAAATGCCAATAATTGTTGCTCAGCTTGTTGGTTAAGAGCTGTTAGAGTATAGTATATGTATGTACAACTGTACATTTATATAGCAATATAGAGGGACACATGCATGTCTGTCAAGATCTCTATAGATCTCCCACATTTTCTATATATTCTTGTCACTCTCATTAATGGAAGAGAGCATTTCACCGTGTAGTCTTTAAAATAACATGGTATCATAGCCATAATTTGTCATTGATCCTGACCATCCAACTTCCGTACTTCTCCTTCTCCGCTTTTTACCTTCATCGCTAGCCCTGCATCACCTACTCCCGACCATCGTCAGATCTGGTCTTTTAGATTTGCAACCGTTCATCTTCCTTGCCTTGGAGAGAAGAACAAACCCACACCAACCTTCTAATCCCATTCATATCTATAGATTTAGGAACCGACCCATCGTTGTGCCAATCTGTTGTCGCTGGCCACCAGATCTACAACACATCACCATTCTTAGCACCATCACAGAACACCATTCTTAGATGAAGATGATTTATAGGTCACAGATGAAAGACAGAGAGATGCAGAGATCCAAATGATCGCATTGTTTGGGATTGAGTGGCTAACAAATGAAAAGGTTCGTGGGGTTTCTGACGAGCTGAGGAAGTAGTCATTTCTGCAGAACCTCTTCCCTAAGGCTGTTTGTTGGGAGCCATGGATGGAAGGAAACGGGCATGTCTTCAATGGTGAGGAGTTTTCTATTCATTTAGTCGCCAGAGCTGTGGAGTTGATGTCCAGCAAATGGCAAGAGTGTCTACAGGTCTAAAGCGTCTAGCAGGGAGGACAGGGAAGTAGATGTGAGGGCAGGAATTTGGATGTTTAAGGTCTGGTCATTGATGTAGGGTCAACAACAAAGTGGGTGTCAGAGGGATTCTCCTCAATCCTTGTGGAAGAGCTGTTGTGGCTATCTGTGCAGCCTAGTCATGAGGGGACTCATCAGCTTATTCACTCTAATTCTGTGCTGCTTAAGATTAAGAGTGGAGGTAGTGAATAGGTCCGCTACGTGTTGGCTTATGGGATAAGGCCTTTCCTCGAGTTTTTTCTGCGATATTTTCAAGGATATTAGAATCCTTTCAACTGGGCTAAGCATTTAGTTTTCATGGGAGGAATTGGGTGCTACTCATGGTTAAAAAACCCCAAAAAAAATTGACTTGACCCCATGTTTAGCCGGGTCAAGTTGACTTGAAGACTTGAACCAACTTGACTTGACTCAATATTTAATTAGAACAAATTGAAATTATTAGGATTGGTAGATATTTAAAATAGCCAGATGTCATAGATGTAATATAAAACGCAACTCAAAGGAATCCGGGATAGATCTTATGGGGCGAAAGGAACCAGAGTTCTTCTGGGATACTTCGAAGTCTATTGAGTCGATTGTGGAATCCATTATGTTGTCTGTTTCAGATTGGGCTCTTTTTGTGCTAAGTTTGGGTGTCTTTTGGTGTTTTGTTTCTCCCTGTATTCTTCTCCTGCTTTGCTTCGGCTGCAGGCCTTTAATAAATTTCTCCATTACCCTTCAAAAAAAAAAAAAGCAGCAACACTAACATTACCTCACTGGTTAAGGTCATTGACTCCCCTTTGATGACGTTAGGGGATTGGATCTCATTCCCAACATATTTCTTTTATAATACAATCCTGGCACTCAAAGCCGAGTGACTCGGTTCAAGTTATGCCAAGTTGTGTTAGGTAGACTAAGCCAATGGGTTGACTCCACGTTTCTCTCTGTATCAAGTCCAAGTTAGGCCTGGTTCCAACTTTCCCACTGACACGCCCCAAAATCTCACCGACTAAAGTTGACTTCACAAAGAAATGATTGACTAATTCCCTTGCTTCTTTACCCATAAAACAAATGGCCGGGAGCTGATATTGCCTATGTTGGAGGTGATCCAATACTTAGTTGCGGGATCCTTCTAACGAGGTCCGCTTCCTCCTTTTTTAGGGTGTGTAGGTGTTGGTCTTGTATTCTTTGCACTTCGGCATCTTTTTTTAATAAATTAAAGTTACTTCTAAAAAAAAAAAAACTAGGCGCCGCTTCCGCTTTGAATTCCGTTTTGGGACTCTCGCTCCCATTGCTGCTTTCCTACCTATTTAAACCTGTTTACATCCTAAAACATATGCTTCCTCACTCCCATACCCGAATTTGTTGCCGCTTCGCTTCATGCTTTGTGAATCTATAGTCCGACATGAGAGTTGTGTTGGCTACCTCGGTACAACAGAATGCAACCACTTGGTGGAAATTGGTTATTGACACGAAACTAGGGGGAGAAATAACCCTATCCGAACAGGAGAGCAAGTTGAAAAGGACTAATACATTCCTCCATCTCCTCTTCAAAATAAAATATTCAGCATGATCTTTCCTCCAATCACCTCGTGACACTCCCTCGTATGGACTTTCTTCTCATCTTACCACCCTACAAGAAAGTATGGAACCAAGCTCCTTCCAAAACCTCACCTTGTCACCATCCCCCACTCTAAACCTCACAGCCTTTTCCAAACCAACCAATCCCCATGAGATCCTCTCCCATCCCCAGACTCCACCTCATTTTCACAACCAAAATGCCAATGCCACTCAAAGATACCAATCCCAAAACCACCTCCCTTTGGTTTTTGAACATCACACTTGTGCTTCCCCCCCCAACTTGCCATAAGTTCATTGGATTCTTATTATCATTTGACTATCGAGTTCCCAAAACCCTCCAAGTAATCTCTAGGTGAAATGGAATTTCAGTCATCATTCATGATATCTCACATACACAAAATACTTGCATATGACCTAGGAGTGCAAGTCGGATGGATTAGGTCAGGTAGAGGGTCAACCTGAGCCTGAACCAACCTCTAAGAGGATCCAACATGCAACCCAACACAAATATGTGATTGTTCCCAACCAGACCTAGCCAAACCTGAATTAGCTCAACCCAAATCAACCCGATTTCAAATTGGGTTGCAGTTTCACAACGCTAACCGAACTTGAGGACCCTGACAACCAACCCAACCCTACCAGAACTTGGGTTGAGTTGACCCAAGTTCAAGTTGCAGCCCTAGCATGACCATTTGATCTCTTGCCTCACTGGACTTGGACCATGGGATATATTTCTCTATTTTCGACTGTATCGCTATTCTAGTTCTCCCTGAAATCAACAAATAAAAGAATGACACACAGAAAACTATAGTTTGATGACTAAGAGAGTTAATAAACAATCCTTGCAATCCCTAGAAGGGCCCTCATAACCAAAAGGAAAGTTTAGAAGGCTTATTCATATTCAGAATCTTACACTTTCGACAATTATTTAATAGGAAATAGCAATCCTAGTCATTGATTCCTATAATCCTATTCCCTTCTATAGTAAGGCTTAATTAAAGGAGATCTTAAATAAATATCTATTTTCCCAATTGTGACAGATGTGGTAGACATCTGAATAGCCCATGACACTAAAAACATTTTCAAAACGATTATTCTAGACCTCTTTTCTTTTCGACACTTGTTCAGGCCCACCCGAGCTTCAATGGACTTAACCACTTAAAACCAAGATTTAGATTATTATTATTATTATTATTATTACAGACATAACCAAGATTTAGGAAACCAAAATAAAAATCTAAACTCATCCAACATAAGCAATGTCAATTGGACTAGCCTGCCTAGCAGTGCACCCTTCAAGCGTGACCTGCTTTGGGCTGCATCAAACAGGCCAATCTTTCAAATCGCTGAACCATGGGCTCAGCTTGTGCAAACTGAGATCATGAGTATACTATAGTGTCCTTAGGTTGAAGTTTATATATTACCTCTTCAAAGAAAGCTACAAAACTAAGAGTTGTTTGGAGAAAATGCCATGGGTTCCAGAATCCACATAGGTGCCTCCCCCCCTTGTCATGCAGTGCAACTCCGGATTTTTCAAATCCGGTGAATTATGAAGGAGCTTGGTGTCACAAGGACAAAGGAAGAACGGAGGAAGGGACAATAGGGGAAATGGAGGTTGGCTTGCAATTTGACAATCCTAACACTCTCACACACTGACACAATGAGGAAAAACTCTCAAATTCCTTCTACTTCTTTTATAAAATGCCAAAGCTACATACATTGCAGAAATCCAGCATTTATAGGTTCCTTTTTTTTTTTTTTTAAAGATGCATTTATAGGTTACTTACAATTATCACCAACAAATCACAACTACTGTAACTAATCACCTCAATCAAGACTCCTATCCTTCATTAACCTCTAACAGAACCAACCAAGGAATCCAAAAAACGGTTATGTAATGGTACGATGGGGATGATTATGTGTATGAGGCTGTAACAGTATGGACTAACCTGATGGATGGATTAGATCTCCAATCTATGTGCCATGCTGGCACATAAGTGGTGTGTACATGAGCTTTACTTTATTGCATACGCGTGTGTGCCTAGCAAAGCACGTCAGCCATATCTGGCATGGAGATACCATACCCATAACCATCTTTTTTTCTTCTTCTTTTAATGAGTAATCAGAGATATTATCAAGAGGAGAAGAAACAATTAGAAGAGAGAGAGAGAAGGGGGGGGGGGGGGGGGGGGCGGGTTTACAGAAATCCCCAGAAAACTACAAAACAATAATAATAATAAAAAAGATTTCCAAACAAGCGTAAAGCCCCAGGCGAAGAACACCATAGCATTAAAAACCTGACTCTGACTGCACCCAACTTTCCTAAATAATCCATTTACCCAATTGGCTTCTATAGGAAGTAGGAAAATGAACAAAAGAGATCAAATCGTCACATTCATGTCTTATTGTATCCGACGCAACAGGACTTGAAGGATAAGGTATCATAAGCTACTTCCTCATTGCTAAATGTTAAAGTTTAACAACCCCCACAAGAGGCATAGGATCAGTACTCCTCTGGCCTAGTAGACTGTACTTCCCATGGTGGAAACCCTGGGACCCACTGAGAAATGATGCAACCTCCCCATGGAATGGGGCGGATTTCCACCTGCACAACCAATAGGAAGGCGAATTACTAAATCCAGAGACTACCAAACCAGACTAGCACTGCCATATATAACAGAAGATGACAAAAGACCAAAAATAGAAGTGTGGATGATCGCTTCAAGTATGTTTGACTTGTGTTTCAGTTTCAAATTTATAAAATATCATGAAAAATGCAAACAGATTTGCAGGAGTGGGCAGTCACACGTGCCAAAATGCAAGATCTAAGCAGCTCATCACATGGTCCCCACTGAGTATACCTTGGCGAGAAGAAAATGCCCATTTCTTTCACCACATGTGGCCCACTTGATAAGTGAATAAGCCTATTTTTGGGCTAGAACATCTACCTGGTGGGGCCACCTGACGAGTGCCATGGATCTTGCAACTGCAAGTGCACTTGCATGAATCCCATCGGGCTCAATTACCTTAAAGGGAATATTTTGAAAAAATTTCTGAATTCATTTCTACATCACTCTTACCAGTAGAGACGAGGAGCATCTTGCAAAAGTGCTTGACCACCAGTGATGATCCAATAGAATCCAACTAGCCACCAGAGGAATGAGACCATCGTATTGATGGACTCCAATCTTCTCACGACACTGCAAAGCCAACAAAAAAAAGGATTTCTATTGCCATCCCAAGCAACTGGTTCAATTCATGAAAAACCTTTTCTACAACTTGATAAAGCTTCAGTTCTAAATATTAGTTTAGCAAAGAAAAGATTATATAAGTAAAACACAAAATCGACAATGAGGTTTTGTGCTTGCAAGTGTAAGCATGTCTTCATGTCCATTTACTTTACAAAGATGATATGCATGCAATCCTTTTGTTTGCTATTTCCGGTGTTACTGTTCAACCACCAAAAGTAGAGAAAAGGGGTGTGTGCATCAAAAAATTTAGGTTCTAAGTAATAGCTCCCTTTATTGTTTGTGCATGTTATATCATTTTCATCATCTGAGTGCGTGCATACGTGCATGCCCATCTAGCATGAATTCATGTGATTTTATATTATTGAGAAAATATCAGAACAACTCCAAAATCTCCTATCAGTCCAGTAGAAACTGGCCACATGCCTTGATTTCGGGTGCCAAAAAAAAAACACTTCCAAATGCATGGAAGAAAATTTACAACATAGAGAAGGGAGAAGAGTAGGGTGATAGTTTAACACCAATTTTTAAATTGTGGCTGTCTCATTGGGATAAGGCTTAGATGATGATGATGATTTAAATACCTAGTCATCTCTTCGGGTCCACCCGACCGAGCCATCAACTTGACCCAACGCAGCAGCCAAATCAGGTTTCCAGACTATGGGCAACTAAATGATTAAATCTAAGCAGACTCTAAAGGCAGGACACACCGATCACAAGGAGATGAGCCAATCCACCTAAATATTAATTATCAGGGCACATCCCTCCGGAAAAAAAGAAAGAAAGAAAGAAGCTCATCCATCATTAAAGATGAGCACGGACTACATTGAGAAGGCATAGAATGCTCAACCTGAGCATATGTCCAGTTTCCTCGGTTTTTCAGTTTTTGCAACTGCTGCTCATGGCTTAGCGATCCAAATTGTTAATATGATGGACCTGATAGCAGATGGCCCATGCACTCCACATTCAACCAAAAGAAGGCCAAAGATTATAGTTAGGACCTTACAATCTAGGAGATTTTTGTGCACGGAGCATTCACAGTGGGCCCTTCATATAACTACTTGGACTGAAAAACCATGGGAATGGCTTGTTTGGACTGAATGATGATCAGGTGGGCCAACAGAAATTGATCAACGCCCAAAATTCTATGCACATGTAGATTTCACATGCTGATTATATCAACCTGATCTTTGGTACGTGGCATCTAACACGGTGAGGATAACCTCATTATCCAAATGTGAGGTGAGTACTTAAAAACTACACTCAACCAAGTTCACTTAGCATTTTTAATCAACAAGTTGGAATAAGACTCTAAAACCAACCAAATCTAAAACAATAACACAACAATCAAACTAGACAAATAAAATAAATATCATGGGCCCAAGCCTAGATTTACTAATGAGATGTACATACAATTTTTGACATCTCAACGAAAACATTTACTCAATATTGGACGGGAGTAAAATGGCAAAATGGGTTTATCAGAAGATAGCATGCAATTCTCCGCATAAAAGGAAAAGGCTGAGTCACAACATAAAATCAAAGAAAGGAATTCAAGCATCATTAAAACATATTACTAAAAAAAATCTCACAAATAAACAACACTCACTTCTCATAACAGTAGAAAAAGGAATACCAAACACGTGCATAAGTTAAACAAATTCTATAGGTACAGTTTCTCATCCATAATATAGATAAGACATTGCTCATCCCAGGTTACCGGGCTTTGTCGGACCCACCTTCCAGTGGTCCAGATCATTTATCTGGTGGGTCCGATAGTGGAGGGATGAAGCTCAAAAAACTACTCGACTAGAAATCCTAACCATCCTATTGTTGGCCTGCAGATGGATGGTTGAAAATAACATGTGGTCAAAATAGTCCATGTGCAACGCTAAAAACTCTCTCATCAGATGGCTGGAAATTGTTCCATTGACGACGTTTTTGGTCCATTGCACTATCATGGCAAAGCACGCCAGATGAATGATCATGATTACCAAAAGACGGGTCCCAACCGGTATGAACACTGGCCAGACCAAAAGAACTCAGGTAATTCTGACTGAGCACTATATGATAAACTACTAAATGAATAAATTCCTCAAACACATCATGGAATATAATAAATTTCTACCATAGAGAAACCCACAGCAATAAAATTAGAAGTTCGAGAAATTGCCATTTCTGGTGTAATTTAAAAAGTTCCCATACAAAAGAAACTACAATTTTCCTGTTCCTATTAAAGGAAAATGAAAGAAAAAAACTTCAAAATCTCTCAGAACCATTATATGAAGAAATAGAGTTTGTTCTACCTATGTCATGAGGGTAATCAGCATGTTGCCCCATGGGGACATGCAAAGGTCGTCAGATAATCAGAATTTATATCCGCCAGACTGTTGAATGGCCTACAGTGCAATAATCAGACTGAAAGGATGATCCTGACCAGTCGATTTACTGAGCTGATTGCGAGCCATTGAAAAATTTCTTCCCACTGGTCCACATTCAAATATACATATCCACAGTCAGAAACTTACAGTGGCCCAGATAGGGCAGGGTTTAGAACATGGACAGTTCTGATCATCAGACCATCTCTGCATGCCATCCGCAATGGGGTGGCACATGCTAGTGACCCTGAGCTGCCATATAGGAAAAACAAACCCCAGTGAATAAAATCATCAAATGAAACATGCAATTTGGCAAATGTTGGTCACCCTGAGCTGCTATATATATATATATATATATATATATATATATATATATATATATATATATATATATATATATATATATATAACCCAAGTGAGTAAAATCATCAAATGAAACATGCAATTCAGTCGTAGTCCATCTAAAGAGAAAAAAAACCCAGAAATGAGAGAGAGAGAGAGAGAGAGAGAGAGAGAGAGAGAGAGAGAGAATGCAAACAAATAACCACGAAGGGAAAAAAATTCTAACACCCATTACAGAAAACGCATAAAAAATCATCAAATGAAACATGAAACTCAATTAAATTCCTACTACAGACAAAAAACCCAACTCAAAAAACTTACAAAAATTCCAAAGAAAATAAAAATGCAATTCATTTGGGAATTGACCTGCTCCAGCACTCCCCCTCTTTGATTACAATACAAAACCCACAAAAAATGGAAGAAAATAAAAGAGAACCATTTCTCACATCCCATTACAGAAGCTAAAAGATAAAATCCAAAACCCAAACATGAACTAATTCAACCAAATTCCTTCCAAATGCCAAAAACCCAGATAAAAAATTCAAAAAAAATGCAGAAATTCACCTGCTCCGTCCCTCGGCTCCATCCTCCTCTCCCAGCTGCCTGGCCCACATCCTCCTCCGATACTCGGAGAAAACAAAACCCACATGCAGAATGCACTGAAGAGCATACCCGCCGAGCCACACCCGCAGCGGCATCGACGGCCGCTCCTTAAGGGTAGACCCCACAACGACAGACGACACCAGCACGAATGCCACATTCCAAACGATGTCGAGGAAGACAACGGGCTTCGAGTAGCCCCACTCGGCCTGCTTGCTCCTCCAGCTGGAGGGCAGCGGTCCCACGGATGAACACCGGCGACTCTCGGAGGACCCGACGGCTCAGGAAGGAGGTGGTGGTGGGGTTGGTGGATGAATGGAGGAAGGGGGTGCCGTCCATTGCCACTTGGACGGCCGCATTTTCTCCCTCCATTCTTTTGAGAGAGAGAGAGGGGGGGGGGGGGGGGGGGGGGGGGGGGGGGGGGGTGGGGGGAGACGGGCAGAGAAAGGAGGGGATTCTGAGAGAGGGAGAGACGGGGAGAGAAAGGAGGGGATTTTGAGAGAGAGATGGAAGAAATGGGAGGATCCAACGGTTGAATAGAATATATGTTTATATGAGGAAGAGAGGAATTACATGATACACATCTGGAGCCTTGGTTCAGTATACATTATTTTCAATTTATGATATGTGGACCCCACTTTATTCAAATCCATACCGTTAATCAGTTTTATATAATACTTTTATGGACTATTTTTAATAATTATGTTTCGTAATAGGAGAATTTTTATGCTAAAATTACACTATTCGCTTTCAAACATAAAATTCTAATAATTTTGGTTAGTAGGATATTATAATGTATAATTTTTTTAAATAATATCAAAATGATTTAGTATTCAACTTTTCAACGGTTTGGATTACATGAAAATTGGCCACACCTTTCATAATTAGAAAAACGCGTGTATAGAGTGAAAGGGTAGGTGTAGTGTATCATATAGTTCCTCTGTAGGGGACAGTAATGTGACACCACGATTTGCGCGCGAAGAGATAGAAACAACGATTCGCCACGCACGTGACAATCAATCCAATATGTGAGAGATCCAGACCACTCAACAGATGGGGTCCTCATCATCATACTACAGACCATAAAATCAGGCGTTTCTACTCATTAGTTGTGGAAATCCTTTACGATAATTTCTTTTACCATTTAATCCTGTACGTTGGTTTCTCAGGCCAGCCTGGATTTTAATAAACAGTATTTTCAAGGTGGGGCCTCTCTTATGTACGGTCTGGATCTACTTTTCATGACATCTGTTATTGTAATACTGCGAGAGAAATTTCCATGCTCTCTTTGCGCGAATATCTTTGAGATTCTTATTAATGCGACACCATACACGGCCAGAGTACCAGGCGCAGTTGTCACGGTTCACAAAGTTGATGCGACACGTGCATTGTACACGTGTCGTGCGTGCATGGGATTTCAGACCGTGTAAAAGAGGGTCTCATTATGGACGGAGGATCGACCCAAAATCACACTCGTCAAATGATCTTAACCATCTGGCTTCGCCTGAGGAATTTGGATAGCCACCATTTCTTATTTTAGCCATTCATTTTGAAGGCCAGCAGTTGGACGGTTAGGATCGTCCAATCAGACTGATTTTCAGGCTAATGTTCCATAAAAAAACTGGGCCATAATACGGATGGTTCAGATTGGCACGCATGTGTGTCACGTGTGATGCATGAATTGCCACTATTTAGTGCACTGAGGGACACGCAGACATTGTAGTCCCGCAGTGAATATATAAATCAACGAACGCTTGGCAAGCTAATATCCAATCCGGACCGTCCAAGCTTGTGGGCATCATTGTGGATGGATAAAAACTTGAAAATCAGATCATTCATACTTCATACCATCCTAACCATCGGATCATTCATTATGGACGACTGACCATTTTTAATTGTCTAGTTGATGGCTACTTATTCAAGGGAGAATATCATACCCATTGTACCTAAAAAAAATACATATTACGAATACCCCACATGGTCCCAATTTGGACGATCTGGATTGAGTGAAATGCATGAATGAGTACGGTGCCCCATACCCACCAAAATCATCTAAAAATTCCTCATAGTGCTGACGTGGCATGCATGCATAGACGAAATGTCCTTGTTTTGCATGGAGTGTAAGGTGGAGATTCAAAGTCCAATATGTTTTGCATGGTGTCATTGGACTTTCAGTACTGATCAGTGGAGCCCATGGTCCACTAATCCAGACCATTGGTTTCTTGTGCATTAAGCTGGATGGAAGATGCTCAAAAATTTCCTCAATGCTACATTCCTAAATCTTAGATTTGCCCCAATAAATAAACAGTGAAGAAGATTAAAAAAAAGTCCACATTCAACTAATAGAAGTCCCGAAATTGATTATTAGGATACTCCATGGTAGCAAATCACATGAGATGAAAGTTAAAAGAAATGGACGACCTTTACTTTTAAGAAATCACACAATCACATCATGGTCCACCTTATGCCCGGCTTATATTCTTAAACATAATTTGCTATATTTGTATAGCTCAAAGTGTGACTTTCATTTAGAAAGATTAGTCTAAAAAACTGAAGAAGGCTTATAAAGCATTCCACCTGCTATTATTTATGAGAAATATGAAAACACATGCAACAGACTTAAATGAGCATGGTTCAAAGGGGCAAACCAGCCAGAAAACCATTTAACTAAAATATGTGCATAATAATTATAGGTAAAGAATATAGATCTTGGCCGAGCAAGCTTATGAGTCCGTTTTATCATGCATTCGAGTTTGATAATATTATATTCGGCATAAGAAGAATGGTAAGTATAAGCATGATGTTCCATTTTGAGTGTATATTTATGATTATTTGTTTAATTCCTAAGATTGTATAAATAATACCGCATAGATTTGATATTTAAAGTTACATTGTAAATGTTTCCACTAGAACTTATCGCTATCATTTCGTTATGAGTGGAAAAGCTGCAACTACAGGTACACCGTAAATACTTTAGTTTGGATGGATTCTGTCGGTTGAAACTTTTTCCGGATTTCGTAGGACCTGCCATGCTAATGGACGTTAAATAAATTCTCGATATGATACAGTAATTTGTCATTAATCGAAAAGGGCCAAACCGAACATTTACCATAAATACTAGTTTGGCTGGAAATTGTCGCGTGAAGCTTTTCCAAGATTTGTGGAGCTTGTTATGCTAACGCGATGGATAAGTTCTTAATATGATAGGTTACTTCATTGTGAGTAGACAAGTCGCAACTATAGATACGCCCTTAAAACTTTAGCTTCGACGAAAGTTGTTGGTTGAAACTTTTTTGAGGTTTTGCAGGGCCTGTCATGCCAATGGGCGCTGGATAGATTCTCGATATGATATCAAAAAGGCCTAAATTGTACATATGTCATGAATACTTTAATTTGGACGGAAACTGTCGGGTGGGACTTTTCCAATTTTTGTGGAGCCTGTAGTGCTAATCGGGATGAATACATTCTTAATCTAATGTGTTATCTTGTTATAAGGAGAAGAGACTCTTGTACATACACCATAAGTACATTTTTAGCGAAGCTGTTGGGCAAGACTTTTTCCAAGTTTTGTTGGGCCGCCATGCCAATGAGCATTGGATAATTCTTTATAATGACATTACAAGTGGAAAACGTGCAAATTGTACATACGCGATAAATATTTTAGTTTTGGTAGAAACTATCAAGTAAAGCTTTTCCCAAGTTTTGTGAGGGATACAATGGATTTTAATCATTGACGTTTTGCAAGATGCAATTTTGTAAAACCACAAGAGCCAACACTATATTAGCAATATGAACTAATGTATAGGAGTAAAACAAACCTTAAGTCTCTGAATTCGACTAAAATTAGGAAACTTACCTGAAATAGTAAAAATTACTTAAATAGCAAAATGTATAATTCTCTCTAAACTCCTAAAAAACTCTCATATAACCAAAACAAAGACTTTGGACTACCATTGGACTCTTAAAAGCTTAAAAATAATAAAAACTTAACTCTACTAAAATAATAAGTTTTAACTTAAAATCTAAATTTGACCCATGAAATGATTAGATTTTGCAAAGCCATTACTAGGATGTAGAGCTTATTGATAGTTTTTCAACAACATATCACATGCATAAGATAGATAACCTGTCGCAAAATTATGGTTGTTGGAAACTATCTTGTGTATTTAGGCAATTTGTGTTTGATGAAAACCCCTCAGTTCGATTTTGTATAATCTTTGTCATTTTATTGTGTCATCCCTCACCCATCCTAAATAAAAATGGTTCAAAATATAATACACAAATCATATGATCACAGTTCTTTGTTCATAGACAAATAATATAAAAAAAAAAAAAACCAAATTTTTAATTGTTTACTAATGTAATGGATCATAGCTCTACCATATCCTCTTCCATTATTATGGGAGATAATGTCAATTCAAGGTTTCCACCTATGGACGGATTGGATCTCATACTTGCATACCATGATGGCAAATCTGTAGATAAATTTCCTTATACACATGTTTAGGCTTAATAAAACTAGTAAGTTTTAAATAAATGTAACTTGTTATTAGAATTGGACCGAGCTAGTTGGGTCGAGGTTGGCCATAGCCCAGTCCTAATCCCTTAAGCCCTTGCCCTAGTTTAGCCTTGAAGTGTAGGCCCCATAAAGAAGAGAGTTCAACAATTTTAGAAATAAGTCAAATAAGTTCATTTAAATATTTTTTTTAGATGTCCTCCGTCCACAAAAAAAATGCCACATATAAATAATTTGGATACTTGAAACATGACCCGAAATCTAACAAGTACCTTTAAACTATATAGATACGTCCAATGGAAACCATTAGTAAGAATCTTGAGATCATTAAAACATGGCCCACTTAAATATTGGACTAGGCCAATGGGCTGTGCAAAGCCATTCATCATTAGCTCAAGCCTGAGTGTTTGTCTTAGATTCTATGCTCTGGCTCATCCCTCGAGCATTTAAAGGCCTCATGACCTAGCCCTAAATGGCCCAATGTCATCTAACCTATTGTCACCCCTACCTGTTGTGATAAGTTGTAAGGTCGTGTGATTGGAATTCTTTTTGCTACTATTAAGTATTATGAGATAAGACGAGGATCCAACCCTAGATCACTCACACACTCTACACTCTCTCCACTAGCTCAACTCGGAGACTAGGATTGGGATTTTATTAGGGAAAATGATCACCTAGGTTCAGATGTATGGTAATTATGGTACTTTCCAGCTGTGTGGTTCCCTCCACGATGTGCAAGACCCATCCAACTTGTCCATTAGATGTGCATCTCAATGTTAGGCATAGATCCCAAAATCCTACCTAATCCATAACTTAGGTAGGTCACACCAAAGGAACAAGGGAACAAGGGGGGACATTAGGGAGGGGGACACCCACCATTAAAACTTTCAAATGGAACACAGGGATAACTGTATTATGTATATGTCATCCAACCCAATCATCAAGTATGCCTAAATGAAGGGTCACATTGAAACTAAAGCCATTTCAAAATTTAGTTAGGCTACTAATGGTGAATATATAGATTTTAGAGGAGATTTTACATTTCTATGGTGCCCATGAGGAGATGCACCAAATATGTAGTTTTGAATCCATATATGTGTGCCCCACGTAGCTCAAACACATGGTAATTAACATACCTCTTTGTTAGATTTAGTTATAAATGAGATTAGATTAGATTTAAATAAGATAGATAAGTAGGAATGATTTAAATTAATTTCTTCACATTGTGTAGATTTTTCTATTTAAAAAAGTATCGGTTGGCGACATGAAAATGAAAAATAATGCATTTTGCTAGGTGAAAGATCTCCCACAAAAGATATTAAAGTATCTCTCTCTCTCTCTCTCTCTCTCTAGTGAAATGCTCACATGGAATTGGTTCTCATGAGATTTTGTGAGCACCTTTTGACATGTGATATGTACACAGAATCCAAACGGTCCATTAGATGAATCACCTCGTGAAACCTTAGATCCCAAAAGTTAGTTTGATCCAAAAACTTGGTGGGCAATATTAAACCGAAAGGTAATTTCCTCACTTAATTTGTTTCTCATTTTATTATGGCTCATTATATTTTTAGATTAGGCTAACTTTTGGGCCATGAAGGTTTCATGAGCTGAATCATCTAGTTGACTGTTTGGATTACTTATCTTACCTCTTTCTTTCTCTTTTCTACCTCTCTCTTATGCTTCTTTCTTCATTAACAACATTGCGTTGCTGGTGATATTGGTCGGAACAAACCACCCGAAAGAAATACTACCAGGACCAATTTGAATTTTAAAATATTGTTTTTCTAAGAAATTATAAAATAAAATTTCACATTTTTCTACATTTTAATTAATAATAAAAAAGCCATATAAAAAGAACATAAACTGGTTGAGCAATGTTCTTCTATTTACTTTCTAGGCCAAGCTGAATGTCCATGCTATATCTATTATGTCCATCTATTGCGTCAGCTCATATTAAAATATAATCTTAAAATCAACTCAAGTAGGCCACACCATAATAAATAGTGGGATGAACGCCCATGATTGAAATCTGCATGGGCCCACAAAAGTTTTGGATCAGGCTGATATTTATGGCATCCTTTCATCTTGGTGGGACTGACCGTATGAATGGGTTAGAGTTACAACCCTTTCATGTCTAACTTGAAAGTAACATAACTGCGAATTTAGGATAATGTCTTTAAAATCTAACGTTAAGAGTGCGTTTGGTTGCATCAAATATCATTTAATTTCTTGATATTTTGTGATTACATGATATTTGGTGTAACCAAACGCAACTTAAATTGAGAAATGATCAACTTCAACCAGCTGTATGGTACCATGGCACAACCCGCTGTTGACTAATCGCACTCATAAGTTGCAGGTTAAATTAGCCTGCAGTGTGTTGTATGCAAATGGTTCTTTAGTGCAATTAGGCCTTATTGCAATTCACTTCGATGGTGCAGCCAAACGCGGCTTTAGGGATGATTTTTTGAATTTTTATACCAAACAGTGGCTAATCATGTGCCATACTTGGAGTATTAGTGGCAATGAAGTGTCCCTGTTGGGACCCATATTAAATCTCACCGTCCATCAATGTCCTACAGTCAAGCGATGTGGGGCCCACCAGAAGGTTCCAATTGCAATAAAAGAGTGGATGCAAACATAAAGAAATGTTCCTCTAGTGGCAACAACCAAACCCTCTATTAAAATGCAATAAAAGATAGAGAATGAGTAGCTGTCGCTGAATCTCATGACCTATCTCGTCAGATGGCTACTTGATCTCATAATTTCCACACAAAAAAAAAAAAAAGAAAGTCAAATGCAAGTGGGGCCCACTTCTGATCACGATCTCATACTGTTTGGATGGTAATAAATTCACTATGGACCAGATCGTGAAATCGAATTGCGTACTGAGTTACTCATTACGCTTTTATCGTATTAAGTAAACTCAGCTGGGCCCACTGTGAATGTATTTGGTGTATCCACACCGTCCATCCGTTTTTTCAGCTCATTTTAGTGGTTGAGACCAAAATACAAGTGTATCCAAAGCTCAAGTGGACCATACTACAGGAAACAGTGGGAGCAATGATTTCCACCGTTGAAACTTTCTAGGGCCCACAGTGATTTTTACTTTCCATCCAACATGTTGATAAGATCACGCAGACGTGGATGAAGGAAAACATAAATATCAGCTTAATCCAGAGCTTCTGCGGCACTCAAGAAATTTTCAACGGTAGATGTTCAATTCGCATTGTTTCCTATGGTGTGGTCCACTTGAGCTTTGGATATGCTTCATTTTTGGGCTCAAGCCCTAAAATTATATGGTAACATGGATGGGTAGAGTGGATAAAATATATAAATCAAGGTGGACCCCACAGAGTTTACCTTCCGGCCATCATTTCACTTGCGTGGAATATGGAACCGTGTAAAAGGTGGGCCACACCATAAAGATCACTGTGGGTGAAAACGGTACCAATCCACCCATTGGGTGGGCCACACCCACTTACTCAGTCAGACCATTTTCTGTCCGTTGATTTCGATGGTGTAGCCCACTTGATGAGTTGACCATTGTAATTTTCGTCTCAGATGATCTTTTCGGTGTGGCCCACCTTTTCCACGGCTCAGATTCTCCAGACAAGTAACACCTTGGCAAGTACATAAAAGTTAGGTAGTTTTGGTCGCGGATTAGCTACTGGCAGGTTGAGGAGCTATCTTGCTACTGAAGTGACGTCACCAACTTATGTGGGCTCCACCATGATGTATGTGTTGTATCCACACCGTCCATTCATTTGGAGAGATCATTTTAGGGTATGTTCTAAAGAATAAGATAGATCCAAAGCTCAAGTGGACCCACCAAAGAAAATAGTAGGAACTGTTATGCTGACCGTTGAAACCTTCCTAGGGCCCACCATAATGTTTATTTGAAATCCAAACCTGTTCATAAGTTCACAAAGGCATGGAAGAAGGGAAACCTAAATATCATGGAAGAAGGGAAAACCTAAATATCAGCTTCATCCAAAACTCCTGTGGCCCAAGAATTTTTTAATGGTAGGAGATCAATCCCCACTCTTTTCTTTTCTTTGGTGAAGTCCACTTGATATTTTTACATGGAATCCCAACCGTGCATCTGGTGCGCCTCCTCACTCCACCGTACATCCCAAGAATAACCCAGTCCAAAAATATCAGGTGGGACACACCACCAACAGCAATGTACAATCATGCCTAAAACTTTATCTCTCTAGTTTCTGTAGCCCAACTAAGGCTATAGTTTTGGCATCCCTTCATCCTGGTGGGCCCCACCTCATGACAGGATTCGATGGTGAGCCCCACATTCCATTTGGAAGTTTCTACGGTGGTCCGTGAGACCTTGTGAAAGGGTCGAATGGCTAATAAACGTCAGGTGGCCATAGGAAGGTTTCAATGGTGGGCTTCATTGTCACCATAGCTTTTGTGGTGTGGTCCACTTGAGCCTTAGATCTACCTCTTTTTGGGCTCATGTCCTAACATGATTGTCAAAATGGTTGGACAATACTGATAAAATACCTACATTACTGTCCAATGTAAATGTAACTGGGCTTTATGAGATCATTTTAGGAAATGGGTTGGAAAATGAGGCACGTCTGAAGATTAAGTGGACCCACCACAGAGAAAAGTGGAGATTGAACATCTATCATTGAAAACTTCTTGTGGGCCACATAAGCTTTGGATCAATCTAATATTTGTTTTTTGCTTAAATCCAGGACTGTGTGGCTTTATGAATAGGTTGGATGACAAATAAACATCATGGTGAGCCCTAGAAAGGTTTCAATGGTGGAAATCATTGTCCCTATTGCTTTTTGTGGTATAGTCTACCTGAGCCTTGAATCTACCTCATTTTTGGGCTCATGACCTAAAATGATCTGCCTAAATGGATGGACAATGTGGAAATAACATATACATCGTGGTGAGGCCCACAAAACTTGGTGACGTCAACACACCACCAAGATGGGTGGTGTGTGCCACATCAGGAACTCAAGGAAGCAGTGGTGTGCCAGTAGGGCTCTCAATGGGTCGTATTTGGATCAGATCCAATTGGATCCGGCTCCATGTCCAAAAATATGTAGACGAATTCAGATTGAATTCAGATCCAAAAGGTGATATCCATATCCGATCCATTTATAAATAGTTAGATCCATTTCCAATCCAAAATCCATATAACCATCGGATTTGGGCCAGATCTAGGTCCCAATCCACCCATCACAAATCTAAAAGGTATATAATATAATATATTTAATTTAGTAGCAAAATGATGCAATCCCACTATTTATTATGATATGGTCAGTCACATATGTCTCAATTTTGAGACGTGGCCTAAAATAATCTAGAAAACAGATGGCGGGCATGGATATAACATATGCAGTAAGGTGACAATGAATCGGATTTGGATTGGATTCAGTTGTATCTATCTCCAAGTTCGAAAATCTATAGATAGATTCAGATCTATTTCTGTGAATCCGAATCCAATTCATTCGAAAATCTATAGATAGATTCAGATCTATTTTTGTGAATCCGAATCCAATTCATTTAATTAATCGGACGTATTTTAAGATCCAAATCCACCTTATACGGATTAGGAGGGAATCCGATCTTGGATCTGACCAGTTCCATTGAGAGCCATGTGTGCCACACACACCCACCTTGGTGGTGTGTGACGTCACCAAGGTCTGAGGGCCCCACCATAATGTATGTGTTATATCCAAACTGTCCATACATTTGGTGATATCATTTTAGATCGTGAGACAAAAAAGAGGCAGATTCAAAACTCGAGTGGACCACGCAACAAAAACTAGAGGGAACAATGATTCCCATCGTTGAAAACTTACTGGGGGCCACAGAAGTTTTGGATCAAACTTTTATTTGGTTTTCCCCTTCATCCAAGTCCGTGTGACTTTATGAACAGGTTAGATGGCAAATAAACATCATGGTGGGCCCTAGGACGGTTTCAACAGTGGGCATCATTGTCTCCACTTTTGTGATGTGGTCCACTTGACCTTTGGATCGGCCTTAATTTTGAGCTTATGCCCTGTAATAATATCTGAAAATGGATGGATGATTTGGATAAAACACATTCACCATGTGGGGCCCACAGAACTTGGTGATGTCAACACACCATTGGGGTCGGTGGCATTGGCACACGTGGCAATCCACCTTGCCTTTCCCACGAAGTTTCTGCTCTAGGATGTTAGGTGGGGCCCACCATGATATTTGTAAGAAATCCACTCTGCCCATTCGTTTTGTGATTTCATTTTAAGGCATGCGACAAAAAGTGAGGTAGATCCAAAACTCAAGTGGGCCACAAGAGAGGAAACAGTGGGGATTCATTTACTACCGTTGAAACATTCGCATCCACTAAAATTTTTGTGTCAAGCTAAGTTTTTGTTTTTTCACTTCATCTCAGTGGAAATGACCTTATAAACAGTTTGGATGGCATATAAACATCAAGGTGGAGTCTAGGAAGGTTTCAACTCTAAGATTTCTTTCTTCAATTTTTACTCATGTGTGGCTCACTTGAATTTTAAATCCACCTCACTTTTTGTTCCATATTCTAAAATGAGCTCACATGACAGATTAATGGAATGGATTTCTATAAATAAATAAAAAAATCATCATGGTGGGCCCCACCTAGCATTGAGCACAAGAACTCCATGCAAAAGGCTTTTGCTAGACATCCTTGCCCCCTTTCACATTCCCCATTTGGCATGGGATTTTTTTCTTTTCTTTTCTTTTAATGGCTTAGTTCACCCATCCCCTATCGGTCACATCACAATGTTAGCCACCCCCACTATGGGAATCGATGACCTCAGTGTTGAAACGAGGCTATCTTCACTGTTGAAAAGAGGCTATCTTCACTCAGTCTGCCACTTGAGCTATGGATATGGGAGAATTTGATTGGATGGCAGGTAATTATAAGAGATAGGGGCAGGCAATTTTCAACTGATGGGCATGCGGTTCCCCAATCAAATTCTCCCGGATCTATGCAGGGAGCAATTTAGGTGAGATAGTGGATATTCATGAGGTGGGTGGGACCATGACTGTGGGGCCCACTGTCATGCATGTGACTACATCCATGCCGTCCGTTCCTATTGACAGCTCATTTGAGGGCATGATCCAAAAAAATGAAGCAGCTTCAAATCCTAGATCGAATATAGCATAGGAAATAGTGGTGATTGGCTATTAAAAACTTCTTATGAGCCACAAAAGCTTTGGATCATGATGATGTTTGTGGTCTCTCCATTTAGGTGTTTGTAACCTTATCAATGGATTGAATGGAAAATAAACATTCCGGCGGAATCCATAAAGTTTTTAATGGTGGAGATTCAATTACGACTGTTTACCGTGGTGTGGTTCACCTAAGATTTTAGTCAGCTTCATCTTTGGAATCACGGCCTGAAAATGAGCTTTCAAAATGATTAGACCGTGTGGAATTAAGCCACATACATTCCTGTGGGTGCCACAGTCACGGGTCAGTGGAGGCGGGGTCTCACCTAATCTGCTCCCATCTCTCACAGCGTACCTGGGGTTTTTTCGATTAAAAGAGTACTAAACTTTTGTAAAATGACAAAAATAACATTTGCCCTCAATCTCAGTAATTATAGCTCCCAACACTTCTTTTTAATTTCGTCAAACCATTTTGCCCAACCATTTATATGGCCAATGAGTTTCTTTGGCTTGCCGTTGGCCTCCATAACTTGTAGATGAGACATATTGTTCCAACCTGGAACACAAGGTTCCCACTTGAAAGTCATGGCTTGCTGATGAGACACATGGCTCACTAATGATTTCTGTGGCTCACCGGTGAGACACATAAATTCCAACAAAACACATGACTTGCCAATGACCTTTGTGGCTGGCTGTTTCCACCCGAAAGTCACGGCTTGCCAGTGAGACACATGGATTCTAATGGAACACATGGCTCGCCACATCGTTCCGGCTTGGAACACAAGGTTCCTACCTGGAAGTCATGGCTCGCTGATGAGACATGTGGCCCTTTAAATCTTGAGAAACTCAGTTGATGTACATGGTCAAGAGTAAAATGATCTGAAGAAAATCTAAAAAGATGGCGGGGCTATAGCTATTGAGATTGAGCGCAGGAATTATTTTTGTCATTTTACAAAAGGTCAGTGCTCTTTCAACCAAACCCACATCTGCCCTAACTCTGACAGCATGCTTGGTCCGGACAGGCAGTGCTCAATAAGTGTCCGAGCCTGTGTTAATTGTCATCTTTTTTGGGGTACAATGTAGACGTTCAGAGGCTACGGATCAACCGGGGACATCCACCTGTTGTCACTGTCATGGACGGGCCCTATTATACTACCACATCCATCAACTCTCATAACAGCATACTTCCGGGAAGTCATAGGTCAATCGGAGACATCCAACTGATGGGCCCTGTCATGGACGGCTCATGTTTCTAAAATAAGACCTATTAAACTACTGCATACTTAAGTTTCAAAATCAGATCGGAGCCCAGCGCATGGAGGGCTAGAGTTTGCACATGGGAGCCCAATAGACCAGAAAAACACATTGGTTTTTAATAGGGCTGAAAGTCGGGCGGGTTGGACCGACCCGACATTAGGTTGGGCTTGGGCAGAAAGTATCATATCCGATCTCAAGCTTAGGCTATGAAAACACCAACCCGATAAAGCTTGGGTCGGGCTTGGGCTTGGGTTGAGGTCTCGGGTTGCCCAACCTGATCTATATACAAGTTACTCATAATTTTATTATACTTTAGTGAAGTAAACTTATTTGTTTATATTACTTTAGTAAGTAAATTTATAATATTTGAAATTTGGTATGCTTGAATTTCATATTCTTGAGTGTTAAAGGAGTAGTTATCCTATATTTTAGCTTGTTTGTTTAGAAAAAATGAAATTCTTTACAATAAATAATTGCATGTATAATTAATAAAGTCATATGTACTAAAAATAAGACGGTATTGAAACATAATGAACTAATGTAATAACAAAAATATTAGCATGTATCAACCCAGTCAATCTGACCGAGCCCGCTTGAGTTGGGCTTGGGTTGAGAATTCCTAACTTGAAGTTGGGTTGGGTTGAGGTATAGAAGCCTTGGGTTGGGTTTGGGTTGAGCACTAACCTGCCCAACTTTCGGCCCTAGTTTCAAATGTAAGGAAAAGAGCAATTGCTCTGGCCCAACATACACTACATATTAGGCCCACCTTTTGCTGTTCCAAATCGTCCACTGTACATCAGGGCGGATGGGTGATGCTCCAAAAACCTCCACCATCAGATGATCCTAGCCCCATGACTCTAGCACTGATAAACATGAATCATTTTTGTGTGTGTGTGTGTGTGTGTGTGGATGGGATTGTCTCATATCTAGGGAGATATTGGCGCCTGGGCCATCCCATCCATTTTTCGCGTGAGGCTTCCAGGTAACAGGTTGTCTGTTGCTGACTGACCAAGCCATTGTCTCAGCACATTTACAGATGTCAGGGCTAGTTGCAACAGAATTGCAAGCTTACAGCTGTTAGAGATGTCTTCAATCTGGGCAGTTTGGGGTCATTGGTTGATTGATGGGCCTGGCTCCATCAATCAAAACTACCCAGATATGTTGTTTGCTCACTGGATATATTTGGCCAAGTTTAGTCAACCACTGGCCACACTGTTCTGCATGGTTTTGCACATTTATTTTGGTTTATTACTATATAAGTATAAGATTAGGGTTAATATTGGAGTCCTAAACCTGTGCAAGGGTTTTGGGAGTAAAAAAGGCGAAGATTTCTCTTTGAATTGATTTGTAAGTGTTCTCCATGTCTTGCACTTTCGTTATTTTTAGTGATTCGTTATTCTTAGTGATTCGCTTTGTGCCGTGGTTTTTTTCTACAAGGATTTTTCCACGTAAAATTCATTTATCTTCTGTGATTGAATTTGCTTAGTGCGGTCATGATTACTTTGTTTGATTTTACTCTTGAGTTGCTTCCTAGGTCCCAATAGCAGGCATGCATAAGCTCAATTTAGGCCCATCAAATAAACGGGCCCAATTCAAGCTGACCTAAGCATTGGCCCATTGACAATCTAACCATTGTCTAATTGAAGCGTGTGCAAGTCCAGCACATGATCCGAGGACCTAAGTTCCGGTCCAGCCCAGCCCATGCGTGATCTCAGAACTGTTGGCTGTCCATTGATTTCTACTAGTCCTGGTGACGGAAAGGCCTGGTTTGGTTCAGCCCCAGATTTTGAAATGGTCTCGACAGCCCTGTTCAAAATTCTAATTCTTGTTGGCCCATATCCAGCTTATTCCCAGCCTTAATTTCGTCAGCACAGAAACTGGTCTAGTTTCCATGACAGGCATTCATTGTGGTGCCGGTGCAGCCCAAAGCTGTCATGGCTCCAATGTCCTGCACGAGTTATAGTGTGCATGAAAGATGGCTTGATCCTCTACAAGCGGCTGTCGGATAACTTCACAAAAGATCAATTACACGTCCCAACATGTCAAACAGTTGTGACATATCACCAGTGCAAAAATGAAGGCCTGTCGTGAATATTACTACATCAGAATTCATACCTGCCCACTGTACAGAAACAATGGACGACTTAAATAGGACCTGTCCTAATCGAGACTGCAAAGACCCCACAAGACGTATGTAGTCCCACTATAAAGCTTTAGCTACACACCATGGTTTTAAAACTGGGATGAGTCTGACATGAGTTGTCCAAATTGACTCGGACTCGATAGTTTCCTATACCGTTTGATACCACAAGTCATCCCTGACTTGGACCCCAACTCAGGTGAGTCTTGACTCAGAACCTACCCCTCTCAATACCACAAATCACACCTGACTCAGGCGAGTCCTGACTCAGGACTGAATAAGTTAGTCCGAGTCACTGAGTCTTTTAACCCTGGGTCACCCACATAAATACACCACCCAACCTTCCCCTTTCACCCTTGTTCTTCCTAATATCAATCCCCTAAGTTAAACAGAAACAACGTCCACAACAAGAAAACAATACATTGACATACTTTACAAGCTGGGCTGATCTACCTTTTATTAGAACAAAGGATACCAATCAAGCAGATGGGCCATCCAAACTGCCAGCTGGCACTTATCGTAGCCATACATCCATAATTACCCGCCAGCTTTTCCTGGTGTATGGTTAGTTACACTGATTTCTTTTTAGCTTTAAATAGATGATTTAAATACCGGAAGCATGGCAGGAAGTATGGCAGGAAGTAGCGATACATCGAATGCTGTGAAGGAATGTGGTTTGAGTTCGACGTCCATGTCGGCTCCTGCATTTTCAAGGATGCTTGGAACTGGCACAACCTGTAAAATTCAATTTATAAATAAATAAATATAAAAGGTTTGTACTCCAATACATCAGAGGCATTGTTATATAATTCTCAGCTCAAATTACAGGTGTTTCCATTGGTTCCAAGCATCCTGCAGAGATAGTGCCCTCTTTCAATGATCCAGATCATTCATCTGATGGTCCCCCAACAGTTGGGAGATGGCCAAAAAATCTCCGCCAAACATTCCACCCATCTGATAAGTGGACCTTTTGTCTTCTAGGCCATCTATCTGTCTTAGATGGCTAGGATGTTGAAATGACGGAGCATCATGCAGCATTTTGCTCCATGGTGGGACCCACCAGATGAAAGTTGTTAGCCAACGGAAGGTGTGCCCACCAGCACCAACTGCTGGCATTCATGGAATACTGGTAATTGCCACCACATTGTGTATTTCATATATCAACAAACATGCATGCATGGGGAGCGGATTAGGTGAGACCCCGGTTCCACTGAAGTGGGTGAGACCCCGGATCCACCAAGGTGGGTGGGTGGGACCCCTGACAGTGGGGCCAGTTGTGATGTATGTGACTACATCTACACCGTCCATCCATATTGAAAGCTCATTTTAGGGCACGATCCACAAAATGCAGCAGTTCCAATTCCCAGATGGACCATAGCACATGAAACAGTGGTGATTGACCATTAAAAACTTCTTGTGGGCCACAAAAGCTTTGGATCAAGATGATATGTGTGGTCTCTTCATCTAGGTGTTTGTGACCTTATCAACAGGTTGGATGGCAAATAAACATTCCAGAGGAATCAATGAAGTTTTTAATGGTGGGGATTCAATCACGACTGTTTCCTGTGGTGTGGTCCACCTCAGATTTGAGTCAGCTTCATTTTTGGTATCATGCCCTAAAATGAGATGTCAAAAATGGTTGGACGGTCTGGATTTAAGGCACATACATCACTGTGAGCCCCACAGTCAGGGGTCCCACCCACCTCAATGGATACAGGGTCTGACCTAATCCACTCCCCATACATGCATGCATATGGGCCCGACAATAAATGCCGACCAGAGGCACCATACGTGCAGGTATGTTACATAGATGCATCCATTCCACATTAAATGCCGAAATAGCATAACCAAATGATTTACCTTATTTGGATCTTTGAAGGAATTCTCATCCATCACATGATCGGATGTCAGTTCATTCTTCCTTGACCTGAAGGAGTTGATGGAGTTCGAGTCCAATCCATCAATGGAGATCTTAAGATTGACAGTGTTACTCCCGAAGTTGACAATCTACGTAAACATTTCACTCCACTCAATCAAAACAGAGCTACCAAAAAAACAAAACTTCACTTAAAACATGGAGCAGGTCATGACGAATGCAATCAAATTAATAGCTGAAACAATGATTTCTTCGATGCCAAGAGAAGAAAAGTAGCCGACTGAGAAAATAGCATATCCTTGAAAGAAGAAAATATACTGGAAATCAGAACAGGGTATGATCTATGGGCAGTTTGCTCCAAACAAGTCCAAGTGGCAAGACCAACCATTCCAACCCTTGAAATCTACAAAGGCATAAAGATTTAAAATAATAATAATAATAAAGCATGTAAAATGTAACACGTCTTGCAGTATGGTGGTCTAGACCTCTACCTCCTAGGCAAGAGGGTGTAGGTATGACCTCTACACAGCAAATTCAATTGTATCCATAAAAATAGGAACAAAAAATAATCAACCATCAGTTGGCGCAGCTTTTGAACCTGTTTCAGTGACAGGTGTGGTCTAACTGCATAGTTCCATTGGCTATAATCATGTAATGGGGAAATCAGTATATGATATGAAAATGTTTTAGTTGCCTACCCTTCCATATGTAAGCAGTTAAGGGAAATCAATTTCCATGAAGCATACGACTTTAAAACGATAATCAACTGGAATACATATGTTGAGGATCAGATAAACATGGAAAGGTAAGAATATTTCTGTTTATTCTTTTCTTCCATGTGTAAGCAGTTAAGGGAGATCAATCTCCGTTCGTTAGAAGAAAGGCGGATATGCAAGTTGAGTCAAGTGAAGAATTGATCAAGTCGTAGAGTTGAGTCGAGTTTTCAGGTTCTTTAACCATCATCTATCTACCCGTTGATGCATCCATGTCGCATCCCAATCATTTTGTGCCGTAACGGTCGTTATGGGGCCGTAAAGGTGGTTACGTAAAGGTAATGGTGGCAACCATTACACATTACAGGATCTCAATGGCTGTTAAGGAAAAAATGACCTGTAATGGCTGTTACAGCCTCAGTAACGGCCCATTACACCCCCCATAAAGGCCGTGACGGCTCCGTAACAGTCCATTATGGGGCAGTTATAGGTTTTTCAGGGTTTCTTTTAATTAAGAGAGAGAGAGAGAGAGAGAGAGAGAGAGAGAGAGAGAGAGAGAGAGAGACCGAAACAGTTGTTATGGGGGCTGTAACGGCCATTACAGCCCGTATCGTAAAGGTAACAGTGGTGGCTGTTGCAACCATTGTTACCATTATGGAATACCTTGATCCCAGGAAGTTATGTCTACTTTTCTGTTAGATAACAGGACAGTAGAACACTTCTTATCTGTGCTTATGCTATGATGAGCATGCATTACATCAAGAAGCAAGAATATTTTGCTAGAATGGATTTCCTTGTGCTTATGTACTATGAACACAGGAGAGAAACATATTTGAGAAAAAAAAAATCCTGATTTATCTCTGAGTGATGCCGAGGGCAACATCCATGGGAACAATACAAAAGAATACTTCATAAACCAAATTAAGAACATGACTTCAAGACACGTCGCTGAAAATTGAAAAGGTAAAGCAGAGATTGAAGACCTTTATTCTTAGATAATAGCTGTTATCCTCTGAACTTTGCCAAGTAATTGCAGATGCAATCAAAGAATTGGAGGAATTTGATTGGAGCGTGGAAGGAAGAAGGGTTGCACCACTTGATTCCTTGAATAACTGTTGCACCCAGTAGCTAGGAGTTCCATACTGCTGCCATGAATTGAAGACAATGGCATCTGGATTCCACCTTCACCATTGAATATTTTCCAATTTTTAAACATGCCATAAAATAGGTAAATATGTTGACATGAGGGGAAAAAAAAAAAAACAAGAGGAACTATATGATCCTTGACACATGGATATGAATACTATCCATGTTTTCGGTTTGTACAAGTGCAGCCCATGGTTCAGAGGTTCAGGCCATTGATATGTTGGGGCCACCATGCCCCGAAAGCCTCCCAGATTGATGACCCTCGCCGTCAAGTCTTTCGCCTTGTTTTTCAGTTGAATGGAAACACTGCTGTATTTTCTTTTCTTAAACAACTCTTGCAGGCCACCAATACAGGTCACTCACTATTGGCCCTTCTGTTTCGTCTAGTAGCCGCCATTCGGAAAAGGAAAAAAAAAACACAGTCCTATGACCAAGTATTTTTTTCTGGGGCATGGTCCATCCACTGTATGGGCTGTCAGATAAACCCTCCGGATAAATTTAAAAAAGAAAAAAAGAAGAAGAAAAAACTGGACACCACCATTACAAAACAAAGGACACCACCCAAGGATGCTATACATATCATTAGTTCTCGAAAGAATTGGCTTAAAGTGGCCCAAAGAAGAGGTTGAAAAACAAGAAAAAGGTACCTGCGATCATTGCTGTTGACGAAAAGTGGTGCATAGCTTGCCATCTCAACAATATCACTGTGTGACAACAAATTCAATTGTTTAAGAGTAGATTATTGGTTCAAAACAGAAAAGGGTCTTAATAGCATTTCCCATTATAATTAGAGCTGTACACAAACCAAGCCAGCTCGAAAAACTCGGCTCGGCTCAAAAAAGCTTGGTTCAACTCGGCTCATAGGGTGGATCAAGGCAAGCCGAGCTCATTTTTTGGGCTCGTTGAAAAATCGAGCCAAGCTCGAGCTAGACCGAGCTCGATTCGGCTTGAACCAAGCTCGGATCGGCTCAGTTTGTTTTTTTTAATATAATATAATATAACTTATAATATAATATATAACTTATATTTCATTCGAGCGCCCTAATCCCTTTTTGGTTTTTTCATTCGAGCACCCTCGCACATCCGGCCGCCCCCCTAGCCTCAAACCCTCGTCGCCCGACGCCTGGCCATACTCGCCCCGCTTGCCTGACGGCCAGACTCTCTCCCCTCCTCTCTCTCCAGTGTCCATTCCTCTCTCTCTCTCTCTCTCTCTCTCTCTCTCTCTCTCTCTCTCTCTCTCTCTCTCTCTCCCCTCATCTCTGATCTCTCTTCCCGGCCAGCCTAACCTGCTCGGCTGCTCCTGCTCCTCTCTCTCTCTCTCTCTCTCTCTCTCTCTCTCTCAAATCTCTCTCACTCTCGCCTAATCGCTCCATCCAATGCCTGGCCAAACGGACCCCCCTATTCATCCAGCCGACCACCCTCAACCCTGTCTGAGCTCGAATTTAGGCTCGAAAGCTCGTCCAAACCAAGCCAAGCTGCCCAGTTGGGCTCGATGACCAAGCCGAGTTGGGCCAAGCTCGATTCGATTCAGCTAGTGTACACCTCTAATTATAATATCTTAGCTATGAGAATACTAAAAAATACCACTTCCAAGACGTTTGGTTGAATCATGCTCTAAATTGAGTCCGATATCACAATGAGCATGCTAAATTTTAATGGAATTAAAGGAATCTTATGAATGCACTCACAGTGTCACACACACATTCACACGCAAAAATCTTACAGAAGACAAGCTCTTCATGATGAAAAAAAAATGTGTATATACAGACCTGTTCCGTTCCAACCCAATGAGGAATCCAGCTTCTGCCAGTGCTGCCAAAAGACTTCCAGTGCCAGCATCTTTTCCAGTCACAGCATACTCACTCACAAAAGCCTAGAATTGAATTCACAAAGCTGTTATCTGTAGACATTAATAGCATATAAAGTTTACTAGTCTTAAAATTGCAACAGCTTCCTACCTTTGGGCCATCGTTACTGCGTGTCGTCTGATCAAATTGACTAGACTTGGAAAACATGTTGTTCGCAGAGGTATAAATCTATCCAACGATACGGTATAGTTAGACACTGGATTTTGATGGACCATGTAACTACAGTTTCAACCTCGTTGAGTAACAGTACAAAGAAAAACTAGATGTAACCATCTATAAAGTGGGCAGAAGTGCCGTTTGCACATTCTTACATGATAATCATACAAATCAGCTGGATGGTCCAATTGGCGAGAAGACCCATCACAGTTTGAGATTATCTGGATGTCCGGGTAGGCATCTTTTATAGCGTTATAGAACTTGAAGTAATTTCCTGGTCGACAACAAGTCAGAAAATGTTCAGTCACTTGCACTTAGCTCTATCATCCTTTAAACTGAAATTTGATACATCAAAACACAATAACTTCTCTTCTGAAAAAAAAAAAAACTAAAGGCCATAAAAGTAGAAATTTACAATAAAGCATGTCTAGTATAACACTATTACCTTAGCTAGTGAGGAATGCATAAAAGGATCTGAACTATCTATCTTGCAGAGACCATGATATATTAATTCTAATTAATTTATGGAAAAATATCTAAAATTCCAGCATTTCAGTTGATCCAGTTATTGCCAATTAACTGAAATGAATAAATCTTCAATTCCTGTGTCATCTTCAATGGTTTCCAAATAACAGATTCAGTTTCCTATGAGAGGTGAGCACAAAGTTTGGAAACGAATGTATGAAAAAATCCAAACGGGAAGAAATGCAAAGAACTGATAAGATACCTTGCTAATGTATCTCTGTAACTGCAGTGTTGCATAGCAATTTAAGAAGAAGGGAATGCAAAGGCATATCAAATAGCTATCTAGCGTTCATCATACCCAAATAAACTGATGGGCGTCAGGTTCCGTTATGGCCTGTCCTTTTACGACAAATATTATTGAAAAATCAAAAGCTTTATCACTCGGAAGATGGGAAGAAATGCAAAGAACTGATAAGTTACCTTGCTAATGTATCTCTGTAACTGAAGTGTTGCCTAGCAATCTAAGAAGAGGAGAACGCAAAGGCATATCAAATAGCTATCTAGCATTCATCATACCCAAATAAACTGTTGGGCATCAGGTTCGGTTATGGCCTGTCCTTTTACGACAAAGATTATTGAAACATCAAAAGCTTTATCACTCTGAAGGCTTATTTGTCTTCAGCAAGCTGTTGTTGAGATTGGAAAATCAGGGTTGAGGATGGGGGGCTTGCTGAGAATATAAACTCAGCATTTCCATATGTTTGCTTTTGCATTACATCATTGGTATATTTTATTCTTGTTTTGTGGTCTTGTGGGTTGACATTCACATAAGTTATTTTGCGGGAAGTCATTCAACACCTCCATCTTAATAAAAGGGCACAGATCCTCTAGTTGAATGTCAAGAATCAGACATGATGTGAGGCAGTTTGCATGTGTGAGTTGTAATCCTTTCGGGAGCCTCGGCTCTCTTTCAATATAATTTTTCTTTTTCTTTTTTCATTGTCATTACTTCTTAACATCTCTCACTTCTCCCTCCTAGAAGTCGAATAGAACTCTGGAGGGAGGTGCCATCAGATCTCTCCAAAAGTGACTAGTGTCTCGAGAGAATACAGCATTGGAGTAATTTCAAATGTTCTACTGTGTAGAACTTGAGTCTAGATTGCCACCCCATTTCTCTTACTCAGGGAGTCTTTGAGGAGAGGCTCCAACAAAATATTTCGAAGAACTAATTTATTTAGAGAAAGCTCATGACTACGAATAAAATCCTATAGTTGGTTTTTCTCTTTCATTCTGGTGAGGATGGCGAAACCCAAGCATGTTCCTGTGCCCAACACTCCACTGACATGTAACTAGGAAGCGTAGATCTCTGAATTAGGCATCATGTCAAACATCGATATTTATTTTGTGAATTACTCCAATTGAAGCTCAGATGGCAACCCTAAACTTTTGAGCTCTACCTATCTTGTTCTTGACCTGAGGAGAATATACAATCTCAAACATAATTTCAAATTACGAGCTATTAGCATTTCTTTGACGATACAACTGAGGAATAAACCTAAGGTTTGGGTGATTCTGCTGAAATTAGTGCCAATCAATTCCTAGCCAATTATATCTAAATGTCTACAAAGTCTTCTTGTTCTTGGCAGATGTTCATTTGACTTAACTTGGACTTGTCTAGTCCATATAGAGGAGAAAATGGAGATAGCACCATGTTCCCCATAGACTTTATCATGTCTAAATCATCTGCATATGAAGTACACTGTTGTATAACTCCAAATAGAAAGAAAATAAGAAAAAGAAAAAAAAAAAAAAAAAAAAAAAGAAGCTATGATGTGTACCTCGATAATTCTTTTTCGAACAATCCTCATTTCCAATTGCAACATATCTCAATGGGAATGGTTCTGGGTGTCCCATTTCTGCTCGAACAGAACCCCACGTCGAATTAGGATCCCCTCTAGCAAACTCAATACTATCAAGAACGTCCTGCATTAGAGGTTACAATCATCAGTTTTTTTTTTTTTTTTCTTTTTGAGCGATTAGAAGAAATATTCTAGCTTCGGCTTTCTTACAATCATCAGTTGCATTGCAATGTTTCAGGACCGGGACATGTTTGTAGCCATAAATATTATGATCCCTTTTTAAATAAGAGCATCCAATGATATATCCAGGTCATTCTTTAAAAGCTGCGAAGAGATGAACGATTTGACTGTTTCCATGTTATGACAAGGAAACGATAGTGTTTTCTGACACTAATGAAAGAATTAACAGATTTACTTCTTTATTATTTAAGAAAAGAAAGAGAAAGGACAAGAGCTTAGCATCCCAGGTGGGATAATCTGATGATGAAAGAATTGGGTAAGCCCACGTGTAATCACCATGACACATGTAATGCAAGACGATCACAAACACAATTCACAAGTAGTCAGCAACTTGCCGCCGCTGCTGTTGTTATCTAAAATTATTTATTTATTCTTATGTTAGGTTTTCAGTTAGGACCCCCCACTCTAGAAGAGTGTTGGGCATCCACGGTGAGACTGATCAGAAGATTCTAGGCTAGGATACTCCAATCTGGAATATTTTTGCATCCACCTCCTAAGACCCATCAACTTCAGAATTACTGCCGCCACTGCCACTATCATCTTTTCTTCTCCTTTGATTTTTGGGCATCCACCATCCATGGAAAGATCTATCAGATCTACTTTGGGTGTCCATTATCATCATTATCTCTTCTTTTTTTTCCAAAATAAAATTACCAAAATGCCCTTTCATCAACTCAGCTGACTTGTTGAAACCAGCCCGAGCCAACCGACGTGATCCGGCACTAAAACCTTTAAAGCCCCAGTAAATCTAATCAAGGATAGGATTTCTCAAATCAGGTAACATCTACACCCCCATCCTCTAGCAAATCCTAACCATTGATCTTTGACTTTAGTCGTTGATCTTTGCTTCAATCATTGCTATTCGAATTTAGTCATTGATCTTTCATCTAGATCTCTTACATCTTGTATATCTATCATTCATCTTACACATTTACCATTATATATTATAGGTCTTTTATTATCAATGTTATAGGTTTCTAAAGTAAGGTTAAGCCCGTGGTAATCTCCGTGGGATTGATCAACCTGGTCCAACAGTCAGATCGCTCCAATTTGAGTGAAACATACAATCTCTACTATTATTTCTCACATGATACTGTGTATCTCACTATTTCTTCATTCCAATAGCCTCACAGTCTTAACAGGAACGCATGCTTTTCTGATAAGCTTGGTCTTCCTTATATAAGAATCATATGATTTTTATTATTATTTTTTTTTTTTTCTGTTATGATGGTTGAGTTGGTTCCTTTTTATTGGCTTTTCCTAGGTTAAGATTGGTCTTTGACTTTCCTCTATTAGTAAATTACTGGTGGAAATTCTTAAAAAAACAAAAAAAAAAAAAAAAAACAAAAACAAAAGAAAAAAAAAAACTAGTGGAAGTGTTATCCAAAAAATAAAAAAGAAAGAAACTTTTCATGACTTGCCTCGTTAACTTTTCATGACTTGCCTGGTTGACTCGGGACTCACCAAGTCAACTCTACCCGGTGACTAATCAAGTCCCAAGCAGAGTCCTGATTTGAAAATAAAGGTTTTAAACTTATAATTACTACCATCTGATCAAGTCCATTAAGGTATAATAATATTCATATCCAATTGGATATTTGGCCAAAAATTTCTAACATAATAGTCACATCATGTGAAATGTTGCCACTCTTCTAACTAAAGAGAGCATCTAAACAGCTTATTTGCTGTAGCCCATAGTCCTAATTAAAATAATAACAATAAATACCCAAGAGGGGCAGAATACAAAATGAAGCCACAAGGTCAAATCTTTCCATTTGGCACTTATCTTACAATATGGTCATTGCAGACAGTCCTGACATATAAACACAGACGTAAAGAAATAGTAGCTGCGAAAGGCACAAGGAATGTAATAAAATTATTGATCATAAAATAAGAAAAACAATTCAAACAGTGTATTAGGTGTTCATTTTTGTTTTACATAGCCTGCTTGTGGACCTTATTGACTCCCCAAAAAAAATAAAAATTGGATTCATGGCTTGAGTTCATCATCATTTTCGAAGCCTTATCCCATCTAAATGGGGTCGGCCATCACTTGAGTTCATGTTTTGCATTATTAGCATCTCAAACAAATTCCCAACAGCACTTTGGAATTCGAAACCCTGGATGATTTTATCATGAAGCTACACGCTTGATCAATTCAACAGTGGATAGTCACATACAGTGCAAGTAACAGAGCTCAAGACATACCTGAACAAAAGGTAAGATGTTGGAAGTAGCCACCTGATCATTATGGCTGATTCCTGTAATAGAAGACGATCCAATGCACCATTTTAAAGGGTAATTGGTTTGTCATTAAAAGCATGTTTTAGAGTCAGAAAATTACCATTATTGAATACCCATATTGGCCGTGCACCTAAGTCCTCTGCAAGCTGCAGCAAGCAAATTGTAACACCTAAGTTTCTGAAACTATAAATTGGTGAAAGCTCTTCACAACAAGAACCTGCACTCAAAAATACCTTAAACACGTACTTGAAGAAATTCATAGTATCCGAGTCCATCATCTGTCCAGTACTTCCAGACATCACCAAAGTGACCGGGCCTTTCTTCCCATGGACCAATGTTTTCTCTCCAACGAAATGCATTTCTTAGCCACTCGCCTTCAACAAAACAACCACCTATTTCGAAGGGACAAGAAACTAACTTCATCAGTTTGTTCAAAATCCTATGAAGCCTTCTCGTAAAGCATGTTGCTACTAAATATAAAAGATAAAAGCAGACAAGCTGGAGAACCAAGGTGAATCAACTACTATTTCAGATGGAGGATAACTAGTAAAAGAAACAAAAGAAAAAAGGATTTATTCTAGATATTCTAGGAAACTACTTGGTATCAGTTCAGCTCATCTACCATCTGAATCACAAAGGAATTGCAGACTGGAAAAAAGAAGTCAGATTGCATTTAGGTTATCTATGGTAACTGCAACAACTTTTGGGCATGGTCATCATCATCACCATCCAAGCTTATCCCAACTAATTGGGGTCAGCTACATGTATCCTTTTCCGCCATTCCACTCTATCAAGGGCTATAACTTCAATTAAACCATAGGTCATCAAGTCTTGTCTTGGAATATTATACTTGTCTGGATTCAAGATGAAAGTTATGGCAAAAGTCTGATGCCGGCTGAGGACCTGACACAACCCTCTTCCTTCATCTGGACTTGGGACTGGCAATGAGAGCACAAAACTCCCACAGGCACTATGTAATGTACTATTGCATAGGTTGATTACAATCAAGTGCTATCTAATAGTATATTACATGGGTTGATTACAATTAACAAGTTGTGTCCTTTACATGAATAATAATAAATATCAGGGTGAGAAACTCTGGCAAAGCATTGTTTATCAGCAGGACCCTGGAGATAGCTTGCTCATGTAGATATGAAATTCTCAAGGACAGATTGTGGAACCCTGAAATAATACAGCGTAACTCTCTAAAGTTCTGGGCAAATTCTAGAAAATGCCCTGGATGAACTTCTCAAAATAATGCATGTAGTTATGGTTACAAATATGTTGTACAATGAAGGGCTAGTAGTAATTATTGTCAAGTATGAAGTGTGACAAATAACCGTAGGTACATTTTTATACATGGTGTAATCCTCATTATCACAAGCTTCAGACCAAAATACATACTCCAATAGCACTGGAATCATTTGGCAACTGATTGTCTGGAGAAAATTCATTGGTCCTAAAACGTATGATAAGTTGAAATAGTTTGGAAAACATGGAACTGGTAAACTGAATCAAATAATTCCATTCAGTACCTGGAAATCTAATAAACTGAGGTTTTAGATCTGCAAGCATGGAAAAAAGCTCTTTCCGAAAACCATGTCCCTGTATAAAGAAAAATTTCGATAAAAAGCATTTAATCAGTGAGAAACATGAGAATCAGGAATTATAGAATCCATGAGTTATGCAAGGATACTCAGATTTTCAGTTTGTAGACAAGGCAGGCCATGATTTAGTGATCCAGACCAACAGTCGAGGATGGACTATTGGTGTCTAGGATATAGAGAATGGACCCATGTTGGTGTCTAGCATCTTACAATCTGGGAGATTTTTGGGACACATAATCCATCCACTGTGATGGACCAATTGTCTGGATTATTGAACCATGGGACCAATTTTGAACAAATTGAGAAGCCGAAGTATGTTGTGCATATCCTCAGGTTGAAGACCCTGCACATTACACGAGTGGGAATACAACCCATCCTGAACATTGACATGATAGATCACTACAGGAATTATATCATGATTACCTAGAAACTACACCTTAGATCTCAATAAATAACCATCAACTTATACACTTCTCAATGCAGAAAATTCACAGGAAAAACAATGTCAAAATTCCTCCAACTGATATATAGAACCACGAACAGAAACACATCTAGAAAGTTATCCATAAAAAATATAAATACATAGCTAGAAAGCAGAAAAATAAAAGTATGGTATAGGAACCTAGAATTTGAATTGGTCTCAAAACGATTGATTTAATGGAACCACAAGAACATTGCGGTGAGGATAATTCATTAGTTTTGGGGTATTGAAGTTGCAAGCTTAGTAGGAACACCATAGTGCATACTTATCTGCAGGCAAGAAAGCAATGAAAGTCCAAATTGAGCAAAACAGTGCAGCCTAGACACAACCTATCTGTGGAGACACACACACAAAAAAAACCCTTTCAATCCCCTTTGCTACTCCCAAGTTTGATCTTGAACCGCCCACGAGTGAAGAAACAAATACGTTCCCCAGCCACATGGATTGGTTAATGGTCAACATGATTAACAAATTATCTAGAAGTTGTTTAGGATGGAACCCTTCAGGTCCATTGACAAAATGAATTGCCACCAGGAATATGCAGCAACACTCATGTCAAATTAAATTACAGCAGTGCTGGAATTTGAAATTTGTCTCTTGACAAAAAAAAAAATTTACCACATAGCCAGGGCCAACAATATGGCTCATTGTGTTTAGACTCAAGAGTCAGCCTCCACAAACTTCAAAAGGCAAAGAGCCACCTCTAGAGGCCACATTCCAAGTGCCAAAGCATAACAAATGTAGGGCCCTAGTTCAACATAGAACAACTTAGAGGAAGAAGGTTGATTGAGCTAACCAATGAACCCAATAAACAAAACTGGAAGATCCACCCTCTTGGAGTCATGAAGGCAGCAGTTAAAACTTCTGTAAGTAATAGACTAAGAAAATGAATGCCCCAGGGAAACCCCACAGATCGTCCTTCCACAATACATATCCCGATTGAGTTAGCACTGAGGATATGTAAATATCTAGCCATGAAAGATCGTGGAAGGGACATACCATCTTCACGTATCTATTTGGCCAATAGAGGGATAGTGACCTCATACATAACACCCATAGACACTGGAACTCGATGAAGCTGGCTTGAGGCCACGAGTTCTTTTTATTTATACATTGATACAAACCACAAGTGACGAGACATAGAAGTGAAAAAATCCACCCTCTTGGCCTCATGGAGTCAACAGAAAGAACTTATATACTAATAGCCATAATCTCTAGAGAATGCATGCATATCATCCCTCCACAGTGGGCATCATGATCACATTAGCTCTAAAGCTATGTAAATATCATCATCATCATCATCATTTAAGCCTTATACCCAAAAATTGGGATTGGCTAACTAAAGCTATGTAAATATCTAATCAAGAAAAGAACATGTAACTTTCAGTTCAGCCAAAAGAGCTATAGTAATGCCATAGAAAAACATCGACAATTGCCTGGATGAAGCTGACTGAGCTTCTGAAATGACAATTTCCAAACAATTGTACCAGGTACTTGATAACAGTACTGCCAACCTGCTGCCGCTATGCAATCATCTTAATAGAAATGGGAATACATCCCATTTCTCACTACAAATGTTATCATGATTCATGAGTGAAAGAGGTAAGTTGCCATGCCCTCCCCCCATCACTTTTGCAGCCCCCAATCACTGCACACACAAACCAACTCATGCACATGTGATCGTGGACGCACGCACACACCACCACTGCATAAAGCTTCCTAAGAACTTGATTGCTTCATCATTGTAGGCATCTTTCAAGCATGCATTCTAAACCTTAGGAATATTATCAAAGAGTCCACTTAACTATGATCTAGTCTGAGTCAGCCCATAACATTATGTTGCATCATTTTAAGACTTACTTCAATTATAGTTCTTCCACATAAGATCCACAACAGAGCCGTGCACAATTTTAAAAGAACTGACTCTATGCATCTTATTTTCCCATGGAATAAAAGAATACTAGCACTTTAACCAGTGACAGTTAAGATGGTTTCAGAAAGAATACTTACCTTGTGTGTGTCCACAGGCATAGCTGATACTTGGTCAAACCAAATCACTCCTTTTCTGGTGATTGTTAATTGAAGTCTTGCATTATGATCTGTTTGTTTGGCTTCTAACACAAGCTCCACCTTCGCCCAGTTGGAAACATCTGAGGCAGAAGCTCTGACAGAAAAATATAAATTAGAACAGACAGTGAACTATAGCGATGAAAACTATGAATAGCAGCGAACAATTAATTACGAATTTGCTTTCAACTATAAAATTTCATTAAGGCCAGTCCCAAGGCAGGTTAGAGCAGGGAGGATGTCTGGTGGGCCCCCCATCATGGACCTTTTGCCAAGAATCACGGGAATTCCTGTTTCGAATATGATCAGCAAAAATAGTATTCGTAAACCAGAGCCCGAACAGCTGGGACAAGGCTCTGAGGATGATGACAAATCCAAAATGTATGCTCACATAATATATTGAGTAGCCAGTTCTCGCAATCCATCTGAGCTTGCCAATGAAACAGACAAGTTCACTGATTCCAGTGACCGGACATGTAGAACCACTTTATACGCTTTCCCTTGTTCAATATTCTGGAAAATAACAGAAAAGCATGGATGAACACAAAACCCAAAATCAATTAAGAGCACAACTTCCACAATCTAGTGAAGAATCCCTATGTAAGATTAAAATGCTTAAATACAGTAACAACAATGTAAGTGCATCTTAAGATAAAATGGGTAATGGATGGTATCAAGTGAAATTGAGTGAAAAATTTCAGTCCTAGAAAACCATTCTAAATCAGAGAATTCTTCAGTATGAGACCAAGAAGCAGAGAGCATCAACTTCTAGCAATTACATTATAGGTCTAGCATGAATCATCAATTCCAAATTGTGTACTCGAAACAGATTCTATCTCATCAATATAATTTGAAAAGGAGGGAGACAAGACAACCACTTTGTCATAGAGTATTCATGATAACATACCATGCCCCAGTACCCAGGATTATATATTCCAACTCCACCAGGTGGACAGATATTAGAGCCTTCACTATCACACAGTACATCCATTCGAAGTGCAACCTTGTTACGACTGAAACACGATGAACGGTCGGTTGATACAATTATTGATGACTCACTTCCAATTATGGACCAAGGGTCAATGTTTGATGGAGTGTTAGGGCCCCCAGCTTCAAAACCTGGACATGAAATTACATGAGCCTCTCAAAAGTAAAGACCAAATGGACCAAGGATTAAGTTGACATGCAATCAATATTTCTACAACTATGTTCTTAACTAGCATCACTAGGGAAACATTAAAATAAATAAATAAATATATGTATATATATGCACTAATACCAGTCTGCATGCTATCTCCTCAAAAGGTACATGAGGGGGAAAAAGGGGGGTGTTAGATATAGAATGCTATTTTCCGATTTCGTCTGAACCATTCTATATACTGCCCACCGATATGTAAACTTTCACGCATTCAAATTACCTCGGTTGCTTACAAGCTCTGCCCATAACCCACCAGCCCCCGCATGGTTGATCTCCTGCAATATGCATAGAATGAACTTACAAGTTCTAACAAGTAAAATCGCAGTACTTGGTCTATCTATTCAAGAAATGGTGGTAAATCAAAACGACCTAGGATTCTTTTCCCAACCTCAAACTATGCAAAGCTCACACTCCAATAAAATTTAAGCAGGTTTACAAAATCTATGTAACACGTCAAAATAACAGACAACGTACAATTCTATTAGAAACGAAATGTGAAGCCTGAAAAATAAATGATATGCTCTAGGTTTGTCAAACTGAAGGTCTAACTAGGAGAACATTTTAAGTTCCTGAACTCCTGATGCATCAGGGGCGAGTAATGCACTAAGGCCCTGGTTCTCTCTACAAGTGGAGCCCAAGGTCATGCAATCCAGAGTCCAGACCGTCCACGTAATGTGCCCCATTGTGGATGCGGATACCCTAGAAATCTTCTAGATTGGAACACAGTCATCTAGCTTTCGGCCCTTTTTTTTCTGGATCACTGTTATATGTTTTCCTTAACCCTCTATTTGTAGGCCACAGATCAAAGGATTAGAATGTTCCAATCTGGGATTTTTGGGGCTCCCCCCATCCAGATGGGCCCCTTCAGATCAATGAACCAGATCACCAAACCATTGGCCGCCTTTGCATAGACGGGGTGCATCAGGATGCTACTTACTTCCTCATGAATCAGGACCCTATATTGCATCTCTAAACTTACATACGCATAACTAAGCATCTACACGTGCCTATTTTAAGCATATGATTGAACGGGAAAATATGTTTGGAGGTCTCACATGCAACTAGTTGGATCACTAAGTTATAGTGCATTTATGCATGATTGCCAACATGTCATGTGTGCAGATTGCATGACATCCAACCCACCCAATAGGTTGGCCCAACCATGAACATCACCTGGCGGAAACCTCCGGCAGATCCACTCATCAGGTGAACCACATGCGTAATTTGGATTAGGTCGGTGATTTTCCATTGTTTTTTATGGAGTGTTCCAGATGATGAGTAAATCGGCCTCATTTTCGCATCAGCTTTATTCATGTGATGACCTACATTTTGGACGGGTTGGATGCTGTACGTAGTGGACTCGTTTACACTTACATGCTAGTGGGACGGTCACTTATGGTCCAATTAGCTGCATGTGAGATGTCCTCATATACACACTCATGAAGCAACTATATGAGGAAGACTCATGCGCAACTAGTTGGACCGTAAGTAACAGTCCAACTAGACCATGAGTGTCAACATGTCAAGTGTATGCAACTTGATATGTGAGCAACACCATAGAAAACAATGGGCAACCAAACATCATGTGAGCCACACCACCGATCAAATCCAACTAGATGAGAGCCAAACCAGTCACCATTCGAGTTGATGCCTTCCACAAAAAACAATGAGGATCGAAAAAGATAACAACAGTAACAGCAACCTATGCCAAAAGTAGTGAAAACTGACTAAACAGAAGTACAGGATTTCACCTCAAAGAATATGCCAAACAATGTTTCAGGGATTGACCGGCCCAGTTGTCCTGAAGCATCTACTGTTAGTTTTGCAGACTGGTTTGCCCCTACTCCAGAAGCAAAGCTCCCACACAGAGCGTACAGTGCAAACAGTGCATAAAACAGAACATGAGTAGAAGGCCAACGAAAACTCATTTCTCCTTGCTAAATCCAACCTCAGACCCTAATGCAGCAAAAACAGAGAATCTAACTTGTTATATCCAATCAAACAGCAGTAAAAGAAACAGAATCTCCAAAACCTTATCCATCATTTCTATATATGCAATCCAAGGGAAGATCCATAGCAACCTTCTGTCCCCACCATACACATCATGGGAAAATAAGTACATGTAAAAGCAACAATAAAAACACCATTTGATCATATAACGGCTGCAGCTATACCATTTTGATTCAAACTTTGTACACTTAAAGCTGGCTAATAGTGAAAGTATAGAAGCAAAATGTACTGCCCTGGGCCTGAAACAGCAGCGTTTTGGTTTGGACAGCATCACCGCACAAGTGCGACCTCTTTTCAATGATCCATGCCACCCATCTTGTGGGCTCCACCATAGATTGGCAATATAGCCGGTCGTCCATGTGCAACGTAGACAATTCCACCAATCAATGATTGGGACTGTCCAAATGAGGTTTTGGCCCATCAAACATCCATTTTGGGGCCTGCCCAACAAATGGTTTGCAACTGAAAGGTGGGCCGCACCGTATGCTGGCATGAAAGAAAAACATTGGTTGGGGCTAGCATTCTTAACGGGCAAGGCCCCGTTTTTCGTGATACAAACTGTCCATTTGCTAGGCCCCACTGTAGTTTCAATGCTACAAGGTACTCACACTTCAAACTATCCTAGCATCTGCTTGTTGGCGTAAATGGATGGTTAAAACTAAAACATAGCCAACATCATATGCAAATGAAAAACAGAGAAGTTCCAGCATTCGATGGTTGGGGTGGTTGATGAAGTAGCTTTCTACCATGGTGGGGCCACTGGACAAACAGTCTAGAGCTGTATGGTGGGCCCAACCTGTAGGGAATTCTGACTTGAAATAAACATTGTAAGCATCGGATGCTCCAAAACTTGAATCTTGCGACAGTGACAAATTTTATCGAATTCCATCAGGTAACAAAAAAACCCACAAGCATTCAAAGGTGAGAAGGGCAATATGTCCACAGGAACACCTGAAACTGCAGTCCAGAGGGCCCTCCTCCGAACAACACCAACACCAACACGATCAACCCGTTCATCTAGTAGGCCCCAATGTAGATGCCCAGAGACATGCTGATCGGACAATCCGACGGGCTCGAGAGAGCACACTAACATGCACTCAAGACTGAAAATTGCAAAAACAAAAAGCCAATTGCTTCATGATCTACACGCAGAAAAAGTTCATTAGCTGCATGATGCAAATCATCCAACCAATACAGTTTTAGCACAGCATGCCATCCACAATAACACCAACCAAATGAACAGTTCTGACCATGAAGTGCAGGCCCCAAGTAATCCAGGGACTACGGCTTCGTGTAGTCCTGCGGACTACCATAAAGATCTTTCGAAATAATTACTAGCTTTATCTGCATAAAACTCACTAACATACTGCCAAAAAAATAAAAATAAAAAAGCATGCCTGGCTCTATCATTCGTATCGAGCACTGTAGATTACAGATCCCATTTCCATCGATTCAAATCATGAAAAGCAAAACTGAAAAGCAAAACAGAACAGCGAGGAATTTCTATAGAACCGTACCTCACATAGAAAATTTGAAAAAAAAAAAATCAGAAAATGATCGAAAACCGATCTCGATCGGGAAAACCGACTGATGAGATGAAGTTCTTGAAGAGATTTGATCACAGAGCTGAGAAAATCAGTGGGGAGTGAGAGATTGAAATTACCTCAAATGAAGAAAATCAGTTCTTATCTAGGGTTTTGATAGAGAGAGAGAGAGAGAGAGAGAGAGAGAGATCATGCCAATAAGAGAGAGATCATGCCAATAGCTGTTGGACGTTCTCTGTTTTATTTCCTCTCTTCTTTGAACAAAATTTTTAAGCTACGC